>OV788327.1:26904617-27642057 GCA_928718305.1 Tetramorium bicarinatum | reverse complement strand
ATGTGGTGTACGTATGTACACTTCGGTTCTCGGTCTGATTCAAGTCGAAAATCCGAAGGATATAAGAAGAAAACTCTGCTTGCAAGTTGCAACGGCGTGTACTGTGTATGTATGTATATACGTATGTTGAGACGACAGCGTAGCGCTCATGTATGTACGACCGTACGACGCAGTAGGCTGTAGGTATGACCGTCCGCGACGTGTATGTATATACGTAGTGCACGTTGCAGCACGTTGTCTGTCGGCGGTGACGACTGTGACGAGTCCGAGATTAGCGGAGTCGACGAAACATGGCAGCTAAGATGCAGCCCCCATTCGAGCCACCAAGCTCGGCAAGCTCCGAGAGGTATGCGGAAAGAAAATTTTTTCTTTAATTATGTAGCTCATTTTTTTCTCGTCGATGGAAATAAATGAATATTCTATCGTTGAAATTGTTCCAGTGACGATGGTGACGTATGCCTGGACGACCGCGAGATCTTTCTCGCCGACGAGCTGTGCGAGGATGCCGAGCATTACAGACACTCCGACGTCGGTACGCCGCAATCCCCGAGGCCACCGTCTACAGGTAAATCCATTTATTATATCCATGGAGGAGTAATAAATATATGGATTATTATATAATCCATATATTTATTACTCCTCCATGAGACTTCAACCTGATATTATCTTAAAGAACTACTTTGTATTGCATGTATTGGAATTCACTTTAATCTCATATGTGGTAACGATTTATTTTATTTGTTAGCGAAACCTGTTATTAGAATTTAATCATTTAATAGAACGGTAGAAGATAGAATTATGTTAACCCTTTAGCTCTTACAGTAGCAAATTTTCTACATTTATTTTAAAGTGAATTTAAGTAATAAAAGTATAAAATATATAAATTTTTTATATTAGCCTCTTAGATATGTGTCAATTGAACTCAGATTCTCAAATAAAAAAAATTCAAACAAAAAAGTCATGTTTATCATTTTCTGTAACATATTAAAAGGATAGAATTTTTTTCTAATGTTTAAGAGGTCTGGGAGTTACAGGGTTAATGTATCTAATGACGATAAATTTCTTATACATAAACATACAATATGTATGTATGTGTATATATAAATACATAATTTATTTATGTGTTAATAATAAACAGAATGGTCTATGACAATTTAGGTTAATTATTCATTAAGAATGAATCAATAATATCTTATTAGTGAATAAAATAATCATAATGAAATATCAGCTTATAATTTACACATATAAATAATACATTGTTTAATGTCACATATTTACATTAAATTTTACATAGATGCACTATTTACAGAATCAATACTTCCATGAAGATGTACCTGTAAAAGGATATTTCAACAATCCAATGCTTTAAACTCCTTAATGAACTCCTAGAGGACAGCTAATACACATATGGAAGGTTCTCTTCTTACCTCTAATCCTATTCCTATTCCTTTTATTATTGAAATCCTTTTATTATAAATCATAAAAACATACAATTACAATTCTATATATAAGGGATTATGTATAAAAATAATTGTTGATTATTATATAGAAATAGTATACATACAAACATAAAAAAATATATTATGTAATTATGACAGGTTCACAAAAATCACCACGATCACGCAGGCAACGCACTACGAGCATGTCACAATCAAGTAAGAAGACGTCCGCAGAATCTATTCTCAGGAGCAAAACACGCACCATTTATACAGCTGGTAGACCTCCTTGGTATAATTCGGCTGGTCAACAAGTAGAACCTTTTGTAATTGGTTAGTAATATTTATTATTAATTAAAATTATATTTAATTAATAATTTGATTTAAGTTTTCTATATGAAATAAATATAAATTTCTATTATATAATTGTGGAATGTATTTGCAATAGGTATCTGTGGAGGCAGCGCTTCTGGGAAAACAACAGTAGCAACTAAAATTATAGAATCTCTAGACGTACCGTGGGTGACCCTTCTTAGTATGGATTCCTTTTACAAAGTGCGTTAAATATTCTGATTAATATTTATTAAAAATATCTTTTTATATAATTTAACAAATTTGTTATTGTCATGATGGAAAATAATATCGTAATGCTAAATATTACTGAATATTTATCTTATAGGTGTTAAACGAGAAGCAGCACGAGATGGCTGCGCACAACGAGTATAACTTTGATCATCCTGACGCGTTTGATTTCGAGCTTCTCAAGACTACGTTGCAGCGTTTGAAGGAAGGACGCATGGTAGAAGTTCCTATTTATAATTTTGTAACACATCGTAGAGAAAGCAGAACGGTAAGTTGATTGATTATGATTTTTACTAATTATGTAAGGATCAGCGCGATTTGTATAATGCTTTCTTTCTTTGCTTGGAAGAAAACCATGTATGGCGCCAACGTCATTATCTTTGAGGGAATACTTACGTTCTACAATGTGGATGTTTTGAAGGTAAATCGATTAAAAAAATACATTAATTTAAAAGTTGGAGAAGTTGTCAAGAGAGTAACAAAATAAATAAATGTTTCAAGCTGTGCGACATGAAAGTTTTCGTCGATACTGATGCGGACGTCAGACTGGCCAGACGTTTACGAAGGGATATTTCGCAAAGAGGCAGAGATTTGGAGGGTGTATTAAAACAGTATAGCAAACACGTGCAGCCTGCTTTTTATTATTACATAGCGCCTCTTATGGTCCATGCGGATATTATCGTGCCGCGCGGAGGAGAAAACGAAGTGGCAATAGAATTAATCGTACAACACGTTCATACTCAACTTCAATTGGTAAATAGCCAGCTTTTATTTTGCATTTTAATACATTAAATAATTATTAACTGATTTTGATGATCTCTATGCTACTTGCAGAGAGGCTTCAAGTTGAGGGAAAAATTGGCGCACTCGTATATTGGCCAACCGTTGCCTTCATCTTTGTACTTACTTCCGGACACGCCACAAATAAAGGGTCTTCACACATTCATACGAAATAAGGAAACCTATAGAGATGAATTTATTTTTTACTCTAAACGCTTGATCCGCCTAGTCATTGAATATGCGTTGTCTTTGCTGCCTTTTGAGGTAAACCGGTTTACTAACGTATTGCAGGAATGTTATTCAATGCTATTTGTTCGTCGATTTCTTTGTTTTATCAGACCTTTCAAAATGATTTTATTATAATTGCAATTTTTATAGATAAAAATTATAGGCTGCATGCCTAAAACTTCATGTTATAATATATTGTTTTTATTTGAAGGATGTAACTGTCGAAACACCACAAGGGGTGTTATATAGTGGCAAACGAGGTGCAACAGACAAAATATGTGGCGTGTCGATATTGCGCGCCGGCGAAACTATGGAGCAGGCTGTTCGGGACGTGTGCAAGGATATACGTATAGGAAAAATTCTTATCCAGACTAATCAGCAGACTGGCGAGCCCGAAGTAAGTGAAAATTACTTGAAAATTTTTTCTTCACAAGTTTATTCTTGGTCGCAGGCCGATAATTTATTTAATTTCTTGTATATAGTTGTATTATCTCCGATTACCAAAGGACATAAAAGACTACAGAGTAATATTGATGGATGCCACTGTTGCGACTGGTGCTGCCGCTATTATGGCAATCAGGGTGCTTCTAGATCATGATGTTGCTGAAGAAAATGTGTTGCTAGCATCGTTGCTAATGGCCGAATCCGGCGTGCATTCGATTGCGTATGCCTTTCCGCGAGTGAAAATCGTTACCTCCGCGTTGGATCCCGAGATAAATGAGAAGTTCTATGTACTGCCTGGTATCGGCAATTTTGGCGATAGATACTTTGGCACTGAGCCATCTGATGATTAAGGTGTTTTATAGATCTCTATTTAAAATTCTTATATATATATATTCGCTATGTTGTGTAAATTGTGATACAAATGCAGATATCAATATCATATCTTTAACAAAAATTACGTTATTTTAATGTCTCTGTATGCCTCTCATCCTTATTGTAGTTTTAGCTTACACCTATGACATTTAAATCAGAATCAATTTTTCTACTGCTATTTTCGTATGCGATGTTGGCATTTCTTTAAATGTCAACTTATACTTAAAGATGCGTCGTGCCAACACCACCGGTTTCCGCGATATCGGCAGCAGTGCCACGTAATTGTCTGTAGCCTCTTGAACTAGCTCGATGCGAGCGTCTCCATGAATCCAAATTGCTACCAGTGGGATTGCTTGGCTGGCTCAGAAGATACGTTATTAAACGGTCCAATGCAATCAAGTCTTCGCTTGTATTACCAGAATTTAAGCCTTTGTGCGACTGCAAATCTCCACCTGTTATTTCTTCAACACTTCCACCGTCTTTTATGTTGCCTCTGCCTGCAGTTCCACGACCATGAAGACCAAACCGTGAACCGATCTACAATTTTTTTATTAATTATTAAAAGAAGGTATTTAAAAAAAGAATATAAATATATATAATAATTACTATTATAAAGGTACTATTATGAAATATTCAAATTGATATTAAAGTAATACCTCTTCCGGTCCATGCTGCCCATAACTAAGTCTTTGAACTTTTCTGAAAGTTTCGTCATTCATCGCTTCTCTGACCGCTTCGTTCAGTGTACGTTCTAATGCTCGTTGTTTCGTTTTACTCAGTCCATCGTAGAAGCTAATTTGAATGTGTATTTTAATAGGAGAAATCATCATATAATATTTAATTAATTATAATATATACTTTTACATTACTATACTTTTATGACCCATATAGATAAAATAAGGCACATATATCGTAAGCTTGATGTTTACACTTGCAATTTGTTTACCTTGAATCCAAAGAACTGTTATCTCTAGAGATATTCTTATCGCGAACCAGCCGGATGTCATGTTCCCAGAATCGACGCAATTCCGGTGTGGACGTATATGGTGCGGCCACTTCTTTAATCTGCGGTTGCAAATAAAGTGATTACGGCGAGAATAAAAATAATGCATACACGATAAGAGCGGATTATACGTATTAGTTATCAAAACCAATGAATTTAACGTATCGCGATGTAATTTGCATAAATCGATGACGAAGTTCCAATTAACGACGCTATATACACACACACACACACACACACACGCACGCACACACACACACACACACACACACACACACACCCGCACGCACACACACACCCGCACCCGCACGCGCGCGCACACACACACACACACACACACCCGCACGCGCGCGCACACACACACACACACACACACACACACACACATATATATATACATATATATATATATACATATATATATATATATATATATATATATATATATATATATATATATATATATATATATCGTGTCGGTGACGTAATAATACGGGATGCAAATTACAACCGTAATTTGCGATTGTTCTCAGCTATTAATGAACTATGTCGCGTGCTAACTTTAATTACCTTCAAGACTATTATCGCCGTAATAAAGATGCACATTACATTGATAAACGTCAGACACGCGCTGATAATACCATTGCAGAAGAACTCTACGGGCAAGTAATCGCTGTAGATGTATGTGTAGGAGCTATTAAAGTTTGTATAAGATTCGCCTTTGATATGAGGCATTTTTATAGGCCGATATATGAGCCATATGCATCCCAGAGCCCAAAATAAACCCTGCGAAAAATAAAAACATTCTTTTAGTCCGATCAATATAATTACACTAATCATTGATGACTACCCAAATAGTAAAGGGAGGAAAAATCAGATATTTTTAAACAATATATATCTAATATATGTCTAATTATTATAGAGATTATACTTTTATACAGTATACGCAATATTGGTTTCTTACGCAATTAACGACTGGTGGTAGTAACGAAGCTGATATAGCGACGCCAATTAACGGTCCATTGCTGCCTTGCAGTAAAGCAACTGCGACGCCTGTGCCAGATGGAAGAGCCCAAAGAACACCCATCCAAAGTGACCTATAGTTGCCTCTACAGAAATTGTCATTTTAAGATAAAATTTACAATTATATTAAATTATGTACAATTAAAAGCATGTACAATTTATTGCATTATTAATCTTTAGAAGACGGGAAGCCGATTTATCGGTTTTAAACTGCACATGCATAGAAATATCTCATATATAGGTTTTTAAAGTCGCTGAATAAGAATCTGATGACAGAATCAGAAGTTGACAGCTGTTAATTTTGCAGTCAAAACTTATTACACAAGACAATATTATTAAGTGTATTCAGATATTTATTCAGTGAAAAGATTCATAAAATAAAAAATATGTATTTAATGTCAGATTAAATATTCACATAATACTTTAAAAACAAATAAATATAGTAAATAAAAATGTTTTCAGACAATTTCTTATAAACTTTTTGGACTTCTCAACTTAAAAATATATTTTTATCATAATATTTTGCAAAATATCTATGTATTTTATATTTATTAATCAATATAAATAATTTTATTAATATTTATAATAATATAAATGTTTTATAAAAATTTTTTATATTCACTATTTCGGACAAAAAGCCGATTTTTCGGTTCTACGGTGGTTTCATATTTTTCGTAGAGAGAGAGAGAATAACACTTTAGCACATACAGGGTGTGCAAAAATTACATAATTCCATTTAAAAAAAATGAAGATGGTCTTTAATGTGACCTTGAAAAAAATCGAATTTTTCAAAAATTAATTATGGCATTATTTTTTCCTCCTTCAAGTCCACTCAATCCTTCAATACCACTTTTATTTGAAACATTTTTCCGTATCTTTCATTATTTTCAAGATGTTTTTCTAGAGAAATTAAAATCGTACAGCCTATATATTAAAGTTCTAAAACTGAGAGTTTTGAAAAAAAAAACTTGTTTGTTCCCTAAAGATTAATAACAGCATATTTGGTCATGCTTCGCGATATCCACCTGCCCTTCATTTCGTCAGTCGGCCAGTCATTATAACCCCATGGCATTTCAGTTGTACCGAGGATAAGGCCGAATATGAAGCCGAAGAGTATCGATAAGAAGATACCGAGCATCAGACTCTTTAGGCCGACCAATTGCAGATCTCTATCGGCTATGATCGTCCCAAAAGTCAGAGACATCACAGGTCCCTTTGATCAACGAAACGATCAAAAGTGTGAAGTGACGCGCGAACATTGTTTGATGACTAGCAAAGGTGCATTAAAGGGCTTTACCATGAGAGGAGAGACCAGCATAGCTGCAACGACATTGGTTGCACTGTTCTCGACGAGACCAAGTGCAGCAAGGCAGCTGTAAGAACATAATTTTTGTTAATACAACTTCTTTATTGTGGCAAAACATCGTACGTAAAATCTACGTTTTATGTTCGATATTTTGCTTTCTTTACAATCACGTCCGATAAGTATTGTAGCAGCGTTAATGATAAAATAAAAATTGCCGCAAGAGAAATTTTTTTGGTAGTATTATGAGATTGTCCTCTCATGGTCATGTACGAACTTACCGGAAATTGGTTTCAATTATTTATTTATCTAGAAATGTGTAAAAGGTAATAATAGGGAGATAGTTTTTCGTTTCTTACTCCGCGGTTAATACTAGACACACGTAATCGAAAGTGAGATCACCGCCACTGCGAACGCCATCGACCACTTGTTTCACTGTCAATTTCGATCTGATGGACCCTACGAAATCGTTCCAAGCGTTTTTACGGTCCTCCGATTCTTTTCGCCTAAATGGTAGAGAAAAGAAATATATATCTGTTAACATATCTCCGCTTTTACACTCTGCTTTTAATCTCATTAGCAAAAATCAATTAGAGGCACCTGCGAGCAACATCGTCCTTGACAGCCAGCAATCCTGCACCGTTCACCCCGCTGTACGTGCATTGCGTCGGGATTACGCTAAAAATAAAAAATCAATGGCCAAAATCATGACTCCAGTCATGAACACAGTGGAACTTGCTCATGGCAATTTTTTTAGCTTAGCGTAAAATCACCTTACGATCGAGTTCATTTTAACGCCGATACCCATCTCGGTGAGACAGTGTATGCAGTTTTCGCAGGGTTCGCCGGCGGGTACAGGAAATATCACCTTCCAACAGAAATTCCTCGTTTGAAAATAGTAGATAGAAATGCATCCGCAACTCTTACCCATACCTCGTAATACATGTCTTCCTTGTCCTTGCACCACACGACGTGCTCTACTCTCAGTTTTTTGAGAAGCTCTTCCAGTACCTGTAAAAGTTGAGCAATGTAATTTGAGGAAAGAAGAGAGAAGTATATAAAATATATAAAAAGGGAAGACTAGAAGAATCAGCAGACGAGAAAAATATATGAAATAATGCAAGAATAAAGGAATATTAAACTGGAAATAAAAAGAGAAATATAAGCAGGCAAAGAAGGAAGGATTTTACGGAATTAATAGAGGGTTCTTCCAGTACCTGCAAAAGTTGAGCAAACTATATAATTTGAAATACAGGAAGGATTAAGAAAAGAGGGAAGTATATATAGAATATACAGGACTGGAAGACTAGAAGGATCGGCAGAGCATGAAAATATTTAGAGGAATGGAAAAATAAAGGAATATTAGATTGGAAACAAAAAGAAAATACAGGTATGGAATAGAGGAAAGAATTTTTCGGAGTTAGTAAAGGAAAAAGGAAAAAAGATAGAGTTCAACAAAGAGAAAACAGAAAGAAAGAAAAAGGAGAAGAGAGGAGGAAAAATTAGGATAAAAAGGGCAAATGGTAAAAGGAAGAAAGTTTCAGGGACATTAGAGAAAGTTATTTCAGGAAAGTACAGAAAGATGAATGAAATGAAGAAGTGTATGAATTTAAAACTTGATGTAAATGAAGTCTTACTTCTTGGTTGTAAAATTGCTGAGGTGAATAAACTATCAATCAATCATTTAATAAATATGAATATCGATTTGAATTGAATTGAAGAACTAAAAGACAATCCTGACTTTTAAAAGCTAAAATAATAAAAAAAAACAATCTTAAAATTAAAGAGTTAAAGAAAAATCTATAATTACAATGGATATACATGTGCTTAGCATTGCTACATGCTTAGCAGCATACATTTCGTTTCTTTATAATGTTGATAGTTTATCGTAATTATTTTTTTTGTATCTTTATACCTAATCTATATCTTTAAACGTTTTTTACTATACCGTTTCCATTGATACGAAAACCGACGTTTTCGATCGCGCTGGATATCCGCGAGCACGTTTCCTATGATCAGTGCCGACGTCGATGCCGACGTCGTCGTCGTCGTCGTCATCGTCATCACGGTGACCGTCATCATCGAGGGTGAGCAACTGAGCGCGAGTTTTCGCCTCCTTCAAACGAAGGTCCACCTTCGGCACCGCGAGCTTGCTCTTGCTCTTTTCGATTTTTTTTGAACGCTTCAGCGGTATGCCAAACACAAGTTCATGCTCGTAGCTCAGGGTGGGAATGCAGACCAGGAATACGACCCCTCCGGGCATGTCTGTTCCACGCCGACAACTTTATTGCCAACAAACTCACTCGCGCGATCCGCTTCGTGCAATTGTCGAAGCTGCTCTGTCTCGGTTTCGTCGAGCGATCTTTCGCTTTCGAAAGCGAAAGATCGAAGGTGCAATTCATTCATCGGCTGACGATAATTGTTTTATTGTCTGGCTCATAATTATTCTGTGAGTAAAGGAGCCTTTACGGTGCTGCTTTCAGACGATCGTGACATTGGAAATATTCGAGATCCGACGACGGGAAGTATTCCTGTTTGGAAATACTCGAGGAATTATATAGTTCCAAATACATTTACAATTTTTATTTCTCTTTTTAATATGGAAGATGTTTGCGAAGGAGAACGAGAAAGTTGACAATAATTTAAAAAAAGATTTTTGTCGATTATCAAGCACTCAAATGTCGGCGAGGATAATTCTATTCTCTTTAAAAAATCAGCAAGTAAAGAGGTAAGAGACATGCTTGAAATAAAAATACCAAATGTAATATATTCCTTTAAGAAATAAACATTTATTTCCTTTTAACAAATCAACAGCGTAGAGACTAGCACCTAGAGACTAGTCCGACGTTTTTTCATCCGGTCTAAGTAACTAAAGGCCGCGAGGAATATTCCATGCGAGGGGAACTTCCAAAATCCGTGCGAAATCAGTTTTATTTATCGTCGCAAAGAACATCCCATGTATTTTTTTCTCTGATTTCTTTTAACAGAGCGAACTTATACCCTGTCACCCTTATGTAGATACAAAGTGATTCGGTGTTAGAGAGAACGCGTATGCTAAATTAAGTACTCCGCAATACGGATGCATTTGTAAGGAAGTATAAAAATTGCAGGGTCCCCAAGAGCCATGAGGTAATTGTCGAAAGTCAAAGGTCCGAGAGTCTATTGAAAGTCTAGGCTATAATTATGACATTAATAAAACTAATGTTAATCGCTGTGAGCGATGCGAAAAGAAAAATACAAGGATTGCGATTTCTGCAAATGTAACAATAGAAGTATTCTGGGACGGTCGATGACAAGGTTACATTATTGGAGGCAATCCCACTCCGTAACTGCATTCTATTCTTAATCCTCGTGATTTCTGATAAATCATCGAAATAAGTTTCTCCTACTATCAAAAGACTCTGTTGACAAAAGTTCCCCTCGAAAACTAGCAAGAGCTCGACGCTTCGGGCTTTCCGCCTGCGTCAAGCGACGGCTATAATTGCATTACTAATTATTAGTAGTAGAACTAGTATAGTCACATACTAGCGATAGTAACAAGTGTAACAATAATAGCTAGAGTTATTGAATGGTCTAATGGTCACGCTCCGCCTCTCTTTTCTTTTTTTTTTCTCTCTCTCTCTCTCTCTTTCTCGGATGAAATAATACTAGATGATAACAAAAATAGTGAGAATGAGGATGTTGCTGAGGATGACAATGATGAAGACAATTTTCTAGCGTATCTTCTCTAAGAAAAACCGTATGTACACGCTTCTGTGGCGGCTAAATATTGACCAAGCGGTGCCGTGGCCGCGATATTAACAATGTATTATAACAGTGTATATTACCATACGCCAGGCACCGTTACTCACGAGTATCCGCTGGTTGGAAAGTTTTTTTTTTGTTTAAGGCCATACTCGAAGGGAGAGCGACGCGCATCTCTCTCTGGTTCTACACAAGCTGGTGGTCGCATCCATCGACCGGACGTCGCGCAACCGTTCGTTCGTAAGGAAATTTTCCTAAATTCAGTTGGGGATGTATCGCTACGGGATGTCGTCTACATGTACCGCGACGTACTGCGTTGCATGCATGGGTGCTTCAGTACCACGATAACGGGACTGCTAACGATACAACGCACCTAGTGTTGGATTAACGTCGTCCGCGAAGCTGCGGTCAGACTAGCGACTTAGCGAACAAAAGCGTAGTTTTAATCAAGTAACTTAAAATGCATGATTACGATGTTCTTCGTTATTTCCAAAAATGTATGGTACATCTCTGAGTCGATGTCTAGTCTATAATTGACAGTTTGATGAGTGCAACGAGCGTTTCTAAAAATCTCATTAAGAGTAATAAAAATATTTCCTATCAAGCGACGATGGAGATAAAAATTAAAATTTCTCTCGAAAACAATGTCATAAAATAATTCGGAGGTAATATAAAATCAATCATTTTATCGAAAATTATATATTTTTAGAAATAATATTGCAGCCTAAATTTTTTATTATACTACTAGCAGAACTATTTTCAAAATTTCGCAAATTACGACGGTAACTAAAGTTTTTAATTGGATATTACATGTAACTTGCCACTAAGTCGATTCATCTGATCGTAACCTAATCGCGAAGTATACAGCAGCGATGGTCACCGTCAAATCCACCCCCGAGAGAAGGTACTCATGGTAAATCTTGAGACAAGCTGGGCGGCGCGTTTGCGGTACCGCACAACAGGACTTTATCGATAGCACCGACAAGTGAATTTTTTTTGCGACAATGACAACGACGACGGCAGCAAATCGTACAAATCGTCGGCGTACAAGCACTTCTACAGTCCTTAAGGCCACAATTCCAAGATGTCTTAGAGACGGATTTAATAATAAGCCCTTGCTCTTGACAAGCGCCTTCATCCTCGCGTTCACGCGCCGTGCAGAAAAAAATAACAATGATTCGTTCAAATTTCAAACTTCGTATACGTGTCGTTACGCTTGTTTACCAAATCGGCGAGCGATTTCACGAATACCGAACTCGAGCAGAAGATCCGAAGAGATTCGCCACTTTGTCGCATTACTGCACGAAGAAAATCATCAATAATCTTTCATAGAAGAATATTTTTCCTTCTCTTTTCGTACAATTCATCTAATTTATTAAATAATTATCTATGAATCTAATTTAATAGATAATTATCTAATAAATCTAATTTATTAGATAATTATCTAATTAATTTTTATTGGAATTATCTAATTAATGTGAAATTTTTGCTTTCTTAGATATTTCTTCTCGTACAAAATTCAATTTGAAGCTTCGATGTATTTTTCGCAATCTCTCTTTCTTCTTGCAGAATTTGTTCATCATAACGTCTCGTTTCGCATATTTGTGGGACGTATCAACAAGATTCAGGCTGAGATTCAGATTCGCAAGACGCCTCCTGCAGAAGGCGGCTCGTCAAGGGCAGGTCTTCTCAAACGGGGGCACTCGGTCGTCGCAGGAGCGAGGTGAGCAACGAATGTCTCGGTGGTCGCCGAAAGGGCCGACGTCGTCGGCGCTCGACATCCGCGAACGCGGATGGTCGCTCCTCGTCGACAGTCCCCAAGGGTCAAGCTTTCTCCTCTTCCTCGTCCTCCACGTCCTCCGACGATTCCGACGTAGAGGAAGTGATCAGGGCGGTCGACAGGCTCGGCATCTCCCTCGCGGGCAAGCAGGCGAGGGAGTTAAGGCGTACTCTCTGGACATTCCAGCAGTCCGGCAAGGAGTGAGACCCGTCGACCGCCGCCTTGTCCACCGAGTGAGCTCGGTCAGCGAAGCCAAGCTCCATCATTGACACCCTCCTCATGGGCACTCTCCTCGGGTTGCCTGGAAAAGAACGCCATAGGTTTCATTTATTCGAGAAAACGATTATATCTTTTAACTACTGAAATGTATCTTGAAGAAATTTAATACAACTAATACTTTTTATCTTTCTACAACTTACTGCAAGTATCACAGATTTTAACTTCGTGAATTAAGACTATTAATTAATATTATGACTAACTACGTTATCATTTATTTAATTATTGTGTCGTGCGATTTTGTGATCAGTAATACTGAAGATGATCTGATGACAGATTGAAACATTTTTTTATATTATTTTATATTATTACATAGTTTAGCATTAATATTTTGCTTTAGCTGCTTCGCTCTTTACTCAATTTGATATCGAAGATCGTTATCATTTTTATTTAATATACTAAACTCCGATAAAAACATTTTTATTGTCTATTACAACTAATATCGTAGAAAATAGTGTGTTCGAAAAATTTGAATACACATATATACAATATTCAATAAAATAAAATAATACAATATATGTCAGGAAGTTATAGGTATCTCAAAATAAAAAAGTACATACTAAATATATTAGAAGGCATCGGTTTCTTCGCCGCGGCATTATCACAAATATCGTAGCGAACACCAATGGCTTGACGATTAAAAGATGAGCAATAAAAAGCGATTAGTACAATAAATAAAAAAATAAAAAATTACAAAGTTTATCTTCTCAATTATTTTTGCTACGTAAAAACGCTGATAAACAAAATAAATGTGTATGAATTTATGACAAAGGAATTAGATTTCTAGAGCAAAGATTGTACATTTACGCATGCAATCCGTTCTCAAAACAATATTTCCATAGCGAAACAACGGTTAGCACGTTGCGGGCATTCGCGTGTCGATACTCATTTTGCAATTGCTCACAAAAATAGCTACGGACGTGCAACGCAACGTGAGTGACGCCCGTCACAACGCATTAAAAAATAGCATACGTCAGTGCCTCTCAACGTATTGCAACTTTCACGTGTCATTTCGAATATTTTTCGCTTAAACTTACTAATTTATCGTCATTATATATCATCGATTCGTTTGAGATATTGCTTGAGATATTGATTGAGAACAATTCGAAACATGCGATTCTTTTTAAAACATTGGCGATATAAATCTCACTAAATATTTTGAGAGTACTTCCTCTGTGTGTCAGAAACGTCGGAAGGAGGGATGTAGAACGGAAACTGAATAATCCGTCTCTGTGTGCGTGAGAAAAGAGGGGGAAAAGAAAAGGAAAAAAAAATAAAAATGAACCACACGTACCCTCCTTCTGCTTTGCGTCACGTACCCTTGGTTTTCGCGGGGGAATCCATTTTCGCGGGGGTGTACTCGTCCGTCTCGTCCGCCTCGTCGACGGTCTCCTGGCAATCGATACTGTCGGGCGTGCACACGCTCTCGCGTCGAAATAGGCCAATCACGGATTGGACTTTCGGCTGTTCGATCCCACCTGAAAAGCGGAAAAAGACATAAACGGGACGTGCGGCGGTAATTCCGCTGGAAATAAATAGGCAGTGAGCGATTCCGCGAGCTGAAACTTTTCAGAGAGTTGTTAATCTTCTTAAAGGAAAAACTGACTTTTACGGCTGTCGTCACGGTCTATCGGTTTTCATTCTCTTTTATGAAAAAAAATCGATGAAACTTCACTAATAGATCAATATTTAAAGCCAAACTGATTTATCCTCGTTTGCCTCCCTCTCTCTTTTCTTTTTCCTTTACCTAAGAAAGTGGCGGAAGGCGAGCTGTAGGCGAGGTATTCTTTATTGGAGCACCAGGCTGGAAATTCGTGCTGCTTGATCGGATGACCCGACTTGTAATGGTCCTCACGTTTCCACGGTAACATAGTTTCCGTAGCCGTAGGGGTGGTTACTCTGTAGCCTTCCGCGCCTAGGTCAAACGCCGCAAGACAATAGCAATGGCAGTTGGCAAAATGGAAATTGAAACCGTTATGATTTCGGTGGATATTGCAATATTTTTGCTGCCGCAGAACACGAAAAGCCCACATGAGAGCCCACCGAAATCATGCCGTTTCCAAAGTTTTAGCAAAATAAACGAGCGCTCGAAAAATAATGATCAGCAATATGTGAAAAGGATGCAAGGAGAGAAATTCACTGGTAATGCAAGATCAAAACTGACTTCGGTAGTGCTGAACAATATGAAAAAAAAGTACGCTGAAAGGAAAGAAAACGTTATTCACAATAATAACGCAAAGCCAACGCTCGAGCTCTTTCTCTTTCGCAAAAACGTACCGTCGCGTCCTATTTTCAAGTCTCCCTCGTCCGTATTTATTGTATCCATCGACGTAGTAGCGGTGGTAGCGTGCTGATTGTCCGCGTTTACATTCGGCGAATCTTTCATTTAGAGTTGAAAAAGATTTTCAACTTTATTAATCATGACTCTTTTCAAGAATATAACTAAGTAGCTATATATACACAAATTGTGAGAGATGTAATCTTCGCTATACAGAAAAAAAATAAAAGAAAGACACGAGATAGCCTGATCGTTTTCTCATCGCCGCATTCGCCGATATATATTTTTACCTTCGATCTCATTTTTCAATTCAATTCGATTTAGTAAGTTGAGGAAAAGTCTTCTTACCAGATGTTCGTGCGGTGAACGTGATCGCCGAATCCCAATCCTCTTTGCTCGAGGGCTTCGAGGTTTCTCCGTTTTCCAGCTCGTACAGCACGCCATTGATGTAATCTGCGCACGATAATTCGTGAGGCAAAGGGAAAAAGAAATTACGAGAACCTTGAGGTACAATTAATTATCCGCGACGTTTTGCACGTACCTTGCGTAAATAACTTTGTCGAGCCGTTCTGTTGCTGAAATTCTGGGAAACTAACGTGATTCTGTTTGCCGTCCTGTAGAATTAAAATCGATAAGAGAAAGTAAGAGACGCCCAAGTTAAATGATACATAAATGATCGAGAAACGTTGATCGAGCCTTACTTTAAGCAATTTTTTGCTGCGTTTGTGACGATGCTTGTGCTCCCCCATCATCCGTCGAATATTCATGTGCATTTTGTAATTGACTTGTGTCGAGAGATCACGATCGTTCACCGCGTGCCGACTATAGCTCAAACGCCGATGCTGAATAATTAACATAATGTATAAAATTCTTAGACACGCCATACGTTTTAAAATATAATGGAACATTCTGCTACTAGCATAAATTTTTCATCACAATTTTTTAAGTAAATTTGAAATCTTCTCGACAAAAAAATATTGAAATATCGAATCGAAAATAGAAGATATATAATTTTTCTTTTCTTTAATATATAAATTTTCAGAGAAACGAATAAAAAATAAGATATCAAAACATTTCAGTAAAAATTAGATAACTGCAAAAAATAATATTTCTGCGAGAGATAAATTGACTTAAAGATCGTTAAGGACACGGCTAAAAAAAATGTGATAGTAGAGGGATTATACTACTTTATTACATGTAATATATTATATGATAGATCATATATCACGAGAGGACTCTGGATTTGAAGAAAATCTAGATTCGGCTATAATCTCTTACCCTTTTGTATGGTTTACAAAGCTCTTCGGCGAGCAGATGGTGAATTCTCGCGTCCGTCAGGTCTTTTTTGGAAGGATTGTACTCCAGTTCCTGCAGATCGATATTCCATCCCGCTTCAAGCTGACTGCAACTGGGACTAGAGGAGGAAAAGAATGCGATTAGACTGCGCTTTTATTTTATCAACGACACGTTGCCGGCGGCGAACAACGGCGAATTCCGCACCTTCCATTGAACTGCCCGGTATTGCTGTAATTACGGAATATCGCCGACATGCTTTCGGTGCCGCTAATGTTGCCAATGGTGGAGGCATTTCTTCTTATGTAATCAAGTGCATCCTTCATCGCCAGCTTCGAGTAAGTTTCCAGAATCTTCGGCTCGGCGCCGCAATGATCTTTCACGAGATAAGGTCGGATGAATTTATTGTCGAATCGCTTGAATCTTGAACAGCCAGATAATATTTTTATCGGAAGAGAAATGGATGGAGAGAGATGCAGAAAAAAATATTCCGGTAATAAACGATACAAATGATTCATCTACATCATAATCGATACCTTTCATCTTAATAAAAATTGTATTTCCATCTAGATATAGATTAAAAGATATAGACTCTTTAATCTAATCTTGCCCCTGTTTATTATTTTAAGCTAATAACTCATCGATTCTCGTTTGATTGTTTGCAAACATTGCTGACTTAAGTAAACACGAAGTTATGGCTAAATCTTGAGCTTAAGTAAGCACAAAGTTATCTTACTTATCCCGGACGTGGTAGTTGCCATGTTTTCCCAAAATGTCCTCGATACCTGCCATCGTATGATCCATTATCTAAGAATTAAGAGACAGACGTTATTTATCTTTCAGTTCGACGAGCACCACGCAGGCGTCGCGGATTCGTCGGGATTTGTCATATATATGCCAGCGAACGCGTTCTGTAAACGCAAACGCAAACGCAAGCAGAATGATGTATCAAAGTCCCGGTAAAAATTGCCGTTATATACACATTCTGTAATGCGGCTTGACAATGACTAATGTTATCCTATTTTACAATTCGAGCCTATTCCTCATATCGGTCATATGGCACTGTCGTTCCGTTAAAGAGTTTTACGCCGTAACCGGGATTCGAGGTAATAGGGTCCGTTATCCATTGTAATGATCGAGGATCAACGATCATATCGAATTTTTCCATATCTATGTCGGTCCTATGATCGCTTTGTTCTCCGACAATCACAACCCGTATTCAAATACCGAATTCTTTTTGAATTGTCGAATTATGAAATAATTTTTTTTCCCATTTCTGTCCTAATACCTAAAACCATTCTTAAGAATTCAAAAAAAGTCGCTCATCAATTCTATTCGGATACAAAAAGAATTCTTTTTAAACTCTTTTATGGAATCCTTTTCAAAAGGAGTTCTTTCGAATTTATTTGTGGGACAGTTTACTGTTTATACTAATCCATAAAAAATTTTTTAAAGTGAATCCTTTTTAAGTTCATAACAATTATCCAGATAATACAGAGAACCCAAAAAGAATTCTTTTTGAATTCATGAATTATGAATTTTTTAAAGAATTTAAAAAAAATTCGCTTTTGTCATCAATTCTCTTCCGATACAAAAAAGGAATTTTTTTAAATACTTCTATGGATTCCTTCTCAAAAGGATTTTCTTTTGAATTCCTTTGGAACAGTTTATTGTTTACACTGATTCAGAAAAAAATTTTTTAAGTGAATCCCTTTTGAATTCCTAACGATTATCTGTGCTATTTGAGAATAAATTACAACAAGGTCGAATGCGATATGATACGTACCCTCTCGTGAATCCTCTCGTTCATCGTCGGCTTCCTCTTCTCGGCTCTCTTGACATTGAGGATTTTGACGAGGGGTTTGATGGTGATTCCCTAAAAATAAGAGCGCGTGTTACACATGGGCGCCGTCGCGAGCGAACGCAGCCGTGCCCGGCGCGGATTATCGGCGTCGAGCGGAGCGTGGCAACGCGCGCGCGGGGCTGATAAAACGTTTGACGCAAAAGTGTATGCTCAAGTGTGTGCGGCGTAAAGATATTAGGTTTCCGATCGATCGCGCAACAAAGCACACGTGCAGAGCCGAGCTTTTTTTTGCGGCTGGCATCTTTGTATCTCGCGCCGCTCATTAATCCGTCGATCAAACGGACGGATCATCCGTCCATCTAACGGGCGATCACTTTCTTCTTTCTCCTCCGCCGTTCGCCGATGAAATAATCCTGTCCTTCCTCTCGGGACGCATGCCTTTGGCGCGCGTCTCAAAATACGCGCGAGTCATCGGTTCTGTGAAAGACATCGCTGACTACGGCTTGGCCCGATTTACTCGGGCAAGGTCTGCAATCTTGCACTTCGTGAAAGAACACCCGTCGTTACGCAACGGCTCACGTGCGTTTCGCATTCACATCGTCGGACTCGTCACGGATCGTCGCGCTCGCGATCATGCTATACATCGCATGCGAGGATTGTGGGACCCTACCTGGATGAACACGGTGAAGTAGATGACGGCGATGGTGGTGGTGACGAACATGGGCTGCAGGGGCACGTGCCTGGGGTCTATAAGCAGCACCAGGGCGAACGCCACGGCGCCGCGTAGACCGCCGTAGGACATGACGAATTTCTCGACCTTGTCCAATTTGTGCAGCCGGAACTGATTCGCCAGCGCTGTCAGCACTATCACGCCTGGAACATGAATCCGAGCGTGATTGCAGCTGTAACATCTCCTTTAAAAACGTAGAGCATTATTTTATGCACACTCTCTAAAAGTAAATCAGTGAAACTCACTGTCAATCAGTGATTATACACTGATTGTCAGTGTTAAATATGCCACTGAAATTTTTCTATGGAATACTTAACACTGATTGTCAACTGTATAATCGCTGATTTCACTGATTCACTTTTAGAGAGCAACTTGCGACAAGTTGAGACAAATTTTTCTGAGAATCTCTGATCGTATTGATGTAAACAGTAACATTGCATCAATATTATAATTTCCAACTCAACAATATAACTATTATATACAACTGTTACACTGAGAGAAAAAAATAGTTGCCATAATATTACTATAAGAACAAAGTATTAAAAAATGCCATTTTTTGCTCATAAATGAAAATTTAAAACACATAGCGAATCCTATAGATTTCAATCTGCTGAATACGATGGTATTAGTAGTTTTCATTAAAAGTGTGAGGAACATTGTCAAATTCTAAATTAAAGTCTTATTTCTTACTTCTACGTTATGCGACTTATCGATACAAATTAAGATTAACCTCTCAATACGATTATAATACTGAGTGGAAAATGTAACTCAGTAATATGATATTACTGATACTTTTGAACGGAAATACAATAGTTGGTGTAAACTTGCGGGTGCTACTCAACTTTAAGAACATTGAAATATAATCAGATACCGCTCTCAGCAGGATCCAGGGACAACGAACAAGGACGTGGCGATTTTCTGTCCCCACTTTTTACACACAAGTTTACACCAGCTGTTTTATTTCCATTCAAAAATATCAGTAATACTTTTTTACTCAGTTCCACACTCAATATTATAATCGTGTTGCGAGGCTAATCTTGATTTGTAGCGATAAATCACGTAACGCATAGAGTAAGAAATAAGACTTTAATTTAGAATTTGACAATATTTCCCACATTTTTAATGAAAACTACTAGTACCATCGTATTCAGCAGATTGAAATCTATAGGATTCACTATGTTTTTTACGTTTCCATTCATGGGTAAAAAATGGCATTTTTTAAACACTGGTCTTTATAGTTATTTTTGGACCCATTACATTTGGACCAATTACATTTTTATAGTTATTTCAACGATATAAGTTATAGTTGGTTTAACATTTTATTAAAGTCCTCATATTCATAATTGATCCATGCAACTTATAATATAGTTGTCATTAACCAAAACGAGATTTTAATTTAGTAAGTTGTACTATAAAATAATAATCACAAGTAGTTTCATAGTTGGCATCACTATGAGCATATTGTTATTATTACCAATATTATAGTAATAACTATAAAAATAATATTCCCCCCCCCGACTATAATTATTTGACTATGTAATTATAGTTGCAAATACCACATTCTTTTCTCTCAGTGTATGTTACATTTATATTGTCAAATAGAAAGTTGTAATAATGTGTATAATGTTTACTAAGATAATTAATTTTCTTAATTTTATAATTTTTTTAGCATAGAGCGTTACATCTTAGCTACCAGACTTCATTTCAATTTCGATCGATTTATTTAATTAGCAGCGATTGTTAATTGCCTATTACAAAGGCGTGAAACGTCGAGTGAACTGTTGTAATGCTTGTAATGGAACGCGATGGCATCTCACAGGCCTGCCCTCATCTTTCCGCACTTTCCACACGGTCAAGTGACAAATTGTCCGGTTAAAGCAAGAAGCCATAAATGAAGCGCGTCGCTCGACGAGTGACGTAAGATACGCGTGTAAGTAGGAGTCAATTGTCTTAAGTCCCATTATGATTTCATCGTTTAACCATATCACTTTACACGCCATTCCACTTCGCCGGCGAAGCGATGCCCTTAACGCATTGTGGTTACGTCCAGCTGGCCCGGTCAAGGCCCGTGCGATCGTGTAAGAATTCTTTGACACGAATTCGCTATTATCACGCTACTTTTTCTTGTTTCGCTCTCTTCTGAACTTTTTCCACGACAACCGGTATTGCGAGCTAATTTTCTTTTCACTGGAAAATTACATAAATTGTAACTTTCCAATGTTTACAAGTCGAGTTCAAAAACGTAGAATTATATCATAAAATACTGAGGAGCTTTAGAAACTATTATTAAAAATGTATGCAGCACTTAAGAGCACGTTGCAACTCAAGAACCGTAATCCCTCGTAATATTACATACCTATTCAAAGGTCCACTGAGAGAAAAGTATGTGGTATTTGCAACTATAATTGCATAGTAAAATAATTATAGTCAGGAATATAATTTTTATAATAGTTATTACTATAATATTGGTAATAATAACCATATGTGCTCATAGTAATGCCAAGTGTGGTTACTATTACATTATTTTACAGTACAACTTACTAAATTGAAATTTCGTTTTAATTAATAACAACCGTGATACAAGTTGCATGGACCAAATTATGATAATGAGAACTTTAATAAAATGTTAAACCAATCATAATTTATATTGATTGAATAACTATAAAAAAGCGGTTTAATCTAAAAATAACTATAAATTATAGTAATATTATAGTGAACTATTTTTTTCTCTCAGTGTAGAAATGTATGTGTGTGTGCATGTGTGTGGAGGAATTCTTCTCTGACCCTCTTACAAATCTCGTCTTTACTTACCCACGGCCCGGTAGACGGAGCAGAAAACTATCGTCATGACAACGAACCACGTGTTCCAGTTGTGAGCATTATTCACCGTGGCGACTCCGAGGAACATGAATATGATCGTCTCCGAACTGCTCGACAGCATCTTCATCGTGTATTTGACGGTCGTGTGAGACTTGTGCGATATATTGGCCTCAACGTAATTCTTCATGGTAATACCGCAGAAGGTTATTCTGAAATAAAGGGATCGCGAATTACGGAACGAGCTGCGCGCTGGCAATTGTCGTCGTTTCGATAGAGCCAGAACTCGCCAAAGTCCGAGTGAATCTCGTCCGCAAACGCGAGTAATTATAACGGACGTAACTGCGGGAATTAAGCCATACTGTTTAAAACTCCATTCGGCACCGATCCACCCAATATTTCCCCCGCGGCAGATAATTCTTGGTGTTTATTTCAGTTCCTTACAATTTCCGCAAAGTCGTGCCAGGATCAGTGCAACAAGTTGTTGCAACGTATTCTTGAAATTAATACCGTCGAAAGATGTTCAATATCCACGATTAAATAGTCCCGATAACGTCGCGATAGAGAGAAATGAGCTGTTGGCTCTCTCGGTTTCTCGATTTAGCTAGCGCATTCGTTAAAACGCGCCTCAAGGCTGGAGATGTCAAGGCGGCGTGTCGAAAAGTCGATGATTTACTTACGCCAATATGCCGGACAAGTGGAAGATCTCCGCGCTGAGGTATGCCAAGTACGCCATCACGAATATAAAGATCGGCTCGATCACGCGCACCTGATGCGTAAACCTGGTGACGAAGCCGGTGGCGAAACCCCAAACTATACCTATGACCGTGCCACCGAACGCCACCACCAAAAACGAGGCTAGGCCGGCTAGCACGTCCGTGTAGAGGATCCTGGAAGGGCCCATCTCGCTGTACGTCTCGAACATGTGATAGAGCACCTGCGTATTCGTATTAAATGGCCTTTTACTCGGTCGTCGCAGTAACCCCTGACACTTTCCTTCGCTCGCCTCGCAACAGCACGAAACTAATAGGCGGCCAGGGATCGTTAACGGCACCAACCTATTTCGCATTACCATTCTTAGCTAGCACGACCTGATTTTTACTTACATAAGGCACAACACTTTTTCGAACGATCGATTAACGACATTACAAATAATACAAACTATAAATACAGTCCAGAACAGGGATACTGAATCTATTTGTAGGGGCATTCAGTCCCATTATACGTAACGGATAAAATTGGCAACGGAATGAAGGAATTTCTGGAAACCATCGCGCTTTGCAATGTTACATTTTTCTTACTTGAGCAAGAAACAGATACTTTTTGAGAGTTAATTGTGCATGAATGATATGAATAATCGTCAAAATCGCCAGTGTCGGTGACGTTTGTTAAAATCGTCGCAACGGTCGTGTTTATAAAAGGCGTTTACATTATATGTTTTGTTTTATTCAAGCGAAGCATTACGTACAGCAGACGTACAGTTCGCGGGCAAATACGATATTAATTTTTAAGCGAGGCGAAGGTATTTGGTACTTGACTCGCGCTTATGGATACAACGTGATCAATGTTATATCGATCGCTCGCCCGACGAGTGCTTGTCATTTGGGGCGGTGTCAAGCTTTGTTATATTCCATCTTCGTTTATTTATCAGATATTTCAAAATGTGATATATCAAAGTGAGAGGATATTAATCTATGTCAACTTCAGGGTCAATCCTGGCCAGATGCGAAAAGAGCAAAAGATATCATTATCGCAGACATTTGAGGAGTATAATTGAGGAGTAGATATCGATATCTTTCCTTGACATATATTGTTGAGTATACTTTGATTTTGTGCAATTGTTAATGTATTGTAAAATATAATATAACTAAGAAAATTAAATCTCTCTTAAAAAAATGTACACTGAGAAAAAAGTATGTGATATTTGCGACTATAATTACATAGTGAATAATTATAGTCAGAAATCTCAATCTTATAGTAGTTATTACTATAATATTGGTAATAATATAATATTGGTAATAACCATATGCTTATAGTAATGCCAACTATAAAACTACTTGTGGTTATTATTACATTATTTTGTAGTACAACTTATTAAATTAAAATCTCATTTTGACAATATTATAGTTTGCACAAGGATCAATTATGATTATGAGGCCCTTAATAAAATCAACCTTAATTTATATTATTGAAATAACTATAAAAATGTGGTTGGTCCAAAAATAATTATAAATTATAGTAATTATGATTGCAACTATTTTTTCTCTCAGTGTAAATTTGTTTTTATCTTTACGTTCCATTAATTTATATTTGGATTTTAATTTTTTAAAAATTTCTAATATTCTTATCAAAGAGAAGTTTAATATTCATTTTCTATTTTATCTTCTATTGCAATTATTAGAATACATTTGATGCTTTTTCATGCATCTGTTATAATTACTTCTAGAAAGAAAAAAATGTCCCTATTCCACTTTCTCTCTTTACGCCTACTTATCAGACGTGTGCAGAAATCTCGTACTCGCAGACCTAGCGGCTAAGACTGATCGGCTTTAATCTTCGCCTCTCTAAATATCGAAGACCTTCAACGATTTGCAACACAAAAGAATAGAGATTTCTACAGTGCCGCGCGCTACCTACGCAACAAACTCCTTGACGTGCAGGACCATGTAATGTAAATAATGTAATACTCACGACAGTGACCGCGTCGTTCAATAAACTCTCCCCGAACACGACGATGTAGAGTATCTCGTTCACGTGGATCTCCTCGAAGACGGCTAGCACGGCTACGGGATCGACGGCGCTGATTAACGCCGAGAAGAGAAACATATCAAGGATAGGCGTCTCGCAACCAAACATACCGCTTTTCCCCAACAGCCATAATGACACACCTAAAGTGCAAACAGCGTTTTAATTTTAGGATCGGCACGGCTCAGTATCCGATATCGTCATTCTTTTCCACGTTCGAAATTTGTCTTAATTATCGCGAATGTCATCGTTAACCCGCTTTAAATACATCTGAATATATTGTCAATTTATCGAGATTATTATTATTATCCCATCGATCCGCAAAGTCATTGAACGTTGAACCGCGACGGGATGGAAGGAGAGAAAGAGAGATTAACGTCGCCAAAGATAGAAATTTGCATTATCGGATACCGACGCCCCGCCCACGTGTTATATTCATACCTATCAAGTACTCGCGCTCAAGATTCTCCCTTTTGGGAGAAAACCTTCATAGTATTAAGCCCTCCGTAGATTATCGGCAATAAAGATGTAGTTTTTAATCTATCCCGATCGTACATTAATTAATATCGCGCTATAATTTCACATTATCGATCGCCGCCGTTGTTTTGTCTTGTCGTTTCCTACTTGGAAGTTACGCACGATACGGTTCTAGAAAAGCAAGGTGTTTTCATTTCCGCCGTGAGTTCTTACGAGATTAATTCAGTTAATCGGATTTTATCGCGGTAATTACGGCAAACGTTTGAAATAATTAAATTTTAATGTAATGTTATCGTGTCGCTTCTCTCAACTTTTAATTTGCGTCGCGTCGTCTTTAAAAGTCATCATCGCAGGATTTATTCGCAGGAATGTTTGCTTTTATCTTTCGAAGAAATTTAGATTTGCATTTGTTTTCTACGTTTTCGCTTCTGTATTAATTGAAATTGTATCAAATTACCATTTCTCGATATTCGCCAGAATTTTGATGCCTGAAAAATTGTAAATAATTATATTGTTTCATGTTTTTTGATTCCGGACAAAATTGTAAATAATTATATTATTTTACGTTTCTTCTCTCGAAACAATATTAAATAAACATCGAATAAAAACGCATTTCAAAACTTGAATTGAAATAAAATTGAAAATTTAATATAGAAAAGATCATAAAAGACAGATGTAAAGATTCCGGAAAAGATAGTATATATTTATATGTAACATTCTATTTATTTATATAAGAAAAATAAGAACATATTTTTTACATTTATTCTGTTTCTCATAAATGCTTATACAAACGGCATCTATGAAACATTTTTGTTACAAATTTTATTACAAATTTTACAGTGCTATTGACCTTGGCACGTAAGTCTTGGCGTCTCTTGCGATAAGAACTAACCGCCTGAAAATATGACACTAATAGTCTTTTTATGTAGAATCATCAATCCTAATCGATAATCGCGTCCGTCGTTTATTCTTGACTATCTTGTTCCATTATGTTTTTTTAACGCGATTTTATCGAGCATTAAATAAACTTTGGTCAAATGTCGCGTCGGGTCCACTCTCTCTTTTTTTTTTTCCTTTGGTCAGCGGCAATTTTGGTTGAAATCTGTAGAATCACAATCGAATTACGTATATACGCGTTATCATCGCGATAATAGCGATTATCATCGGGATGACGACTGCCGCATGTGCTCTACATGTTGTCATCGTCATCGTCGTCGTCGTCGTCGTCGTCACTTGCGTCGTCCCAACGTCCGCTTCAACGCGCGCGCTATTTTCGTTCTCAAGCCGCGCGTTTTCTCTGCGTTTTCAAGACGAACATCTGTGCTTACGCTGGACCGCGAACAGACCGCTAGCAGAAGTGAAGAATGGAAATTCTACCATCTACGGGATGGTCGGGACAGTGTTTTCTTTATGTACGCTTCGCTTTACATATGTATAACGCGCATAGCCAACTTGTTCAAGTCTCATTAGACTTTAAGATTTTTAAGCAATTTTCTTTTAGGAATTGTTTTTACCCATGTACATTAGATATTTGTTTAACAGGTTTAAATTAGATTTAAGATTCAAAAGTCTATTTTTCTTGTTTGCAACAACTCTCTTATTGGCAGAAGTTTTAGAATTCAAAAATATAAAAAGTAATATCATAGTTTTAAAAATAGTTTCATAGTTAAAAAAAATAGAAGAAGTTATATTTAGAGTTCGTAATGCTCTCTCCAAAATATAAAGGATAACTCCATGAACAGCTAATTCCAAAAGTTCGATGTCTTATAAAGCTTCACTTTTTGATATGGTGCCCAACAGATGTTGGCAATTTAATGCAGCTGTAGTGAGTATATCAGGAGAAATCTTTTAGATCGAAAGTTATTTATCTCTTTTAATAATACTGTCTTCGAAGAAAATGGTTTTCAATTATTATTAAAAACGAGATACTTTAAGCTCTATTTTAAATTGCAGTAATAATAGTAATATTAATAGTAAAATTTAAGTTATTTTTCTGATTTCTCCTAAGGCAGCTATCGCGTCATGTTACGATCACATTCGACTCGGTAATATTTTATGCTTGAAATCATTCCGAGAGTCTAGCGCAGTGTTGTCTCGCGGGATCCCGTGGGTAGATAAATATTCACATTTCTACAAATGCAAAATCGGTTTGCGTGGAGAGATAAGGCGGAGATAAAGCCCGAGTTAGAGCGACGAGGGAAAGAAAATAATATTCCCGAAATCGAAAATTCAACCTGGCGGTCAACCGCGCCAGTGGGTGTCGTCGCGTCATGCCGTCGCCGCTTTACCAACCTATCGACATTGTATTAAATATAGTCCCAACGACGGCGAACAGGAGTATCGTTCCGAGATGGTCGAAGAACAGCCGATTGGGCATGAAGTAGCCGGCGTCCAGGATGATGGGCGGCAGCATGTACAAGAAGAACGTATCGGGCGTCAGCGGCGATATATGGACGCTGCTTGCTTGGAATAGCAGCAGACCAACGATCACGCCGACGGCAATCAGCAGGCAGGACTCCGGAAAGATCTTGTTGAGCTTCGGCGCCATGTGGAAGCCTGAAGCCCGATCATCGATATTTAAATCACATTAATCAGCTCGACGAATCGAGAGGAGATCGAGACCGCTCTAATTTCTACTATTACGACCCGCATTAAGAAAAAAGTATGTCGTATTTGCGATTATAATTACATAGTAAAATATCATTTTTATAGTTATTACTATAATATTGATACGTGTGGTATTTGCGACTATAATTACACGGTAAAGTAATTATAGTCAAGAATATCATTTTTATCGTAGTTATTACTATAATATTGATATATGTGATATTTGCGACTATAATTACATAGTAAAAAAATTATAGTTAGAAATATCATTTTTATAGTAGTTATTACTATAATATTGGTAATAATAATCATATGCTCATAATGACGCCAACTGTGAAACTACTTGTGATTATTGTTACATTATTTTATAGTACAACTTACTAAATTAAAATCTCGTTAATGACAATATTATAAATTGCATGGGCCAATTATGATTACGAGGACTTTAATAAAATGTTAAATCGTAAATCATAATTTATGTCATAATTTTGTTGGAATAACTTAAATTATAATTATATATTACTATAATTATACTGAAAAAAATTCTGGTTAAAATCGGACGAATCAGAAAATCTTGTAGGATTGATCAAATGTTCTGGTCATTATAATAGAACTCAATACTTTATAACTTATAATAATCAAAATATTTGATCAATCCTACAAGATTTTTCTGATTCGTCCGTTTTTAACCAGAATCTTTTTTCAGTGTATAACTATAAAAATGCAATGTGGTTGAGTCTAAAAATAACTATAAATTATACGTTATTAAATTATACGTGACGTTAAGATTACTTCAACTATTTTTTTCTCTCATTGTCAGGATTCAGAATCTGAATTTCGGACCCCAAGCGAGAACGATTCACAGTCTGCGGCTTTCCGAAATCGGAATCGCCGAAATTTCATCAGCCTCGATCGGAGATCGTCAACCGTGACGGCGCGGCGTGTCACGGCAGCGAGGATTCCAACAGAATGCAGCAGGTGCACCATGTCGCGTGTGCCCCGCATTTCTTCACGTCCAGCACGCGGTGGTTCCCCCCAACTTGCGGAGGGTTCCGTTGGCGCGTGTCGTACTGTATCGCGATACCCGTTCGAGAACATGTCAAATATTCTGTACACCTTGCTCGACATTCTCCGCGGGATCTTCGCCTCGATTGTGGGTGACTCGTGAAGCGATGAACAAGCTGCCGGATATGGCACGAGTCACGACAGCTTATCGTCAACAAAATTCGTGACATTATTCAACGATCCAGCTATTTTATTTATCTACAGCAACGTTTTTTTTTTATTATTATTCCACAAAGCGTAAAGTTTTACGTCCCGCTAAGATATCTGAGACTGGAGTATGTAAACTCGACATAGGCAGTATTTTTTTCTCGCCTGTTCTCTCGCCTTCGTGACTTTTACCATCGCGCCGTCAAACGAACAGAAATATCAGCGGCACAGTTTGTTTTTTCTCGTCTCACCGCGTGCTTGCGTATCTACGCGTGCGTGCAACGCGAGCGAAATTGCGCGGAGAGAGAAAGAGAGAGAGAGAGAGAGAGAAAGAGAAAAATTGCGCGTTTATCGAGTTTCGATTAAATTGCCCGAACGAGTAACCAGTAAATGGAATGCTCACGTTCGAGTTCATTCGGCTCTTATCGTGCACACAAAAATCAGTCTACGTGCACCGCAAGATGCTGCACTCTTGAGTCTTGGAGTGCTGGAGCACCCTCCGTGCATCTCGAAATGCAAAATCGTGGCTTTTCCGCCGCGCGGGCAATTTTTCAAGAGCGAACGCGTTGTATATTCCGCTGATATAAATTAAATTACAAGTCGCAGATTGTTAGGATACAAATTTTTATTTGATAATAATAATAATAGCTTTTTGTTCGTGTTTCTCTCTGCGCATTATTTATTCGAAATAAACAATTAAAAACAAATTTCATTGTAACAAAAAAAAAGAGTAATAAGCCTAAGAGAATAACGCAATGAATGGTGCAGCCTGCTTTCAATGGTATTTGCCAGGTTTTGTTATGTAAGCAAATGGAAATATGGTGTGCGCTAATATATTCATCGAAAAGCGTCGCTATCGTAAAAATTGATGCAGCTTGATATATACATGAAAATTGCGGCAGATGTTTTCGGTTATAACAATAGACGCAAAGTGTGTTCACAGAATGACAATTTTCAGATAACATGTTGTCTATCGTAATGTTTGAAATTATCATATTACGTGCATTGTATTGTTTAACAGTTTCCAATTTTGTCACATACAGCGAGTTAAAACAGTTCATTATAGAAATGACATGGGGAATATAATCAGAATGTTTACCTTTGAGAAAACTTGATATTATTCTGTCTGTTAGAAAATGGAGATGAAACTAAATTTATGACGAGAAATTATGATTATATTTGGGTCGTTGAATTTTTAATGCTTCGAGATTTTGAAAAGTGTGATACGAGCCTTACGAATTAAGCTAGCAAACATTCACTTGTACTATCGATGCAAATATCTCGGAAGAAAATATACAGCCAAGAGATATTAACTTCTTGGAGAGAGAGAGAGAGAGAGAGAGAGAGAGAGAGAGAGAAAGAGAAAAAGAGATGAATATCATTTCATTTAATAGCATACTTGATTTATTGCAAATGTCATATCTGCTTGTCGTTCCTACAGTGTCGTATCCTTCATTCTTAAACACTGCAAATTCTGTTGTTTACATAGAGCGATATGCTCCAGAGGGGCTAATATTTTACGCCTATGCGTATCTTTTCCCGGGCAAGAGAGAGAAAAAAATAAAGAATAAGTTACGGATCGATTTTCAAGCACTTACCGATTTTCGCGATGCTGGCAAAAAAGATCCAAATCCCGATGAGAAAAGGAGTCTCGACGCGCGTGAACTCGACGCTGACGATGCGGTATTCCGGTTTCTGCGAGCCGTCACTCGAGGAGGAGGAGGAGTCGTCGGAGCGCGCCGAGGCGACCTGCTGCGATTCTTTGGGTAGCCGCTGTCCGGCGTCGTCGCCGCTGGCCGCTGACGAGAGGCTACGCAGGGTGGCGTCGTTCGGTAGAGCCGAGCGGACCACCGGTCCCATGGGTCCGAAGCCCATGCCCGGGTAAGCGCCGTAAGGATCGCCGGGGAAGTCGCCGGTGTCGATCTGCGGCCCGTGCGACGCGGGCTGCCTGTCCGCCGGGGCCCGCTCGAGCTCGGCGCGGCCACATCCCGGACAGACCAGGACGATGACGAGGAGCGCGGGGATCATCGGGGCGAGACGGCCCATAGCGCGGCCGACGCGGCGTGACGGCGACGACGACGACGACAGTGCTTCTGCCGTGGACGATCCGCGCCGTCGTCCGCGCTCGTCCGTCGCCGGTGAGTCACTACTTCTACTCGTTGTACCATCAGAAGGGAACCACCACGACGACGAGCACGCGTCGCACGTGTTGCGGGGCTCCCCGCGATTGACTCCCCTAATCCCGCTATAGTAGCGACAGGGGCGGTTTATTCGACGAGCGCCTCCGACCCTCCGAGCTGCAATCGCACTACCCCTCGCGTCTCCCCTATCACGATAGTGTGGCCAACCCCTGGGTCACGCTATGCAGCACCCCAATCCGCTTGTACACGCTTTCGGGAGCCTTCCTCTGGCAGGAAAATTCGCGTCTCTGCGCAGTCCGCCTGCGTGAAGAGACTTCCTCGATGACGAGTAACTCTTCCTCTCGCGACTGTCGCGTGTCCGAGAGTCAAAGCAGCAAAGCCTCAGTACTCATCTTCGCGATGACACCATGCAGATATAACACTTCTCTGAGGGAAACGAAGTTAAACCATTTCGCCGCGACCGGTCCGGCACGAGGATTGGATCCGGTTTGGAGCAGTACTCACTACTATGATCCGAAATGAAGGATAACAAGTGTTGTCGTGGTCATAAATCGCTAAAACGTCAAACCCAATAATTAATCGTGACTCATACCGCTTCGGCGCCGAGACGTCGCGCGTTATAATGACAGCTGCTGCTGGCGGTCCATGTCCCACGCGCAAGATCGCATCGGAAGATGTTGTCGGAATAGAGCACCGTCGTTCGGAACGCTCGCACTTGGTATGGAACCGAATGGAATCTCAGTTGCGATCGCATCCGAACAGAATGAGATCTACAGACGGTCGTTTTCGGGGAATTCCCTGGACAGGAATTGGACCGTGCTCCCTCTCTCTCTCTCTCTCTCTCTCTCTCCCGCTTATGGTTCGGCCTGTGAAAACCTATGCGAACGCACGAGGGAACGACTTCCGGCTCTCGTACGACCGGCCTCGGCGCGGCGAAGACGGGGACGATGCGGTTGCTCGTCGCGCGACGCTACTCGTCTTACGCGCCGCTCGCGAATATCGCGACGCTCTCAAGCCCTCACGGAGTCAGCCGACGGTGAAGCGCGATGACCCGTGGACGACGACGACGTGGTGGAGGAACAGTCAGCGCGACGATGATAACGGGCGCGCCGCATTATAAAAATACGGGCGGAGGACTCGCAGCTGGACGTACGTCGCACCTTCGCCGGCACTCTCGGTGCCTCTATCGACCGACCGACAGAACGGAGCGACACGGCAGCACTGCACGGCCCGCGTACTGACGCGCACTACCGTCGTCGTCGTCGTCGTCGTCGGCGCCGACGGTGGCGGCAACGGCGACAATGCCGATAATGCCGAGCAATGGGGAAGCGCCTGCCAAAAATACGTAGGCGTCCGTCGGCACTGCCCTCGTCGTCGGCGACGATAGGTAATGGACGGTACGTTAGACCGGTCGTTCCTCGCCCTCACCCTTCGTTCCGCTCGTCGCCGCTTTCCGTCATCCCTCCTCGCCGCCACCCTCGCGGGTCCCGGCTCCCACCACCGCGCGGGGGCTTCCAGCCAGCTGATCGTCGATGAAGCCCGCGCAAGCGTCGCGACGCCCCGATATAGCTACCCTCGACCGCGGCCAGCAGCGGCGTCGAGCGCAACGTTTTCGTTACGCCGATGCGCCGTTCTCCTGCGGGAAGAAGCTCTCCCGCCAGAAATACTCTCGTCCCGACGTTATTACGCGGCTCGTTTGCGCGGTCAGGTTTTAACGCGATCGTCCTCGCGCGCCGCTGAGTTCCGTGCCCCGCGTCGTCGCCCGCGAGAGAACGCTCGTAGGTCGCAGCGATCAGGCACGTTTCGCCCCTTCGGTGGTGTTTCCCTCGTGGCTTACCTCTCGCGCAGCGCATTCCGTGAGGGCGAAACGCTCCACTTCCGCGCGGCGTCGCGACGCCGGCGTCTCGGCGTCTCGATGACGGCCGCGCGAAGCCCTGACTGACGCCGATCTTAAAGCGAGGAGACACGTCGCGTCACCCGCCGGCTCTCGGAGGCCTTGACCTTGCGCAACGGATACCCGCCGGCCACCGCTCGATGCCGCGCGGATTCGCGCGGCCGGCTCGCCGGATTTCGGGAGGTATGCGGGAGAGAACTCGCCGCCGCGCGGCGGCGGCAGTGATACGTGTGTCAATCATCACCGAGTCATTATCGTGGCGACGCGCGGATTCACGCTGTGCGAGGATCTCCGTTTTCCTCGTTCGTAATTATCGCGATACCGCCGTCACGAGTAATTGCTAATCGCGCCTTTTGCGCAACGCGACGGCGGTAATTCGCGCGACGCACGGCGGAAAATGTGGTTAGATAAGGATTTATTGCGGCCTACTTGTATAATAAAAAATTATCGGGATGTCAAGCAGCTTCTGCCTTGACAAATGATCCTCGCAAGGCGGCAGCATTGTTTGCGGAACGATAGAGAGGCGCACTCGTTTGCCGCTCGCTTACCCTCGTTACTTTAACTTTATCTTCTGCCCCGTATGTACCTCTCGACAACCGCTCTGTGTTTATCAGGATCTTAGCTGGCTTACGGAAACTCCATGGCGCCGTACGTTGTCGCGCGGTGGCGAGCACAAATCCACCCGGTCGTAAAAATCATTGACCCGGGCGCTGTGCATTTGCGAGCGTCGGCGCGCGTTTCGAATGCCGAGTAGTGATGCATGATGTCAATTCGATTTCTTTTTAAATCGATCTCCTCCAAAAATTGATTCTTTTCTGTTTAATATTTTAAAAAATTGATTTTTGTCTATTTGATTTTTTAGTATGAATTGATTCTCTTAAATCGATACTTTTCTGTTCGTTTTTTGTATGAATCGATCCTTTCAATAGAGAATCGATTTTCGATTCGTTAATACGCTTGATCAATGGTTGCGTTGAATGAAGAAAACTGCTGTGCAGTGAGTACTCAATGATTTTTTATTACGGTAGGCTTCTACATTTAGTTCTAGTAAAGAATCACTAAGCGCTCACTGAGCGGTTTTTTCCCGGCGTTGAACGCAGCATTGACTACATCTTGCCGCGCGACAGAAATTAGCTAGGAAATATTGCAGTAATAAGGAATCGTATCGAGAAAAGCAATTATATTTTTATATTTTTGAGAAAAAATTATTAGTGATTATTTATATTCTCTAAACCTATTAAATATATAAGAAGCTTATGTGAAAAACTTTACTGCATGAATAAAGAGTGCATTTGGTAAAACACATACTTAACGTTGGTAAAACGCGTACTTTTTCCGTTTTTGCTAACGGTTAGGTGCTATCGAGAATAAGAAGAAAATTGACCATGTATGATTTCCTAAATTGTTGTGATAAAAAATATCTATTTTTATTTTAAAATCATACAGTGGTGGCTGAAATAATAGACACACAGCAAAATTACAATTTTCAAATACTGAAAAGACGAATTCAGATAACAAATTTAGAGTTAACATTGCACTCTTACATCATTATTGTTTATTGAAAAATAGTGATTTTTATATTTGCATTGTACAATTAAAAAGAATATGATTTTCTTCAGAAATAATTTTTCTTTGCTGCGTACCTATTACTTCTGCCATCATTTTATATCACATTTTTCTTAAAATCACATTTTTCTTAAAATATGCTTCATGTGGATTGAATAATTCTTGTATATAAGGACAATTAACTTTAGATTGAACATATTATATTTACAAAATAAGAAGCAATTTAAATGCTCATTAAAGGCAATTTGGATTGATTTTTAGAAAATCAATTTTTTTAATCCAATTTTTTTAGTAGATCGATTCGAGATTGATTAAAAAATCGATTTTTTCCTAAAAGATCGTCCATCATTAATACCAAGGGCGTCTCTCTTTTCTAGCCTTATCCATAGCCGCACAGACTTAATTAACCATCTTAAAGTCATGTACGATACGATCTGATTGCACCGCGCGTCATCGCGTGTCGACAAATCTGCTACGTCGTCGGATCAATAAAAGGAGTCATTCGACCGGAAAGCCGGGATCTATTTGGTTATGCCGCTATTTGTATACGCCAGCATACGGGGGAATCGCTTGTTTGCACAATGATAAGGCGCGATTAGCGGCGAAACGATAAGAAACGATCCGCCCGTCCTCATGGAATTTCGTGCGCGATCAAGTAGTCGGCGGCGAATACAGTTTGATTTAGGGCATCGCATTATCACGCTATCCGACAGAGCAATCGCAACGAGACGATAAAAGTGATGCGAATCGCTCGACAAAGAACCGCTTTATCTCACTGTTCTGACACACGACGCTGCGCCGTCGGCGTCACTAATGACAACAAATTGCAGAACAGCTCGATTTCTTCCTTTATAAATATTTTGTGCAACTTCACGAGATCATTATCTCTCCTCGCGAATTCCCACCGCGATCAAATCTCTTTTATATCCCACTCCCGGGATTAACTAGAAACGAGTTATCATATTTTATTACATTTGTCAAAACGTCATTAATTCCGCATGTGCTCGCCCCGGCGATTTGACCCCCTCATTAAATTTTCACTACGAAGAGATCATTCTCGTATTCGCCGCGGATTCATTATTAATAAGAGCAATAACGAGCAACGAGAGACATTGTATATCTGTTTTCTTTCTTGTCTATCTCTTCCCCCCCCCCTCCTCCTCCAACACTCTATCTCTTGTTTGCCGGTCGCGTCTGGTGGTTATCGATTTTTCCTTGCGCCACGCGCAACCTTGGATTGTCGCGTTTTTCGACTTTTGTACCGGGAGCGTAATCGCAACATTATTTTCGCGTTCGCGTCATGAACAGGCGCGCTCCCCTTCTCCCCGTCGGGGAGAGGAGAAACGATACGAAGCGAAAGTGCGGCCAAACGGATCGAATTAATCCGCGATCTCGCGTGTGCCGAACGATCGACGTCGCATTTCGGCAATTACATCGAGCCTGTGATTTCGCCGCGTCATTAATATTTCCGAAACGGACGAGCGGTGACCGAGGCAGGCGCTCTAATGAAGGAGACGGCATTGATCCAAGTCACCATCGGTCGGCCAGACGCGACGCGCGCGGCCCGGATTCCGAATTCACCCTCGCGCCGTCGCGCGCGCCGGCTGCGTGACGATTGTACGCGGCATTACCGCGGCTTATCCTGAAATTAGCCTGCTGGGTATCGTTTCCCGGACCTGGGCGGCGCGTACCGCCCGCCCGCGCCCTCGGATAAAGTCTCGGCTCTATGTGTGTGTGTGTGTGTGTGTGTGTGCATGTGTGAATATGTGTGTGTGAGACGAGTAAGGCAAAGGGTTCCGCAAACAACCCTGCTGGGAATGGGCCGCTTGTTGCGGCGGGGCACGCAATCGTATAACGTACGACATTCCCCGTGCTCCATAATTTAGAGGGCGTTCTGGAGCCGCGCCGACGAGCGGCATAGCGGCCGGGAGTTATGAGCGCCGTGGATTTTTAATCAGATCGGCCTCGGTACATATATTAATGATTGTACTTCTCGGCGATCGTCGTACGCTCAACTGGAAACTCGGATATCGTTGCGGTGGAAACTGTAGAGAGGTCCCAACAATTTGAATTTCCGTGATTTGAACTTGAGCTATTTCGAATCTAGATGGGCCAAATGTATTGATAATCTTATAAACTCGTATTTTCCATTAATAAGCAAAACTGGTCATGTTAATAGACGAATTTACACTCCCAGCCAAAAGTTTGGATACATCAGTATATTTATATATGTATATTTTACTTTGTTATCTTTACCAGAGACCTAATGATTCAGAAAGGGATTTTTTATTAGTAATTTATTTTATTAGTAATGAATAAATAAACTCATTATGTACAATAATATTTATCGAAAGTTTCGTGGCCTATAACAAAAAGATACAAAAGAGTTTATAAAAATTGACTACTTTTCTTGACAAGATATTGAGTCGCAAAGTTCAGGTTACTCAAAGGTTACTTTGGTTTTCTGTTATTCCCTTAATTTGTATAAATATACTGTTAGTAGGTATAAATATACTGTTAGTAGCAACTCTGTGAGTTCCAATAAATAGTATACATTGATTTAATAAGAAATATATGTTGTGAACAATGTCAACATCACTCGCAACTCTGTTTTCAAAGCTTCAACAAGTAATCGTGTTCTGAACAAACAAAATGAGTAAAGATAAAAAAAATTTGTATTGAAAAACGAAGTGCTGTAATCACTTTACATAAAGAAAATTATTCTTACCGATAAATAGTAAGAAAAATCGAAAAGTCTCACTAAAATTTTACTACTGTATCCAAATTTTTGGCCGGAAGTGTACATTATTTTTCCACATGAAAATATTCTCTTATTATCTACGTGTTAAAATTCAATCTAATAATAATTATATTATTAATTAAAAATTAAAAATTAAAATTATACTTCAACGATTTAATTTGGATAAAATTTTGTCGATTCGGATTCGAGAAAAAATGAAATTCTATTCGATTCGACTTGACATCAAAAATCCTTGATTCGCATGTTTCCAATGGAGACGACACTTGCGAATTGGCACATCGCGCAAGTGAAATAACAATAGACATGTATGGCTTGTACTAACAATCCCTCTTACATGCTAAGCCATGTTTCAGTTATATAACGTGAGTGGTATGCGTGTACTTATCATACACAAAACTTCCAAGAAACGAAGACTTTAAGAATGATGACATCCTCGCGATACACGCGGCGACTCTTCATTCCAAGATTTGTGAATATGTAAATTTATCAGAAATATATTCTTCTAATTTTGCAATATGGGTGCAGGATGCAAGAGCGCGGCTTCACTTGGCAGTAAATTCGGGCATAGAGTTGTCAAGTACACTATATTTATTACATCTTCGAAAGAATCGCATCGAATCCAACTGCAGCAACTGTAACGGCGATAGCTTTTCCTGCACCGTATTTCCGCTGCCGGTATTTCGTAATGTTTTCGAAGAAACGTTCTGGATTTAATAAAGTCGCAAACGGTACGTCGAATCGAAATTTCGCTCGCCTTATTTCTTGTCTCTATTACCGGCGAGATTGGAAAGGGGTGGCTTATATCCCCCGGCGAACAACATTGCACGGATACGCTGCTACGTTATTTAAAAGGTATACCACGCGCACGACGACGCTCGTGCATCGCTCGATGATTCGAAAGAGGTATAACGACGCTCGGCTCGGCACACGGCTCGGTCAACGCTGCGTTAACGGGGCCGCTCCGTCGCCCCTCGCCCGGTTTCCGTCCCCTCTCGGTTGCGGAAAGCGGCGAACGAGGGTGAGCGAGGGTTTCACGAGAGGGTGGCGAGAGAGCGAGCGGAGACCGTTAAGGGTAACGATACTTGCGCGAATTCTCGCGCTCGTATCACTCACTACGACGTTGTCGGCGTCGAGGCGTCGCGACGCCAAAATTTTCATGCATTCGGCGACGCTTGGAGGAGTGAGCGGCGGGCCGGCAGTCGCTCATTGCATATTAATGGATCTATCTCGGTGAAACGCTATTTATATAATCGTAACGATTTTGACAGGCCGTCTCCGCGCTGATACTGAGACAGATAAGACGCCTAATTGTAAGATATAAGGGAACGTCTTCGCGTTTATTTATACATACATACGAAAGGTACGAGTTCGTTAACTTATTCAATCCCTGTGATATTTCTCCCTTATTGGGATTAATGGATATTAAATCGCGGCAGCAGTCGTCCCGATCACGTATTCGTGCTGGAACTTATTGAGATGTCTTACGATAGAGGAATATTGATAAAGGGACACGAAGAATTGTGGTTTTTGTTGTATAACATTCAGAACGTGTCACGACGCCAAACTCGTGCCAATTACATTGGCGAGTTTTTTTTCGCTCTATTTTCTCGCAGAGAATTGGTGATGTCGGAACCAATGGTAGGACGAATGAAAAACCGGCGGGAATCGATTTCACGATAAATTGACGATCGGCACGGTTATAGCGTGGCGATAGCTCCACGAGCAGCCGAATGGATCGTAATTAAGATGTTAAACAGATGCCGAGCGCCGATGGGTGTATTAATTAGCCGCTATTCATTCGCACGATCGCGCACCTATGAATCCGAAATGAGACCGTTCTACCGTTCGTCTCCCTTACTCCGCGACCGCCCCGTTCCCTCCGCTCGGTCGGATACACCGTGGCCGGATGCGGAATGAAAGGGGGAAATTGGCCACGCGCGGGTCCGCGAACTTTTCCTCACGATTAGCCGGCCTCTTCCCTTTTTCCAAGGTTTCTTTGACGACGGACGCTCATAATCAGGTGCATTTCTGCGCGGCCGGGCAGGGACGGACCATCACACGAGAGTGGAAGGGTCCGGGCGCCAGAAGTCCTATCCAATATTTTAGTTTTTTAGTTGTAAGCAAATCGACCAATCACCGTTAAGCATTCTTATTATGTTATAAAAATGCTTGACTATAAATTTAATTTTTTTTTAGGAAGGAAGAGACACAAAAACTCCCTAAAACTTTTTCTTTTAGACCCATTCTACAAAGAGTCGTAGTCGTAAGGTCGAAAGCAAATTGACCAATCACAGTTAAGCATTCTTATTATGTTATAAAAATGCTTGACTATAATTTTAGTTTTTTCAGGGAGAGGAAGACACAAAAGACTCACTAAAACTTTTTCTTTCAGACCTATTCTACAATGAGTCGTAGTCGTAAGATCGTAAATAAATCGACCAATCACAGTTAAGCATTCTTATTATGTTATAAGAATGCTTGATTATGATTTTAGTCTTTTTTAGGAAGGGAAAGACGAAAGACTTATTGAAACTTTTTCTTTTAGGTTCATTCTACTTCTAATGAGTCATAATCGTAATAAAACGTAATAAGAATGCTTAACTGTACTTGGTCGAATTGCTTACAATCTTACGACTACAATTTATAATAGAATGGGCTTTAGCATCGTCTACAATGAGTCGTAGTCGTAAAGCCATAAGCAAATTGACGGTCAAGTTTTCTTATAAATACTTGATTTGTTTACGATCTTACGACTCATTGTAAAATGGATCTCAGACATGAAAGAAATATTTTGTTAAAAAATATTATTGAAATAATATTTATATTTCCAAGATTTTAAAATGTAGACTATTAAGAGAGGGAGTTCCTTTTTTTCTTTTGATTTTTCTTACTGACTATAAGATTGATTATTAAACATATTTATAAGATGAGGGTTTTTATTTCTCTAGCTAAAATAATATTTCTATTTTAGTCCATGGTTGTTGGCATTGTAATAAAATTATTGTAGATTGGTGAATTAGTACTATATGACAATTATAGTACTTCTCTCTCAACATTTATAATTGAAATATTAGCGGGAGCGAAGAGGGACCTAAAAAATGTTTGTAGAGGGACCCACGATTCGTATGGACAGCCCTGGGCCGGGGCCCGCTGCCTCGTGCTGAAATACTGAAACGTCCATCCATCTTCCTACGTCTCACCAGAGACCTTTCAGGTTTATTGCGGCGTAAACAAGACCCCGCGAAAGGATCGTTTACTCACCGCGCGCCGCCAAAGGTGCAGCGTAACCAACTATTTTTGCCTCGCGCGTCGACGCGATTTACTTACGACGGAACGTTCATCGCGCGGAAATTTACTAGTTTGATGCATCACGGATAATTCGATCAGCGGGGTGAGGCGCGGGGATGTAATTAGTTTATTCGGGAAACGCGTACATATACACCGAGTGTCCGAGTGGCATGAATATAAATTCCCCGACGTAAATGTGCCGGCGCACGACACAAGTATTCCATTCGTCGATGCTATTTAATGGACATGCAGATACGTAGATGTGATGATGATTAAAGTTATTTATATTCCCGGCGAGAAGTCGGAATATAAATTGGGAACGTGGCGAATGACGGGGATTTATATGTGGGTTGAGCTCATTTCCACGGAGAACGTGCGAATTCGACGGCCGATAGGGTCCGACGAAAGGGTCACTGAACCGCGGCGGCGAAAAGTTTTTGAAGATTATTTCGAATTAGTTTTAATTCGCCGTAATTGGTTGCGAACGCCGCACAGGAAGCGGCAGCGACGGCAGGGGGAGAGCCGAAAATTCGTTTTAATTAAAATTGATAATCTCGGGAGAATGGATATTACGTAAGTCCCGCGGCTGCATTGGGAATCGAACAAGTTCCCCCGTTCGAAAGTTATTTGGGATCGCAAGTTACGTCCAGCTCCGCTGGAGTTGTGCCTTCTAATGGCGACGTCGTGCAATCGTCGCACACATACACACACACACACATACACCCGCGCGGATCAGGACCACGCACTTACGCAAGCTGCACAATTGTGTTGTTACGATACGACCCTGTTCATTCTACTTTCTTGTATTACATTGGGGGTGGACGACAGCGATAAATAATCGTGGATATCCGTACTCCCTGTACATGATACTCTTCATGTAAGTTATGTTCGCACATATTTCTGAAGGATAAAAGCTGAACAATATCTGTGCCGTAGACAAGCCTCGTTCATTGTGTCGCGACGTTACGTTAACCGTTGTACGAGAAACAACAGAAATAGCAGGAAGACAATGCCGTTAACCGAACGAACAAACACTCCAGATTAAGTGTTCCTTTCACTTAAACTTCCATTTCATTTATTTTATTTGTCAATTATTTGTATTTATTTCTCAAAGCATAAAACATATGTATATAAACGTACATAGAAGTATGTAATAAATATATGTACAAAAAATGTATACAAGTGTAGATATGAATATTTGGATAACTAAATAATATCGAGATGCATAAGATTACATTTGTCATACGACGAATTTTTCAAGCGTGTTAATTGGCTGTAGAATAAAAAATTTCTAGAATCTCGAGAACATTTCTATTCTACAGCTAATCAACATGCTTGAAAAATTCTTACAACATATGTAATATCAGTCTAATTGTAAGTATAATAAAATATACCTTAAGTATTATTAATTCTTCGTTGCGCGCGTCAAAATTTGAGACATGAGTAATCGAATAGAATGTAGAAAACACTTCATGTTAATTATTAAAAGATCATAAAAAAGTGAAAATTTTTTAAATAAATTTTTTATTATCCATTCTTATACATTCGTAAACAGAATGGTCGAGTTTTAAATATTACAATTGGTTTTTTTAAAGTATTAAAGACAGAAGGCAGCGTTGAAATTGAAAAATTTTAGATGCAAAAATAGAAATAAGATCTCCGGGATTGTTGTATACGCCCGACGCGCGCAAGGAAGAGTTAAATATTTCCGCGAAATTAATTACAGTCGTAATTCATCTATCAAGATGAAACCGGTATAGAAGAGAATACGGATACTCCAAGTAAGGAACGGTATTGTCTCGTCGCGAATGGTTATCCAAGTAAAAACACAGAGAAGAGTCAGACCTGCAAATAGACAAACGGATATCCAGATAGGTGGTCTGATAGAATATCGATAGCGGTATATCTCGAAAAAAGGAGGAAGGGAACATCGCGCGTGACAAGACCGCCTGCCTCGTAGCGGGAGTGCGTTCATCTTGCGAATGCATACACACAAAACACACATATACACACAGGAAGGGGACGAAAGGGGAAGCAACGCCACGACGCGGGGGTGCCGGGGGGGTGGCGGAGGGTAGGGGGACAGGGAGGCAAGGGGAGAACCGGCCTATCGAGGCCGGCTCGGAGTTGTTCGGAATCTATCGGTGGACCAGATTTTACTCGTACGTACGCACATTCACCCCCGCGGCGCAACGACGTCGGAGGGGGTGCGTGTCGCTGCGCGTCCATCGTACATGTGTGTGTGTGTGTGTGTGTATGAGAGAGTGCGCTTTACCCCCGTGCACGTACACTCGTCGCCGAGACACGTTCGACAATGTGCGGGGACGCAGGCGCGGTTTCGCGCGGTCACGCTCGCGCACTCGCCGGCGCGCGCGTCGGCCGGCGCCGCCGTCGTCGTCGTCTCGCGAGGAAATTGATTCTGCGCGAAACGCAACGGGGGTTCCAGCGGCGACGGAGCCAGAGCCGTGCACCACCAGAGAGAAGCCGGGCTCGGCGGGCCGCGCATACTCGCCTCAGCCCGTGGAACGATTCCCCCGTGAACGGGCACCGTATTCGCGAGGATCCGCGTATTCGCGCACACGGTGTAACGCGCTCATCCCCCGCGATCGCGGCATATTATGTAAGGGGGATAGTGCCGCCGGCGTCGCTCTCTCGTCCTACCCTTTCACACGCGCGTCATACTGGCTGTTGCTGCTGCTGCTGCTGTTGAAGAGGCGAAAGAACGAGAGAGGGAGAGAGAGAACGAGAGCGCGAGATAGAGAGAGAGAGAGAGAGAGAGAGAGAGAGAGAAAGAGAGAGCGGAGAGGGGCCTCTCCGACGACATGCGAAGAGACGCGTCCGACGAGCGAGGATCGCAGACAGCCCTTCTGCTGGTGAGACACGTCGGCGACGGCGAGCGACAGACGCATCCATGGAACTGAAAATCCTGCTGTGGGTTCACATCGTGGGTGAGTTACCCTCGCGATGCGCGACGCCCTGCGTCCCTTACGTGCGCCTGCATGCACACGCACACGCCGTCGTCGGCACGCAGAATCATCCCTCTTTGTGCCTGGCGACGATGCGCGATCGACGATCAGCATGCATGCCCTTCTTCTGCTTCTCGGAGAGGTTCTTCGCCTCGAACTCGATGTTTCGCTGCTGGCTAGCCATCACGGCATCCTGCGGCACAGATTTATCCGCGCGGCCGTTTCCCGTACGGCCGAGGCGATCGCCGCACCGCGGTGGCTATCAGCCAACGTGGGTCGTCCGCGCTACCCCTCGCGAGAACGAGGTGGACCACTTTCGCGCGAGCGGAGCGACGGCACGGGCTCGCAGCTGGAAAATAGTAAAAATAAGTTGAGCTGGCCGTAGACAAATATTTCGCTGGATGGGAAACGGACGTTTGCATTGACACATCTGAGTAAACATGCATGCGTGTACGTATGTATGTATGTACGTGTGCGCAAACCGTGCGATATAAATTTTATATCCCCCGCACACACTCGGACTTTTCGGTCAGGCTATTACGTTAAATCCAAATGAATTTATTATATTAACATGGATTAAATTAAATTGCCGATATTAAGCGAGATTAAATTATCGCATCGGAGCGCATGGCGCCAAAGTATAAAAATTTCAAGCTAAGCGTGCGGCGATACATTGCCATCGTTAATTCAGCGGCCCCGCCGCGTAAAATTCACGCCTGAGTGCACCGGGGTCAGGCGCGTTTTTCACAATATCAGAAACTTTCTCCATTACGGATATTAGCATAAAGTGTACGTGCATATATGCGACGCGGTACGCGCACGAGAATTGCGAGGCCGCCTTAAGCATAATGACGCGACATGCAAACGTCGCCGGGACGTCTGTTGTCGCATCCTCGGGGCTTTCCCGAGCTCTGGATTCCGTCTCGGCGTTCGTGGGCGTTGCTACGCGGGGAAACGGAAAGCGCAAAAACTGTTAACGGGAACGAGAGACGCGAGGTCTCGGGACATGGAGGAAGAGGATCCTTTTCGCCCGCGAGCGTTGAACCAGCGGCCAAGAGCCGGCGGTGTATCCGAGGAATGTCGGACGTTGGCGTCGGGTCGTTGCACCGCGCTCGCCATAAAACGTGCGGGCGTTCCCCGTAATAGGGCATTAACAAATTTAACGAATTCCCATCACGGCGGTATATAATCGCATTAATGACATTCTGGCGAATGCGATTTTACGATGCGCGGTTGGAGAGCCCCTTCCGCCTTCCCCCCAGCCCCTTCCCTCTCTCGAAAAGGGATGAATTCGCGCTCCGTTCTGGTCCGCACTAGCGATCTGGCCAAACTTTTCCTCTCCTATTGATGTTTTTCTTCCTTAATATTAACGATCGTCGGCGGGCAATTAAATGTCTGATTCTCTTGAAACTTTGCGACTTACACCGATCGCTATGGTTCACGATGGTTCTCCCCAAAAATGGAGATTTTATACTTGCCATCAATCTTACGTCAATCTTCCTCTTCTGTTGAAGATTATATTTAAGAAAGGCTCTGTCCTTGATAGCAGGATCTGCGATAGATAAGTTCTAGGAAGAATCTTTTTTTAACACGCAAGTGCATATTAAATTGCAATAAAGACACACTTTGTAGACCAATGTTGAGCCTCAAACACTGCGCTATCTTGGCCACCCCATTTCACCGCACACGGCTTAGCGTAACCCAGTCTTTTTTTGCTTATACTTCAGGATCTAATGTACCAATTTTAAAGCAATTTTTTTCAATCGATACGTCAGACATTAAGGGAAAAAATATGTTAGTAAAATACACGTTTGGAGATCGAACTGGGTCACCCAGTAGATTAAAGAAACATTTTTGCCTTTTAGTTGGATACAGCAACGTGAAAATTCGACAAACCTAAGTGCTCGAGAAATCGTCACGTTTTCATATTTTGCGCGCGGCGAATGATTAATTACTCATTGAAGTCGGCGAATTAAGACTTCAACGCTGCAGAAAATAATCTCAACGGTTACTCGTTCGTCATGATAAAAACGAATAGCGATGCGATATTGAAATATAAACTCGCCGAAGTTACCATTTTCCATTTTCCTCCAACAAATAGTATAGCGTTTAATAGATGAAGTGTTAAAATATATATATCCCGCGCGATATCGTCTACGTCATGGAAAACCCGCGCGTTTTCTGACGTTAACAAACATCTCTCGCTCGAAAGCGAGTGCCTCAAATTGAACGGATTCCGAGAGCCGATATTAAGCGCGAGATATCCCATCTGCATTAGCGCGATATTTTTACGAGCGGGGGATCTGCTGTATGAAAAGCGCGCGAGTTATAACCCTTTTTTTCTCCCCTCCGCCCCTTCTTTTTCCGAAAAAGCAAAAAAAGAGTGACGTAACTCCGCCTATCTACGCGTTGCCATTTATAACGCAGATAACGATGCAGCGGCGGGCGGGCGGGTGGGCGATTGTTCCGTTATTACGGTATCTCGCTTTATCAGTTTTGCGCCGAAAATACAGCAGAATACAGATAACATTTCCGTTCGCGGAATCTGGAATCAAAGTCTCGCGACGCGTGCTCATTCTCGCCGGTAATTTTCGTCCGATCGTGCGCGCGTGCCTTTTGCCGGCGCACAAAAGATAAGCTTCCTATTGGAGCGTATAGGGATGCGAAAAGCGTCGAAGCGCACAACGATACGGGTCTCCTCTCTCTCTCTCTCTTTCTCTCTCTCTCTCTCTCTCTCACTCTTTCTCTCTGTTCACAAATGTGATTCGTCGCTTCGCTCGGCAGCTAATTAAGCCGATCGCTCTACCGAACGTCATATCCGTTCTGCAGATCCGTCCACGCGATTGTCCGATCGGGCGAAATCGCATTCATTGCGCGAGAGCTGTCCGTTAAACCGAGCGTATCGCCATTAGTGTAAGCGAATTAAGCTGAACTCGCTCTCGTATCGGCATCGAATATTCCGAATCGAGCCGCTGTCTCTCGAGCAGATTGATATTACCCACTTCACCGCTGGGTACACCGGGCGAATGGAAATTATTGCGAGACGCTGTTTGCGCACATTCTACTTCTCTCTCTTTTTCTCCCCCTTTCTTTTTTTTACTATTCTCGCTTTTTCCCCGAGTTGCGACAGGGTGTAGCGCGCGACATTTGATTTCCCCTCGAAAAATTCGGCTCGTTAATCGTCTTGGCTTGTTATCGAGAGAGAGAGAGAAGAGAGAGAGAAAGAGAGAGAGAGAGAGAGAGAGAGAGAGAGAAAGAGAGAGAGAGAGAGAAAAGAGAGAGAGAAAGAGAGAGAGAGAGAGAGAGAGAGAGAGAGAGAGAGAGAGAGAGAGAGAGAGAGAGAGAGAGAGAGAGAGAGAGAGAGAGAGAGTGCTGCACGAGTGCGTTACGGTGCGTGCTTATCTGTTTCTTTCGCACGACGGCACGTTCTTTACCTTCGGCTTGACACGACGATAGTCTCTCTCTCTCTCTCTCCCTCCTCTCCCCCCTCCGAGTGGGGCGGCTTGTCACCTCGAACCCCTTCTTCTTCTTCTTCTTCTTCTCCTCCAGTCAGTCGTCGCTTTGCTTGCCGCAAATCCACTTTTTATTAACGACTAACGACCGGCCGCGAGAGAGTGCTCCTCGTGGTTTTGTAACTAAATACCCCCGTAAGCCCCGTCAAGTGCCTTCAAACGGGGTCGGCGAGACATTACGCCTGAATCGTCACACCCTTTAATGCGCCGGGGCAATATTTTCCTGCGATACACTCCCCCGAAACAACTCCATCCAATCCGTGAAACTGCGACTCGGCGACTAATATCGATCCCGGGGAAGGAAAAACGTTAGGAATTTCTCACCAGCGCTCTCGGAAACTCGGGGGTAAAAATGTCGCATTGAAATCATTTTGCGTACCGCATGAATCATTTACACGGGAACTTTAATACCGCGGACTTTTCTTACATAAACAGAATCTCCAACGCAAGTTTGCTGACCAACGAAGTTTACTGTCTGATTGAATACAGGTAACAAGCCACGACGTAAGCGTTATGCGACTCCAAGTTTTACATTTCTCTCATTCAGGGGAGAGAATTCAATATTCGGAATACGGGAGGGGGGGGGAAGAGTTACGCTTAAAAAATTAATAAACCGTCGACGGTGGAATTTCCACTTGATGTCGAGATATGGAATGTTTATTGCGATTTATTGCGTAAGCGAGCGTAAATAGCGGGAGAACCGGAGAATTGTTTGGAAAGAGTGAACGATTCTCGAATCCACGTGGAAATTCCGTGACGGGTGCCGCGGCGACAAGTCTCGTTTTCGGGAACGCGTGAGTTCTGTTTCTCGCGTGAAATCGATCCCATTCCTCGTGAATGAGAATATTTGGTCGGTAGAGCGAGGCCGGAAGAGGAGGGAAACGGCTGCACAACAGCGGGAAGGATTCTACTCGCGATCGATAAAGGATTCCGGCGGCTGACATGGGATTCGCCGAATAATTTCGAATCCGCCGCGGATAAGAGGCGAGTGCGTCGCGCGTCGCCGTTATTATAAGAAGCTATTTCTCGCCGCGCGAGCGCCGTATTATACTCGCGGTTGCTTTCATTACGTGGATTTTTCCGTGTAATGACGATGTCGCTCTGATAACCAGTCGTGGCTGCCTGTTGGAAGCCCAGTGGTTCCCAAGCTCTCGCCGGCGGAGGATCATTTGATCTAATTAAAAGATGAGGCTTCTTTGCGACAGTTGTACGGAGAGGTCTGAGGAAATATAATCTTTAATTAACGTAATGTATCTACCACCGGCTTTTTTCTTCCGTCGAGCGTAATATGGCAGTGCATAAAGCGATGGCCACAATGAGATTTTAAGCCTTAAGCCGTAAGGAATTGACCAATCAGTTGAACGTTGAACGTTGAGAAGAATAGTCGAATATGATTGGTTAATTTAAAATCTTATTGTAGAAGGGGAAGGGCGACTTTTCACATAAATCTCTCCGTTGAACAATTACAATGATGACAAATTGTTATCTATGTGCGTATCATTGGGCCAAGAAACGGCGAGATGATATTTCGCGGGAGATTGGGTCACAAAAGAGCTTGGCCCAAACTCGAAATCGAAGTAGACCATCGCTGGAACTTAAAAATCGATTGCTACGGAATATTATGTGACGCGGCGCGCCTTTATTTCAGCTCGCCCTTCCAGACGCGAAAGCCCGCCGTCACTTTTCCTATTTGGGAAACACTGTCCGCAAACGTAATCGATGAGCTATGCATTGGGGCGATATTCAGCCGCCTCTCATGACATGACACGGCAGAAATTCACCTTCGACTTTCATTTCCTCTTTTCCCCTGGGAGCATGAGCCGAGATTTGGATCCGGCGAGTCTCTCTCTCTCTCTCTCTCTCTCTCTCTCTCGCGCGCGCGCTCTGCGTCCTGCACGTGCCCTAATAACTTGGCCAAGATCATCCGTCCCGATAAGCGCGAGCCGGAGCATGCCGGACCGCCGTTTCAGCGACAAACGGGTGTATAGTACGGTGCCCCGTCGACGTCGGGCATCGATAAAATATAATTAACGAACCGTCCCTTTCTTTCTTAGGAATTTGCTCGGGTCTGCGGGGAGTGCGCATCCAGATACCGACGGCCGTGAAGAAGGGCGACTCGGCGACGTTGAAATGTTGGTATGACACCGAGGGCGACCCGTTGTATGCCGTCAAATGGTACAAAGGGGGTCGGGAGTTTTATCGCTACGCCCCGAACGAGAGTCCGCCCGTCAAGACTTTCCCCATCGGAAACCTGACGGTGAAGGTGAGTCTTCCTCCCTCATCCCCGAACCGAGAAGACGGACGAGCATACAATCTCCGGTGTCCCGCGGGCCGTCGCGAAATCTCGAGATCCTTCCGGTGGTCCGACGGGACCGCGCGGGAGAAAAAAAACGGGTGTCAAGAAGAGGGAGAGGGTGAGGGAGAGAGAAAGGATTTATTGCGGTCGAGAAGTTGCGAATAGAACACGATAACACCGATAGCGCCGGAACGTACAGTTCCTGCTTGTTGTATAGCGCGCCCGTTCTACATATCGGCTGATCGAAGTTTTTGAATTCGAGCTGTCTCCCTACGAGAGGGGTAACTGATGGCCCTCGTCGATGTGTGTTACCACGCCGCTGGTGTGAGTGTCGCGTTTTCCCTCCATTAAATTCCGTTTTTATTTTTCTTTTTAATTTTTTAACTGGACAGGAGTTTTATCGCGTTTTTTTTTATTGTAGTCTTATATTCAATTTATGGTATCGCAAATTCTACAGTTTTTACAAATTGTGTTTTTGTAATTTACCAGCTAGAAAGAATCGATGACACATTCTATTATTTACGTCAGCAGATTTATACCTGTATAACATTATATACGCACTACGTGGCAATAATTGATACATTTTTCGGTGTAGCTAGTGTAGATAAGGGCGGGCGCCCCTTATCTCTGGGTTTTCTATTGGAGGGCTCGAATTCAAAGACCGATAGGAAGTCTAGAGATGGTGCGCCCGTCTACACTAGCTACACCGAAAAAGATATCAATTATTGCCACGTAGTGTACATATACATGTAATATTGCGACGCTGAATTACATTTTTTACCCTTTTAAGGTATTTCTCTCTTCTCCTTTCTCTCAAATGAGATATGTTCTATTTTACTCCACAAACGTTGCGCGAGATGCATCGTTTACACGCTTCAACCTAGTTGCTTAAAACCCCGTTAAATATAATTTTACGCCCAGCATATGCGGTCCGCGCAGAACCCAATTTAAAATTCCGCGCTTCGGATACGACAGCTCCGATTACGATCTAATGACGGCTGTTATGACGAACGTCCGCGGTGAGATACGCGACACGTATCCACAATCGGAGAGTGGAGAGATCATTCTGCATTATTGCACTCGCACGCGCGCGCGCGCGCTTTTTTTTCAACGTCCGACCGTTCCATCGCTCTCGCGTGCTGCATTTTTGCGATACGGACGCCGCGCCGCGGGCGCTTTTCCGCTGCAATTCGAAACGCAATTCGGACACCTTGCTCCGATATTCATTACTTTTAACATCGCCGGTAACGACTCTCGGCAATCGGCAGCCAATGGACACGAAAAAAAGAAGAGGCGAGGAGGAAGAGACGGGGGAAGCAAGCCCGAGTGCATCGCGAATATTTAACGCCGCGGATGGACCGCGCGGGGGAAACACGAGACGGGGGGAATCCTCGTTTGGGAATCAAACCAGCGCTGATATCGAATAACCAGGTCGGTCGCATGTCGCACGATTGGCGGAAGCATTGGTCATTAATGGATTGGACGGATTCCTCTTGTAAGCGCGCCCGTTATTCTCGTATGTACACGTACATGCCGCGCGTATCATCCGGGGGAATTCCCGCAGTCCTCACGTTGTCCCCGACAATCCGCTACGACGAAGAACGAGGACAGCGACGACGCTGCCGCGAGGCGCACGATCATAATGAATTACCGTTGTTCCGCAGAAAACGGAGAGCAACGCGACGCAAGTCGTGCTGACGAAGTTGGAATTGGAGGCGGCAGGCGCGTACAGCTGCGAGGTATCAGCCGATGCGCCTTCCTTCCACACGGCCATAGTTAACGCGGCGATGAACGTCGTCGGTAAGTGTCTCTCCTGTCCCTTCCCCCGGGCGCAGCTCCTGTACTCCGTACATTAATAACTTGGGACGCTGTCGTCGGCTACGTAAAAACACGGTTAGAGCGTTATTGCTAGCCAGACGATTTAACGCGCCTCGTCCGCTTTATGACGCCCCGACCTCTTCCTGCGATATCGAGTTTTTGATAAGGGGAATAATAAGCGTGCTATTTAAATCGCATTCTCGTCGTCAATAAAACTTTTACGATAATTCACCGTAAGATCGACGAACCGGAGCACCTCGCGGAAAAAAGGGAGAGGAAAAGGAAAAAAACGAAGGAGTTGCAAGGCTACGCCTTGCGAGCGACGCCTTTCGCAATTTACAGAGATTGCCCATCGAGCAGTATATTTTAACCCTTACTGTACAAACATGGGTATTTTCGTGTCTAATCAATTTTTATCTATTAACATTTTTATGCTCTTATTCCCTATGCCCTCTTTTCTTCTAAAATTAAGTATAAACACTTTTGTTCTAGAAACTTGATAGTATATTCATAAATTTTCAAAGATCTTTTTGAACCGTTTTAAATAAGTGAAAACGTACCCATATTTATAGGGATAAGATTCCGTTTTTCACACTGTACTGTAAGAGTTAACCTTTACATTATTATCAGGAGTATTTCATGTTTGATTTCTATCCATGGAAGTTTCTCGAAATTTGAAAGCCTCTTCTATTCCTTATATTTTATTTTTTCCAAAATAAAATACAGATATTTATTTTAGAAATTTGAACGTATGTTGATGAACTTTTAGAGATCTTTTGAATTATTTTAAAAAGATATAAAAATGGCCGAAAATACATGGCGTCAGAAATGCCTAGTCGTATGAAGTTGGCCAGGTATCGAAGGATGTGTTGCGACAGCCAATCAAAAGCGTGAATTTTTTAAATTGATCTGATCTCTTCTGGCTGTTTAGCTGTCGCATCAGAACCCTTGATTAATGGCCAACTTCATGTGACTGTTCATTTCTGACATTTCTGACGCTATGTGTATTCATATTTGTATTTTGTAGGGATAAGGTGTTGTTTTTTATATTGTTTTGTAAGAGTTAACCTTTACCATTATCATGAATACTTCATGTTCGATTTTTATCGATCGAAGTTTCTCGAAATTTGAATAAATCTTCCATTCCTTGTATTTTATTTTTTCCAAAATAAAATATATACATTTGTTCTAAAAATTTAATAGTATGTTCATGAATTTTTAGAGATCTTTAAATAGATGAAAAAAATGGTCGAAAACGTACCTATGTTTGTAGGGATAAGATGCCGTTTTCCATATGGTACTGTGCGGGTTAATGTAAATTGCATGTCGCTATTTTCGAGGTTCCTTCATTAAAACGTGGCATCCGATAAATTCAGCGCCAACGTTACGCCGGGGCTTCCTTTTCGAATACACCGTAATCTATTCCGATATTACGTGCGAGCGTACCTCCATCCCGGAGAGAATTAAATGTCTTTTTTAATTACTCGCGCGCGCGTTACAGTCAGTGTCGCGAATGAGGTGCAAGAAATATGCATATTCGTGCGCTCGAGAGCTCGCGGAGAGCTTCGGAGACGCGACACAAATCTTGCGGAAGAGAGGACGGGACTATTCAATTCTCTCTCGCGCGTCTCGCGCCTTGCGTTAGAGAGCGCGGGCGACATTTTTATTCGCCGCGTTTCTCTCCCTTCCCGTCGTAAAGGCGCGACGGTGCGCACCGAATTTACGCCCACCGTAAAAAGTGAAAAAGTAATATTTCGCGAGCCCGGGGGCTGGCGGTGACGCGTGCAGGTGCCTGTAACGACTCGCGTGCGCGTGTGCGTACTTGACGACGCATGCCGACGGTGAAATGGCTGGGCACGCGAATCGCTCCGTCTATCGTAAGAGAGGAATTTTTCGTACGAGGGACGAGAGTACGAGGGGGACGGGGGGGGGGTGGGGAACCGCTTCACCCCCTTGTATCGACCAACCGCCGCCGAAAGTCCCGACTGCGTCAGGGCTTTGGGAAACGACGACGGGTCTGGTCAAGCTCGGTCAAAGCGACAACGTCTCGGCCGCACGCAAGCTCGTTCGGTGCCTGATCGCGTGAAGGTGTACAGGGTGGGCCGGATCTAAAAAATCAACTTTTCACATTGTGTATTCTTTGTTGCAATGACATCCATTGTGACGAAACGTCGAGAATCTAACGATTGAATTATGCGCGATTGATGAGAAACAGGCTTTTCCTCATCATTTTAATCCCGAAGATGAGTTTTCCCTCACCTCGGGACGTGCAGTTTGAGAATTCGTTGCGAACGCATTAATGTGAGAAATTGAAGATTCGCTGAAAAGAGATGATAGTTTCCCTTGATATTTTCGCCGAGAGAAAATCTGCTTTCGGCATCGTCGAGTAGCGTGTATGCATGGTGGGTTGCTCGCGGCCAGGGGCTGAGGTGGCTAAATCTGGAACACTCTATATATGCCGAGTATATATTGCCTTCGCAGAATTGCCCTCTGAGATGCCGTCGATACAGGGACTAAAGAGGAAATACCGCGTCGACGATCCGCTACGTTTGAACTGCACATCCGGCCGGAGCAAACCCGCCGCGAATCTCACTTGGTATATCAACGATCGACAGGTATGCTCTAACTGCTAATGATAGTAATGCGCGCGCGGTTAGACGGAGGGGGATAGACGGACGGAAAGAGGAACGCGAGAGGAGGATCAGATACCTCTATTTAGTTTACCTCGGCTTTGATCCATTATCCCTGATCAAACGTCAGAGACAAGAGAGCTTATGGGGATACGTTCCTCCTCGAGATGTTCCGAAGTTGGAGAGAGAGCGCCGTTTCCGCGCGGTGCGGAAAATAATTTAACATCCTGATCCTCGATTAGCGCGCGTATAATATAAATATCTCCTAATTGAGACTTAATTGAGATAATGTTTGGAAATTTTTTTAATCTTTTATCTATATCGAAAATAATTAAATTCGTTTCCAAGTAATTATTCAAGCAATTAAATCTATCCATATTTTAATAATTATCATAAATTAAACTGCTGAAAATTCTTCTCGGGACTCTGAACGAACGTTTTAGAGAGTTGCGGGTATTTTTACAAAAATGTAATTTCCACACACAATTTCCACATACACACAATACTCAAAATAGCTCCCTTAATCACCTTACGTCAACGCACCTAAATTATTTCGCGTGCTAGGCACGAACGCATGATCGTCGGAAAATTGAAATCGTCGTGCTAGGATTTATATAACAGCAGCATTAACGATAGAGCGCGAATATACTTTTTCATCCTTATACTGCGATATCAGGATTTATTTCATCTCCTAACAGCCCATTATACTGTCGTCAACTCATCACGGTCGTCAAATGAAATCTAATTAAGTTCAGTTTTTTAAAACTAAATATATTCGAGAGATTATTAACTTCCATATAAAAATATCCCATATAACCCATATATATAATTGCAAACAAATTAATAATTTTTCCACATTACCCCCGTTATTTTTTGTACGCCGTGTATATTTATATCTCCATAGCGATGCGAGATAAACAAAGTTTTATCTAATCCCGTTGACTAATTATCTCTTCTGTTTTCTCTCTTTCTCCCTCTCTCTCTTCAGCCTCTCAAGTCGCACGTCCGCACGTACAGTCCGCTCGACACGAACGAGTCGGAGTGGCAGATTTCGCAAATTGGCCTCCAGTTCCTGGTTACGCATGACCACTTCGTCAGCGGCAAGCTGAAGATACGCTGCAGCGCGTCGATATACGATATCTACTGGCAGAGCACGGAAGTCAGCGCTGAGGAGGATCGACCGCGGGTGATACACTACGAGCCCGCGGCGACCATCGTCGGCATCAACTACCTCCAGCCACCGCCAAATTTCCAGACCGGCCAGAAGAAGCCCGACGGGCAGGTGGATGTGAAAGGTAAGGCCTCTTCGCGCTTCGCCGGCGGATCGGCGGTGACGCAGTTATCTCAAGAGAAGTTCGAGCCTCTTGATTGTTTATTCGAAATTCGAGACACCCCTATCTCTATCAGAGACGCGAACCGGGCCCGGCGAGGTTCATTTGCTTAGAGAGCGTCCTATTTTTTTTTCGAGCCCGAGCAACATCCGGCGAGCTCCGAACGAGCCTCTTTGAAGTCCTTAACGTTTGCTTTGAAGCACAAGTCGGGGCATTCAGCAAGGCTTAAACGCCGCGCTAAGCCGCGATCTGAATTCCTCCACTCGCGCGCGACTTAATCCCTCCCATTTAGAGAAAGAAAAACAAAAGCAGAGAATGGGAGAGTTGTATTATTAGACCGTCTCGTTCAATAATTTTTCAGTACTGGGGTCGTCTACGGTGAGCCTGCGGCCGTCGGCGAGGATCGTTTTGGAATTGTTTGCGCTTCTTCTAATCGTCATTCGTTAAAGGCATATAGTGCACCGTTCGAGAAACGCGCTTTGGAACACTTTGCGTACGTCGACGTGTTTGTAAGAGGAGGAGGAGGAGGAGGAGGAGGAGAAGGAAGAGAAAGGAGGAGAAGGAGGAGGAGGGCTCGAGAGGCGCTTTGTGCGATGATGACGTTTCCTCTATGGGATCGCCTCGGATCACCAGGCAGCAGCAATATACAACCGGGGCGAACACAGGGAGCTCCTTGGGTCACGTCACAGCGACGAAACCTGAAAGGCCTTGTTCGAGTAGCCGGAGGAATGGAAGTGACATGGGACGCGACCAGGGATATTCGATTGGCTTCGCAGGTGGACGGGCGGGGTGGAAAAAAAAAGGAAAATCGCGGACGAAGGGCGGCATCTCGCGCGGGATGATTTATCCGACGTTCGCTCATCCGACGATCAACGAATGTCCAAAAAAAGCACTGCAGAGCGACGACAGACGCGGCTGGAATATATATACTCGCGAGATATATACACATATATATATATATATTCGGGAGTTATTTTATTATCATTAGACCACATGTACTCTTGCTTCCTTCCGGCGGGGATAATGTGTTTGCAATGTGTAGGTATACGTATACATATACCATATAGTACGGTTTCGTCGCATCGTATGGGAAGATAGTTTTTTTTTCGTACTTTTATAACTCAGAAGGAGACTATAACGTAGCATGAATGTACATGCGTATTCCTCGACAGCGTAAAAACATTTCTATACACATACACACACACACACACACACACACACACGCACACACACACACACACACACACACACACACACACATCTATGTACGAAGATACACACAAATGTATATGTACATGTCAGATGTATGTAAAATCATTTGATACAGACCTTACATACGCATACACATACGCCACACACATATACACTGCCACACTTTTTCTCTATACGAATAACTGATAAGTAAAAGTGTTGGAGAAAAAAAATATATATATATATATTGCGGCCCGCCTAAGTATTTTACAGTGTGCGAGATGATGTACCTGAATCGGATATTCGCGCGAACTTCTTTCTTGTGTTGCTATTTAGGGACTATGTATTATATAATAAGCGAGGAAAAGAATGTGCTATATCGAGTTGTACATGGTAACGACACAACTTTGTGTAATCTCGGTCATTCCATTTCGTATTAAAGCATAATTAATTTATTAACGAGGCTGGTTTAATTGATGTACAGTACGACTTATGAAGTTTATTATAAATTCATTAAGTATATTGTCACTGTGTTTCTTTGTGTGTGTGTGTGTGTGTGCGTGTGAGTGTACGTGTGTGCAACTTCCATTTCTTACAACTCGCCGCCAGAGTTTGAACCTCTACTCTAATACTTTTTTCGCATCATGCAAATAGACTCTACTGTCTGTACGTGCGTATACCATTTATCAAATATCGGCTGATAACATCATAAATCATATTGCGCTTATCGACATTCATTTCTATCCCGAATGCGTTCCCGGTGAATATTTCAATGTTTCTGTAAAGGTCGCGTTCAAATGAAATATCAAAGAAGGCTAAAGCATGAGAATAAGATATCTGAAGAAATTTAATTTATCATAAAATTAATAAAATTATATAAAATTATAAAAATTATTTAACAATAACTCCTTTAATTTTATTTTTTCGTATATCTCAGAGATGAATATGTGTACGTTTGCTTTTTCGCGCAGTATTATATACAGTATGTACATATATTTATATTAATATTCATACAAAGAATATATTTATTACAATAATAAGCATAACAATGTGAGAGCAAAACGATTATTCTTGTCGAGAGATCAAATTCATTTTGTATACTAGTTATTTTAGTTATTTGATTGACGCGCTCTGTCAACGGTGCAACTTCGTTTTCTACGCTAGAGCAAATATCTCTATCCATTTTAAACGATCCAGATCGGCTTTGAAACAATGCACGTCGTCTGAATAATGCACAAGGCGCAAAGAAGAACGGGCCGGCCGTTGACTAGCCGTGAAAACGCCTGATTCCCGTGAACGTTAAATAAAATATCATTCGACAAAAGCGGCGCGTTAATTCGCCCGGAATCGAGGAGCGCCCCGCTTTGCGGATTATTATATTTATTTATGCATGACCGCCGTGTGTATGTACAACCGTTAATGTGATAACTCAATTATTGCACGCTGTAATGTTTACTCCCCCCCCCCCCCGTGCCGTTATGCAAAATAGATGACTACACGGATATTTTTGATATTTATATATTGCACGTTTACAATTATGTATGCAGTTTTCGAAGGAAATCGAATTAGTGTCTTGAAATACCAAAGTTTCGCCGTCTTATCTTTCTTTTACGAATTTCTCAAAATAATCATAATTATTTTACGTACATCAATTTTATCTACACAGTAATAGTTTCTTAATTATAACATTTTAAATGTTTAATTTTTACGATTTGCACTGTTGAGTTTCGCATTAATTAATTTGGCGTAGGACAGAATTGAGTTAAATGTCTTCGGAATAACATTTTGACATTTCCCACGAAAAAGCACTAACAATTTATTTGAGAATTCATCTTTAACAAGACTGCGCGAGTATGCAAATGTAGCTGAGATAGTTACGAGACGGCTTCAAAAGTCTTCAATATTCTTCCCTTTTATATCGCAAGAATCTTGTCGAATAGCTGAAGTGTTCGTAGAGTGCGACAGTAACAATTCGTAAATGTGACTTTACCGTAGTATTTTTCTCGTGAGCACGGGAGAATTGCAGTTTTCTAAGAGTTTACGGGAATATAATATTCGATAATGAAGGGATTAGGGTAAACATTCCGTGTTTACTCGTCCGAAAGTTTTAAAATTTCCTCGTAACTTCATTTTTCAATTTTACGCCACTTGAGAATTGAATAATAAACTGCAAAAAAAATTAATCCGAAGAATGACGCGCCTGCAAAGAATTCAATACCAAATTTATGAGTAATAAATAATCGTCGGCGCGTAAATTCTTTACCGAGGCGTGAAATATATTTTGCAGCTGTAAATCCCGATAAAACAAAGAAGCACGCGTCGCTCGGCGAACGCGTTTCTGTCGAACGCATTCCGCTCGAGATCCACCCGTAATATCGTCGAATTTAGATTCCCGATGCTGCTGAGGTAAGTGATCGCCACATTTATTTATAACAATAGGGGGGAGAGGGGTATTGCAAAGACATTTATTATTTACCACGCCAATACACAAGATCCTCTCTTCGATCGCCTGGGGAAAATTATGCTCGGCCAAGTGCCGCTTCATTTCCCTCGAATGTGGTCCACGAGCCGCTAGGAGCGGCTGGCAATCGATGGCGCCAGACCGCGGGGTGTGTGGGCATACACGTCAGGCGCTCAGGAATATCAGGCGGGCGAGATACCGCGACCCAGTACGCGGGTACTCGCCCACGAACGAGGGTTCTGGTTGCCTGGCGACGGGGAAAACTGGAGCGGCGTCACGTCGGCGACTTCGAGAGAGGATGACAGGGTCGCCGTCGTACAGTCCGGGCGATCCTTTCCTCGGCGTGGCAAGAGGAACAATTCGCGCGAGTGCCGCGCTAGGATTTGCGGCGATCTCGCGGGTTTGAGGGTCCCGTCGATGCACAACGCACTCCCGTGCGCAAATTTAACCCCTTCGCGAACTTCTTCGAAAGTAACTTCGATCGCTATCGAGGCAGGATTCGTTCTTTTTGGTCCTTGTTGAATGTCCTTGTTGAAAGTGATATCAGATACGCAATTTACACCTGGCGCCTTCGTTCGCACTGCGAATTCCCACGCTCTCCCTATAGAGATGTAAAACGACGTGCAGCGAGAGAGAGAAAGAGAAAGAGAGAAAGACGAACTTCAGCAGCCGGCAATCTTAATGCAAACGCATTAATGCGGGTAATGTATTCCGTATCCGATCTTCCGAGGGAAATTGCATTTCGCTCCTGCGAGTGCGTGGCCGCGACCGAGTGTGTGTGTGTCTGTGTGACTGAGTGTGTGTATGTGTGTGTGTCTGCGCGCGTGTCATCCGCGGGAATCCAATAATCGAGTCGCGGGATTGCTCTTCACGTATTTCCCACTTTGACCTTTGACTCGGTTCGATATTAATACCCACGGTCGCGAAGGAAATAAGTACTTCGGTACTTCGCGGTGAATCGCGATAAATCCATCACGATTGATGAGACCGTCGATCGGCACCGCGGCACCGCGTACGTGAGCCTTGAGAGATCCTCGGCGCCGGGACCAACGGAGGCGCGAAATATACTCGGCCGTCTCTATCGGAGAGAGAGAAATTTTCGCGAACCCGTTGAGCCTCCATGCCCGAAACGATTCACCTCGCCATGGAGTCGCTGTTGGAGGAGGGTGAGTTCCCGGAAATGCATGCCGCCTGCGTACGCACCTGCCGAGGTGGCTCTCCTCCCTAGAGGCTCTCGGCGAATTTGCAAGACGTATCGCGCCGAGCAATTGGGCACTGCTAATAAATTCGCACGGAATTCGCTAATTTCTATGCATGGCAAAACGCTGCGCTGGATGCATTATTCAACATTTATTCTCGCGGACACCGCAATCTTCTGCGGTTCTTCCGAATCTTTATTTGTTTTTAAAAAAAATCTAAATTTGTAATGGGCCGCTCATGAGAAACAAGATAGGTTCGTATATAATAAGTCACGATTGTCACGAGAAAGATAATAGTTAAATAAATAGGAAACTACCAACTCGGTCGAGTTTTCTGTGTGAATTTATATACATTTTTTATTTTAGCGAAATTACTTTTGAATATGAAGCGCAGTCTAAAACTAAAGCTACAATAGTACCATTACATAATTAAATTGATTATCAATAATATTGAATGTGTATTTAAAAAAAAGATTCGTCATCCTCATACTGTAATGATGGAGAATTTCATCTCGCTTGTAGCTTTTCCAACAGTCGAATCTAATAAATACTATAACGAACATTTTCATACGTTTTTGCAAATCAGATTACATAAATTGATTGAAAAAAACTCGGTGATGTCAAAACGTTCCATTTCTTAATTTAATTTTATTCATAGATATACATATATAGATAATTAATAATTTATCTATTAATTATCTATAAATATATATATATATATATATACATATATATTACTTTTACTTATAGACCTATATAGATAATTAATTTAATTTATCTATTAATTATTTATAAATATCTGCAAATAAAAAATTTACTTAATATTTATAGACAATTAATAAATAAATTTAATTTGTAGATATTTTCAGATAAAGATAATTTAGATAAACATCGATTGTTAATACCTCAACATTTCAATTGCTCGTTAATAGCCCGCAACGCTATATTACTTTTCATAAATATACCATTGAAAATAAAATGTAGGAAAAAAGAATATTCGACAGCAATTTATTTGTTAAAATAGCGTGACGTTAGGCGATCGAACGTGCTGAAGGCATCTCGCATACTCGCATGTTTCTCGTCACATTCACGCTTGTATTCTCGCATGCGCCAAGAAACATTTGCTGAGCAGGTCATCAGCGAGGCAACAAGGAAACGGTGTTCTCAATAAACTGCGCTCGCCGAAGTCGAATTTCGCGGCCGGACTCACCACCTGCACGCGTCCCACCTGGCGCGGGGTGATGCCGTTGCCTTTCCAGGAATACTGAGCCCCGAGGGGGTGAAAATATAATCGCGCCCGATATCGCCGTGACGGACGGCACCGTCGATTCCTAACGAGCGGGCAAATCGAATCCGCGAGCCGCGGAGATAATCGCGTCCGTAATTTGCGCGACGTGACAGCGACGCAACCACTCTTTGTCCGTTCTCCATTCGTCGGTCGATATGGCGTTTGATTAATTGCGATAATGCCCGCCTGCCCGGCTGCCTCCTCTTTACCGGCGCGAAAAAATATCGCTGGAAAAATAAGCGCTCAGAAAGCCGGTCGCCGGGCTGCCGCGCGCGTGAAAGCTCGTGAATATTCATTTCCGATCATCTTCCGGTCGCGACGGCGCAAAAGCGACGAATTGCCATCGAGCCTGCGGCTCGTAAACACCGCCCGTATGAATAAGTTACGTTCAATTATTGTGTACACGCGAAATATATGTCGAGCTAATAAAGCGTGCGACATTTCAAACTGCATTTTACATGATTGACGCAAAACTCATGTAGAAATGTGAAACCCGGCGAGTAAAATACCGCCGTGTGTTTGTCGCGACGATATCCGACGATCTCTCGTTCTTGTTTCATTCCAAAATGCCTCAACTCCTGCTTCATCGAGCGAAAAAGAGACACCGTGTCGTCTTTAAGGCTCCTGTTCGCTCACTGCAACCATCTTGGATTGATGACGTCAGAAGCGAGAAAATGTATTAAAAAAAAATTCTTACACCGTACATCAAAATAAAAATGTCTTTCGGTAAAGGAGTGTTTCTAATTGATAGAATAGACTTGTAAAATATACCAAAAACTTCCCTTTTGTTTGGATAATCAATAAATAACCCGTTCATGTTGAATTGAAAATAAACTGCTTGACAACTGTCGAATTGAAAAATAAATATTTACTTTTACACATTAAATTGTAACAAAAGGGAGTCTTTGGTATATTTTAACAGTATGATATTTATTTTAAATATAAAAACAATACACTAAAACGAAAAACGCTATACGTTGCAAAAATAACTTGATTTCTTGACGTTATTTTTCACGCTTTGTAGTTCACAATTTTGCCAAGTGTGACGCTGTGTATACTATCAATGCGGACTTGGCAATCGAGCCAGCAGAAACGTGAACGAATTCAATATCGGGTTAACCTAGAATCCTAGATAAACAGAGATGCGTCTTTGAGGGACATAATTTGATTGACTAAACGTGATCATAACGCCATTTTATTTGCTTTCTCTTCTATTTTCTTCTTCTAGCAACTTAATCTTTTTTCTTATACCTTTTCCTTATATTATCTTTTTTTTTTTAAGCCTTATATACTCAAATCTGGAAACAAAATGACAACTTTCGATATATCGATCGTCAAAGATACATCTTTGTTTATCTAGGACTCTATCTTAAACCCGGTATTGAACTGACGAAAGAAAATTCGGTGAGGAACCAACGCGATCCTTCATGCAACGCCAGTTCCGCGAAATGTATCGACTTTCAGTCGCGGAGAATTATTTGCTGTATGTACACGCGCCGCCGGAAGATCGATAATTTTCCCGACGTATCGATGCCGCGCATCAGTGACAGCAAGGTAACCGGCACGGTCATGCAATCGCGATCGCCATACTGCATCGCGAATGGTCCTAGTGAAGCGCACGATGTTACGCCTGCGATGTTAAGACGCGATTCCCGACGCGTACTCTCCTACGTGGAAGGTGCTGGAAACTGGAAAATAACAATCCGAGAAGTTCACGCGTTGCAACGTTGAAATTACACGCGGGATGCGCGCAAGTTACGTCTGAAATAAAAGTTGCACGTCCGCGCGAGATTACGTTAACTCCGTTTCAGACGGCGCGCAAATTCTAGATATGATATGCCGCGCCACGCAGAAGATATATTTGACAAAATGGAATTATTGTCCATAAAATACACAGCGGATTTAATTTCTAACGTATACGCGCGTATATAAAGGATTGAATAATGTTATTTACAGCCTGAGCTGGAGATCTTGGTAGTCTCATAATATTTCCGCGTGAATTTTGCGCACTTATTTCCAACTCACAAGGGAATCCGAGAATTCAGATTTTAACGAAACTTGGCATAAATATTGGGGAACGAGGGGAGGGGTAATATATAAATTTAGAAATTTTGAAGTTACAAAACAATTTGAAAGAGCAAAACCACTCTTTAAAAATAAAGAACTTTCGCCTTTTTCCGACGTATCACGTAAACTAAACAAAATATCATAAAATATTTTATATGAAAGTTTTGTAGTAAAAATATTTTTATTCAACTACTAGTATTCACTTTTCGAAAAAAAAAATTTTTTTTAAATCTATCCTTTGTATTTTCTATAAGAGTATAAAGTAATAATATAAAGTTAAGTAATAACATAAGTATTTTTATTTCACATGTATCTATGTATTCATAATTAGTTTATATTACATCGTAAAAATATTCATCACAAGATATTGGATCTACAGATTTTATGTGCATACATTATACGTAATTAATTATTGTATTTTATTGTACATATCAAAAAAAAGTCTCTTTTTCTACAAAATAGTTTCATCCTTTCAAATCTTTTTTAGTTGCAACTGAAAATTTTTTAATTCATCTATATATTTACCCTATCTTTATGCCAAATTTTAATCTGTCAAAAAATACAAAGATTGAATTTTTGAAAATAATTTTTTTCCCAAAAAATTAATGATATTAAAATAGAGATATTTTTACTATAAATTATAACTTTTATATAAAACATTTTTCGATATTTCGTTTAATTTACGAGATATATCGAAAAAGGCAAAGGTCTCTTTATCTTTGAAGAGTGGTTTCATCCCTTCAAATCTTTTTTAGCTCCAGCTAAAAATTTCTAAATTTATGCATTTACCCTCGGCCCGTTTATCTCTACGTTTATGCCAAGTTTCATTAAAATTTGAATTTTCGCGTTCGCGAGGTTTCTTCGTCAATAAACTGCGCACTGATTAATATAATGCTTATTACATAAAAACAAGTTAAATTAATTATAAATTTAATTATGTGGCTTCTACTATTCTGATTAGAAGCTGTGCTTTTAAAATCGAGAAATAATCGGCGCGTAGTTTACTGAGTTGGGAATAAATAAACGTACAGAATTCACGCAGAAATACATATTATTAACCTATCAAAATCCAGCCCGTAAATAGCTTTCCTTTCTCTCTATTTAATTGTATATTTTCGTATCCCATTTCTGGTCCTATTTTACTTACTGTTATTTATGAGTAACTTTATGTTATCCATAACATAAACTCCAATTACAAGTATATTTACATAGATAGCGATATCTGGCGCCGAGAATAGACGTAAAAAATAATTAAATAATTTCTAAAATATTTCCCGATATATCATCCTTAAGTTATTATATATAACTGTTTTTATACATTATGTACAAGAGCACTTATATAATTTAAATGATAATATGCTAAACTAGAATAGATCCGAAATAAAAAATCGAAGAGGTAACGTAATTAATAATACGCTCGCAAGATACAAGTATAATTATTGCCTATATCAGAGCCGTAATTACGTTTCCACTTGTAGATATTTAAGATCATAATAGACTTCCATTCCAATATTTATCTATGACATCTATCGTCAGCGTCGACGGAGTCATCGAGCGCGTCTGCGTGGCGGCGGCGGTTGCTGAAGGGTATCCGAGACAGCGTGCCTATGCCTCTTCATTATCGCGGATGCGCGACACGCGAAAGAGCGTAATTCGCGCGGATCTAATTGAATGGCCGAATTCGTCACGCGGCGGGACGTGTTTCGCCCGTCCGGACTTTCGGACTTTATGTAGGGCCGACGTGTGTGTCGCGACGCCGCCGCGGCTCTCTTAATTTAATGCGGCCTTAAATTTTTCACGGGGGCCCCCTCCCCCCCCCGTTCCCCATCCGCGGTGAATTATCTCGCGGCCGCGCGTCCGTATGGGAGCCCCTACATCAGCCGCCGGCCGCGCCGTGCATCGCATGCGACCGGCGGCTTAACGTCGTTTTCGGGGGGTGGTATGCCCGTTACGCGTGCGTGCTCCAGGTACGACCTCGTACCTGGCGAACGCCACCCTCCCGCGCTCGCGCGAGGGGTCACTCGGGTTCGCCTAGGCCACCGCCGCCATTTAGCGCTGAACGCGGTCATGCGAGTCTAATTGCGTTTTCGAAGGCTAATAGCGAATTACGCTCGTGATATTACGGTGAGTCTTTGGGCGGGGCTCGCCTGATGAATACGAAGGCGAGAGCGCGTATTCCTTTTCCAGGCCTCGCTCCTCGGCCTCGACTTGTTTCAAACACCGCGCGCGCGCGCGCGCGCCGTCCGAGAGACGTAAATGCATACAAATGAGACAAGCGGAATTCACATTTGGGACATGAATGCATACACACGCTCGGGATTAATACGCAAAATATATATCCGCCTGCCGTATGGATGTGCAATATGAATACGGACCGCGGAATTCCAGACAGGCGCGTTCCGCCCCCGCGGGGACGCGAGTTTGCCGCTCGTTCACCGCGAGTTCGTCAAGAACAATTTCTGCCAGCTTGACGGACGGCGAGAAACTTGACTCAACGTTTCGGAAATAAATATTTAGGCGGCCCCGAGCGCGCGAAGGGCCTCTCGGAGAAATGTATCTCTCGATGAATTATAGAACGCCCGGGGGGGGGTGGGGAAGGATACCGAGTTAACGCCTCTTTCCTAAAAGTTGCAGTGCCATACCTTGAAACTGCACTCGCGTTAATCTTTTTTTATGCAAACTTACTCTGCTGCTCATCGATGCACCAATATCCTTAAGATGTCAAAAGTTATTAATTGTTTTTTATTATTATTATTAAGTATAACAAATATTTTGCATCTCAGTCGTCAATGTTGTCAATTTAAAAAAAAATCTTTGTGTAACATTTTCTTTTGCTTCTCGGCTATGAAAATAAAATCTCGAAATTAAAAGTAATTTATCAAGTTTTTAACAAGTTTTGCGAGACATGTTTCAACGTATATAAAGGCGCAATTAAAAATACCATTAACCTAAATAGTCAAGTAATTATAAATTTATAATAAATTATATAAATAAATAATACAAACGAAAATAATTTAAATTTATAAAAAGAGGAAGAAAGAGGCAGATGACGGAATAATACAAAAATTACATTATTTTATATATCATCTGACGAGCCTTTTTGTGTCTGCTGTTTATCAATACGTTACTCATTAAGATATCAAGAGTTAACAGATATTTAGTACCTTAATCGATGTTGTCAATTTCGGAAAAAATCCGTAGTATATTTTTGGCTTCTCCATAAAAACAAAATCTCGAAAAATAATTGATCAAGTTTTTAACAAATTTTGTTATACATTTTTCAACCGCACAAAGGTGCAATTAAAAACATTATTAACCTAAATAGTCGAGTAATTATAAATTTGTAATAAATAATATAAATAAATAACAAATAATGTGAATTTATAAAAAGAGAAAGAAAGAATCAGATGTCTGTACAAAAATTATATTATCATATATATGATCTTTTTTACACGAACTTACTCGTTATCGATGCATTACTCATTAAGATATCAAAAGTTAACAAATATTTGGTAGCTTAATCGATGTTATCAAGTTAAAAAGAAATCCGTGTAGAACATTTTTGACTTCTCCATTATAAAGACAAAATCTCGAAATTAAAAATAATTTATCAAGTTTTTAATAAATTTTATTATATATTTTTCATCCGCACAAAGGCGCAATTAAAAAAATTATTAACATAAATAATCGAGTAATCATAAATTTGTAGTAAATAATATAAATAAATATAAATTTATAAAAGCGAAAAAAAGATGCGGATTACGATGCAGAAGTTACATTATCGTACATATCAATCCAGCGATCTTTTTCACAAACACGACCTGATAGCCGCCTGTTTACCGAGGGAAAAATCCCTTATAATTGCAACGCGATTGCAGAACCGGCGATAAATGACGCCGGTTCGATGGCAGAAGGTAATGTCGTTACAGTCAAACACAGCTGTACTCGCGATGTCGCGATTACGCTCTCCGCCGCTCTACGTGATGCTGCAATTACCGACATATCATTGCCCATACAAATTGCATTCCGATGCGAGAGCGTCTCGTCGGAGTCGAGGCTCGTCGGGCGATGCTCGGGCTTCCGCGCGGGCGGCTATTATTCAGCGCTCGCGTACCGCGTTACGGGTTATCCGTAACGCATCGCCCCGACATGTCGCGTGCTGACTCGTCCCCGCGTCGTATAAAAAATTCACGGTGCAACGACCGCTATTTTTCAACCGGCCATCGCGCGCGCGGCCGCGTATTGTCTAACGGAAATGGACTGGCGAAACGGAAGAGCGTCGGCCGCTCTAAGGGTAATCAGGGAAGGGGTGCGAAACCGATAAAAATTTATACGGGACGGGCTGATTGCGTACGGGCACGCGCTCGTCCTCTGTCCACGTTATCGATTGCCTTCGACGCGTCTTGAATTCGCGTGAAACTTCCGTCAATGCAGGCTACAAATTTCCCAGCGTTCTCTTCTGGGATAATGAGTAGGTCTCGCTCGTTAAGGGCGGCTAACATATTCCCGCCACTCGACGAGGGAAGTTTTTGACGCCACTTTATCCGCGCGATCCATTCTTCAAAATTGACGTAAAATATGCATGTAACATTCTAATTTTAGATCATCGACTAAGTTTGACGTGGCTTTTTATTTATTATTGTGCGACTCAGTCTCTGTAATTATTTATTGGGGAGTTTTGGGGATTTTAGTGTATCGTATTTTATATTCTTATTTTTTATATTCTTACTCTTACGTATATTTATCACAATCATGTGCGAAAGACTTCTAGATCAAAGTCCACGTTAATCGCCTTCATTTGAACAATAAATTATTAATTACTAGCACCTGGCTTTTGCTCGTACTTGGACTTTGATTTTGTTTTTCTCAAAGATGTTTGAAATGTCGCGGTACTGGAAACCGCCAGCCGCGTAGAATAAAAAGTCACGATAATATCAAAGTGATATCAAATGATATCAAAATGACAAAAAAAAAATGATCGAATTATGATTGAAAGGTGAGAGTTTTTATAGTCATATTCTCGTCGTTTCGACGTCACTCTGACATTATCATGACTTTCTGTTCCACACGGGCATTTTTGGCGGTTCTGAAGAGGCAATCGGAGGTTTTTCAATGAACTCGTCCGCGGGACGGTCAACACGGTCTAATTACACTGGCCCTTCCAAAGAGCGTCCTAAAATATTTACAAAGTGCCCGGCCTTTTCTTGCGCGGACAATTCAAAGGCTTCGGTTGGCGCGCATTTGTTTCTTACAGCAAGGTTCAAGTACCGGAGGCGACCAAGTCCCGTTATATTTTATTAGCGTGAAAAGAGTCGCTCGTTGGAGCCGCTTGGCCGAAATGCACTCGATGCCTTCGCCTAATCGCTGATATCAGACGAAAGGGGCAAATGCTTCGGGGAGGGATACGAGCTACCTCAAATTCAAACCGCGCGGCGACGGTGGCGGCGGCCGCGGCGTTGAATAACGCAGTGTGTATACTCATGCAAAGAGACGCAAAAAAAATTGCGATACAATGTCTCGCGGCGAGCGCATTATAAATAGAAAAAAATAATAATAATGCTACTCCGCGCTTTTTACTCTACTCGCCTTCTGCTATTTCAATTATGCATGTTTACGTAACCTGCACATATGTAGACCGTATAAATAGAACGCGTACGAATCAAAAAGCCGGTTGACACATTCGATATGTTTAATGCGCGATATTACAAGCGTGCCGTCCATGCCAGCGCGCTATAAAATTTTAATGACAAGTTCCGCGAGGCTAGTTCTCGGAAATTGATTTTTCCTCGGCGGGAAATCAAATGGCGCATCAAATGCCCATTGCAATTTTAAAATGTTTAGCATCGAGTGCTCGGCCGTTAAGTTTTCATTCGATTAATCGCCAATATATTTTTAATTAGACAAAAGATGAACCTCTGTTTATCTATTAGCTATTTACTATCTGTTATATATTATCTATTTGTATTCTTATTATTATTTAGATTATTTACAGATACATCTATTCATATAGATTATTCTTATTATTTACATTTTCGAAAGTAGATGCTTCGATTTCTCGGGAAGCTTCATAATTGCGAATTCTTTATAATCTTCTTGCCTGGGTAGAGTCGATCTGAGTTTCTCCGAAGAGAGTTTGTCGTTAAAATCTAATACAAACAGAAATGATAAGCTACTTCATATCGCACGAAATCTTATCGAATCACTTAGAAATTGTAGAGTGCAATTTAGCGGCGATGTATCGCGTGCTTGTATCGCGCGAAAGTGACACATATCTTGTCAAGGTTCGTCAAAAGAGAAGAGAAATTATTATTAGAATCATTGTTTATTAGACGCTATGGAGTTATAAAGAATAAAGACAGTGTTACAAAAAAAAACGAGTAATATGACAGTTATAAGAATGGATAAAAAGTATAAAGACAAGAAAAAATAGAGAAATAAAATAAAGATGAAAACAAAATATGATAAAATTAATTAAAATCCGCGCACGCGCACGTAAATGATGACAGATGAAGTGAAAAGGAAAAATTGTACACAAGGCGTCAAGAGTGTATTCACACGTGAAGTTGGTCGCGTTTAGAGTTTATCTTTCTTCTTCTACTGTCTTTCACATTGGAAAGAAAAAGGTAAACTCTGAATTCTTGACGCCGTGTGTACCTGCATATTAAACTGTGGATTAGCTGTAACTGCAAAAGTACATAATTGTAACATTCATAAGAATGTAATAGCCTTGAAAAGAAAAGTGTCGATTACGTGGCAAAGATATTCGACCTTGAACTTGCAATGATCGCGATAAATAATTAAAATAAATAGTATAATAAAATAGAAAATAAATAAATAAAAAGTAAATAATTAAAATAAAATTTGCATTTGGAAACACCGATGGAGGTCGCATTGCGGATGCGGCGGATGCCACAATTCAAGCAAAACTGTAAAACGGGCGTTTGAAGAGGGAGGGAGAAAGGCAGAAACACAATTGTCGCAGAGATCGTTGCGTCACGTGATTTTACGGTGCAACTATCAGCTATATCAACCAACTGCAGCGCGCGTAGTATGAAACGTTTACATCGGTCGGGCGAGATTGACACGGTGTCGCGCGGTGCCCGAAATTGCCCCCGACAAGTTGCCTAACGAACTTATCGTTACGATTAGCGCACGTACTCATTTAACGCAAGAGAGAGAGAGAGAGAGAGAGAGAGAGAGAGAGAGAGAGAGAGGGGGAGGGCCCCGATGGAGCCCCGGCTCGGAGCGCCGCGGATAATTCGTAGATTCGATCAGAGGAGAACACCGTGAGAGATCCTGAGATCGCGGACCTAGGGGGAGAACGGGCGACCGAGAAGAGAAGCGAGAGGGAGCGGAGGGAAGGACAGAAAGGTCAGTAGTCGGGCGAGAGAGACAGAGAGAGAGAGCGTGAGTGAGTGCGTGCGTGACGGACAGACAATGCGACAAAGAGAGTGATTCAGAAGGAGGGAGCGAGAGAGGAGTGAGGAGGGGGAGGGGTGGCGAGAGGAGCAGGAGCGGTGGGAGGAGGCGAAGGAGGACGTGAAAGAGCGAACGGGACGGCGAACGGAGCGTGGACTGCAACGGAGTATCGTTAACTGGCGGGCACACAAGAGAGCCTGTTCTCCAGGCCCCGGCTGGTAATCACACGACTCGGCGACTGTTAGTATTGTGCGGACTCGTCGCGGGCCGACGACAAGCCGAGCGACGTCATGATCTCCGTGCCGTTTGAGCGTTGCGTTCTCCAGAATTGAGGACACGCTGCGCGCGTGCCGCAGTTTGTATTGTTGTTATTATTGTTGTCCGTGCGAAGCTTCTTCTGCCGAAGGACCTCGACGATTTAGAGAGTGACTCCTGACTTGAGAGGTACGTTCGAGGCGACCTCGAAGAACATTTTCAGCGCGAGAGGAGCTTGAAGCTACGGTTCAACCGATTCAACATCGGTGACCATAGATTCATAGATCGCTGGAACCTCGAGGCGGAGCGGATGGCGAACCGATCCGCTTCGAGTGGCACGGTAATGGCGCGATTTGCGCGAGCTTACCTCCTCGCTAACGGTTTTTACCGGCCGCCATGCTCGCTCTAATCTAATCGGAATAGCCAGGGTTTTTTCTCGGATGACTCAGACGTGTACGCTCAATCTCTCCCGGCTTTCGGCGATAACGATGACGCTTGATAGCGCATTCGATCGGGAAACCGGCGAAATCGTCGTCATTTTCACGCTCAGTCCGCACGGGTTCTTTTTTCCTCTCCTGACTATCCCAAGCTACGCCCAAAGGTGTGTCACGATCGTTACAGCAGATTGTAACGTGGTTCACGGCTTGGCGCCGTTGCGTGGCGAGAGATCTTCCGTGTCTACGAGTGCGCGCGTCCTCGCTTGTTTTGACGCTCTTCAAATTAGCGATCGTCCACTTTTAAGAGTCCGCCGACGCGGCCGGCGTTTATTTTCCCAATTATTCACCGTCGGTGTTTGATAAACGGATGTTAATCTCTAAATATTTATTGTTATCCAGCGCACGCCGGTGAGACATGCGCCCCCCCCCCCCTCCCCGAGAAAGTTTGTTCAACCATTTCATCATAATATGCGAAAATGTGACCCACATTGTCAATATTTATCGACAACGCGCGGAATATGTTGTCGGCCACGAGGTCGTGCCTGTGTTATTTCTAGTATTGACAATTCTTCAATATTCGTCAGTGGTGCTTTGATAATTTATCAGCTTAGTGCAATAATAGGACTATCAATATTTATCGCCTGGTACAACTTGGCGATAAATATTGATATTCCTGAAAAGTTTTAATAATAATAAGTGAAATAAGATCGATGTGTGAATGCACGATTAATTAGAAAGATATGCTATAATCGGTCTAAAGATTCTTTTTTGTGATAATCTTGATCAATATCTTAAGGCGCCTATACTATAGGAGCGTCATATAATTTTGTCGAATTACATGTTGAAGTATTTTCCAAATTGTATTCATTATTGAGTGACATTGATTCAGTTAGAACTTTATTGTCAACTTCTATTTGCACTTGCTGTACTTGCTTAGAAGTTCACGAGAAGTTTGACACATTTAATAATACAAGTTGTTTCTTTATCATTCAGTATTATTTTAGACAAATATTCCCTTCTCTTTAGAATATTATACAAAATTATATTATACAAAAATAATAATTACTATTATAGTTTTTTAATTAAGTAAATGTAAAATATTTTGATTTGATGTAATTTAATTAATATAATAACGACTAATCAATAATAATGATTTAATCAATAATAAAAATTATGATTAATTGGATGAAAAGTCCTTGTATCTGAATTTATTTTAATACTATGCCAATTTTGTACACATGTATGATTAAAAATTTTTTTTATCTATGTTTAATCCGCAGACTTCGTAAGTAGAATTTGATTCCTATAAACAAAGTTAACAAAGTATAAAATAATAATGACGCTCACGATCGTTACGAACGTACCTATTATACATTAGAACATAATACTTTTATATTTCAAATTCATAATATTTACCATTTTATCAGTGCGTCAAGAATCTGTCACATTCTGATTCCTGCGCAATCTCGACGCTTGACGCTCGACGCGATATTATAGGCGGTTTTAACCATCGATTTTGAAATATTTCATGTTTATCTCAATATTAGAAATATTCTAAATTTTACTCTTGACTATTGAATCTATTTTAGAAAAATGCTCTGTAACGCATTTCTATAAGCTATGTAGCTTACATCCGCTGTGTAAGTGTGGAAGATCAGACAAAGGCATCAGACTTCCTAATATAGAGATTGATTGTCATTATGGAATAACGTTTTCATTATAGTTTTACATTTTTCAGGTTTAGAGCTTATAAAGCGAAAATCTTACAGAATAAACTCATTAGTCTCTGCCATAGACTCTTATCAGTCTTATTTGCAATTTACATACACATATATTTCAATCCAATTAGCAATTTTTTAAATTTGTTAACTCCATTTAATTTTTATGTCACGTTGTTTACTTTTTCATTCTCCTATGTGCTGAAGAAAATTGAGTATAGTCGAAATGTGTAACGGTTTTTTCTAATAATAAATATAGGTCAAATTATCGTCAATCATCTTTCATTGCTCGAACATTGGCCTTCTCCTTGTTGTTTTTACATGTAACGAGCGTGACTAATTTACTATTTTCGAGGGAATATTGGCGGGCGGACTTTTTGTGTTATTTTCGCATGCAGGTGTGGGTTACGGTACGCAGGTGCATACCGTACATACGCGCGAGTCCTTGGATGCATGTGAGTGATGTAAGATGAATGAGGCGATACGCTCGCAATGACAAATGTGCCGCGATAAATTCTATTACGAAAAATCGAAAGGTACGAGAATAATGCGTCTTAATAATAGCACTTTCTGTACCGCGTTAATATCGAGAGAACTCTTTTAGCGCTAATGTACTGTTTTAATATTTCGTATCGTTTGTGAAAAAAATTCGAAAATAAAAAATCAAAATGTATGAATCATAATTTTCTGAATTATTGACATACATTTGTGTCAAATATAGAACACGGTAATGCTTTATCTATAAACGTGTCCTTAAACATATTTTTAAACGTGTTTTACATAAGCGACATTACATTCTGCGGATTTTAACTTTTCGAGAGCTAATCATTTCAAATTATGCAAAATTATTTACACTGAGACAAAAATATCGTTACTTTTGGACTCAACCATAATTTTATAATATTTCTAAGGTATCATTAACTTAACTATACATATCATTAACCATAATTATCACTAGAAATATTATAAAATTGTGGTTGAGTCCAAAAGTAAACTATATTTTTCTCTCAGTGTAGCTTACGCCGATCAATTATGTATGCATATTAAGTCTGTTTAGCGTTACGTTGCACTTGCAAACATTCTCTTAGAGACAACTTGGAGAATGTACGACTTGTTGCTCATCCTGCATTTTAATCGGAGCCTACCGCATTCGATGAACGCAGACAATGCGTCGAATGACCAGGGAATTCCCCGCGAAGGTCGGTAAATCGCGCAAGAGAACAAAGAACCTTGGGCGGAAACGGAGCAGTCTCGCTTCGATTTTCTTAGGTTAATCTTTATACTTGTTCGTTAGTTATCACGCAATAATCCTGTTCGCCATAAAATCCTTTAATTCACAGACAGTGCACTATTAATTTAATAATTAATTTAGTAACGAATAAATAACATGAAATGTAGTTAAATATGATACAAGATATTTTAATAACAATAAATTCAAATTGACTGTAACAGGCTCTTATTCAGTAAATAAATTTATAAATAAATTAACGCTTTTAGAGCCAGAGTTAATTAATGATTGCTCTCATTTTAATAAAAGCCAACTGATATTTCGTACAAACATTTCGACACATTGATTTCAGCCAGCCTCGGTGTACTGAACCTACTTACATAAAATTTTAATGTTCTTCGAGAACTGCACATTTTGCCTGCAATAAAAAATTGTACATACATACTACTCCTTTTTTATATCCTCACGGAAAAGAGAGCGCGGTAGACACATGTTAAATCGAGCAAATGCAAACATGCTACAAGCCTATCTTCAGACAGTTGTGTTGATAGTGCATCGATCGTGACCCAAGGGTTACGTGAGTTCGAACGACGGAGGATAAGCATGAGTCGCACGCGGGAGGATACTCGTTGTCAAAAAATCGGGAAACGTAATAACTCCGGAAACGAATTGAATGCGCGTCGATATCTACGCGGAGAGAGAAAGAGAGAGAGAGAGAGAGAGAGAGAGAGAGAGAGAGAGAGAGAGAGAGAGAGAAACACAGACACCTAGGCAAGGAAAGTCGGAGCGAGTTTCATGAATAATTGAAGGAACGGAGAACATAGGATTATCATAATGCGTGAATGACGTCGGGAGAAATCCTCATCAAGGTACGACCTACATCCGTTTACGTTGCCATAATCCTTATATACTAGTATTACTTCTGTTATCTGTCGAGGTTAAGCTTGATACAGAGTAAGACAGAGATTATCTTCGAACATACGTTCTCTCTTTTAATAAAACACATTTCTTGGAAAATATTAAGTTGAGCTGGGGGGAATAAGCTGTTTAGTTTAAAATGATTCCATGCATGAGTAAATTTAAATGAATTATTATTCTGATAAAACTAAAACATGTAATTATTATTATTATTATTATTATTATTATTATTCATGAAGAGAATGCGTTTTATCTCCTTATCGCCGATGAATGCAGTTAAATCGATTATTATTATTATTACTATTATATATCTTCATTATCGAGCTCATTAACCTACACCTAAATAGGTGAAATAAACATTATTCAGATAAATCATATCTTCATGTATAAAGATTGATCGACCTGATTCGCCATTCAATTATTTGCTCCATTTCCAAGTGTCATACGTGGCTGCGGAGCGATTTAACTTTTAAGCCTAATATATCGTTAATGGGCAAACGAGGTTCTTGCGCAATTTCGAGAGCGATAATTTTGCACCTACGCGAGAAATTCCGGATGCGGTTGAGCGTTATTATTTCATTGAGATATGAGTTCGTTATGAAAGCCATGATAAGATTGATGAAGATTTGTACGGGAACCGGTATTGACCTTGAAAGCAACGAACGCATTGATTCTCCGGCCGGGAGAATCGTAAAGAAGAAAAAAGAAAAAGATTTTTAAGATAACAGCATCTTACTGATTGATGTAGGCATCGTTTGTCAACTTGCATCTAACGATTTCCACGGAAGATAAATGACGAGTTTGCGTTGATTGCTAGAAGTTGTGTAACCGAAACGAGATTAGCAGCAATCTTGCGTAGCGGTTGAGAAAATGGACCTTAGCAATATTACGATACGTTACATAGTTTGTGCGTATAGATTTAATATTCAACTCTCCTTTAGGCTTTAGTGGAGAAAAAAATTAGGAATAGGAATTAGAAATTATTTTATTTCAAAACAAAAGAACAAAATGAACGTACAATGCATTAAGAATAAGAAATAAGGAATAAAAATGACGAAATATTAAATAAATTCGTGTAATCATAGCGACTGAGTATATGAAATCTGAAGAATGTGCATTTTTTATATTATTATTCATACAGCGGAAAAAGAGACCTACATCATTTTTAAGTTCTTTCATTAAAGTTGAAAAGTCATCTAGATTATCTCTTTGTAAATTCATAGGGCTCACCAATACCTATTTCTCTAATATATTTTTTCCTTCTTTAATGTAAGTAAAATTTCCATTAATTGAAGAACTAAATGTGATAATAAAATGCTCTGAGATTAGAAGTTTCCTTAAACTGTATTCGATTGGCAATGTTTAAATCCATATTGCTTACATTCATAGAATATAAATTTATATTATATACATAGAATATAAATTTTTAGCTGTATGACACACAATTCATTATATTTTATATTTTATTTATTTTTATTGTGCGTTACATTTAATCTCTATTTCTAATTCCTATTCTTAATATTTAATATTTAATATTTACTTCTATTCCTAATATTTTCTCTATTGTGCATAAGATCTTATGCACAGTTTTAATAATATCAAGTTTCGGATATCACAAGCCTAAGCCCTTATAGAATTAAAAGCAAAAAGCATACCTGGAATGCATTGTCACTCAAACAGGGATAAGTGAGGGGACAAAGTGGGGAGGAGGGACCTGCAAGGAAATCGGGCCTTTTCAGTTCTATTCGGTATTCCTCGCAGAAACGTCTCCGCCAGATGTTCCTTTGGTCCATTGGAAACTTGGCGTCTAGGTATTCTTTTATATCCGAAATTAAGCATTTCGAACACGTATTATCTCAATATTCATCACATGTTTCTTAAACAATTCAAAGACACTCTCTCTTGCTTTAGTGAATTTTTGAAACTGTATAACTGTCTTACATTTCTTGACCTGTTGAATTTTTTTCACATTCCGATTTGGTGGCATCTAATCTAGTTTTGAATACAAAGGTAAAATCAGATAATGCCAAAGAACGTGTACAAGCGTGTACGTCCTTGAGGACGTGTACGTTTCATTACAGAGATGCAACTCGTAGATTATCTTCAATTATCTCTGTCAGATACCGTGTTTTAGTAGCGATTATTATAGATAATTACAATTATCGTCAGACTTTGTTATGTAATGTTCTCGTTTGGAAAGTTTGTCATCGATGTGGAACTTGGAGAGCTTGGAGAGGGAAAGAACGAAGTTGAGCGGCGTGAAGTAGAGAGATGCGTTCATTCCACGTAGACGATCTGTTTAAGCGTGTCGATCTGTTCTCTTACATTCGGTTTCTTTTATGTCTTCCAATGCAACAAGAGAGGTACGGTAATGACTATTGGTGTAAACTGAAGGATTAAACGTGCTCCACAACGTCATCTAAGTTTATCTAATTTATTTTAAAAAATTATCTAAATTTATCTAACGTAACGAGAGAGTTTGCGATAATAATTATTAGTGCAAACTGAAGAATTAAGCGTGCTCCGCAACATCAACTAAATTTATTTAATAAAAGTTATCTAAATTTATCTAATGCAAGATTAATTAGTTTTCATGGACCTGATATGATTACTTAATAAACAGTGTTGAACAAATAATTATTAACGGGATACAAATAGAGATAGATGTGACATTAAATAACAAACAGTGTAATTATGTGTGTGAGTGTGTGATGTTATACCGCGAGTTTGTGGATATGCGTGTATAAGCGTGACTCACGATTCTTCTTAATTCCTCAAGTGTATAATTAGCTCAAGAGGCGGAGACCCTAACTCGTCGTTTAGCCGTTTTTCCCATTGTTCGTGCGATTTCCATCGCGAGCGTGCGAAAGACTTGTGACGACGCGATGTTGTATTCAACGTGCAAGGTTTGAGTCCCTCTTTTCCTCCTCCCTCTCTCTTTCTTTCCCTTTTCCTTTCGCATGCATCTCTCGTCCCGCGTGCTGCTGGCGGACAAGATTATGCATCCAGCTCACCGGCTGGTAAGAAGCGTCGGTTGATCCGGCGAAGAAAAATCCGCAACTTTGTGCCGCGGAATTTTTGCACGGAATGCGTAGAGCCCTCTCGAGCATCTTTTCACCGAAGTTTCATTGAAAGCGGTACACCGCCGCTTGATGCTCGTAAGTTTCTCGCGGGAGAGAAATACGTCTTTCATAACTTTATCCGGAACTCCGTTGAAATCTACGGGCGATGCCTTTGGATAAACGCGAAAATAGATCCCAGGCTGGCAGGCCACCAGCGTGAAAATAATTCCGCGACGCCGACGGCGAGCGGCGAGAGATTACGTTATCGGTGCTCTCTAATTACCGTGCCCCCCTTCCCCCGCGCGAGTGTGCACGTGCAAGGTAATTTCATTGAGACGTATAAGATAGGTGTACTGTTCGCAAACCCGTATGTAATACGCGCGACAAGCTGAGCCATCTAATATTGGTCTGAAATCCTCTCCTGGCTGAACCCAAGTCAAATAGAAGAGCGTCCGAAACTGCAAACCCGAAATGTCCCATCCCGGATTACACCGATTTGCTCGGTAAACATTTACAGCTTCTTGCACCTTACGGATCGCGCTCGAAAAGCGACGCGGCGCGGCGTGTAGCCGCTCGTTCCCGAGGAAAAAGTCATTCCAGAGCAGCCAGACCTGGGAGTCATTGCCCCGTACGCACGTTCGCAGGAAACCCCATTGTCTTTCTTTCATACAACGGGAATTAAAAATATTATAAAATAATAGGATATATAATTGTATTGTACACTCGTGAGATATCTCGTGATCTCGAATCGAATTTATCGCCGCGATAATCAACTGTTCATTAATCCCATCGCACAATACATTACGATGTTGTTTGTGACGATTAGGCATTATCACGTTCAGTTCGTGCAAACGAAGTTACGGACGATGTGTTCACAGAACTGATGCTCCGACTTATCCGATATCGACCGCGTCAGAGGAGGCGTTAATCCGTCTTACGTCTACGTTCTAACGAGTATTCCCCGCGACACGAGACACACACACACACACACACACACACACACACACACGCACACGCACGCGCGGCAGGGCAATTTGATTATTGCGGGCAGGATTAAAGTTTAATTTCGGTTACGACCGCGTCGATTTTTGATTGATGACATCTTGCCGGCGATTATTAATTTAACGAGATAATGTCGAGGATGAGACCTTCATGTGATTCGTTACGGAAAGTAATAGGAGAGATAAAAGTAAAAAATCAGTATAGGGAATTAAAAACGTAAATCTCATACGGAAATAATAATCACTAAAACAAAATCTTTTTAAACAAGAAAAGTGTACATTATATAAAAAAATATTTAAAAGTGTATGATTGAAAATTTAGAAATATTTAAAAGTGTATTATTGAAAAATTTAACATCTTAAAAGTAAATATGGGATTTACTTACAATTAGCTAAATCAATTTATTTAGTCAAATTCCACCGAAAACAAATTTAAAAATATTTTTCAAGACACTGCATATGTATGTTTAATCAAAAAATAAACCATGACATTTTTGTAATTTCAGGCAAATTCTAAGTCATATAACACACGAATCTAAAATCAAAATTAAGCATAAAAATTTATATTTTTAAAAATCTGGAAAATATTTCCAATTGGTCTCTTGAAGTTTAGAATAGTAGTATATAATAGTAGTCAATTTTTTATGATTAAACAATTCTGATATCATTAATGGCATACAAGCGATTATTGAGGTCGAATATTTTTAACAGAAAAAACGATTACATCATTACGAATAAAACTGTTTATTTAATTAATAGGCGAAAAGTATCAAGATCATGCAATAAAAAATTAAATTGCTGAAAATATCCACCTTCGAGCATAATACATGCCTCTGCTCTTCATCTCATCGACTCATGTAGAAAAATACTGAGAGTATTTTGAATTGCTCATTATAATTCACAGAAAAATTCGTACATTGTGACAATCTTAATTATCGGAATAATAAAGAGAGCAATTGGAAACATTTTTGAGGGTTTAAAAAATACAATTTTTTGTCGAACACTTTGCCTTTGGAACTAAGCCGTTCATGACAAAAGTATATATAAATTTTCTTCATAAAATCGTCTAAGGAATTACATTTTTCAGGGATGCTAAATACTGACGGAACAGTTTATTTTATAACAACAAGAAATCATCGAATTGGCTTTACAGATTAAAAAATCCTTTTACAGATGTAAAGTACGTACGAAAACAAACCCCGCTCTTCTCAATTAAAGACTGAAAAAGGCATAAAATTACAGAATTATACTCTTGAGCTGTCAGCTCACAGAAACATTCACTCATATAAAAGTTATATGAGGTTAGAGAAAACAGCGGGACTTAGACAGGACTAATGAACAGTATGGTAGCGATGAAAGTACGAACAAATCTCTAATAAGAGATATTTATTATCGAACTCACTTTATGTTATAGGTTAGGTTAGGTAAAAAAGAGCGAATATTTTTAATTTTTTTCGCTTTTTATATGAAGTCAATACTCGCGTGATTTATTTTTGCGTGTACTTTAATATTGCAAAAGAATTTTGTATTCTATAAAGCCAATTTGATAATACAGCCCCACAAAAAAAAATTTGTACAAGTACCTCAAAATATGTACTTTTTGATAGTGTTTTGTGAATTTCAATAAATACTTATTAAAATGGCAAGAAAAATCCTTGAAAATCACGTAATTTTCCCGATCCCAAGTAGGCATAACCCCTTAAGAATTACATTGTATAACATATAGATTTAATATATATATAGGATGGTTCCGAATGTTTCGGCCAGACTTTGTAATCTAATAAGAAATTTAATCTTGAACAAAACGTTTCCTATAAATGGGTCGAAAAATGTTTTCTTAAAAAGTTAGCGTCAAGAAATGTCTGAAGCCACATCAAACATTATCAAATCACAAAGTCTGGCCGAAACGTTTGACGTCACTTTGTATACTTGAGATACTTGAAACCATCATTTGTATAACAATTCGAATTTAATAAAAATATTATTACAACGTGATTTAACGATAACGATCAATGATTTCACTTGAAATATTTGAACCGAAGAGATAGAGTAGTTATAACAAAAGTAGGAAGTAGTGACGTAATTGTAATGTCTTCGAGAAGCAATAGCCATATCCACGACTGTCATTCAACACCAGACCGCGTAACTAAAACTCTCTCTCGCCTTCGTGTTGCCTGGTAAAAAACTTCTCTCGTGTTTCTTTCGTGACTGAAACACGGAAGTAACATTAACCTACTGCACTCAATATATATTCGTGTGACTTTTACAGTGTGTATATCTTTGGTAATTGTGATAGATTTTCTATCGATATTAGCGAAAGCCGTTTTGCATTAAATAAATCTTATACGTCACTTCATTACAGAATATCTATGTAATACAATATGTAACTAATAAATTTATGGCCCGTGAAGACGTTAACCATAAATATTATTACTAACATTAATTTGGTTTGAAATAAAGAAATGTGGAATTCATTAAAGGTGTCATTCCAACTTGTCGCGGATCTTTTTTTATGTACATATCTTATAATTATTTCTACAATTTATTATTTTACAATTTAATTCTTTGATAAGAATCAATCGTTAAAGTATTTGTCATGAATTCATTAGGAAACTTGATGTACTTTGATCAATCTTCTCAAGCTCCACTTCTCGAACAATCGTAATTATGTTTCGCGCGTGTTACCATGGATGATGCGTGATTCGGATCAGCGTTGCGACAACAGTATCCAAGCATGCAACTCGGGGTATATTGATCGATCGATATTGACATGACCCAGGTTTCGTTCAAGGAACATATCTTGGAAAACAGGGATAGCCCTCGAATTGTATTCGCATCAAAATTATCGTGTGTCTCATCATATTTCCTCAGAATTGTCTTCAGTTACTGAAGATGAAAAATTTGAAAATTGATATCACTTTCAATATTTTTTTCTCTTGACGCGACGTCTCAATAAAACGATCGGTATCTTCGCTTCAGCAGGTCTAAGAAAGATATTGCACGATGCTATTTTTAATATAGCTTCAAATATTTTAATATATTGTACTGATATTTAATATATCAGTGCCTGATAAAATTACACGAGCACTATGCACGAAAAGCACGATTATCTTGTTTGCTGTCACATATTTATCGCATATTTATCGTACAGCAAGCAATTACGCCATCTTGTTCATTTTCCTGATCCGATAAATGTATACGCAATAATAGCGTATGATATCTAATGATATCTCCAATTTGTATTTTTGAAGCTGGAGCGATTTCGGAAGTGGTAGGCGACCAGAGGGAAGACGAGAACAATCCTTTAGAGGAGCCAGTCGTCACAGAGAATCTAGAAATGGGTTGCTGCGGTTGTGCGGACGAGCCTTCGTCCAAAGTAGAGCCCACGGTAAACGTTTTCCTTATACACTTATTAAAAGAGGATTCGTATATTTATCAGTATAGCGTGCTCGTAAAAAATAATAATGACGTTACGCATCCACTAGGGGAAGCATAAAATGTCTAGGTTTCTCAAACACGCAGCTCCGACTTCCCTAAATTAATTGTCATGATTAGTTTTATTCATATTAATTAAATTAATTAAATTAATCAATATGATTTTATTTGTGATAAAGCATTGTTTGGCAACTGCATTTTGATTAGTATACTTTTATTTTTTTTTAATAAGCGCTTATTCTTAAATTTTTTTATTTATAAATAGAATAAAATCTATCAATAATTTCAGTGTTTGTTTATTTTAACAGTTTCGATTTAGAATTTTTAACTCTTTCTTTTTAGACGCTTGATAATCGAGATTCGCCAGCGTTAAAAAATAATAATAATGTTACGTATCTGAGAAATATAAAATGACTATGTTTCTTAATTATGCAACTCGAACTTCCCTAAATTAATTCTTATGATTATTTATTCATTAAATTAATAAATATGATTTTATTTGTGATAAAGCATTTATTTGCGCGACTATATTTTAACTAGCATACTTTTATTTTTTTAATAAGCACTTGTTCTTAAATTTTTCATTTATAAATGGAATAAAATCTATCAATGACTTTGATATTTGTTTTTTTTAACAGTTTCGATTTACAATTTTTAATTCTATCTTTCTAGACATTTGATAATCAAGACACGCCATTGTTAAAATTAATAATAACGTTACATATCCATTGACAAAATATCCGTGTTTCTCAAATACGTAACTCTAACTTTCCTAAATTAATTCTCATAATTATTTATTTTTTAAATTATAATCATCTTGATTTTTTCTGTGATAAAAGATTGATTTATGGTATATTGATTAGTATACTTTTATTTTTAATAAACTATTGTTCCTAAATTTTTCATTTATAAATAGAAAAAAATCTATTAATGACTTCGATATTTGTTTATTTTAACAGTTTTTATTTACAATTTTTAATTCTTCTTTTCTAGACGCTTGATAATTAAGACTTGCTTTCATTAAAAAAAAAATTAATGTTACGTATTCACTGAGAAATATAAAATGTCTGTGTTTCTCAATTATGCAACTCAAACTTCTCTAAATTAATTCTTATGATTACTTTTATTCATTAAATTAATCAACTTAATTTTCTCTGTGATAAAGGATTGATTTGCGGCTATTTTGACTAGTATACTTTCATTTTTAATAAGCAATTGTTCCTAAATTTTTTATTTATAAATAGAAAAAATCTATTAATAACTTCGATATTTGTTTGTTTTAACAGTTTTGATTTACAATTTTTAACTCTTTTTTTCTAGATGCTTGATAATCAAGACTCAGCAATGTTAAAAATAATAACAATAATGTTATGTATCCAATTGACAAATATAAAATATCTTAATTACGCAACTCAAGTTTCTCTAAATTAATTGTTACGATTATTTTTATTCGTTAAATTAATCAACTTGATTTTTTCTGTGATAAAGGATTGATTTACAGATATTCTGACTAGTATTTTCATTTTTTAAATAAATACTTTATTCTTAAATTTTTCACTTGTGAATAAAATCTATCAATGACTTCTGTATTTGTTTATCTTAACAATTTTTATATATAATTTCTAATTTTAGACGCCAGATAATCAAGGCTCGCCGTCGAATTATTCGGAACGAATATTCGTAAAGGACCGATCATGCACCGATTTTCTGGCTGTAATTGTTGTGCTCGTCTTGCTGGGCGGTTGGGTGAGTGATGTTGCTTTTTCATCCGTGTCATAACGTTAATACGTTCGTTAAATATTCTGTAATTTGTGCGCGTAGATCTTCATGATGACGAATGTGGCGAAGAAAGGTGACGTTTTCCGCGTGATAAATGGATATGACGATTGCGGAAACGTCTGCGGCCGCGTAACCTCGCGCGAAAGCGACCCGAAATTCGCGTGCAAGGGCGGCGACTACATCAAAAAACCGTAAGTGCACCTTGAAGCATTTGTACTAATTGGAGGCAAAACTTCCTCACGATTTAATCATACAACTTACGTATCAGAATTGAGGTTTATGCAAAAAAATCATGATTCATTTTTTTAAAAAAAATAACACAAGTGGAATAAATTTCTTAATAATGAAATAACTTAATTATGAAATAACAATCAAAGTTCGTGCTATAGCAGGATTTATTTGAAAAAAACAAATGCAGTCTAGGATCAACCAAAAAAAGCTAAAAATATTCAAAAATAAAAAATATATAATAATATTAAACGTATAAGTATTTATAATTGTTGATTTGATATTATTGATTGGTCTATGCATAATTCCGTAGCGAAAATCGAGTAAATTTCAAACGCAAAATATTTATCAAAAAAAGCGATTTTAATCATCAACTAAATATGTTCCATTCTGTTCAATAACCTTCTGCCATCTCTCCACGAGCTTCATTATTTTCTCTTTCATAGAAGTTCTGAGATCTTTAGGCAAAAAAGTCATCCAAGTAATTTTTAAGGACGTCCAGGAAACTGAAGGTTTTATTATTCAAATTGTTCTGTAGCGCCCGGAACAAGTGATAGTCTGAAGGTGCAAGGTCCGGACTATACGGTGGGTGTACCAAACATCCCACCCAAGCTGCAATAACTTTTGCCAGGTCATCAAAGAACCGTGTGGTCTAGTGTTATCCTGATGGAACATAACGTCCTTTCTGTTCACCAATTCGGGCCGCTTCTGATCGATTGCTCGCTTTAATTTGGCTAGTTGTGAGCAATACTTGGTCGAATTAATCATTTTGTTGGGTGACAGCAGCTCGTAACAGACGATTCTTTTCCAATCCCACCAGATACAGAGCATAACCTTCTTCGAGTGTAATCCAGCCTTTGCGACCGTCTGAGCAGCCTCCCCGCGCTTTGACCATGATCTTTTTCGACTGACATTGTTATAGACAATACACTTTTCTTCGCCAGTAATCATCCACTTTAAAAATGATTCGTTTTGATGGCGTTTGAGCAGCAAATGAAATTCGGTCCATTAAATTCTTTTCGCTCAGTTCGTGCGGCACCCAAACATCAAGCTTGTTTACCATCCCAAACTTCCGTAAATGTCTCGAAACAGTTGATTGGTCAATATTGAGGTTATGTCCGATCTCTGTAGTCGTCAAATGCCGGTCGGAGTCAATTAAAGACTTGATTTGATCAGTAGTGACTGATCGACCAGAGCGAGGAGCATCTTAGAGATCAAAATCTCCGCAACGAAATTTCGCAAACACTTCCGACACACACTTTCGCTTATGGCATTCTCTCCGTACACCGCGCATATCTTTTTATGAATTTGCGACGCGTTTTTGCCTTTTGGAAGTAAAAAAGCGAAATGCACTTGCGAAAATACACTTTTTTTTCCTTCCATGTTCAAAATATAATTAAACTTCATATACGTCACGCATCTCGATGAATACTTTCTTAAAGGAATCCTGTCGCCGTTCGCGATATCAACAATTTTTGTAAACCCATATCTTCGTATTGCTTTCATAGATTGGAAATTTCTTTTACAGAATGAAAGTATAGGCTTTAATATGTGTCTGCTCCGTAGTATTGATGTTGAAAACAACAAAAAATTTTTTAATAAGCTATCAAGTCATGACAATATGTGCTTGACATAAGATCTCTGTAATCCGTATTTGCGAAATACCACCGAGTAAACACATAGATTACATTAACAAACAACATAGAATTTTGTAAATTTCATTTTGACACATAATTAAAAAGATTTTAGTTTACAAAAATTATGTGAAGTGTGGATGCGTTATAGGTTAGATTAGATAAAGAAGAGCGAATATTTTTTTTTCCGTTTTTTATATGAAGTCGATACTCGTAGTTTATTTTTGCGTGTACTATAATCGTGCAAAAGGATTTTGTATTCTGTAAAGCCAATTTGATAATTTATAATATTATAGCTTAGAATTCCGGAATTATAAGCATATTGTCATGACTTGACAGCTTATTAAAAATTTTTTGTTGTTTTCAACATCAATACTACGGAGCAGACACATATTAATGTCTATATTTTTATTCTGTAAAAGGATTTTCCAATCTATGAAAGCAATACGAAGATATTGGTTTACAAAAATTGTTGGTACCGCGGAAGGATTCCCTTAAAATGTCGGCACAAATTTCAGCTTTCACTTAAGGGGATTCTAAATCGTTTTGTATTACCATCAAAATTACCATTTTCGTAGTTTTAACCGTATTCCGTGTTAAATTGATAAAACCTAAAATTCTTCTCCACGATAACAATGTATACAAAAAATGATTCCAGGAAACTCCAATTTCATATGGAAAACGAGAAATAATTACTAAATTGTAGTTTTCGTTACCTACTTCTATCTCAATATGGCGTCTCGAGATGCAGACGAGCTGTCAACTCATTATAATATATACTTGATATAAAAGCTGTACAGTTTATAGAAATCAGAAAATGAGTTTCCTAGGACTGAATTCTCTTGAAGAATCTTTTCGAACCTTCCAAATCGAGATTTGAAGTCTAATATAGATGTATGGTTGGAACTACGATTCGAGCAATTATGTGGATGCGTTGTAGATAAAGAAGAGTGAAAAATAACAGTTTTTATTCGTTTTTTATATGAAGTCGATACTCGCGTGATTCGTTTTTGCGTGTACTTTAATCCTGCAAAAGGATTTTGTATTCTGTAAAGCCAATTTGATAATTTATAATGTTATAGCTTAGAATTCCGGCCTACATTATCGATCTCGATCAAGTTCGAGCGTCACTTTAGGATCCCCTTAAGGCCGGAACTAACTATAATATTATAAATTATCTAAACTATAATATTATAAATTATCAAATTGGCTTTACAGAATACAAAATCCTTTTGCAGGATCAAAGTACGCGCAAAAATGAACCATGTGAATATCGACTTCATATCAAAAACAAAAAAAATTTTAAATATTACCGAAATCTGAGGAACATATGACTCGAAATTTTTGCGACGTCGACAATTTTTTTTGGCTTTATAGAACTAAAAAATTCTGGTACAGAATTAAAGTACACACTCGAATAAAGGAGGCTGGACAGTTATTTTGTGCATAAAAGCTCTAAAACTTTTATAAGAAGCTAACGTATTTACAAGTTGACAATTCCAACCTCAATGTTGTGTGGGTAAATAGACATATTTTTATACTTTTTTTTGTTTTTAGCGTGAATTCTAGTCCAGCCCCCTCCGTTTGCGTATGTACTTTAATCCTGGAGAAGGATTTTTAATTCTGTAAAGCCAAAAAAAATGTCGACATCGCAAAAATTATTCTATTTTTGACGGTAAAACAGGACATTTTAGGATCCCATTAATATGTTTGACACATGTGCAAGCGGAAAAACAACTGCGAACGACATCTGTCGGAATTTCGCTACAAAATTATGCATAGACCCAAATTTGCTGCACTATTATAGTAAAAGATAAAATAAGAATTGAATATATCGATTGTTGTCTTTATTTTTTTGATAACTATTCTGTGTCTATTAGGTATCTCGAGATTGATATCGAAGCCAACGGAGTGAAGAAACGTACGTGCGTGGCAAACTGCACAGTGGACGGATCCAAGTTAGTAAAACTGTGACTCGTTACATTTCCGTTTGCGCGTTAATTATTCACTTTAATCTGAATCATTAGAACCGCAACCGCGGATTTTATGAGCAAAGAAAATTGTTTTTTTTTTCTCTGACGTCAATTTCCGCCTCTCTGTCTCGCAGAATATTATTCCTGAATCGCTGCATACACAAGAAGGTGACAGAAACTATCAACTCTATAATAAGGACCCTTCGTTTGGACAGTTTTTATAACGTAAGTGATTATTCATGAGAGCATTCCGCGAAATTATTCCTCGTGCGAAAATCGCCAGCCTTTTATTTTGATAGAACCTGATTGAGTAAGTTTAAAAAATGTGCTTAAGGGGATGCTGGAGTGACGCTCGAACTTGATCGAGGTCGATAATGTAGAGCGGAATTCTAACCTTATTTAATATTATAACATTATAAATTATTAAAATGGCTTTACAGAATACAAAATCCTTTTGCAGGATTAAAGTACGCGCAAAAATGAACTATGCGAATATCGACTTCATATCAATCTGAGTGACTCTTGCTCTACGATGGCTTATTTATGCACAATCTTTTTTGACATTAATCTTTTTGTTTAGACTTCTGAACTCAGTTCTAAAGATAACGTATTGTTTGTTTATGAGTATAAAACAGTGTTGTATGTTTGTTTTGTATATATTAGTTAAATAATTACAAAATGTTAATGTTAATTATTAACTTTTTCATTTTTAACACAAAACTACCCTCTACACCATTTGTTAGTGTGTCTACTTTAACCATGATAAACGATTTTCAATTCTGTAAAGCCATTTCGAAGATTAGTGCAAAAGCGATAAATGTCGGTATCCAGCATCCCCTTAATGTGTGTTCTACAAATACCTAGATCATATTTTCGGTTACAGCAAAGAATAACATATCTTATTTCAGTTCTCGCGAATTTCACATCATATTATCTTGTTTTTTCTTTTCATAGTAAAAATCTGATCGCTTTCTAACACTATTTACTTGAGGAATAAAAGAAAATATATCTGTTCTATAGAAAGAAACGTCATTTGTTGTTCAATAAAGCTGTTAAGCTCTAAAATAGTCTGTTTTATTTTGAATGCTTTATAGCCGAAGACAAATCATATTTTAAATTACACCTCAAATCAAATTATCTCAAATTTGATACTTACTAAAACAAATCAAGATAAATAGAACAGCTTAGATCAATTTATTCAATAAATAAGACATTTTGTAAGTAATACATGCGCGGTATCTCTGTAATCAGTTCAAATAAGTAATCAATGATGTATCATTATTTCAGGATGCAGTTACCGATCTGGGAATTGCATGGAAGGAATTGATTTACCTTTTACTTATAGCTTTAGGTAGGTATTCCAGAGAAATGTATGCAGCATATGATATTTTAGAATTTTCTCATTTACAGCTCACAATTATTCACTCTTTATGCTTAATTTTTCTTTAAATACATATATAAAATCTTCAGCATTTTATTAAAATTGATATTCCATGCAATTTGCATACTACAATAGGAATCTAAAAAAGTTTCAGATGGTATTTTTTTAGCAGTATATAATCTCTTTATTTTATCGGGAATATGATTTTCGCATATTAAATTTCGGCGTTAAATTCTTATATCACTTTTCTCGCTGCGTGACACAAAACAGAGACTTTGAGTGATTGATTGCGACCGACGATTTTTCAGCACTTTCTCTCGGTATCCTGGTGGCTTTTCGCTATATGGTACAATATGTCATTTATGTCGTATTGATCGGCGCGGTTTTGGCTTGCATTGGTGGCACAACGTATCTTTGGTAAGGAGAAAATTATCGCAATTTTTAAAAATTAAAACGTACTGAAAGCCACGAATATAATCTTGAATTTCTCAATCTAAAAATTCCCACTTGCGAATAGAAAATATCTATCTATTATTTATTTAAATCCGGTGAAGCAAGTTTAATCTTTTATGCATAGGCTAGAGTGGTATCGCGAGAAGAAGAGTTTGGAAAGGGGCGAAATCGACCCGGAGGATTCCAGCGTGCAGCCTTACTTCATCTACGCTATTATCATGTCGGTCGTTGCTGTAAGGAAAATTGCTATACACCCTATCCGACGCTATGCGTTCGCGCAAATTTTCGCGAATATGTACATATACGCATATACATGCCGCAGGTCATCGTACTCTTGGTGATTCTGGTGATGAGAAAGAGAATCGAGCTAGTCATGCAGCTTTTCCGAGAAGCGGGTAAAGCCGTCTATTCGATGCCGGCGCTGCTGTTTCAGCCGATTTATGTGAGCATATCTCGTTTCAATTATTACGAACCCGGTTCATATCGAGTTGGCCTCGCGAACGCGGAACTTCTCTGTTTTCAGACATATTTGCTGATTGGGTCTACAGTAGTAGCCTGGGTCTACTGTATGTTATGGATCGAGAGTGCCGGCGACATTTACTTGAACAGGAAAAATCACGTTCATTTCAAGAAGGACGGGTTAATCATTGTACGTTAGCATGTTTTTTTATCTATTGTAATGTAAGATTTATATTTCTTAGAATAAATAAATATTCACATTTTCAGGATCCTATGCCTAATAATAATTTTAGTGAATTCTAGACATTTTATCTTATGCTTTTGAATATATAAAATTCACAAAAATTGTTATTAGGAATATACCTAATATCAAAAATGTTAATATGTATTTATTTATTTCGATTATTATTTATAAGTCATATTTCTCTTTATACCGCTTTTTATAATAAATGGAATTAATTTAGGCAACAAGATGGTACAATCTGTTTTTATTCTTCGTGGCGTGTGAATTCTATTTGGGTTGCCAACATATGGTCGTCGCTTGCGCTGTTGCGCGATGGTTCTTTACAAGGTGAGAGCTTTGATAGAAATATAAAAAAATTAAATAAAAGTACAAATAACACAGCAAATACTAAAATAAATTATATTTATAATTATATCGCAAAATGAAATATTTTTTTAGTTGTGGTAACTTTAATGGTACTGTCTGCCAACATGTCTAGAAATTTTTCACATCATGAAATTTCCTCTCAATAGTCTTCTATTTACATATATAATATCCGATGTAATTTATGCTTTTATACCGCATAAATTTTATACAAAGAAAAGTGCAGTGTAACAAGGACAATTTTGCAATTTTAACAGGGATAAAAAACGTCTTTCTTTACCGGTGGTAAAAGGTTTTGGATATCTTATAAGATATCACATGGGTACCGTAGCCTTCGGCGCTTTGATAATAGGCATTGTTCGAATAATCCGAGCTATGATCTCCTTTGTCCAAAACCAGCTGAAGCGCTACGACAACAGTTTCGTGAAAGGAATACTATGGTGTTGCCAATGTTGTCTCTGGTGTTTCGAGTGTGCCTTAAAATTCCTCACTAGAAATGCCTACATCGAGACAGGTAATTGCGATACTTCTTATCCGACAACATAATTTGAATCCTTCATTCCTCCTCAGCCTGTTCACTCCTAAATAGCTTTTTTAAAACTTTCCATGTCGTTTTAATCTGACATTTCATATATGGAAGGAGTTGACACTAAATCACCACTTGTCGAGCGGAAGACTACCTGTTGGTTTACAGAGATTATTTTATTTCATTTCATTTTATTTTATTTCACATTATCACATTTATCTACGCTATCATCATCACATAAATCCTTCATTAATAATCCATTTTTACATAATATGATATATAACAATTATTGAACAAAACTTTAAACAGTTTTTTTTATTGATCGATATTTAAAAGAATGTTTCTTTTTCAGCCATATACGGATGCAACTTTTGCACAGGCGGAAGGAAAGCGTTTCAAGCTTTGTCCAGCAACATTTTGCGAGTCGCGGCGATTAACAGCGTCGGTGATTTCGTACTATTTCTGGGTAAAGTCCTTGTCGTCACTCTTACGGTTGTTTCGGGGGTTTATTTGATGCAGGTACAGGTAAATTAATCGTACTATATATTTTTTTTCTAGTAGAACTTTACTAAGCACTTTAGTTTTACCCCTTTGTAGAAGAAGGAGGGACTTACTCATCCCTGGATACCAATCACTCTCGCGGGGATATTTGCATTTCTGGTTGCGCACTGCTTCATATCCATTTATGAGGTGAGTAAAAAACACATAAAGTAAAAAATCTAGTAAATATGTTATTAAATAAATAACATAATCTCTGAAAATGATAATTTTTCGCAGATGATCATTGACACAATATTTATATGCTTCTGTGAAGACTGCGAGAAAAATGACGGCATCAGCCGGCCTTATTTCATGAGCCGTGGTTTGATGGTTCGTATCAATTGTAATGGATGTATTAACATTATTATTATTATTTCTCAAACATGGCAGAAAAAAATTGTAAAAAAAATCTTGTCTTATTCAGGAATTTGTGGAGAACAGCAAAAAAGCTTTGAGGCAGCTGGAACAGCAAGGTGCTGCGGCCACATAACAAGCATTAAGAATTAGTACATTCTTTTTGGAAAGAATGCATTATTTAAAAACCTCAATGTCTGGCCAGTAACGATTGGTACAGGACATATGGAATTTTTCATATTCTTGAATATTTTTTAATATACGCCTCTTTGGGAGATAATTGTGAAAAGGAATAGAAGTAGCTTCTTTTCATGCGCGCACAAAGTGTCTTCTCTCAACACGCAGTATAATTATTGAAATCGTTCCGTACCAACGAGCACGGAAACATACGCACAATCGATTGTTCCGATCGATCCGATGGACTGATTACATTACATAGAGGAATGTTACGAATCATTCTATTTTCGAAGTTCCTATTTCTAAAAATATTTTTTATATAACGAGATAGCTTTCTATACATAAACTTAGCCGAGATGGGCGTGATGCTCGGCACAGTCGAATGCGAATACGCTGATTTGGCAGCCTGAACTTACGACGTTTACTCTTTGTACTGTCAGAAGTGATTAACGAAGAACAAACTTAACTTGTAAGACCTGTTCTGCGTTCTAGAGTATAAGTTTGTATTACATAAAGTTATATCGCGTTGCGAATATAGTTGTTATTTACCACTGTAAATATTTCTTTTTTTTATGAACAAATGCCTGTAACAGATAATTTTTCATTTTGATACAAACGCCGTGTAAGATATTATTAATCTGCTCTGATACTAACAATATAGTCATACTATTTCAAAAAATAAATATATATATATACCTATAAGAGTAATATTATATATATTGTATGTTATCAACAAACAAATTCACAAATACAAAAAGTTGACATGACATAAACCTAATCATTGACGTATCATTTATTTCTCGCGATCCTTTTCGGAAAAGATGAGACGTCAGCAAAGATAATATACTGAAAAGAAGGGAATATAATGGGTGAAACATGAAAGCCGTATGGGCAGATGTTAACTTTATCATTTCAATTTATTTTCATCTGGGCACACAGTGCATGAACGCTCATGCTTGGTTTACAGATCTCATGTTATGCCGGTTTAGCAAAGTGGTGTGTGTCGTTAACACTGAGCTGGCAGTAAATCGGGGTGACGAGTCGGACACTACAGGAAGAGGGGAGGAGGCTTTGGTCTGTTCAGGCCGGATGTTCAGACGTTTAGAACGAGTGAAAAGAGTAGACCGTTTAGAAAATTCTCTCTCTCTCTCTCTCTCTCTCTCTCTCTCGTACTCTTTGCGGTACAGCGAAACAGCGGCGTTACTCGGCTAAAACGGGAAGGATGGGCGACTAACACGAGCAGCTCGACAGCAATGAAGCTGGCAGATTCGCAACGGAATCACATGCGTTCGATGTAGTACACACAGCATCAAAAATGCTTCTATACTATGAAGTTGGCCGCGTTCAGAGTTTATCTTTTTCTTTCCCATGTGGAAAGCAGTAGAAGGAGAGAGATAAACTCCGAACGCGGTCAACTTCATGCGTAAAGGCATTTCTGACGCCGTGTATATGTCAACTTGCACTTAAGTCTCTCGCGACATACATATACATATATGTGTGTGTATCCTATCTCGGATACAGAATCCAGTTCGGTAGATCGGCGCATTCCGCATTGTAGCACGAAAATATCTCATTCTCTCTCTCTCTCTCTCTCTCTCTCTCTCTCTCTCTCTCTCTCATCATCAGTAGCTCTCTTAGGATAAGTCGGTTTTCCCAGGATATAGGAAAATGCCAAAGATATGTACATGGAAGAGACACTTTGCTCTATTTGCGGCTCCAGAATATACATTGTTCGAGTTTACGCGAGAGATGCCTTTGCCTTTTGTGTTACATAAATATAGAACCGAGACAAGCCGTACGTGACCTAGGGGCACTTGCGAGGAAATCCTTCCTTGAGCTTCGCGCAATTCTAAACAATTCTCTCCCATCGTTGTCGATTACAATAACAATAATCTCCGCTCGATCGCTCGGTAGCTCGAAGAGAATACTCTCGTATTCTAAGATCCTATCGTTTCCCGAGACATTACTCTCATACACCGAAGTAACGTTAATGCCCATGTGTACAACACCGCGATTGTTAGCCCCAAGTTTTGAAAGTAGCTCCCGAGTTGCTGAATTGCGCTACGATATATATATATATATTTATATATATGTATATATAGGGTGAAAAAGATAAAATCCAGTCGGAGCCTTAAAGTCAACGATTACACCGACACAAGGTACTTGGCTTTGTACAACTTTGTATTGCACTTGGTAGCTAGCGCAAACTTAGGTCTGTGAATCTTACGAATTATTATAGTTTTTTTTTGGTCTCGTTAGGTCATCGTCATCGTGCGACGCGCAGGTAGCTGGTAGTCGAGATATCATCGAAGTCATTGCGGAATTCTCAGTCTTTGTCAAAGAAGTTGCAATCGATACATCTTACAGACAGCCGCGAACCTAAGGAACGAAACGGAAAACATGGGGGAAGCAAGGGGGTCTCACGAGTAGCAGCCAATGATTGATGCCTTATATTAACATCATTCCACAATCATGTATCATTTTCGAGCTTACTCTTTCTTACAGCTTACGCTTTCTTCCTAATTGTATGACATTATATGTGACATATAGTATTTGACAAACGTCTGAGCACAGTATATATATTGTATTTTCGTACAAATTCTTAATCCTTACAGTAGATACAAGTACCCAAACATGGGTATCAATCCGATTGATTTCTATCTACGGAAATTTTTCTAAACTTCGTAAGATTCTCCATTCCTTATCTCCGCTTTCTATTTCAAAATATAGACATTTCCCAGTCAGCAAAATGTCGGCAGAATGTCAGCAGACTGGCAACAGATTTGAACAGAAATGTTAGCAAACTGAACTCATCTGAGGTCTCATTCTGCTAACATTCTATTGACAGAATTTGTTGACATCCTGTATCAACAGACTGACAACAGAAATCGAGCAGGACCTGACGATTCAACAGGTCAGATTTCTGGTAGCAGTTTTCTAGCACTATCAGATATTACAGAGTCTGTTTGAAATCTGTTGCTTTTCTGACATCAGATCTTGGCAGCAGAATCTGCTCGATTTCTGTTGTCAGTCTGTTGATACAGGATGTCAACAAATTCTGTCAGATTTCTGACAGCAATTTTCTAACACTTCAGATATTACAGAGTCTGTTTCAAATCTATTGCCTTTCTGCCATTCAGATCCTGGCAGCAGTCTCTGCGCATAATCTGTCTTTTCAGGTTTGGGTATCAGGGTTGTTTTAGAAACTTAAAAGTACGTTTATGAATTGCTAGAGATTTTTTAAAATCATTTTGGTGATCAAATTGGTGAAAAAGTGGTAAAAAATGATAAACCTATGTTTATACGGATAAGCCGTTTTTCACATTGTGAGAAAAATTCTTAAGCTCCCGTATGATTTTTCGCAACGAAGAGATCGTTCTTTGATCGTCAAATACACACTTGTGCACATATTTCTACTGACACTTCACAATTTTTTTTCACGATTGAACGATAATCATTTTTAACCCAAAATACTTCAGAAACAAAGCTATTATGGAAGAGTTCAATAAATCCCCGTTAAATGAAAACAATATAGTCTTATGTTAGAGCATAATTTAGGATGACGCATGCTAACGCCAGTGATTAGTAAGAAGGGTCCCAAGAAGAGTTCAAATCCCAGCCACTATTCCTCAATTTTTAGTGAGAAGTCACAGAGGATCTTTAAATCTAGGTGACATTAGAGATCGAAATAGCCCTACTCGTCTATCTCACACTACTATAACACAATTTACATCTAGAACATGTTTTTAAAGAATGTATTGAAAATATTGAATATAGGCGCAGAAAGGAGTGACTTTAAACGAAGAACTGAATGTGACAAGATTGAGAAATTCCAGTCCTTTCATTACTTGCATACTTCCCTTTGTTCTGAAGCAAATCATGATTTACCACCTTTGTAAAGATAATGAAATATGGCGATATTTATTTATTGCTTCTTGATGTAGTACCACTTTTAAGGGCTCAGACTTCTGTCAAGTGTATATGTATGTATGAAATGGAAGAGCTGAGAAATGCATAAACTCGTGAAAAACCATCTCGATATTTGTCGAGTATCCAGCACTCGATCGTCGAAATTCGCAATAAAAGGGTGAAATGGGGATGACAATAGTACAAAGAAGCATTTATGTCGCGACAAAAAGAAGAAATAGAATCTGATGAGTTTCCGCTACATTAATGAGAAACATTCCTTATTTTACGATTGTAACACGCTTTCAAGTAGCGGATAACATCATTCGCGATGACGATGATAAAGAGACGACGACGATGACGGTATCCGTCCAAGCGACCGTTAATATGTGACGCGAACATCCGAGGGAATGAATGATCGAAGAACAACATCGCGACGTGCTTAACCGGCAAGCACGTTTAACAGATCTTGCGTCTATCGTTCGCTGCCGATTATTTGAGGAAAACACGCCAAGCCCCGATAAAACCATAACCCGAAAAATTGAAAACTAAGACGATGTCGCGAAAAGTCGTAATCCCGATTTAAGGAATGTGACAAGTCCCAATTTTTTGTCACATTCTCACATTCTCACAGTATTCTCACACAATGTAACAAACCCTAGACTTTTAATATCCCAAAAAGTCATAATCCCGAAATCTCAGAAAATCTCTCTCATCTCATTTCCGAGATTTCGAGATTATGATCGGAACATTAGGCCTCCCAGATAGAAACGCATGCAGAAAAATGTTAGCATCATTTTAATTTTAAAATGTATAATATATTAACGTATAATATATTATGTAATAAGTCTAAACTAGCTTTTAAAATAATTAATTCTAAATTTAATTATTGCAACATATAGCAATCTTTAAAAAATTGATACCTAAAATAAATTCTTATATAATTGAATAATTAGAGCGAATCATCTTGGCACAATTATTATTAAATAAATTTCAGAAATTAATAATTTTGTAATTATTGTAAGAATCATTACAGCATAAAATTGTGCAATTATTATTCAAGTAACAGAGTAAGAAATTTTTTTTGTTTATTCTTTAAGTAACTTTGCTTCATTATTTTTTCAAAATTTAAAACTTATAATTATAACATTCTTTTTCAGTAAAAGATATACGTTTTCCAGAATCATCTTATGACAATTATTGCGAAATGCTGTGAATGGAAAGAAGCAATAATTGTGCATTTATTACAAAAGTTTCCTATACTTGTTCTTTATAATTGAACTGACTGCACTAGTTCAGAGTTTATCCTTTGCCTTTCAATATAGAAAGATCCCAAGTAGAACAGGAAATCCTGATAATGTCAAAGTAACGTCTAAATGACGAGAATATAATTACAAAATTCTTTTAATTATAATTTAATTTAATCATTTTTTTTAAATAATTTAATCACTTTTTTGACATCATTCAAAGTCACTTTGACATTATCATGACTTTTTGTTCTACCCGGGATAAACTCTGGACTAGTGCAGTCAGTTCAATTATAAAGAACAAGTATAGGAAACTTTTGTAATAAATGCACTAATATATAAATAAATGAACTAATGTAATTAGTTCAGATATAAAGAACAGACTAGTCATTACACTTTTTAAATGTTGTGACTTTTCGGGATATTATCATTCATTCCTCAAATTTTAGGATTGTGACTTTTCGGAACATTGTACTATTTTTCAAATTTTGGCACATCTTTTTTCGAGACCTGGCATGTCTATTTTATTTAGATCTACGAGAATGGATCGATAAATGACGATTGCTATTATCGCCTTACCCTTAAGTTTCTAATATCTGCGCACGGTATTACATGCTCGGCGAGCTTAACGTCGCGCGCTGCTTGTTCAAGAACACTTCTACATCCCGGGTTTAACGTATACAAACACCGCGGAACGATTCTCTCTCCCTTTAATCGTTTCTTTCCTTTCATTTAGACGCAACTCAGGCTACCGTGGTAGAACACTCGCGTTTCTATCCGATGTTAATCTATATTAATATATATGTATATAAATATAGTCAACCGCCATTTGGAAACTATCTGTTCTTCGTCTTAATAAGTTAGGAAGCTTTGTAAAGGCAATGATGTATCGTACAGGACGGGGAGGAAGAGAGAAGGACGAAGGGATCGCATCAAAGAAACAGGAGAAGTCGAAAGGAAAGTAGGACGAGGAAGACGCTTTTTCGCATTGCACAATTCTGCATCGATCGAGTCGGCAAGTTTCAATCGTGACGTGGGATCTGTTTTGCCGTTTGCGATGCATTATGCATTACATCGTGCGTTGGTTTTCGCGTTGTAAGTGTTCAGACAACAAAAGCAGATAACAAAAGCAGAGCGATAATGATAATGGCAATGATAATGATAATAATGACGATAGCATGATGATGATAATTTCTCGCAATAACAATAGCGACTGTAATAGTAATAGTAGCGGTAATAGTAGTAATAGTAGCAGCAGAGTAGAGTAATAGTGGTAATAATAATAATAATAATAATATAGTAATATTATTAATAATATAATAATAATCATAAACTCTGCAATATTTAATACATTGTTTGTTCACATGGACTAGATACAGCTCTCGCGGAACGACCGACGAATTCGATACGCTCCGTCTTCCTTTCTCTTATTGTTGTCTTGATCCCTGTGCTCTACGGACCAGCGGGGATATGATGTGATCAATCAAGTACGTTGGATGGCAGACCAGACTCACGTAAATCTTTAATATCGTGGCTAGCGATATCACCACTCGTGCGAAATATCAGTCGCGCGTCCTTAACTTAACATAACTTCGGCATCAGCGAGGAACAGATCATACCTTTGTGGAAATATTAATCAACGAATACACCTTGCACTCTGAATTGCTTATAAAACGGTACCTAAACAGATCTGACTTCGATTCTGCACGTAGAAATCATTAGCTATTGTTCTCCTTAAGGTGTGTCGGAGACGCGACATCCACGCCGTTTCGGATTGCGATTTCTTAATTTAAAGGAAACAAAAATATATATGTATATATATCAGATCTCTCAAACTATAAGAACATTTCTGTATCGACAAAATAACTCGCTAAAAATTATACGCAGTACTGAAAGAAGATTGTCGTGAAAGTAGCCCCGCGCGCACATGTCACTCAATCTATGCCACTGGCACCAGAACGGATCTGGCCTTTACCTATCCGCGCTTTGCACTCTCTCGTCTTTCATTTTGCGTGTCTGAGCGCGGCTCGAGTTCTCTTCGTTCCGCGAGCGGAAGCGATTTATCAACAAAGGCTACAACACTTGGAAGCGTCCCCAAGGTGAATGTGGCACACGTTGGGCATGCCGGCACAGCCCTTACCGACCATGTTCTCCTGCACAAGGTGCGCGAGGCCTAAGTTCTGATTGATGTCGCCGTCACTACCGCGATGCTGCTTCGTCGCGGCGTCGCACCACTGACGACGCTCCCGCCACTTGTCCTCGACCAGCAGCATCGACTTCGGCGACGGCGGGCTCACGCGATCGCGAGTGATGCTGCCGCACGAGCGAGCCTTATAGAGACGGCCCTTGCCGAAGATACCCGGCAGCGGCACGCAGAGCTTCTTGTGCACGGCGAAGTAACGGCTCAACAAGCGGATCTTTCGATTCTTACACTCGTTCCGGTTCATCGAGCCGTTACCGCGATTCTCCTTGTCGTTGCACGCTGCCTGATTCGCGCACCTGTGGTCACCGCGACGATCGTCGCTGGCACCGCTAACCGTCTGGCAGTCATCAGACTGCCGCGGACAGCCGTTCTTCTTTCCCTCGGGACTGCGAGCGGATTGCTTTAACCCATGCGATATCAGGGACCTCCCGGCACTAAGCGACCAGCTCTGTAACAGCCTCGCCCCGAGACCCTTCGCCTTCTGCACCGTTGTGGTTGCCATTTGCGACACAGGTGGGACTACGTGGTGCTGAGAAGCCGTGCTATTTTGCGACACCGACGACGACGAGGAAACGTTCTGCGTGCCAATTGCAGCTGAATTACGCGACACGTGACAATGATTGTGACAGGACGAAGGTGCCTCGGCCTCCTGGACTTCGGTGATACGGTTCAATGACTGGCTTTCTCGCAACCGCGTCTCGCCGGCTCTTCTCCTACCAGCGCGGTGCCTCCTGCCAAACATTACCTGATTCTCGGTGCACCGGTGCCGCCCACCACCGTTCGTTGTACTCGTGTTTGTCGTGTTAGTGCCGCTGCCGTTGTCGTTACGATTGCTCTCGGTGGTCGTCGGAGTGTCCGTCGTCGTGTGCTCACCGTTGCTGACTCCGCTCCCGCCGCCGCCGACTCCGCCTCGTCCGCCGCCGCTCCCTCCCGGATCCTGCGAGTCGCTCGAGTCGTCGTGACTGTCGCGCCTCGGAGGCAAGGGCTTGCCCGTGGACGCTCCCCCGAGTTTGTGCGCCCTCTTCTTCCTGCTCTCGCTGTCGTCGTCGCTGGCATCCGAACTCGAGCAGGAGGTCGTGCGTGTCTTGTGGAACTTGCTCCTCCGTTGCTCGTATGTTGTTCGCCTAACGACGCGGCATTTAGTCGTCGAATCCCCACATTCCGTAGAGTTCACCGGCGTATGCGTGCCGTCCCCGTCCTCCAGGATCTCGTTGAGCGTGAGTTGCGTACCGGACGAATTACCGCTCGGCGACGGCATCGTCTTGTACTTGGGTGTCAACGTCACTTGATTGTCGCTGATCGGATGAAGAGGTATCGAGACGGTCGACGATTCGTGTAGGGTCTTGGTAGTGGTGGTCGTCGTTGTCATCGTCGTCACGGACACGTCGGACGGTTTCGAGGAAATCACCGACAGCGATTCCGTGAGCGGCACGCTGAACCGATGGTGCTGCGCGCCCATCCTCCACTTGTTTGCCGGTACTGGTCCGGTCGATTTCAAACATTCTGTCACCGACTTGGGCCTAGCTTCCGTGTTGGTGGCTTTTCTGGTCGCCCATCCGGCCGACGGGGAGTTCGCACCGCTCAATCGGTTTCTCAGGTTCTCCTCGCACGTCGTGCTTATCCGCGGACTTGCAGGCAGTTTCTCCAAGAGCACGCTGCCCGTTTGGACCTTGTTCACCGGTGATGACGTCTTGTTATCCTTCTCGTTTCTCGAGGTCTGCTTCAGTCTTTCTCCCCTATGCGATGATTCGGCGATGAGGGTATCCTCCTTTTGGTGCGGATGCCGTTGACCTGATATCGGCTTCGTGCTGGTGTGCTTCTCCGGAAGCTGCGATAATCGTTCCTGCAGAATGTGTGAGAGCTTGCCCTCGGAACGGGAACCACGACGGTTGAAGGAGTTTAGCGTCGAATTACTGCCACGATCGTCCCGGCCGGAACACGAGGACACGTCGTCCTCATCTTCTTCCTCTTGAACGATACTGCACTTGCGCGTACGCACGTTCTGCAACGAGAACAGTCATCTTTGTTTCCCACGTGAGGAACGCCATCCAAACACTTTGCCTTAACGTTACATTCAGTCACGTATTAATCGATGTCTCTTTAGACGACGAACATGCGATACGTACCTGCGGTACGTCACCAGGTGTCCGTGGCACGGTCAACAGCGACTGGTTCGTAGTGTTCAGGGAGTTCTCATCCGTGCGTAAATTTGTCGTTAGATCATCTTGCCGGCTGCAAAATTAACATTGCAAAATTAACATTAGTATATCAATGATTTCATTAAAGACGGTATGCGGCATAAATATTTAGATCTAGCATATCTTATGAGTGAATCATAAACGGCAATGCTAATGGGTGATTCAGTACTTAAGACATACTTTGAGGAAACGTTGAGAGCTTCTGGTCGAGTTTTCTGCATCTGTTCTTGCCGATGAGCGCGCAATTTCCTCTCGGCCAACAAGAAATACGTCGCGGTGATGTGGTTGTACTCGTTCTTGTCGAGCGCGCTATAAAGAAGTACCCACAATGAGAATGGCCGGTAAAACGGAGTGCCGAAGACACATGCTTAAAGGAATCCTATAGCCGTCCGCGGAACTGAATTTTTGTAAAATTTTGTAAAAAGATTTCTTCGTATTACTTTCATAGATTTGAAAATCCTTTTAGAAAATGAAAGTATAGACATTAATATGTGTCTGCTCGGTAGTATTTATTTTAAAACAAAAAAAATTTTTTTAATTAAATTTTAATTAAAAATTTTTTTGTTTAAAAAACTACAGAGCAGATACATATTAATGTCTATACTTTCATTTTCCAAAAGGATTTTCAAATCTATGAAAATAATACGAAGAAATTCTTTTACAAAATTTTATAAAAATTTAGTTCCGCGGACGGCTACAGGATCCCCTTAAAATATATTAACACGCAAAAAACGCACGAGCAAAATGGTCAAATCTCTTCCTCTAATATCTACTCACTCCAATATCTCTTCCTTGGTGGCGATGTTACCGTTAACCATTTTGGTAATTATGTGATTGTGATGATCGTCGGAGACCTGTTGGCGCGACACGAGCGGCAGCGTCTCCGTCGTGTCCAGGTCGGAGCCGATTGCTAACCATGGATCCGCGGCGATTTCTTCAAGGGACGCTCTACCTTCCGGCTCCCGCACGAGCATTCTCGCGATCAGCCGCTTGCAGCCATCGGACACGTGCGACGGGATCGAATACTTGCAGTCCATGATCATCGTTAGCGTCTCGCTGTCGTTCGCTTCTTGAAACGGCGCTTGACCGCATACTAACATATACAGTATTACACCTAACGACCAGACATCTACAACAAATTGAAGTAACAAATATAGTCCATCGAAGCGAGTATAACAATTTCACTTTCGTTATCTTCACATTGTACCTTAAACAAGATTCTTTCTCTTAAATTTTGACTTTATTACTTCTTAGTAAAACTTTCGAAAGATATAACTTTAACATTATGTCTCTGTCGTTAGAATTAGAATTTAGTCGTTAAATAGATAATATAGTCTTAATAACTTTGGTCATCTTCAGTCTTAATTACATTAATTAATGAGCTTACCTACTGCGGGGGCATCATAACTATCGCCCAGAAGTATCTCTGGAGCGGAGTATGCTAACGAACCGCACGAAGTCTCGAGCTTCTGACCAGGACAGAATCTATTGCTAAACCCAAAGTCTGTAAGCTTCACCGTACCCAGCTTTTCGAAGAACACGACATTCTCGGGTTTTAAATCTCTGTGCACTACGTGCAAACGATGACAATACGATATGGCCCGAACTATCTGCCGAAAATAAGTTCTGGCCACCTGAGACAAAAATTCAAATGTTATACTTCATCCAACGCGTCTATAGGTGATAATTAATTATCTAATAATTTTAGAAATTTAATCAATGTATATACACTTAGTAAAAATAAACATAAAAAGATTTTTATTAAATTAGTATTTAATTATATAGTCAAACCTACTTATTCATAGGTTCACTATTTGCGTTTTTGGTATTCGCAAAATAAAAATTTGTGACCATTCTTTTTATTCATAATCAGAAAATTTCGCATCTGCGACCATTTCAATTCTATTACAATTTCTATTTTATATATCTATTTTATGTATTATCATACATATTCCATCATATCTATTAATAAATAAAATGTTTATAAATTTTTCATGAAAATTGATCCGTGGAGAGGTCTGATTTTTAAAAGAAAGATAAAAGCAGCAATGGTCGAATATGAGCTTAAGTTCAAAAGTCTGCTGTGTCACAAAATAAAAAAAATTTATAAAATTTTTTAAACTTATTTCTGATCAAATGTCCAATTATAATAAAATAACAATTAAATAATAATTTTAATTAAATAATTTAAATTTAAATAATTTGTTGCAATTTTAATAAGGTACAGGTTTCGAAAAATATTATGCAATCGTATTCCGTATAATAACTGTGTTTGATTGTTAATTTGAAATAAAACCACTTTTTTAATATTTTTCTTAATTTTTAATTTTTTTCGAACATATCTCCTATATTTTCATACATTTTATCACCCCATATTCGTGATATTTTGATGAAATCTGTCCCGCGAATCAGAAGCTTTAAATATATTCATTCTAAATAGAATATGCGAGTTTCTGTATAATTTGTAATTATAAACCTACAATAATTCACATCCAAGAAAATGCACATTGAACAGACACATTAACTTTACATCGAAGAGCTAAACTTGTACCTTTGTTCGCGCGGTAATTACAAGCCGATGGCATAATAAAATGACAATAGAGCCATGCAACAATACCTCTTCGCTGAGGCCGCTGTCGTGGCGCATGATGTAATCGTAGAGATCCCCGCCATCGCCGAGCTCTAGAATTAAGTATAGCTTGGTCTGCGTGTCTATCACCTCGTACAGCCGCACCACATTGGGATGCTGCACCAGCTTCATACATCGTACCTGCAACACAGACAGCTCGCGTTCACGATGGACAGGCAAAACAAAATTCATTTCGCCCGAGCGAATCTGAAGCCAGAGGTCAACGATTTTGTCCGTCATCCGTTTGCGTCATTATCTCGCCGACCTTAACAAGATCCGCCGCTGTAAGGTCTATCTATCTATCTGCGATGCAACTACGCGAGACGATTCAATCGTCCGTTACCATCGAGCTGGCCATCAAAATGACATTACGCGAATCAGGATGTCATCAATGATTCCATCATTCCCATTAGGACATCAAACAGGCGGAAAGTAACTCGGCCCGATGCGATTGCATAGTCACGAGCCGTGCAAAATAGAAACAAGCAACGGTTGGAATAACATTAGAGTTCTATCTGTCGTATCTGAATATGAAATCTCATTTGGAACGAGAAATAACTCTGAAACAATGTAACTTAGCTTTGTGCATCAGAAAGATTAAAAAAAAAAAGCCTAAAAGAAGCAATTTAAATTCAGACTTTTTACAGGCTTCTTATGAGCTTTATGCATCCGGGTCTTCTAATGTTTAGTCAAGTAATTTTTAGTAAAGAAATATTTCCTTTGTTCGTTTTCTTTAGAAATGGCGAAAGATTGAAGTAGAATCGCCGAAGCACTTGGAGTATCGCGACAATCGGCACAGAATTGGCATTTCATGAAATGACCACATTTTTCTCACCTCCTGGAAGAGATGAGCCCTCGAAACCTCATCGAGCTTGCTCTTGTCGATCACCTTCACTGCGACCTTCTCACCGGTGAAAACGTGTCTTGCCAGCTTCACCACGGCGAAGTGGCCACGGCCGAGGGTCTCCTCCAGGTCGTAAAGCCCGGCGATTTTGCCATCGTAATTGCTGTATCCCACTCTTCGATTCATCTCGTGTCGCTGCAAGAAGGTTACACTTATCTAAAATAACTATTAGATTGTCCTACATACGAAATATAAAGCAAATTGCATAAAGCACAATTCATAAAGTATGCATAAAATGAAAATGCGTGTTTATCCCAAGTGATATTTTTATGTATTCATGTGGAAAATCAAAGTCATCAATGTCCCTGCGGCTGTCTAGAGACTACTTAGAGTTTCAATTCATCACTGTCTAGTCTTATTAGTTAATAGTCAAGTAGAATTGTAACGCTTTTATGTTTGAGTGACAGGAGGAACACTTTATCATTTTTATTTAAAACTAATGGTAGCCAGCCAATATCATTTAATAAAGATATAATTTCATAGTTAAATACAGTGTCACAGTTAACTGCAAATAACTATCTAGTCACTGGCTAAGCATTTAAAGTACGATATACATTGGAAAATTTGGCAAGTGATACTAACATCGCTAAATAGATGTTCAATATAGTTTAGATTAGCTAGTCAGCATTTGCCTCAGTTTGGTGAAACCATTTTCAGGTAATTCTTCTACAAAATTTTGCTATTTAGTTTCCACTTGTGATTTTCGCAAATATTTGAGATCCTCGTGACACATAATTACATACATTTTGACAAATTATTGTATTTTACAAATAAGACAAGCAAATTGCTTCGTCAAGATGTATTTACGTTAATTGAGCGTTTGTTCACATTTGCAAACTTCTAAATTGTTCGTCTGTTTCTTTTTAAATATTCTGTACGTTCGTCACATATTATGATAATGTTGAATGAATGACTTCAAAATATCGAATTCCAATCAATCGTTTAGAAATGTACGACGACAGTCACGTAAGTGCGAGTCGATTCATTCCGCGCGAGAAAGAGGTCACTATTATTTTTAGCGCTTAGCGAGAGCAATAATTAATTCGCTTCACCATCCGTGGATGTGTGATCGGCAGCGGTAAAAAAGGTACACTCGGTAGAATGACAAGAGGTACTATCGCTTTGGGAAAATATGTAGCGACGAAGTTAATGGACCGAACCCATGCACTCGTTTGACGCTAAATATAGTTATCCGATTCAAACTTTTACTCGCGAGTAAACGAAGTGGATACGTCGCGTCTAGACCGTGTACAGAGTGCATAGAAATCGTGCATAATCCCCGACGAATTGATTTTTCCCTGGTGAATATCGGATTAGAAACTCGAGTAACTGGAGCGCGAGAATCTGTTGTCCATCGATCGTATCGAGGCGCGACTCGGCAGGATCGTTTATCGCTTACGATTTTTCTCTTTTTGAAGGATCGACAACTTGAAATAAAATGTAGTAAACGTTGCTTCGATTCACTTCGCTCGCCTACCTTAAGCCTTATGGTCTTGGACATAGAAAAACTGAGCAGTAAACTAAGACCTAAGAATGTCATCCATATGGAATTTTCAACGTTGCTTAAGTTTCAAAAAGGCTGCTTATGTTCTCGACTGTGATTGGTCGCTTTCCTTACTACGTCTTAAGTTTTACTGCTTAAGTTTATATGTATGCTATGGCCTTAATTACATCACGGGTTGGATTGCGGTTGGATTACGATGGAAATTAATCAATTAGAGCTTTTGGTGGGAAAGCTATTTCACTCTCATTGGTTGATTTTCAATCGTAATCCAACCGCCACCCATAGTGTAATTAAGCCTTTAGAATATCTAGTGAGACTCGTTCTATAATAAGGACCATTTCAATCACAGTTAGACTAATCGATAGTTAAAGTTAGCAGGATGCCAATAGATACTACCCATTGAAATTTCAAGTTAAGTATAGCAAAATTTTCGTATCTATTGTCCACCCTGTTAACTTTAATCATTGGTTAGTCTCACTGTAGTAGGTGAAATTGGCTCTAAGTTGTAGTTGTAAGTCGTAAATAAATAGACCAATCATAGTCAAGCATTCTTACAACGTAACAAGAATGTTTGATTGTGATTGATCAATTTATTTATGACTTTACGACTACGACTTATTGCAGAACAGGCCTAAGAATATGGACACCGTCCAGCATTAATAGAAAACCTGTGGCGCGTTTTTCAAATTCATTTCTGTGATCTAAACATAAACAAACTAAGAAATAAAGAAAACTTATAAAAGTTATTAGGAAAGTAACATACGACATGTTACGAAAGAGTTCTATCTAATGATACATCACAGTGCTTGTCACGCAAAGATAACAAATTATAATAATCAGCCTCAGAAGGATTCAATTCAATTCAAATATTGATAACATACAAATTGTAAATGTCTTCATGCCACTTTACTCTTATAAATTTTAACCAATATAAGGATGGTCCCGAACGTCCCGGCCAAACTTGTGATCTGATAGAAAATTTAATTCTGAACAAAAAGTTTCCTGTAAACCATGGGTCGAGAAATTCTTCCTTAAAAAGTTAGCGCCTTTCCTTAAAAAAACTGAAATTACGGTTTTATACTTTTTTACAAATCTCTGGGAAAATATGCATTGTTTAACAAAAAGTAGCAAAATAAAAGTTGTAGAGAATTAAATTATCTTTCAAATGAGATCAAAATGATTGTAATACGTTCCATAGGTTTTGAGTTAACCAATTTCAAATGTTCAATAAAAGTTTTTCAATTATCAGACTTTTTAAAAATACTCTTCGTTTATGCTGTCTTAACTAATTTTTAATGTTTATCTTGCCATTTCATGTTCTTTTTACCTTCTGTTCTTACTTTTATCCTCCTATGATAAGATTAATTTAAACAATGCAGAAAATTAAAAATTTTTTTGTAAAATAACTAAAATAAACGTTAAAAATTAATTAAGGCCGTAACCGCATAAGTAAAAAATATTTTAAAAAACTCTATTGTCGATAATCGAAAAAACATTTTTTTGTACGTTTGTACGTTTGAAGTTGGTTATCTCGAAACCTATGGAACGCATTACAATCGTTTTAGTCTTATTTAAAAGATAATTTAATTCTTTACAACTTTTGTTGTTTCGCCACTTTTTGTTGAAAAAAACATACTTTCCCAGATATGTGTAAAAATGTACAAAATAACTGTGATTTCAGACTTTTTGGGCGTTAACTTTTTAAAGAAGCATTTTTCGATCCATGCTTGTAGGAAACTTTTTGTTCAAAATTAAATTTCTTATCAGATTACAAAGTCTGGCCAGAACGTTCAGGGCCATCCTGTATAAAGTACACACTTCAAGATGAAAATTTCAATATCAAACGTTTAAAAAGAAAATATATTTTAAACAAGATTCTTCATATAAAATTGTTTATTAACATATATTTAAAATTACACGAATACATAATTATTATTATTATTTACTAGTACACACAATAATGAATCCACTTTTTCCTCTTCTATTTCCCTTCTATTGCACGGCGACAACCAAAACTCGACCGACGGTGTCTATATTCTTACTAGAGGTATTCTAACCTGACCTACTCTGTTTGTCGAAGCGTTAGCGATAACGCTAATGCGAACACGGGGTGAGCAGTACGCGATCAAATTTAGCGCTGGATGGGAATGAGAGCCAATGTTGCTGCCGAGGGAACGCATTGTCTTTGGCGGAACGTAATTGCGAAACGCGTCGGCACTGCGACACAGCGCGCAGCATCACGCATTCCGCCGTCCCTCCATCTGTTCTCATTGGATATATGCGCCAATCGTTTCTATTTCCATTCAAATATTTACTTTTCTTTTATCAGGAACGTCACGGCCTTCTTTTCGTGCCAGGAAGAGATCCTTCCTGGGATAAATTAATAATGCTCTCTCCTTCGTTCTGCCGTGTAAATAAAGACGCACGAAAATACGATACGACGGCGGGTCGCGAAAATCACGACCCACAACTACACCCACGGCTTCCTTTGGGACCCACAAAGAAGCCTCTCGCCACCGTCGCCCGCCGGGCGGGACGCGGCCGCGCGCAGCCCCGTCGGGAGCCGCGCGAATCATTTCCTCGCCGTGCGTGATCCGGATACTCTTAACGAGGATTACGAAGAACGCAAAAATAAACCTTCTCGAGCGGCGAGGAGAAGGTACCAATAAGGAGGCGAATATCGCGCCAAGCGGCCAGCGCCGGTCGAAATTTCTTCTCGGAAAAACACTATCTGAGGGTCCTTTTCTAGCCCCGGCTCGACAAAAACAGATCAGATTAATGTGTCTTAACGATCGAATCGTCCGTGCTTGCTTGTGCAATTTATAGCAAATGCTGACGCAAGACTGACATTCACTCGCCGAGGTTTACGGCTTTTATTTCACGCAAACGCGTCCATTGCCTATGTCGCGATATAAATAAGACGAGAGTATTCTCTCCCATTCTCGCCGGTGTTATTATTATCGACGAGCGTTCCCTGCACCGCCGTTCATTGTTAAGATAATAAATTATCTGGCCGGCGTATTAATCCATTAAGGAGATGCTGGAGTGACGCTCGAACTTGATTGAGGTCGATAATGTAGAGCGGAATTCTAACCTTATTTAATATTATAATATTATAAATTATTAAATTGCCTTTACAGAATACTTTTGCAGGATTAAAGTACGCGCAAAAATGAACCATGCGAGTATCGACTTCATATCAATCTGAGTGACTCGATGGCCTATTTATGCACAAGCTTTTTTTAACGCAAATCTTTTTGTTTAGACTTCTAAACTTCAATTCTAAGGATAACATATTGTTTGTTTATGAGTATAGAATAGTGTTATATGTTTGTTTTATATATATTAATTAAATAATTACAAAATATTAATGTAAATTTTTAACTTTTTTCACTTTTAACACAAAACCACTCTCCATACCATTTGTTATAGTGTTTCTACATTAACCGTGATGAACGCTTTTCAGTTCTGTAAAGCCATTTCGAAGATTGGTGAGAAAACGAAAAATGTCGGTATTCAGCATCCCCTTAAGGCAAATCGGTTCCCGTTGCGCGCGCCGATTTACTGGCAGATGTCGAAAAATTCACGAATGCTTACCGTGCGAACGAGATAATGCGTGATCGATTGCACGCTCCTCGGAAGCGGATTCGATTAAAATAAATCACGGCGCGAATGTCATGTCGATCCGTTTGTCTTTTTTAGCCCCTATACGTGGGAGATTAATCGCCATTACGCAATCGTAATTGATGCCATTACGGCATTATGAAATATAATGCAATTACCGCAACATCGCGACATCGCATGAAGGTTCCACGAACATTATCTGGACTTATCCATAGTGCAATTAATGAGCGATAGTGCGATTAACGACGCGATTTCACTGACGCGATTGTTCTGTAATTTTATTTTAGGCACTGTTACTTTACTCTTGCTGTAACCTAAATAAATAATATTAGATTATTTTACGTTAGGATTTTCCTAAATTGTTGTTGGCACAGCACTGGCGCTTTGGAGGATTAGGCTATTTTCGGGAAAGTACAAACATGTATACACGGCAAAAATAATAAAGAATTATACCATGAGGGAAAAGTAAGTAAAACATTACTTGGTCGAACAACATAAAGTTCAAAATATGCCAAAAATATAGTACATGTATATTCGTAATTTATGCTGCAATTCTAAACAAAATCATAAAATTCATAATCTGCTTTCGAAAGTTTCGTAAGAACTTATGAGTAGATCTTCAATTTTATGCGTACTGTAAGTATGTCATACTCTACGTCTGCTCAGTTTTTTACGATTGCTTCGTAAGCTACGACTTTATGACTTTACGATTGATTCATAGATTTGCTTAGAATTGCAGCATTAATTCGTAATTTAATATATAAGATTAATATAACAGAACTGTTCATATAAATTCATGACAAATTTATTTTCTCTACTTAATATTTACACTGGGAGAAAAGTATGTGGTATTTGCGATTATAATTGCACAGTAAAATAATTATAGTTAAGAATATTATTTTTATAGTAGTTATTACTATTACATTATTTTATAATACAACTTACTAAATTAAAATCTCATTTTAATTAATAACAACCATATTATAAGTTGCATGGACCAAAGTGTAATTATGAGGGCTTTAATAAAACGTTAAATCAATCATAATTTATATAGTTAGAATAACTATAAAAATGTGATTGGATCCAAAAATAACTATAAATTTTAGTGATACTATTATTACTGCAACTATTTTATTCTCTCACAATTAATGTAATTTTGTAAATGTTCATATTAAAAGTTTTCCTATAAATATCATTTCCATTTCGCATTTATCTTGACATTACAGATTCTTTTCCGAATATTACGATAACGAATATTTTTTGTAATCAATACTTCAACGGTGGAATAGCCATTCTGGATATTTAGAGCGTTTACTATCACGGTAATTTTCTACGTGCAAGAAAAACGGGAGAGTCGTCCGAATCCATCCTTTATCCATCCGGATCCGTCACGTTGCGGCGAATTGAGCTTGACATTTAGCCGATAACGACGCTCGTCCCTTGCTATCAAGATCTACCTGTGCGCGAGCATGTCCGTGATGTCGACCTGACCTGCTTTTACCGCACGTGTCCGTGTAATAATGAGATGCACGAGCGTCAGTTACACGTAATAAGTTTACGATTCTTCGGGGCAAACACCTAAAACGCACTTTATGCCAACCGCGAGGCATCCAAGAGACGTCGGGTATGATCAGTGACGTTGCGAATTTTTATTTAAAAGTGAATCCCAAAAGCACGAAAGTTATCTCGTTACCGGTTCAAAATGGCAAGAAAATTACACGAGATACGATGCTGATAAAATAAATACAGTTGAAGCTTCTTATTCACACGAGATTCTGCAAACATGATGCAAATATGAGATGATAAAATATATGCAAGTATAATGGATGTGTTCTAAGAAAATTAAAAATTAAGAAAAATGTTATTAAAAAAGGTGATTTTATTTTAAATTAACAATCAAACACATAACTAATACTCAATATGATTGCACAAGGTTTTTTAAGAAATATTATTGTATAGTTGATCAAAAATTGGTTTAAAGGTATGATAATTTTTTTTATTTTACGGCCTTTTGCAGATTACTGAATTCAAGTTTATTCAGCCATTTTTTTTGTTCAGCCATTCAGCCATTGTTTTTTTTGTTTTAAAAATCGGACTTTTCTCACTTGAGGGATCAATTTTTATGAAGAATTTACAAAAATTAATTTACTAATGTTAATTTAATTTTAATTAAATTTATTAATCAATAGGTATAATATAATTAAAGTAGAATTATAGTAGATTTGAAATGTTGACCGCAAATACAAAATGTTCTAATCGTGAATAAAAAGAATAGTTACAAATTTTTATTCTGCGAATAAGTAACTTTATAACTGTATTACCCAATATCACTCCTTTAATATCGGAATAATGTTTAAGCTAAAGAGACGCACGCTCCATAATTTTGCGAATAACACGTTTATCACTACGCGGAAAGGCGCGCGCGAGAGAAGATTTTCAGTGAACCGCTGATTTCTTCGCAAAGGTTTCCTCTGAGGCCGTAGATTCCGTCGAACGGAAACTGCGCGCTTAGAAAGTACAATCCGTTCGATGTGCGTAGCGCGCGTATGTGTGGACCCGCATTTGAAATTTAGATCGCGTCACGCGTTCTCTCTTCATAGACCGCATTTCCCGGATGCAGTCGTAAACGGAGCGTCGTACTTTCTGTACACTTTCGCACTCGCGCGTACGCGGAAGTCGCGAATTGGCGGACGGAGGAACATCGCGCGCGTGCACCGGGCCGGTTGGACCTCCGAGATCCACGACGTGACGGCTCAAAATAAACCGTACCGACGTCGGTGGAAGATTGACGGGCATATCGGCGGAATTCGATGTGTACGGAAAGGTCGACAACGTGCCAACGCGGCCAACGACTGTCGACTGGCCACTATCTGGGAAATCGAGTCCCGATACGCTTGTATTACACACGAATACGCGAGAGCGGAACGTGTTCGCTAATGCGCTGCTACAACCCTTGCACTTCTCTTTCGCTCGATAAATCAATTAATCTGTCCAATCGGGCATGCATTTTGCGAAACGTCTACTGTCTATTGAAAAACGTGACATTTAAAACGCCATCGCATGATCCCGGCTTATTTTTATATACGCATAGATAAGATTAACAATGTTAAAGTTATTTAATGAGATGAGCTATTAAAGCAAGGCAAGGGTCGTTTTAAATAAACATACGTCATACATTCATAATATCGTAAGTAATTTACATTAATTTTATACTATAAAATTATATGAAACTCTGAAGTCTTCTATTAATATTTTATAACTTTTATGATTTATTTTATGTTTCTAATTTTAATATTATAAATCTTATAATAAAAATTAGTACAAAAATGCGGCTCACAAGTTTACTGCAATTCTTTTATGCAACAATAACAAAAAACCTTCAGAATTATTCATTCACTAACAATTCTTACATAAATGTAAAAATTTCAAAAGAATAGGACTTTTCAACTTATACAAGTTTTTCATGTTATAAAGATTTGCTTAAAGAAATTGCTAAAATTCATAAAAGCCATCAAGAAAAGTATAGCCACAACACAAAAACATTCAAAATGTTCTGCGAATAATAATGGATAAATTTGAATAAAAATTTCATTGAAAATATCGATATGCTAAGCTTATCCAAAAAACATGATTAATCCATTAAGGAAATTTAAATTATGTTGATGGATTAAGTTTCGCCGAGAGATCTTCAGAAAGAACTCCAGAATGCTTTAATATCATTTCTACTAAAGTTTAAAGTGGAGTTACATATATCTGCCCATTATAAAGAAAGTGGTCATTTCCGAAATGATTTTTCAAGAACACCGGTCTCATTATTTCACCCTGGAAAAAAGGTAAGCTCCCGGGATCTGGTCTTAACACTTTTCGTTACGATACCGTGAGGAAAATAAAAAAACAAGAAAATTACTCTTCAATGCTTGTGTAATATTTATCAGGTGTGGGTCAGAGAAGTAAAGGCGGTTGCAAATTATCAGCAAAGGGCTTAAATTATATAATTACAGTTTCGCCCTCGCATATTCTCCACCTACATGGCTACTAAATAAACATCTTGATTTATGCGACGTACATTCTTATCTCGAACTTGCCTGAAAATTTCATCTCAAGGAAAAAAGGTCGAGTTTGCTCAAGGAATCTGTTATTAAAACTGGTCGAGAGTTTTAACAACACTTTGTGAGTAATCGATACGAGATATTTTTTAAAAATTGTCCGAGGCATAATCAATTTAGTAATTGATTCTTCTTCATCCTATTTATCCATTAATGGATGTTTGCGACCACATTTTCCGTCTCTTGTATGTTCATTGCTGTATGTATCAGATTTTCTATACTGTTTAATTCGATCCAGTGTCTCATGTTCCCAGAATATTTTGAAATTAATGTAGTCACATGGTTCTCTTGGGAAAGATAATACCAGTGATTTCCCGTTGTCTTTGTCAGTAAGGCAAAATATTCTCAAGGTGGATTGCCTTTTTTCACCTAGAGGTAGCGAGTAATAAGAGTTTAAACAAGTAAATATTTGTTTTTGTTGAATTTGAACTCAGATCTTCCAGTTCGTAGAACAATGCACACTTTTTGTGCCATGATTGCCACAGTAATTAATCACGTACGTTTAAAAAAAAAGAATAAAAGGAGCTCTCTCTCGAGTTGCGAAATATTATCTCTTCTATCTAGCGCGTTTTGTTTTTTCCGGTAAAATCGCTTTTCTTATGCAACTAAGAGTACAGCGTCGGCCGTAACGTAATTGATGTGCGCTGATTCACGATCGAAACAATGATAATATGGCCCCGTGACGATATGCGTAACGTAAACGTACCGTGGGCACGTAACAGGTAGTGCTCGCGTACCGTTATCAGGATTCCGTGGCGTTACCGCGCGCGCCGTGAAGAAATATGCGATGATATCCTGAGGGGCGCGACTAATCCGCCGCCAGTGGGAACAACGATGGCGTTCATCCTCACGAGGATGATAATTAAAGTCGATTAGAGCATTTGCATTGCCACGCCGGGTACGCATGGAGTAACTATGTGAACAGTCACAAAGACGAAATTAATTGTGCGTTTTTTTTTTATGTAAAGGAAATCTTCCAAAGATATTCCTAGCTCCTCAAGGAAGAATCGGGGATAGTACGAGATTTTTATCTACTAAAACATCCACGGTGGTTAGAGTCCCTAAATACAGAGTCTGGCCGGTACGAGTTCCTTCTTATTGGTCGAAATAAAATTTGGAAAAACATGACGAAGCCAATAGAAATTGTTATAGAGAGCATAATAATTTTTAAAACTTGATCTTTTATCTCGTAAACTATTTTTTTCGAAGAGTTCCAATCATGTCTACCAATATTTGCAATCCGTAATTTACTTTTCTGGAATCTATGAGAAGCGTGTAAAGTGAAAAATCTTTCTAATAATTCTTACATTGTGAAACACAAATTGGCATTTTGAAATCTGAAAATTTATATTTCATTGCATTATTTTATAAAAACATTGTTTTTTTTCAGGTACTGTTATTGAATGCCCTGAAAGCATACATATTTTTGGATCCCAGCCAAGGGCATATTGGGTCATTTTGACTCAAGAGAACGTTTTTAGATATAAATCTCCGATTTGAATGAGCTTAAAATATGTTGTAGAGCAGCTAAAAATAAGAGACACATATTTTTCTAAAAGTGCCCAAACGCACATTTAGGGGATAAAATACCCGGTTAAAAAAAAATCGGTTTTTCTCTTTCGGAGTGAATATCAACGAAACTATAAAAGATAGAAAAAAAATTTTCAAGTAAAAATTAAATAACTCCAGAAGTACTGTAAAATAGAGAAAAAATTTTTTTAGTCTATTAATTTTTCAAAATATCCCCAACACTTTACCCTTTTTCAGAAGATTTAAACTGAATTATTCATTAAAAGAAAATCCATTTCTATATCTCTCTTTTTCTTCATACAAATCAAAGCATTACGGAATATGCATGCCGGGTCAAAATGACCCTGTGTGCCCTCCACGAGTTAAGAACAATGTAAGGTTAAGATGCCAATTTTTATAACGAATACTATTTTTTTAAATAACATAATATCATAAGTTTTGACTATTATTATTTAATTTAACTTGCAAACTACATTTATATAGAATAATTTTATTTACTTTTATTATCAATTTACAGGCAAACAATGAAAAATTGATCTCATGCAACGCAATAAATACAAACTGCATTCAGTACCATCACGTTTTTCCAAAACTAACCAAATGGTCAGACTCTATCTTGTAAGGATTCTTCTAATGGTGACTTATTTCGGGTGCGCGAAAAGAGTCCCAAGAACTCTTTCAAATACTATGCAATGCCTTCCCTGTAAAATTAACTGTGCCTGACTTAGTCTCGAAAAAGTATTAAAAGAAAAACTTGAAAAAAAAGAATGTTTTAATTGAATTTTTTAATCAAGTGTTTTCTTGAAAAAATATCATACATTAGGAGTGTATATTGACATTGACGAGAAATATACTATTGGAAAGTCAGAAGTGTCACAGAGAAAATCCAATTACGAACATCAAGGATCCAATCAAACTTTCGCTAAGAAAAAGAAGTTACTGAAGATCACACTTCTAAAGTCGTGATACAAGTTACGAAATGCATTCAGCTCGTCTGTTCGTATCGCTGACAGTAGCGTAAGCTTAATCCGCATTCGCAATGATATTCAATAACATATTGACATTGTCAGATGATATCAGTAGAGTTGCAGAAAGGCAGCACCGATAAGCTATCAGCAACATGAATATCTCTCGTTCAGATCTGATATTATTAGGAAGGATATTTTCAGGTGCACCTCATTGCATGCATGGATTTCGCATTTTCCGATGCGCTCAACAATGGAAGAAAAACGAACGAGATAAGAAAGACGAGATGTTACGATTTCGCGCGGTGGAGATTGCAGTAATCTCTATGCATGAGACGCGCCATTCTTAGTTCCATTGCTTCGAAAACTTTTTCCTTCCTTGTTCACTTTACTGACGCTAATTTTTTTTTATGGATCCATGTTTCTTCTTTTTTTCTCTCTTTCTCTGTGTCTTTTTCTCGTTTTCTCATCTCGAAATGCAACACGCAGACAAGTGTCATTTCTACATCACAATCATTTCTACTACAGCGCGAGCTGGCACGGATTACTTTGACGCGACCGGATCTGTGTAATTTGAGATAATGCACTCGACAAGCGGATTGATCTCCACTTCCGAACGCCGCTGCGCTAGTCGTTTCCCTCACATAAACATTGTTGGCCAACTGGCAGTAAACAACAATAGTTTACGTGTGGGTGAAAAAAAGTACAAGCGAAACTAATTTATTATTCAAAACAAGTTAAAAGTTTTCCCGTTTTATCTCGAATAATGAAAAACAATGATTATATCGAAGCTATCTTCGAAATAGTACCAAATCGATAAAAATTTGTGAGATTGTTCTTTTAACCTTCCTGATGTGCTGCAAAAAAACTTTAAACGAATCCACTAAATAGTTGTTGAGTAATAATGATTTTAATTTTCACTGATTTTACACGTATTCTCTTATGGAAGGAGACGGTTTTGAAAGATAAAAATATTGAAGAAATGATACTAATGTTTTCAATTTTTTTACATCTAGTAGTATACGGATAGATGAAACTATCTACTAAGTTTCAATTATCTTCACTACAACGTTTTAAAGAAATAAATTATAAACTGACAAAAATATGCTATCAGTGCCGCAAATAATGTTGGAAAAGACATTTATAATATAAAAAATACCTTTCTAAGAGTAAAAATAAGACTTCAATTATAGTTCGAGTTCCTTATATCTAGATTCATTATGCGTGTAAGGCATAGATATTCAAGTATTTCAAATTTCATGCACTTTTATCTAAGCACTTGTACCTCCGATACATCCTTAATATCAATTAATAAAAATATAATTTCTTGCAAAAATTTAAATATTTTTATTAAAATATTTAAGTGCGCATTTAATAATGAAAAATATATTTGATATGTTACATGTAATTATTAATAATTAATATTCCATGAAATTAACAATGATGTCATTAATACCGAGAAATTTTTCTTAGCAATAATACCAAGAATTACATTATCTCTATAGTTCATACGTTTCTTTACGACATATATTTAATCATGTATACTGAGGCAATTTTGCAATAAACTACATGATAATAATTTAGTAAGTAAATTATACATGTGTTTATTGACTGCTCTCAAATATCTTGTTTCATTGAGTATTCCATTCGAACTTTTGAAATGCCGAAAGTCTTGATATTTCCACATTCTTAAACGCAGAGAGGTGAAACATATGAATGGGGGAACAGAGTATTCTCCAAGAATGTCATGTACATACATTGTTCCACTTGTACTTCCTGTCTTTTAAACATATTCCTTGGGAATCTTAAAGATAAATTTTTCTATAACGAAAGTTTAAGAAAAGTTTATAGAATCTCAATATAAGCAAGCAAATAAAATTTCAAAGATGCATATAAGATAACGAAACGTTGTTTGATTTTCAGCGCTTTAACAAAATTTTAATATCTAAAGTTTTATTATTAAATTCTTTTATCGTTTTTATCTTGAGAAGGAAATAGTATCGTTAAAATTTTGCTAAAGAAAAATCGATTTTAATTTAGAGATCTGATCAAAGTGTCTAAAAAAATTTTATTAGAGAAGAAAAATAGAATTAATCACTTGAAAAGCCAATAAGAAATTTAAAAGCCAGAACAGAATTAACAGTAAAAGATATTAACGATTGATATTTGATTTCGTCCAAATTTTTCTTCAAGTGTTTTCCACAGGATCAAAGAGGATGCTAAGCAGTTTATCTGAGAAGGACTGGTTTTTTTTGTATCTGCAATCTCCGGCAAACATTTCCTTGTTATCGCGACGAGAGAACCATTTCAGCACGCGGTCAATAACAGGAAATTTTATTAACTTCGTTATAGTCAACTACAGTCAATTACATAATGCTAACTATTTAGTTGGAATTTCCTGATCTGGTCTGACGCTTTGATATTTTAATTCATTCAGTCAGTAAGGTGAAATGCCCTCTCATTAAAGGTAACAGACAACACTACTTAGAAAATACCTATTTTATAAAAACTTTATAAATGCCTCGTCGAAACTCATGAAAATGTCTAAGATTACATAAACTTTTAATAAACTTTCTTCAAATAAGTTTTATCGATATAATAAACGGGAAAAAATATCAAGCAACAATTAATTAAAATTAACATTCAATTAACAAATTTAACCTTTAATATCCTTGTAAAAATATCTTAAAATTCTAACAGAGTATTGTTTTTTAAATGAGTTAAAAACATTTCCCGAAAGAATAAAATTATTCTTTCCAAAATATATATGTATATTAGTTATTATACATTATATGTATAAGTGACAAACATCGTCAATCGTAAAGCAAAATAATAAAAAACAAAACTTTATTATTATATAACAAAGATAATTATTATCGAATAAAGCTTAAAGTGGCAGATACAATATATCGACAATCGTAGATCACACTAATTTCTTTACACGCGCGATATTCGTAGAAAACCCCGGAGCAAATAAAATTCCATTTCCGCATGGCATCAAATCGTTTTTCTCTTACAATATCGGATATCAATTATTGTAAAATACGAATTATTGTAAAAACTCCTGTGAGAAAATATCGAAAAGTATATATTTTTCCATGGTTCCATTTCCGTGTTGCCACAGTTCGAAATATCGTATCTAATTTTAATTAATTTTAATTAATCAAACATCAATTATTCTAATATATCCGTATCATTTATATTCGATATTATAACAACGTATTAATGCTCGATAATATCGCTATTAAATTCAGAACCACTGTTGTGCACCACTCTTGCGGCTTTATTCGAATTGTAATTTCTGCCAAAGTTGCGTAATTAATGTTTCACGTATTCCATTTTATCGGACTATCCAAAAGCCAAATGTTAATTTAGGTGAAAGAATGTCGGTGAAACACTTTCACGGCAATGCAATTTATAGGAGCGGAATTGCCGAGAGTGCTCTCGCAATCCTATTCTGCTTCATTACGATCCTTTGATCCGAATAAAATTCACTCAAACTTGCATGCACACTAAATAGAACAACATATATATACGATTTATTTGTTAATGCTGACAAAATACGCATATTCAATTGTTTACTACTGTAATAACTTCAATAACTATACTATTATAATTAAATGAAAGTAAATATGAAGCGCAGTCTATCTCCAATGATGACAATTCAACGACGAATCCTTTTCTCCTAACTTCATTATCGCGATGTTGCGCAACATCACTCGCATCCCGGACAGTAAAATTATGAAATATTCATATCAGCATTATTTCGCAAATTTAATACGACGCGAGATTATTACCCTTCCCGTCTATCGGAAATAGATTATTCGGCGTGTTTAATTTTTCCTATCGCGGCCGCGATAATGACATTTGCTCAAAAGAGCTTCGTCAGATCCATGATCTCGGAAGTTTGCTATATCTCGGAGCTTCTCGGAGCAAAGTGGTAATCGATTAGCCCAGGGAGAAACTCATTGTTTCATCTCACAATGTACACAATATATAGAACGATACGAGCGATATACGTATTAGATAGGAGAGACGGAGAACTCTACGATCGTGTTACATTGCCGCTGCGTTTGCCCGCCCGAACTCGCAGGAGGATCGGCTGGACCACCGTCGTCGTGCGAGACGTCGCGAATTTATCGGATGCACAACGGACCCACCCAAATATCTCACGAAGGACGACGGTTTCCCCAGCACGATCGATATTATCGCGCGATAACGTCGTAAATAGCATCTGTACTAATGACTGGCCCTGCTATTTATTGATAAGTACACTGGCAAATACATTACCGGCGACGTGACCGTTATGCAACCGATATGCATCGACGTGAGATACTTTTACGCTGAGAGTATCATTGCGGGCGGGGAGTTTCCCGGTCAGAGAAATAGACGTTTTTACCTTGAACTATTTTTTTTTCTCACCTCGATAAAAATGTAGAAATCTAAGGACTCGCGCATTGCATTGACAATTGTGGCTTTTCCAGCGCAACTAGCACGAGCGTATGAGCGTATATGAAAGTGGTATCATTCTCGTGCAAGTAATTAACGCAAGATGCGATCGATAGGTTTGCTCCTTTTAATTGCGCTATCGGAACTTGACACAGAACAAATGTAAGTTAATCGTTTGAGAGGAAGAGGATGAAATTTATACTGAACGGAGAGAACACTGAAAGGCATGTATAAGCTTTGTGATGGAAGTGTCATGAAAATAAAAGAAGCCTCGTGTAATTTTATGCCGCCAAAAATATCTTACCCGATATTTGTGACATATCAAATTGATTAATGACGAAATGTAAGGAGATATTACGTTTCGGACTTCCAGACACAATCAAGATTAATTTAAAAACTTAATAAACTTATATTATATTAATAACTTAAAAATTTAATTAACCTGATATCGTGTGCAACATTTCATTCGCTATTTATAATATTCTTCTCTTTTGATGAACCTATAACTTCGATTCTAAGATATAGTTTAATCCTTATACATGAATGCGTCAGCGTTCGTTTTACTTCTGATATTTTCTTGATTTTAATTTTATATTTTATGACTTCTATTTATGGACCGTTTTATGTTATACTCGACTATGTCGCCACTTTTATTCATACGTTTTCTCGGTTCTATTGATGAGTTGACACAAGCGTCATTTAAAACATTTTTAACGTTATTGGCTTTCCGTGATGTTACAGACTTCAAACATTTTTAGCCGTTCTTTAGTTACTGACACTCTATCTTATGAATTCAAATTACTCATCCTTTGGCGTGTGACATCTTACATCGCTGAAGACGAGCCGAAAAATGTTCAAACTTGTAGCATGAACTTTGTTCTCATATTAATTTTAACACACATCGAGAATTAACACCCGCATTAATTCTCAACGTTCCTTTGTATTTCACTATTCTTCTTAACTCTCGAGAATCCTAATTTAATCAAATTTTCGTTTAAACAATCTGTACGTAAATTAACATCGGAATTGTCAATTACGACGCGAACGAAATAGGATTTCGAAATAGGACATCGCGATGAAAACTCCAGCAATCGCCGCGACGCAAGCGGATTAGAAACTGTACGTCATCGACGCTATCGACGCATAATCGCGTGAAAATTATCTTATCGGGGCATCGGTGCGGTGCAACAACCGCTTAGGAACAATAAAACAATCGCAAGGGTCGGGCGGGGAAACGTCCGAAGCCATTTTTGCCGAAGAGTCCACTAGAGACCGTCGAGGAATTAAGGCGTCTCGAAAAGCTTAGAGGGAGAGACGCTCACCTCTTTGTCCGTTAAGCTGACGAGGTAGACGACGACGACGACGACGACGACGACGATTTTAGCCAGTACTCCAACTGCTCGCCCACCGTCATTTGTGATGTGGTTTCATTTACGCGTGTCCGCCGTGCCGGCGGCGGCGGCGGCGGCGGCGGCGACGATGATCGATGCCACGGTTCCCGGTCGCGCCTCCCGCACGAGTTCCACGGGGCAAACCGTCGGGACTGCCACACGACGGCGACGGGGAAGCCAGCGACATCGACGCGTCGCTGGTGGGCCGCCTCGCTTCGCTCCGAGACGCGTGTTTACACCGCACCGCTCGGTCGCTCCTCACATTCCTCCGTCCGCGACGCAGTCTTCTCTCTTCCTCCCTCTCCTCGCCCCCTCTCCACCCTTCGGGTCGCCGTTCTCCGTCTCGCGGATGCGGATGCGCCCGCTGATGGATCACCTCCTCCTTCTCGCGATCGTTCCCTCCTCCACTTCGTATTCTGATCTCGTCTTTCTCTCCGTCTCTCTCTCTCTCTTCTCTCTCTCTCTCTCTCTCTCTCTCTCTCTCTTCTCTCTCTCTCTCTCTCTCTCTCTCTCTCTCTCTCTCTTCTCTCTCTCTCTCTCTCTCTCTTCTGAACGTCGGGGGCTACCTCACCCACTACCTCACCCGCGGTCACCCTTTCCTCTTCTATCTACTTGTCCATCCGTCGCCGCAGACACTCGCGCGTGCAGTAGGCGATTTCCGGGCACCTACCTCGCCGATGACGATGGTGCGGCCGCGAGCGCGCGACACACTTCCCACTTCTTTTTCTCTCTCTCTCTCTCTCACCTTCTCCTCCCTCCGCCTTCGGCGCCCCGACTCTTTCGCTCCTCTTCGCTAATTCGGCCGCTGGCCCGTCTCGCTCCCTCCGCGCGACACAACGTGCGCGCGCGCGCGCGCAAGCACACACTCGGGCGCACCGACACACGGGCGTTCCGCGCGCGCAACATGCACGCACGTAGCAGAACGTATCTCTACGTACGCCGCCGTTGACCGTTTCTCCGGTTTTCCGTTATTCCCCTCGCTCACTGTCTCTCTCCCGAGATCCGAGATCGCGGATTCCCCGCGACCGACATGCGACACCCTGGACCCGCGGGTGTCCTTTTCCGCCTCCTCACGGACGTGAGGCGTAAACGGGGCGCGAGGAGAGACGACGACGACGACACGGCGACGAGGCACAGCACAACGATGACGACGGGCGTGCGCGCACGCACACACTCGCGACGCGGTGACACACGAGAAAGCTAGTGGAACGTACTCGGAGCGCAGTCGACGACACTTGGGACTCGAGACGCGCTCCCAGCGCCAGCCGGCCGAACGGCGCGACCGCCATCTCGCGGCGAGCACAGGTACTCACTGCTAGTCGCGGTAGCGTCAACTATGAAGCCTCCGGCTTCAGTTGATCGAAATCGACGGAAGCGATTTATCGACAGTGAATGTGGTCACGTAATTCTACATCCAAGTTTGGCGCGAATGCTAGGCCAACGATCGGTCCCACGAAAAAAGCCGGGATGGTCGCCTTTCAGGTTTCTCTCTGATTTTAATAATAGTAAAGGAGCTGTTAAACGTAGAAATAGAGATTTTAAAGTTTCATGGTTAGATGAAAGTTGTTTTAAGGGATGGTTAGCTCCTCATTCTTCAGAAAATAGAGTGCTTTGCATTGCTTGTAATATAACAATCAATTGTCGCAAAACCGTTAGACATTCACAGACGGTCAAACAGTTATTGATAAAATAAAATCACTAAATTTGGAAGCCATCGATAATAATAATAATAATACATTGTCGCATAACGATAGAGTCAAAAGTGCCGAAACTAAATTAGCAGTTTTTTATACAGAACATAATGTTGCCTTCAGCACTCTAGATCACTTATTAATTCCGTTGTTAAAAGATATTTTTGATGATTCTGTAATTGCCCAGGATCTTTCATTTGCTCGAACAAAGTGTTCACACATTACAACTAATGTAATTGCTAAACACAAAACAGAAAAAGTTGTTGATAATGTAAAAACTCGTAACTTTTCTATTTTAATTGAAAATACGGATATTATAGATAATAAAGTAATGTGCACTCTTGTTAGATATGTTTCACCTATAAATAATAAAATTACTACTCAACTGTTAGATTTATTATTATTAGACGTAGCAGATTGTTCTGCAAATAAAATTTTCAAATTATTTAAAAATTTATTAGAACAAAAAGAAATTTCTATTAAAAATATTGTTGGACTAGCGTGTGACAATGCATCTATAATGGTAGGATACAATAATTCATTTATGACTCATTAAAAATCAGAAGTTCCGGGATTAATTACACTAAACTGTATTTGTTATTCGTTGTAGCCAATAAGGCTTGCGATAAATTACCTACGTCTTGCGAAACTTTAATTAAAGGAATTGCCACTTATGTTTCGGGCAGTGCAAAGAGATGCGCAATTTTAGACAAATTTCAAGATTTCTTTAATGTAAAACGTCATAAAATATTAAAATCTAATCTAACTCGATGACTTAGTTTTCAAAAATGCATCAATAGACTTCTTCAAAACTGAGAACCTTTAAAAAATTATTTTATTTTAGCGGTAATAGAAGAACAATCAAAATCTGCAGAAATTATTTTAGAACATTTAAATAATAATTGTATTAAAGCTTATTTATTATTTTTCAAATACCCTATTCTTTAAATTTTTTATATAACTTTAATGCTCAATTTCAGTCACGTAATATTTTAGTAAATAAATTATATAGATAAAGTCATCAATTAATATTTCAATTTGCTAAAAATTTCGTAAATTTTAATGTTTTAGATAATATTTTCAATTTAGATTTGAATGATAAAAAGAATATACGGCACATAGAGGACATATGTGTATGTAGAACCGGAATGTGAAAGTAACTTTTTAGTAACTTTACTTTTAGAGTGTGCGCAACAAATTAAAATTAAATGTTTAGAATTTTATGTTACTGCAGTTCAAGAAAAACTACTAAAACATTTACAAGGTAGAAATAAAATTAGAGATTTAAATTATATTGCTACATGAATACAACACAAATATATTAACATATTACAATTACATAATGAATGGATAATGTTGCGATCAGCTTTTGACGAACAACAAAAAAAGAGTTAACTTCTTTAGAGATTGATGAAATGTGGGAAAATATATTAAATTGTAAAAATTTCGATACAAAATCTTTCAATTATCGGTACAAAAATATTTCCAAATTTAGAATCTTTAGTTAATATAGTCCTTTCTTTTCCACATTCAAATGCTGAGGCCGAAAGAATTTTTTCGATCGTAACAGATGTCAAAAATAAAAAACGAAATCATATATCAAATGGTACACTTTCCGTGATTTGCATAGTTCGGTCCAGCTTTCAAAACGTAAATATAAATTGTACAAATTTGAAAGTAGACGCAAGGCATTTAGAACTACATAAGACAGTAAATTTATATAGAGAACAGCACGCATTAAAATAATTTTTTGCGTTTTTATTTTTTTTTATTTTTATTTCTTTAACAAGACAGCTTTTGCATTGCATGCATTTCACTAGCCATTAATACTTTCTGTATGTATGTTGCACATTTATTTTTTTAATTATACGTTTTTTATTTCTGTGATGTTTGTGGTTGTACCATATTCTCAGTTTTTAATTACCAATTATTTTTTTCTTTTTAAAGTTTAATAATATATTTAACTCGTGTACTTTGGCTACAAACGAGGCTTGCTACAAAATTATTCATTTTTATTCGACATTTTATTAGCATAAATAAAAAAAATTAAAATTAATTAATTGAAAAATTTTATGATTTAGTTATGGGGTCGACTTTGATCAAACTGCAATTAACTTGATCGCCGTCAATCTATCAAGTAGAGCTTGCAGGATTTATGGACAATATAAAATTATTAATTACTTGTTTAACACCTGGAGAGAAAGATTAGATTCGAAATAACGAATCATGTAATTAGAAATCTTGGTATAAATTAACTTTATTAAGTTAATCGGAGTTTGGACGGGCTGACCGTCCTGTTGCGGCATTAAAATCGCAGGAAATTTCATCGGTGGTGAAACAACTTGATTGCAGCGTGCGCGCGGACGCGCTACTCCAGATGATGCAGACGAATCCCGCACTGGCTGGTAAACTGACGTCAGGGCGATCAAGAGGAGTCGATAATGAAACCGTCGAGAAAGTTCGCGCTATTTTAATCCTTGCGACCGAGACGCGAACGGCGAGTTTCGGCGGGGACGTCCATCTTAGGTTCTCAGACGAAACGTTCGATATACCCTATGATGGGATTTGAGGATTTAATAATCAGATCTACAGATATTTAGAACTTTCAAACAAGGAATTTATTATATGTATCAAGAGGCACGGTAGTGTCTCGCGCGCCAAGTTACGCGAACGGGGCGCCGGGACACGGCCGTGCCTCTTTTACGCGAGACGTCGTTATGAGAAATCCTTCGATTATCAGGATCTCATTAACGACGGAACCGATCAAATTCTAAGTAGGCTTAATCGAAAGCTTGGGGTCGAATCATATAATGAAAGTGTTTTTATTTTTATTTTACGTGAACCACGAGCGGAGATATCGCGATGTAAAGTTTAAAATCATATAAAATGGGCAATTTTCACTTAAGAAACGTCATCATCGCCCCAGCGAAAAATGTCCAGTTCGCTTTTTCGACGTAAGAGCGCCACTGTTATGCGGCGTCTAGCACTGACTGAGCTGCACTGCTGAACTAGTGCAACTCAGGATAGTTATAATAAAGAGAACCGACCCATAATCTCAATGTGTTATCCAACGGATTTGGCGGCACCGGAGCACACGTAGGGACCGTGCCAGACGATTCCCGTCTACCGGGATGTCCGGGTCGCGAAGATCGCAACACAGAGATGCGCCACGAGAACCAATGTGTTCGGCGGCACCGGGGTACGCGTAGGGACTGTGCCAGGCGATTCCCGTCAACCGGGATGTCCGGGTCGCGAAGATCACGACACAGAGGTGCACCACGAGAACCGACGGGTTCGGCGGCACCGGGGCACGCGTAGGGACCGTGCTAGACGACTCCCGTCAACCGGGATGTCCGGGTCGCGAAGATCGCAACACAGACATGCGCCACGAGAACCAATGTGTTCGGCGGCACCGCGGTACGCGTAGGGATCGTGCCAGGCGACTCCCGTCAACCGGGATGTCCGGGTCGCGAAGATCGCAACACAGAGATGCGCCACGAGAACCAATGAGTTCGGCGGCACCGGGGCACGCATAGGGACCGTGCCAGACAACCCCCGTCTACCATAATACGGAACAGAATCAGAATCGTGCACATATGCATTACCTTTCAGCCCAAATGTACGTTGGCTATGTAGTTCATGTGCACATTTTCGTGATATTAATGTTTTTCTCGCCAATTATCAGATTCATGAATTCATACTTTTTAAATAGAATTATTATTTATAATATTAACAAATCCTATTTTCACATGAAAAGTAGACGTAGCGAAATTTTTTTTAAATAATATTTACTTTTTTGAGGCGTAATTTCTTAGGCGTTTTTTGAGCGCGTATACTTGGCGCATTTTTGTACCTTTTTTTGAAAAGGTAATTTTGTTAGGATTTCACACATTTTGTAGTAATAATTATATCTTTTTTGAGACGTAGATTTTTCGTGCGATTTGAAAGAATCTCGACGTCGATTATTTCGATGTTTCTATAATACGCACATGCACACGCAAACGCACACGCACACACACACACGCATACACGCACACACGCACACACCTGCGCACGCACAAACACATTACGAGAGAAAAAAGCAGACAATTAATTTATTCGGTTTGGCGGCGCCAAGTATTAAAAAAAAAATTTATTTGTATTCAAATAATTATGTGTTAAAATTATTATCTTTCATACCGAATAAATATCTTAATTGCCTAACTCTCTCTTTCTCTCTCTCACTGCGTGCGTGCGTGCGTGCGTGCGTGCGTGCAATCATATATTTATTTATAAAAGATTTATGTATAGTATTTAAATATTTATATATTAAAATATTTATTTGTATTAAAATAATTGTATAAAAATACTTATTTGTTTGCTTGATATTATCTTTTTTATTTCTTACAGACTATAAACATTAACCAAAGAGTATTATGAACTATCCATTTTTATAGTTGGCGCATTTCCTTGATATCAAATTTTTTGTAGGAAAAATCTTTTTTGTACAAAGGTAATTAATACAAGAGTTCTTTTTTTAGGCGTACTTTTGTAGAAGGATTCTTTTTTGAGGCGTAATTTTTTAGGCGTTTTTTGAGCGTAGAATGTTACTTCAAGTGCAGCTCATCAGAGAGAGAGAGAGAGAGAGAGAGAGAGAGAGAGAGAGAGAGAGAGAGAGAGAGAGAGAGAGAGAGCAAAAAAAGAGGGCGTTATCTTACCAGCAAAGAATGGCGCCAGATACAAATAACAGAACTTAAAAATATTTCATTATACAGGGTGTTTCAGAAATAGTTGGCCAAACTTTAAGAGCATATTCCATTTATTGTAAGGATGAAAAAAAGTCATATAAACATGGGTCCGAAAAAGCTTCCTTTCCAAGTTATAAACATTTCTTATTTACATTACGTATTTACGTCGGACGGCATGCCTCGCATCAACGTTTCATAAATTGTACTTCTATTCACCTTCTGAAATAAACAAAGTTATTAGACAGCTCTGTAGGGAATTGGAATCAGTTTTTATTTAAGCATTTAAGGGGATCCTGGAGCGACACTCGAACTTGATCGAGGTCGATAATGTAGGCCGAAATTCTAAGATATAATATTATAAATTATTAAATTGGCTTTACAGAATACAAAATCCTTTTGCAGGATTATAGTACACGCAAAAATAAACTATACGAATATCGACTTCATATAAAAAACGGAAAAAAAATAAAAATTCGGTCTTCTTTACCTAATCTAACCTATAACACACCCATACATCACATAATTTTTGTAAACCCAAATCTTTTTAATTATGTGTCGAAATGAAATTTACAAAATTCTATTCTATATTGTTTGTTAATGTAATCTATGTGTTTACTCGGTGGTATTTCGCAAATACGGATTGCAGAGATCTTATGTCAAGCACATATTGTCATGACTTGACATCTGATTAAAAAAATTTTTGTTGTTTTCAGCATCAATACTACGGAGCAGACACATATTAATGCCGATACTTTCATTCTGTAAAAGAATTTTCCAATCTATGAAAGCAATACAAAGATATGTTTACAAAAATTGTTGGTACCACGGAAAGGCTAGAGGATCCCCTTAAGAGTGAAGATAGTATTCATCAACATGGCAGCTTATTCTAACATCGAATTGAAATATTCTTGCAGTTTAAAGTTGTTAAAGTCTGTAAGAAAAGTTAATAAAAAATGTTTATAACTTGAAAAGGAAGCGTTTCCGAATCCATGTTTATATGACTTTTTTTCATCCTTACAATAAGTGGAATATGTTCTTAAAGTTTGGCTAACTATTTGTGAAACACTCTGTATACCTAACACTTTCCCTTAATTAAATATCATTAAACACATTTTAATCCTAATTTTTTGACATACAAGTTAAACGCTTGACAGTGGCTTCGTTAGTACATCCGTCACCACATCATCTGTTGACTTATATTTAATATCTATATTATCGTTTTCAAACGCATCTCTTATAAAATGATAAATAAATTTTTAATTTATTTATCATTTTATAAGAGATGCGTTTAAATCTAGATGTTTTGTGCGATTATAGAATTGCTGGTTACTTATAATCTTTTGCACACTCTAATTGTCGTTGTATATTAACAAAGTGTTCTTTTTACCATATATCTCGCTTAACAAATTACGCATAAACATTGCTTTTTTAGTCGCATTGCACTTACTCAAATACTCCGCTTCTGTACTAGACAAAGCTATTGGTTTCTGCTTCTTGGATTCCCATGTTATTGCACACTTTCATTTCCAAATTTAACAACCAGTCCTGAATACAACCTCCTGTCTATAACATCTCCTGTCCAATCTGAGTCCGCATATATTGCAATTCCTTTTTCCTTCCTTTCAAATACCAGTGCGTAATTAATTGTACCTGCCAAGTATCCGTTTCGCTCCAATCCAATGCGAATCATCATAGAAAGTATTGAATTGACGTAGTATACTAGTAGCATAAGCTATATCTGGACGTATACAGACTAGCTAAATGCAGTAACCCACTAATCAATTGATATGATAAGGACTATTTGTTATTACCTTCAGAACTCATTTTCAAATTTAGCATTCAATGCCATTGGCTGATTTAGCTTCCACTATACCAAATTAAGTAAGCCATTGGCTTGATTTAGCTTCCACTATACCAAATTAAGTACTTTGACTTAAGCTTAGTGTGCCATTGTTCTATCTCGGTTCACTTTCATACCAAAACAATTTGTAATCGGCCCAAGGTCTTTTATATCAAACTCCTCTTTCAATTGATTGATTAGTTTTAGTTTTTCTACTTTAGAATTACTAAATATAAAGAAGTCATCTACATATATTTCTATAATTATTAGTACCTCCTCATTTCTTTTAATGTATATACATGGTTCACATTTTGATCGAACATATCCAATATTCGTTAAAATTTTGTGAATCGTTTGATTCCATGTTCTACTTGCTTGCTTTAAATTATGTATGCTCTTGTTAAGTAAACATACTTTATTTTTACTTTTATTTTCAAATCCGCAAGGTTCCATGTTATGCGTTCATCAAGATAACTATTCAAAAAAGTTGTAGTAACACCTAAATGGTCTATATCCATATCTCTTTCATTTGCAATAACAAATAGCAATCTTAAGGTAGAATATCTGACAACTGGAGCAAATGTTTCATTAAAATCTACTCCCTGTATCTAACTGAAACCACGAGCCACTAAATGAGCTTTAAACTTTTCAATATTACCTGAAGGATCTCTTTTTAGCTTATAAACCCATTTATTTTTAATTACATTACAATTTTTTGGGCGTTCAACTAATGTCCAAACATTTTTCTCAATTAAAGACTTATGTCCACTCTTCATTGCATCTATCCATTTATTTTTAAAAGTACAAGAGATTGCTTCTTTAAGGGGGAACCTCATGTAAAATGAAATTTTTGAGCAATTTTTTTTTTACTTAAATTCATAGGAAATTTTCTCAAGAATATGAAAAAAAATAGTAGAAAAATAGTAGAAATCAGAGACCTCCTTGTATCTTATTTTTTAAAAAAAGTGTGTGATGATAATAACGATAAATACTGCAGTCTTCATTGCACGAAAGAGGCTCGTACTTCTCGAAAAGAAGAAAAAACGGCTCAATTACAACTGTTTGAAGAAGAGGAAGGTCTGCTCTATGGCCCTGAAATCGCAGATTAGCAAGAAATTACGGTATGTTAAAATTACGATTATTTCACGATTTTTCTGTCACTAAACTTTAAACGCATTTTTCTCGAAACGTAAAATTTCACACGCAACGTAACTCAAAAACTAATCACCCGATTCTTATGAAATTTGCCATAAAAATTCTATAGATAATTGGCTTCAGCATGACGAGCGCCGATTTTTTATTTTTTTATTTAAAACATTGTTATTAACAATTGTTTGTAAAACAAAATCCTTTTTTTTTTTCAAAACTTCGACATTTCTGCAAATTTGCAAATTTTAAAAAAGTAAAACCGTCATGCTGAGCGTTTTTGCATAAACTAAAGAATTTTGCATTTTTTGTTTCAGATCATTTTTGTGACCTGTAGGTTGCACGGCGCATTTCCAAGACGCTATTTTTCGGCCGCCATTGCAGTTATTTTTAACAATTAAGTTTAAAAAAAATTTTTTTTTTACATAATAATGTAACTAAATAATACTATAAATTTCAAATCAATCTACGCATTACATTTTTCAAAAAAAATTCTTGAATAGGTAATTTACATGAGGTTCCCCCCTTAAAGGGGGGGAGGTTTGTGGTTCATTTATGATTATATTATTAAAGGATATATCGTTATCAAAGGATACAGTGGATATTACCTAGTCCTTAGTCCAACAAGGTTTACGAATCTCACGTTTTGGCCTATCATCTATATTGAAATTCCTTTTCTTCGACTCATCTTCTTCATCCGTACTAGCTGAATGCCAACTACTGTCCATACTCTGATACAAGTCCGATTCTTCATTAGAATTCTTCATTTAGAATCTTCTATATCCGAATTAAAGTTTGTGGCTTCACAATGTTCACGGAAAATTCTTCAGGTAATGAAAGCACATATATCCATATCTACACTGCATTCTGCATTAGAATTTAATATCTTTTTCTTCTTGATATTTCCAAAGAAAATAACATTTCGTGCTTTAATTACTTTTCCTGCTTGTGAAAGATCTGCAAGTCTATATCTCTTAGTATGTTCACAGTAACCAACCATCACATATTCCTTTGACTTTGAATCAAGTTTTCTTCTGAGTTCCTTTGGCGTATGTACATAGGCTTTGCATGCAAATACTCTTAGATTATTAACGTCTATTTTAAATCCTGACTAGTCTTCTTCAGGTATAGCTTCAGGTATAGCAGTAGTCGGATTTCGATTTTTCACATATATTGCTATTATTACCGCTTTACCCCAGAATTTTTTGCTTAATCCTGAGTCTTGTAAAATGGAGTTTTTTTTCTATTATTGTACGGTTCATCCTTTCAGATACACCATTCTGTTCGGGTGTTTATAGGACAGTAGTTTCATGAATTATTCCATACTTCTTCAGATAATTTTCAAATGAATAATTACAATATTCCAGTCCATTATATGTCCTTATCTTCTTAATTCTTAAATTAGTCTGATTTTCAACAAGCGTTTTAAATTCAATAAATTTATCTAACACTTGTTTCTTAGACTTGATTAAATAACTAAATGTTTTTCTTGAATGATCATCTGTAAACATCAGCAAATAACGAGCTTCACCTCAAGTCATCTCGCTCATGGGGTCACAGAGATTTGGGTGTATCAGTTCTAATTTCTCTTTGGCTCTCTTGACGTTTCCTGTCAAAAAAGAGTTTCTTTTTTGTTTTCCCTGAATGCATGGGATACAGTCTTCCAATTTATCATCTTCCAAAAAGTTTATTCCTGTAGCTAGTCCTTTCCTAAGCTTTAACATGCCTTTCTAATTTAAATGTGATAATCTTTTATGCCGTATGTTTTTCGATACCATTGCAGTCAACATAGCAATAGATTCTTCAATTGATTCTTCAGTCGACGTATTGGTTTGATCTAATTTGGTTGATACATTCCATTTATTTTTGACGCTGATACCTTGGACCTGTCTTGAATTCTACATTCAGATTTATTATATATGACATTTCTTATCATCAAAAACAACTATTAAGCCTTTTTCAGCCATTTTGTTTACAGACAATAAATTAGCTGCAATTTCAGGAACATATATTACATCTGTAATAATTCTTTCAGTATTATTTTTGAGATTAACTTTAATTTTACCTGCTCGTTTGCTGTGTAGTTTCTAATTGTTAGCAATAATAATTTCTTTTGATTCATGATCTGAAGATTAGAAAACCAATCACGTCTCATACTCATATGCGTTGTACATCCTGAATCAATATACCAGCTATTTTTATCAAAACTGCCAACTGTAAAACCTGTCGCTAATAGTAGTTTATCTTCGTCCTTTTAAGAAAAATCTTTAAGCTGTTTTTTTCTTCTCTTTCTTCAATTGTGGACAATTCGGCTTAATGTGGCCTTCTTTTCCGCATTGGTGACAGATTATTTTTTTTTTTTTTGATAATTAGTGGTTTTCTTTACAGCCAATGCAGTGTTACCAGCATCCACTTCTCCACTTATTCTTCGATAATCTTTCGACAATAACCGTGCTTTTACCATTTCACTTGATAATCTGTCATAAGTGGCTTCCATTCCCATTACTAATGGATCGAACTCAATAGGGAGACCTCCTAGCAAAAGCATCGCAACTTCTTCATCATCTACTTTGTGTCCAATTTCCGCAAATTGTTGCACCAGTCCACTGACGTAGTCATCCATAGATTTGAAATCTTCGTATTTGGTTCGAAGCAATCTTCGCAACAGACTTAACCTTCGACATAGACTTTTACCTTCGAAAGCTGCTTGCAAGTTATTCCATGCCTCCTTAGATGTATTTGCCTCCCTGATGTAAGCATAACACGCAGATTGAACATTTAGATAAATCTTTGCCAGAGCCCTTTGATCTCGGATTGCATCAGTATCTGTACCTAGGATACAATTCCAAAGTCCATCCATAATCAAGGACATCTTCATAGCAAATTTCCAGTTGTTGTAATTTTTGGTTCCTTCCAAGTTTTCTAGTATACAGGGTGGGGCAATAACTATTAGGACCTTAAATATCTTCGAATCTATGAGGCCTAGAGGAAGATTTGTGTAACAAAAATTACACGGTACGAAGGGGACTATCATATGGCGATAATAATTTTTGTCCAGGTGGAGGCGCCTCGGAGATACCAAGGTCATCTTTATTTTTTTAAATGGATCTGATATGTTTTTTTTCCATAATATGATACAGGAACTCGAAATAAGTTCAGAACTCACGACACAAGATCATTGAACAACATTTAAAGTAAACAAAAATCGATAGAAATACATTTTTATTATTAAATGAAATTTACGTTTACAAAAGATGTTCGAACGGATACATCGTGCATGATTGACTGACTTTTATTTTCATTTTATTTTAATCTTATTTCAACCCATTTTCATGTCTAGTTTATCCTGAAAACTTGCTCAGATGTCTTTCAGCAGTGAAAATAGTATCACGTATTATCACTTTAATGTAAACAAACACTCTTTGAAGGACATCTTAATAAGTTCACCGTAGGAATAAAAGTAAACATGATAAGATTAGTATCGATAAATCAGTCAATCGTGCAAGATGTATCCATTTGAAGAACAACTTGACATGATTTTAATTTATGGTGAATGTCAACAAAATTCAGTGCGAGCAAGAATTTTATATTCTGAACGATATCCTAATCGCATTCTGCTTTCTTGTCAAACATTTAAAAATGTGTGCGATTTAGACTAGTTTAAATACGTAAAAGTGAACGTGAAAAAAGAATAACCCATTGAAGTTGGTGTCCTCGCAATGGTTGCTCGAAATCCTCACGTTAGTTCGCGACAAATTGAACGAGAATCTGGTGTTAGTAAGAGGAGCGTACTCCGCATTTTGCATCGTCATAAATTTCATCCATATCATCTTAGTCTTCACCAAGAATTGCATGGGATGGACTTTGTGAATCGTATTACATTTTGTCAATGGGCTCAACAACAGATTCGAAACAATGAATCATTTTTCGATAACGTCTTATTCACTGATGAGGCAACCTTCACTAATCACGGGAATATTAATTTGCGTAACATGCATATGTGGGCAGTGGAAAATCCTCATTGGCTGCGGCAGGTCGAACATCAGAGACAATGGTCTTTAAATGTATGGTGCGGTATCATAGGCGACAAAATTATTGGTCCTTATTTTATAGACGGACGTCTAAATGGCAATAGCTACGCTAATTTTCTAGAGCATACATTAGTTCCTTTGTTAAAAGATTTGCCATTAATTACACGACGAACAATGTGGTACCAGCACGATGGATGCCCAGCTCATTTTTCATTGGTTGCGAGAAATAAACTCAATGAAATATTTCCAAATCGCTGGATTGGACGTGGGAGTCGTGTAATGTGGCCAGCTCGTTCGCCAGACTTGACACCACTAGATTTCTTTTTATGGGGAACCCTAAAGAACATGGTCTACAAAGAAGAACCAACTACACCTCAAATCATGCAACAACAGATTATTTCAGCCTGTACATTAATAACTCCTGACTTATTAAAAGAGCAAGCCAATCAGTAATCGGAAGAATCCAGTCTTGCATCGATAATAATGGCCATCACTTTGAACATCTTTTGTAAATGTAAATTTCATTTAATAATAAAAATGTATTTCTATCGATTTTTGTTTACTTTAAATCTTGTTCAATGATCTTGTGTCGTGAGTTCTGAACTCGTTTCGAGTTTCTGTATCATATTATGGAAAAAAAACATATCAGATCCATTTAAAAAAATAAAGATGACCTTGGTATCTCCGAAGCGCCTCCACCTGGACAAAAATTATTATCGCCGTATGATAGCCCTCTTCGTACCGTGCAATTTTTGTTTCGTACGCTGCAATGTCGCGATCCCTCGAGTTGTATTCGAGCGATTCCTTGGAATTGTAATAATCCGAGTGAGAACCGTGTCGGAGACTCCGGCCGTGCACGAGCGACGTGCTGACGATGATAAGACAAAATACGACGCTGAATATAGACATTATTATGTCGATCTAATCCGAATACGTTTTGCGTGAAAGATCAGGAATCTTTAATAATAATGTGATTTTTCTTGTCTCTCAGCCTCTCCAATTTATGGATGGATTTCTTGATTCAGGTTTTTTTGGAACGTGTTTTTCGTGGCGTATAATCTTTTTCTTTCAACGTACTATATTACTATTCGATATAGGCACGAGTACAACTCGAGAGATCGCGACGATTCCTTACGGCAGAGGGAGGAATCTCTGCACGACGACTTTGACATCTCGATGTCAAATGGATATGTCGCCAGGAGAAAACAAACGTCATAACAAACTATAGCGCGCCACATATGAGCCATTCTCGGTCTTCCGACACCGACTCGTAGCAATGCTGTGTTTGTAAGTCGAAACGACTTTGAAATTAACCAGACAGTTCGAACGATTGGCGAACGCAAACGAGAGACCAGCGGCTGCTCCGAAAAATTGACACGAATGGTGTCGTCCACCGAGAATGTGCCGCATCTGTATAACGTATCGCGAAAGCTACCGAGAGTACTCTTCGCACGAAGAGCCGATCCATAGTGTGCTTCGAGTTTTCTGCTGTCTCAGCAGGTTACAGAAATTCACGATGCAACGTACGAATCGCGACAAACGCGCTCCCAAGAGCGCAACGTTTTTCTCGTAACGCTCGCACCGCAATCTCTTCTCATAATAATCCAACTGGTCGGACGGGCGGTCGGCTACCGACAACGCACGGTCCTATGCATGGCAGCTTACTTCGGGCAAAAGCGGCAAAACATCGAGACCATCGGGACTTGGCCGCTGAGGGCGACGACGAAACAAACGTAGAATAACGCACGGCCGTTCGATCATGCAAAGCGCCAGATCATATTTTAATGAAAAAACTTTGGTTTTTTTATTTCAATTGATTAGAGCGACCTGTAGGCTGCACCGCGGAAAAAAAGAAGAGTCAACTTCGAGTAGCTGCAGCGTTGCCATTTTCAATTTTCACGACATAAAATAAAATATTTTCTTATAGCATTTATCGTCAATATTACGATGTACTTTATCCAAATTTAATCAACTTTTCCATTTTTTATAAATATCGACTGTCGAGTATACGATCGAACGGCCGTGCGTTAGTCTACGTTTCTTTCATTGTCGCGCTCAGCGGCCAAGTCGCGATGTTTTGCCGCTTTTGCCCGAAGTAAGCGGCCATGCATAGGACCGTGCGTCGTCGGTAGCCGACCGCCCGTCCGACCAATTGGATTATTATGAGAAGAGGGTTCATTCAACAAGCCGTCGCGCTCAGCGGCCAAGTCATGGTCTCGATATTTCGCCGCTTTTGTCCGAAGTAAGCGGCCATGCGTGGGTCGCCGTCTGACCAATTGGGTTACTATGAGAAGAGAGTTCTGGCGGGCCGAGAGAGACGTTGCGGTCTTGCGAGCGCGTTTCGTACGCTGCAATGTCGCGATCCCTCGAGTTGTATTCGAGCGATTCCTTGGAATTGTAATAATCCGAGTAAGAACCGTGTCGGAGACTCCGGCCGTGCACGAGCGACGTGCTGACGATAAGATAAAATACGTGCTGACTGATAAGACAAAATACGACGCTGAATATCGACATTATTATGTCGATCTAATCCGAATACGTTTTGCGTGAAAGATCAGGAATCTTTAATAATAATGTGATTTTTCTTGTCTCTTAGCCTCTCCAATTTATGGATGGATTTCTTGATTCAGGTTTTTTTGGAATGTGTTTTTCGTGGCGTATAATCTTTTTCTTTCAACGTACTATATTACTATTCGATATAGGCACGAGTACAACTCGAGAAATCGCGACGATTTGTCGTCGCCCTCAGCGGCCAAGTCCCGAAGATCTCGATGTTTTGCCGCTTTTGCCCGAAGTAAGCGGCCATGCATAGGACCGTGCGTCGTCTGACCGCCCGTCCGACCAGTTGGATTATTATGAGAAGAGATTGCGGTGCGTTCAGCGAGCGTTACGAGAAAAACGTTGCGCTCTTGCGACGTTTGTCGCATTTCGTACGTTGCATCGTGAATTTCTGTAAACTGAGACAGTAAAAAAACTCGAAGCACACCGACTCTTTGTGCGAAGGGTACTCTCGGTAGCTTTCGCGATACGTTATACAGATTTCTCGGTGGACGACACCATTCGTATCAATTTTTCGGAGCAGCCGCTGGTCTCTCGTTTGCGTTCGCCAATCGTTCGAACCGTCTGGTTAATTTTAAAGTCGTTTCGACTTACAAACACAGCATTGCTACGAGTCGGTGTCGGAAAACCGAGAATGGCTCATATGTGGCGCGGTATAGTTTGTTATGACGTTTGTTTTCTCCTGGCGACATATCCATTTGACATCGAGATGTCAAAGTCGTCGTGCAGAGATTCCTCCTTCTGCCGTAAAGAATCGTCGCGATCTCTCGAGTTGTGCTTATATCGAATAGTAATATAGTACGTTGAAAGAAAAAGATTATACGCCACGAAAAACACATTCCAAAAAAACCTGAATCAAGAAATCCATCCATAAATTGGAGAGGCTAAGAGACAAGAAAAATCACATTATTATTGAAGATTCCTGATCTTTCACGCAAAATTCGGATTACATCGACATAATAATGTCGATATTCAGCGTATGTCTTATCATCGTCAGCACTCTCGTAACGCTCGGCTCGCCGAACGCAACGCAACTCCATTCTCATAGTAACCCAACTGGTCAGACGAGCGAGCGGTCGCCGGCGACCCACGATCCTATGGACGGCCGCTTATTACCTCAGGCGAAAGCGGCGAAATACCGAGACTATCGCGACTTGGCCGCTGAGCGCGACGGCTTGCTGAACGAACCCTCTTCTCATAATAATCCAATTGGTCGGACGGGCGGTCGGCTACCGACGACGCACGATCCTATGCATGGCCGCTTACCTCGGGCGAAAGCGGTGAAATACCGAGACCATCGCGACTTGGCCGCTGAGCGCGACAATGAAAGAAACGTAGATTAACGCATGGCCGTTCGATCGTATACTCGACAGTCGATATTTATAAAAAATGGAAAAGTTGATTAAATTTGGATAAAGTACATCGTAATATTGACGATAAATGCTATAAGAAAATATTTTTTTATGTCGTGAAAATTGAAAATGGCGGCGCTGCAGCTACTCGAAGTTGACTCTTTTTTTTGCGCGGTGCAGCCTACAGGTCGCTCTAATCAATTGAAATAAAAAAACCAAAGTTTTTTCATTAAAATATGATCTGGCGCTTTGCATGATCGAATGGCCGTGCGTTAATCTACATTTGTTTCGTCGTCGCCCTCAGCGGCCAAGTCCCGATGATCTCGACGTTTTGCCGCTTTTGCCCGAAGTAAGCGGCCATGCATAGGACCGTGCGTCGTCGGTAGCTGACCGCCCGTCCGACCAGTTGGATTATTATGAGAAGAGATTGCGGTGCGTTCAGCGAGCGTTACGAGAAAAACGTTGCGCTCTTGCGAGCGCGTTTGTCGCATTTCGTACGTTGCATCGTGAATTTCTGTAAACTGAGACAGTAAAAAAACTCGAAGCACACCGGGGTCGACTCTTTGTGCGAAGGGTACTCTCGGTAGCTTTCGCGATACGTTATACAGATGCACAACATTCTCGGTGGACGACACCATTCGTATCAATTTTTCGGAGCAGCCGCTGGTCTCTCGTTTGCGTTCGCCAATCGTTCGAACCGTCTGGTTAATTTCAAAGTCGTTTCGACTTACAAACACAGCATTGCTACGAGTCGGTGTCGGAAGACCGAGAATGGCTCATATGTGGCGCGCTATAGTTTGTTATGACGTTTGTTTTCTCCTGGCGACATATCCATTTGACATCGAGATGTCAAAGTCGTCGTGCAGAGATTCCTCCCTCTGCCGTAAGGAATCGTCGCGATCTCTCGAGTTGTGCCTATATCGAATAGTAATATAGTACGTTGAAAGAAAAAGATTATACGCCACGAAAAACACATTCCAAAAAAACCTGAATCAAGAAATCCATCCATAAATTGGAGAGGCTAAGAGACAAGAAAAATCATATTATTATTAAAGATTCCTGATCTTTCACGCAAAATTCGGATTAGATCGACATAATAATGTCGATATTCAGCGTCGTATTTTGTCTTATCATCGTCAGCACGCCGCTTGTGCACGGCCGGAGTCTCCGACACGGTTCTCACTCGGATTATTACAATTCCAAGGAATCGCTCGAATACAACTCGAGGGATCGCGACATTGCAGCGTACGAAACAAAAATTGCACGGTACGAAGGGGGCTATCATATGGCGATAATAATTTTTGTCCAGGTGGAGGCGCTTCGGAGATACCAAGGTCATCTTTATTTTTTTAAATGGATCTGATATGTTTTTTTTCCATAATATGATACAGAAACTCGAAACGAGTTCAGAACTCACGACACAAGATCATTGAACAAGATTTAAAGTAAACAAAAATCGATAGAAATACATTTTTATTATTAAATGAAATTTACATTTACAAAAGATGTTCAAAGTGATGGCCATTATTATCGATGCAAGACTGGATTCTTCCGATTACTGATTGGCTTGCTCTTTTAATAACGTCAGGAGTTATTAATGTACAGGCTGAAATAATCTGTTGTTGCATGATTTGAGGTGTAGTTGGTTCTTCTTTATAGACCATGTTCTTTAGGGTTCCCCATAAAAAGAAATCTAGTAATGTCAAGTCTGGCGAACGAGCTGGCCACATTACACGACACGTCCAATCCAGCGATTTGGAAATTTTTCATTGAGTTTATTTCTCGCAACCAATGAAAAATGAGGTGGGCATCCATCGTGCTGGTACCACATTGTTCGTCGTGTAATTAATGGCAAATCTTCTAACAAAGGAACTAATGTATGCTCTAGAAAATTAGCGTAGCTATTGCCATTTAGACGTCCGTCTATAAAATAAGGACCAATAATTTTGTCGCCTATGATACCGCACCATACATTTAAAGACCATTGTCTCTGATGTTCGACCTGCCGCAGCCAATGAGGATTTTCCACTGCCCACATGTGCATGTTACGCAAATTAATGTTCCCGTGATTAGTGAAGATTGCCTCATCAGTGAATAAGACGTTATCGAAAAATGATTCATTGTTTCAAATCTGTTGTTGAGCCCATTGACAAAATGTAATACGATTCACAAAGTCCATCCCATGCAATTCTTGGTGAAGACTAAGATGATATGGATGAAATTTATGACGATGCAAAATGCGGAGTACGCTCCTCTTACTAACACCAGATTCTCGTTCAATTTGTCGCGAACTAACGTGAGGATTTCGAGCAACCATTGCGAGGATACCAACCTCATTCCCTTCATGGGTTATTCTTTTTTCATGTTCACTTTTACGAGTATTTAAATTACCGGTTTGTCTAAGTTTATCGCACACATTTTTAAATGTTTGACAAGAAAGCAGAATGCGATTAGGATATCGTTCAGAATACAAAATTCTTGCTCGCACTGAATTTTGTTGACATTCACCATAAATTAAAATCATGTCAAGTTGTTCTTCAAATGGATACATCTTGCACGATTGACTGATTTATCGATACTAATCTTATCATGTTTACTTTTATTACTACGGTGAACTTATTAAGATGTCCTTCAAAGAGTGTTTGTTTACATTAAAGTGATAATACGTGAATACTATTTTCACTGCTGAAAGACATCTGAGCAAGTTCTCAGGATAAACTAGACATGAAAATTGGTTGAAATAAGATTAAAATAAAATGAAAATAAAAGTCAGTCAATCATGCACGATGTATCCGTTCGAACATCTTTTGTAAACGTAAATTTCATTTAATAATAAAAATGTATTTCTATCGATTTTTGTTTACTTTAAATGTTGTTCAATGATCTTGTGTCGTGAGTTCTGAACTTATTTCGAGTTCTTGTATTATATTATGGAAAAAAAACATATCAGATCCATTTAAAAAAATGAAGATGACCTTGGTATCTCCGAGGCGCCTCCACCAGGACAAAAATTATTATCGCCATATGATCGTCCCCTTCGTACCGTGTAATTTTTGTTACACAAATCTTCCTCTAGGCCTCATAGATTCGAAGATATTAAAGGTCCTAATAGTTATTGCCCCACCCTGTATATCCACCATTAACGATAATAGATGGCTGAGATATAGATGATGAAGCTCCCGAATTCATTTTTAGATAATCAAAGAGCCTTCTAACCTCTACAATGTTCGTTGGGTTGTAGAAAGCGTATAACGATTTTAATTGACCTACAATTAAATTTGTGGTCAATTAAATCTGAATATTTCTGGGCCTATAATTTGATGGGATTTGAAGATTTAATAATCAAATCTACAGATATTTAGAACTTTCTAACGAGGAATTTATTATATAGCGTGTTACCTCAAGCGCAGCTCATCAAAGAGAGAGAGAGAGAGAGAGAAAGAGAGAGAGAGATTTAAAGAAAAGAAAGCAATCTTATCAGCATAGAATGGCGCCAAATACAAATAACAGAACTTAAAAGATATTTTATTACATATCTAACATACCCTGGAAACATACATTCTTATATTTTTCGGTTTCTTCGCCAGATATTGTATAGACGCTATTACATATTACATGAAGAACCGGCTAGTAGGAGAGGCGTTTCTTTCTTCTTCTTTTCACCCGATGACATGCGATCGATCGACGTATACAATTAACTTTAATTGTTGTACAATGTCCAATATAATTGTGATTATTTCTATTGTTTTTCAGTGAAGATGTGTGTGTGCGTGCATGCGTGCGTGCGTGCGTGCGTGCGTGCGTGCGTGCGTGCGTGCGTGCGTGCGTGCGTGCGTGCGTGCGTGCGTGGGTGCGTGCGTATAAAATCGGTGAATACACGGAAATGAAAGTAGATGGGAAAAATAAATGCATATTCCTCTTTAAAATCGCTTTTTGTTCTGCTTTCTTGCTCGATTTTCTTTCACGTCTTTTCTTAATAAAATATTTTAGCTAAAAATATAAAAACGATTTTTATTTTGTATTATAATGTACTTTATTATATTATATTTTATTATATATACAATTATACAGGGTGTCCCATTTTAATTGACCACCTCTCGTACTAACTTTACAGGAAGCGATCGTAGAGAAAAATGTTTCATACAAAAGTTTCTTTACTTCGAGGGGGACATAAGATAATATTATCCATTTGACCTTGGATAATCATTTGATGATCACGTGAAGGTCACCTTCAATTTCTTAAATGGAACCCTCCATTTTTTATTACATATTCTTGTAGTTTATCTCGAGAGCTTTCCAAAACACTATAATAAAATATGTTTTTGTCAAGTACTTTTTGAGATAATTTAAATTTTGTCATGACATTTTTTAACGTAAAATAAAAAATATCTGGTAAATTATTCACTTTTAGATGACTTTACCCTAATACTTTTAGACGTAGAATAATAAAAGAAATCGATTAATGTAAAAAACACGAAGAATTAGGTTTAAAAATTTTATTGAATTTTTAATTGCATCGGTGAATTTTGCAAAATTCCATATCTAAAAATTAATACTATTAATCGATTCCTTTTATTATTCTACGTCCAAAAGTATTAAGATAAAATCATCCAAAAGTGAATACTTTATGAGATATTTCATATTTTGTATTAAAAAATGTCATGACAAAATTTAAATTATCTCAAAAAGTACTTGACAAAAACATATTTTATTAGTGTTTTGGAAAGCTCTCAAGCTCTTAAGCTACAAAAATATGTAATGAAAAATGGAGAGTTCCATTTAAGAAATTGAAGATGACCTTCACGTGATCATCAAATGATTATCCAAGATCAAATGGATAGTACTATCTTATGTCCCCCTCGAAGTAAAAAAACTTTTGTATGAAACATTTTTCTCTACGATCGCTCCCTGCAAAGTTACGAGGGGTGGTCAATTAAAATGGGACACCCTGTATACTGTTTTATTATATAGCATTTATAATTTCTAAATTCTATTATACATAAAATAACAAATAATTTATAAAATTTAAAATGCAAAGAAGACTACTAATTATAATTGATGGCCTCTATAATTTGATCAATTTTTATTGAATTATATTGCATTGTGTTTTTAAATAGCCTTTTTCGGGCTTGCCGGTGGAGATAACGGTCATTGTATTAAATGGCCTTTACTTCCATTCCAAATTGCTAACTGCAAATATAAATTATCTGTTTTATCGTCAAAAATATAATAATTTTTGCAGCGCCGACAATTTTTTTTGGCTTTATAGAATTAAAAATCCTTCTCCAGGATTAAAATACATACGCAAACGGAGGGGGCTGGACTAGAATTCACGCTAAAAACGAAAAAAAGTATAAAAACATGTCTATTTACCTACACAACACTGAGGTTGGAACTATCAACTTGTGAATACATTAGCTTCATATAAAAGTTTTAGATCTTTTATGTACAAAATAACTATCGAGCCCCCTTTACTTGAGTGTAAACTTTAATTCTGTACAAGAATTTTTTAGTTCTATAAAGCCAAAAAAAATTGTCGACGTCGCAAAAATTTCGAGTCATATGTGCCTCAGATTTCGGTAATATTTTTAATTTTTTTTTGTTTTTAATATGAAGTCGATACTCACATGATTCATTTTTGCACGTTTGATTCTGCAAAAGGATTTTGTATTCTGTAAAGCCAATTTGATAATTTGTAATATTATAATTTAGAATTCCGCTCTATATTATCGACCTCGATCAAGATTCGAGCGTCACTTTAGGATCCCCTTAACCGATTGAGCATTTTAAATTTTATATTCATTAATCTTTTAATTGCCTTTATAGATTTAAAAATCCTTTTCCAGAATCAAAGTATAGACAATAATACAATGTGTACGTGAACTAATTTACTGCTAAGTTCTATCTTTCTACCGATTTTGCATGCAAACACATAAAATTTTCACATACGAAATTTTCGTAGTTATGCCACTTGTTTATTAAAGCATCTGGCTTATTTTAAAAACACAGTATTATTCTTTAATGTTAACTCTAGACGGGACTACACTTGTTTTACATGTACAAGATATAAAAACTTTTATATTAAGCAAATGTTGTTACGATTGTAACTCGTGGCATGACTATGAAAATTTCGTATGTGAAAATTTTATGTGTTTGCATGCAAAATCGGTAGAAAGATAGAACTTAGCAGTAAATTAATTCACGTACACGTTGTATTATTGTCTGTACTTTGACTCTGGAAAAGGATTTTTAAATCTATAAAGGCAATTAAAAGATTAATAAATATAAAATTAAAAATGCTCGATCGGTAACTATGTCACTTTAGGATCCTTTTAAGGGAATGCTGGACTGTTCTTTTTTACCGTCAGAGATAAATAATTTTTGCATTCTTGCCAATTTTTTTGGCTTTATAGAATTAAAAAACTTTTTCACAGGATTAAAATAGACATTCCAAAAAAGTAGGGATGATAGTTGTTTTGTGCCTAAAATCTACTAAATTTGTATATGAAGCTGTTGCATTTATGTGTCAACAAATCTAACCATAATGTTACATTTTAGTTAGAATTGTTGACACATGAATGCAACAGCTTCGTATACAAGTTTAGTAGGTTTTAGGCACAAAACAACTATTATCCCTACTTTTTAGGAATGTCTACTTTAATATTGTGAAAAAGTTTTTAATTCTATAAAGTCAAAAAAAAAAATTGGCAAGAATGCAAAAATTATTTATCTCTAACGGTAAAAAAGAACAGTCCAGCATCCCCTTAAGGGGATCCTAAAGTGATGCTCGAACTTGATCGAGGTCGGTAATGTAGGCCGGAATTCTAAGCTATAATATTATAAATTATTAAATTGGCTTTACAGAATACAAAATCCTTTTGCAAGATCAAAATACGCGCAAAAATGAATCATGTAAGTATCGACTTCATATAAAAAACGAAAAAAAATTAAAAAAAATATATAAATACCAAAATCTAAGGCACGTATGACTCGAAATTTTTGCGGCGCTGACAATTTTTTTTGGCTTTATAGAACTAAAAAATTCTTGTACAGATTTAAAGTTTACACTTAAGTAAAGGGGGCTCGATAGTTATTTTGTCCATAAAAGCTCTAAAACTTTTATATGAAGTTAATGTATTCACAAGTTGACAGTTCCAACCTCAATGTTGTGTAGGTAAATAGACATGTTTTTATACTTTTTTTCGTTTTTAGCGTGAATTCTAGTCCAGCCCCCTCCGTTTGCGTATGTATTTTAATCCTGGAGGATTTTTAATTCTATGAAGCCAAAAAAAATTGTCGGCGCTGCAAATATTATTATATTTTTGACGGTAGAACAGGACATTTTAGGATCCCCTTAAGGGGATCCTGGAGCGTTCTGTTTTATCCATTAAACATAATAATTTTTGTCACATAAATTCTTTTTGTTGGTTTTGTAGATTAGGAAATCCTTCTCCAGAATTAAAGCATAAGCATTAAATTCTCTCTGGATTGCGGAGTTCACGTTGAAAACAGAAAAAAAATTTTAATTTACGATATTTTTATCATTTCTTAGTCGAAAATGGTGTCTGAGCTGTCACGTCATAACAACATTTGCTTGATATAAAAGATCTGCAGCTTGTACTCACGAAATTCGAATTTTCAGACACGTAGATAACGCAAAAAAAAAACAGTCAAGTTTATAAAATTAGACTTTGATGCTTAAATAAGAGGTATTTGAGACAAAAATTTATGCTGACAGGCGTGCGAACGTTGAAAAAGTAGAGCAAAAATTTTTAATTTTTTTCCGGTTTCGATATAAAGTCGATACTCGCGAATTCTAGTCTAGCCTCTTCCGTTTGCGTATGTACTTTAATCTGGAAAAGGATTTTTAATTCTATAAAGCCAAAAAAAAATGTCGACATCGCAAAAATTAGTAAAAGATGATAATTCTTTATTGTATCTTATTGACGAGTAAGTGTGGAAGCTAAGAAGGCATATATATATACAATAATTATAAGAGATAATACATAAAATAAATACAAGATGTTAACAATTAATGTTTAAATTACTACAGATAATATATATTAGTTTAACATATCACAGTGATTAAAAATACGTCTCTTTGTTCAGAATACTAAATGATTATAGCAGAAGGAAATATGACTTCTTGCATATTAATTATCCTCACAGCAAAGTCATGAGGTCTTTCAAATCGATTGGTCCAACGACATCAACACTACTAGAACATCTTCCCTTCTTGAATTGCCCCATTTTATCTAGCTCCTGGAACAATGTAAGAATTAAGATTTAATATATTTATCCTGTATATTTTTTCTCTTTCAAAATATAAAATTGAAACTATAGCAATAAGAATTCTAACATTTAAATTCTATTTTTGAATAAAAGAACATTTAGAATTTTTCAAAAAAGAAATTAATAATGCATTGAATTATAATACTATCTTATGTCAGTGGCTTTATTGTCAGTAGATTAAAAATAATATAAAAAATAATATGACAATTTCGTGGGATTATAAATATACGAGATTAAGAAAGAGAAAACAACTAACCTTTCAAAACTGATCTTACAGCAATTTTCTGGTAGTATCTGAGCTATTTTTTGGTTTCTGAAAGGAAGATTTTGTATTTCTCCAAATAGGAACATCGCTCTATTTAGTTTTATTAAAACTAAACGCTCGGTCAATTCTCGCTCTATTACGAGATACAAACCTAAAGAAAAATACGATTTAAAAACATTCTTATCTTATTCTTATAAAGATTATTTAAATGAAATATTAATACTTTTTTTCCTTCTTTTCAGTTAATAATAAAATCTTTTGCATATAACTTAAAATGATATTTGATTAACAGTAATAAAGTTTATTTCATTTGAAGAAAAAAAGTTTGCGGACAAACAGAAAACTCTTATAATCCACAAAGACATTGTTGTATCAAGAACACCAAAGCAGACACAATACTATAATACAAAAAAATGTAAGATACATATGCAGTTTTTCAAAACAATATAATAAAATTCAATTCAGTTTATTCAATAACATTAGAGACAATGAAAATTGCATCATGGTTGCATATTAAAAGAAATGTAAATTAAAATTATATATGTAAAACTATTCCCCAATTATGTGCATATAAGTAAAAAATAAAATTAAGTAGTAAATCTTGTTAACACAAATTTTTAAAATAAATAATTGATAAAAAATTGCTAATTAAATCTACAGAATAATGTTTATCCATATTAAGTATGATAAATTAAAATCACTAAATAAACAATATAAATATAAGATATATATATATATATATATATATATATATATATATATATATATATATATATATACACAATATGAAAAATGTAGAATGCTTGAGCCTCGTTTAAAGAATATGATAAAAAATTTTTAATAAATAAAAGTTTACAATCATGTTATATTAAATTTGTTACATTATATTATAACTGTTATATTATAAATGTTATATTATATTTGAATTAATCAGAACTGGTTGAAGAATTATTTCTGAATAGAATTATATTTATTTATCAAAACATAAAACAGAATTTTAAAAGCAAATGTTTTTAATAGCGTAATTGTAAATTTTGAGCTTTTTAACCAAAAACTCCAAATCTCATTTTTATACTCACTTAATTCTTTTCTTTATTGGGGTCATATCATTAATTTTAAGCACTTGCGATACATTCTTAATGAATAATGTACCCTGTAATAAAAAAATTAATAGAAAAAAATTTCACAGGTATAATTTTACACATGAAACAAATAATATATTACTTACAGCATCAGCTATAGGAAGAGTAAGAGCCATTTGTCTGCATAGGGTCTGCAGATAGTTGTCTTGTTTACAACCTTATCAGTAATTATAAATGTAAAGAATTTTTCCTTTTGTTCTTCAGCATCTCGTACCACGAATACTTTGTGACATTCTGGAAAAATCGCACAATTAGCTATAATTTTTTATAAAAAGTTTCATTGAGATCGTCGAAAGCACTTTTAAGTTGTCTATCTGGCACGCATGCACATACACACGCATGCACATCTCCTTTTACATTACCTCGAGCCACCTCATTAATTTTTTTTACTAATACTATCAGATCACTCTTTCGTTTCCTGCCATGATTAATGTAAGAGCAGCTTATTGTACAGCGATAGTAACAGAATTATTATTATCATCTGTTACTTTGCTGTCACTATCGTTGTTACTTTATCATTTTCATTCTGCGTAACTGTCGAAACTGTAGCTACCCCACTTGTAGATTAGAATTGACCGAATAGGTAGAAATCCCAACAAGACAATTTAATTTCGATTGTCTTATTGGGATTTCTACCTATTCAGTAAATTCGATAAAGAGTAAAGCACACACACATATATATGCACAATATGAATATTAATACGTCTAATGTCTATTTCTACAAATGTAGATTTACTTTAATCTTGGTTGACCTTATTATTTTTTTTTAGTTCTAAGAACTAGAAAAAGATAAAAAATAAGTTAAACCGAGATTAAAGTTAATCTGCATTGGTAGAAATGGACATAAATGATGTAAAATGCACGGTCCAATAGTGAGATGACAATTGTCAATCCATCACTGATAGGGGAAGGAACTTTCCACTTCCGGTCGGCATCAGCAAATCCGATAAGTGTTGCGTTAATAGCTTGCAATTTAATCAATTTAATTAAATCAATTGCAAGCTATTAACGCAGAACTTCTGGGATTTAATTGCTAAAAGTATCTAAACAGAAAATCTGCCGAAAGATCTAAAATCGAGAAATATGAAAAATTAATGCAATATTATATTCTCATGAAAAAGGAGCCGATTTGCCAAATTAGAACAAAATCCGAGATGAGGGCGTTATACTGATGTTTTACCTGTTGCGCATAATAAAAAACAATACATTTCAGCATAATTTAATAAATAGTTAAATACATCACGCAGCATGCGCATGTCACTACGTATCGTGTCGATAAGATTTCCTAGGTAATTATTCAGTTTAGCTCCCTCACTTCAGAAATCGATGAAATTAGGCTCATTCGACGCGTTTTTGCTCAAAACGAACGAATCTGGCAGTAAAAAGTGTCGCTCTCGCCTGCGAAGTGAAATATTAATTATTAAAGTTGCCCTGTTTTAAGGTTAGGATACCTGTCATATCGACGCTATGTAACAAAGTGAGCATGCGCTGGCATGCGCCGTGAATGCGTCGTGACAGAAAGCGCACAACATAAGTTGCAAACCTATGTGGAAGTAATGAGATTGAATAATAACAAACCTATGTGGAAGTAGTGATATTGAATAATGACACGTGGGCGGGGTGCAGGGGGAGGGCTTCGCCCGTAAATTTATAACATAAAATTTATAACATAACTAGAGAGCTCCGCATTAACAACGTGGAAACAAACAGCGTGGACGTAGGTTTCCTTTTTAAAAGAAAACCTACATCCAAGCTGTTCGTTTCCACGTTATTAGTGCGGAGCTCTCTAGTTATGTTATAAATATTACGCAGGGATGCAGGGGGAGGGCTTCGCCCGTAGAGTCCTATAATCAGAGAAGCGACATTAGCGAACTCCTTTTGATTGGTCAATTGAGTCACGTGGTTTAGTCGCCATTTTGTGTACCACTGTCGGGCTTCATATACAACAAAATAGCGTGCTCCGTACTATTCAGTGCTACATAAAGAGACAATGCAATTAGAAATTATAAGGTAAAATCTTATTTTATATAATATGTAATATTATTATATTATTATGAGTCTGTTTCTCCAATGTCAGTTAACTTTAACCTATATGATTGTCATGTGACTGTGTGCTCCAAACCCGCTTTGTTGACGTCACCAGCTGTTACAAGCTCATGGACACTCATGGATCAGCTCCTAAGGTACACAAGATGGCGAACCAAAGTCATGGTGGGGGTAAATGTCGCTTCTCTGACTATAGGACTCTATTCGCCCGCTGCACCCTGCCCACGCGTTATTATTTAATATCACTACTTCCACATAGGTTTGTTATTATTCAATCTCACTACTTCCACATAGGTTTACAACTTCAATTTTGCGCGCTTTCTGTCACGGCACATGCTCACGTCGCTACAAGCATTCACGGCGCATGCTCAGTTCGCTACATAGCGTCGATAAGACAGATATCCTAACTCTAAAACTGGGCAACTTTAACAATTAATATTTCGCTTCGCAGGCGAGAGCGACACTTTTTACTGCCAGATTCGTTCGTTTTGAGCAAAAACGCGTCGAATGAGCCTATTTTCATCGATTTCTGAGGTGAGGGAGCTAAACTGAATAATTACCGATTTCCTCACCTCAGAATTTGAATATTTGGCAATTAATAACTCTTCGAATATTAACTTTAATAATCTACAGTAGGGTATATTGTCAAGTTACAGCAAAATCGGTGAGTGTGCTCATCTCCTTCAGTATTACCAAAATTTTCTATTTATTGAGATGCGTATGTATTAATTTATTTTGGAATTTTATACAAAGTGGAATAAATTTTTTCTACCTGGTCTGCAAAATGTTTCTATTCGTTGTCTTTGCCAAAAATCCCACTATCATAGATTGCTGCTTCTTTTTTGACTAATTATAGGTAATCTCTTGCTACTGAGGCTGCGGTCCACTTGACGCTACAAATGTTTCGAAGCATTTTTCTTCCCTTTTTTTTAAAATAAAGATAGAAGGAGAAAAAGAATGCTTTGAAGCATTTGAAGTGTCAAGTGGACCGCAGCCTGAAGGCTCAACACCAAAGAGAAGCATCTCCGCCCAACCGGCCCAACACGTGCACGTCACGCGCCGCGTCTTGCAAATCACATGTATATAGAGCGCGCCTGCGTTACGAGCAGCGCTGGAGACCCTAGAAGTAAGGGTGCTTTCACATGAGTTCGAAATAACGGAACGGAAAAAGAACGGAAAGGCAAATGATGGGGGTTAACCAATCAGAACAATTCCATTCCGTTATTTCGAGCTCTATGTGAAAGCACCCTAAGAGACTGACCAAGGATAGAAAATGGCTCCAACGGAATGTCAAGCGATGTGCACAATGTGTAGAATGAGCACGTTCAGCGGAAAAAGATGCTCAATGAGCTTAGTGACTCTTTAATATGATTGGCTCTTACTTTTGGTTTTTCTTTGGAATCTAAAGCCCATTCTACAATAGTCGCAAGTTTTCAGTTGCTTTTTGCGACAACCAATAACCGTCAAGCTCCATATGTAAAGCTCAACGCTCGTTGGCAGTTGCAAAAGGCAACTTGCGACTTGTGACTATTGTGGAAGACCCCTAAGTGTAGAAACCAATCGTATTAAAGGATTACAAAGCGTTTACTGAACAGCTTCTTCCGCTGAACGTGCCCATTGTGTGATATGTATCGTTATGTATAAAAACCTAATTTTTTCAGACAATGATAGGTTGTAGCATACTTGAGTGTCAAGAAGTGAAAACGGATTTATTTTAATACGTTTTCCATATTTAAGGAAACGATACATATCACACATTCTACGCATTGTGCACATCGCTTGACATTCCGTTGGAGCCATTCCGCCATTCTTCCTTGGTCAGTCTCTTACTTTTAGGGTCTCTAGGCAACGCGGTAGCGCCAATCACCGGAAAGCGTTCAAAGCACGGGAAATAATTCCTGACGATTCTATAAGTAGTAAAACATCTTCTAAACTGTTGTATTGTATTATTGATAAAGAATACATGAAAAAATATATACAAAAGTTAGTACCAATGAGCTGTGCGCTTCCCCATATGAAGGGCACAAATTGATAATCGTCCAAGCTCCAAACACTGACTATTTATTGTATTTTTTAATGACGTGTATTATTTTATAGATATTATATTTAAAATATAATTGATTCTTTTAAACATATTATTTTACTATTTTATTTATTTCGCAAATAAGAAAAATATGAATAACCAGCCATTTTAACACGATTGATATTACGACAAAATCGCACGCCCAGACGTCTTTTAGACATCTAGAAATCTGCCTAAAAGATGTCTTAAATACGTCTTTAAGATGTTTTATGACCCGCTTTTAGACATTTTGTTGTGTGGGATACGATATTGTTGTCATAACAAAGACATAAAAATACAATGTTTTATCATACTCTAGCATGAAAATGTCTAATGAAAAATATATGATAGCGTTCTCGGTCGGTTAATCCTTATTGATGATGTTCTGAGAATCTCCGCGTGATGTCGTAGGATGGTATTCAATATGGTGGCATGTAAATGCATTTGATACGATCTAGGCTGCGTTTCAATATTCACTGCCAGTACTGCAAATCTAGTTTGAGTCACGCACATTATAGATTTTCAGTACTGACAGTGAATTTCGGAACGCACCCCTAAATATGCGACGGAAAATGATGTTTCTTCAGAAAGACTTGAAATGTTTATGCATCTAATCTTTCATGTACATCCCGTACTCAAATAAAATTAAAACATTGAAATATTCTTATAAACGATTTTTAAAATAAAAATGACTTATATTATGAATAAAATTATTTTCAAAATATTAGCATTTAATATTGTTTAAACTCTTTATTAAAAAATACCCAAAAAACACTTTCGCAATGAAATATGTTAACTATCGATATGTACTCGGCGAAACCAGATTTACCGATTCAGTGAATATTACAAATCCAACCATGTTGATTTTGAAGTTACGCAACGCACGTTTCGGGTGACGTGATGAATATTTAATTTTACCATCCGCTTGTAAATTCGTGTCATATAGACATGCAAAATAAATGGATCGATGATATACGAAAACTATGCATTAATGACATGATACGATAGTTTATTTTTGCACACGTAAAATATCACGTAGAATTATTGCAGTCTTCCTCTAGTGCGAAAAGTTTTCTTTTCAAATACAAACGTTTATGCGTTAGAATCACCGATAAAGCATCGATATAATACTTATTAGAGTAATAAGTGTGAAACGTAAAAATATTTTATTAAAATTACCTCACTGTTATCAGATTACATTCTGTAAGGATAAAGAAAGTCCCTCGAGTAGCACTGTGCGAGAAATAAATTCACTTTTGTTTTATCCTTCAATCTCATGCGTGATTAATTTTGCATATAAATAAAACACAAGTCACAGCTTATAAAGTTTCGCATGGCTCATGATAAAAGAATTACTATTTTAAAATCTATTATTCAACGTAGATATCTTGTATTCATAACTAGAGTCCACAAGCCTCATCTATTGTACAAGCTGAGAATTGAAAGCAAACTCTTGCTTATAATCGAAGCTAACTCCCCGGGTAGCAAGCTGACGTTAATTGTCATCATTTTGACGATAATAGTCAACTAGCTAGATCTTGTTTATCTACCTAAGTTTTATTTAAATCATGAATGCGATCGTTCAAAATGAAATTTAAATAATTACTTAAAATCTAATCTAGTCTTACTGCGATCAGCAAGCCCCATTAGGTTCGAGTTCGGGCTCACCAATGACCGTAATGTGGTGCGCGCCCTTAGGAAAAGGTGATGGGTGCGCGGGCAAGCAGGCAAAATGCCAAGATCAGCTCGCCAGCCGCGCTTTCCGGTCAGCGTTTTATAAATACTGCAGACACAGGCAAACAGTGCACCGAGGCACGGCAGACCAGTCGTGAGATCACTCGAGGTGCGTGGCCGTTTGACTTGCGCGAGAGAGAGAAGGATTTACTGATTCTTATCTCTCAACTGGTGGACTCTCCAGACGCGAGTGCTCGCGTGAATTTCGTGGATTTTACCCGCGAATGTGCCCTCCCGAGTAGACACGTGCTCTTCCGATGGTGTTATGTGCTAATTGTGCCCCTTCGTGTACCTCCAAGTGCTTCCTCGAATTCACGGATCGCGAGAGCGAAGGGGAGGTGCACGCAATCCGATAAATTTGCATGGACAACCCCGTGCTGAGTGTGCTCGCGTTTCCGTGAATCGTCCATGCTGCTTACATAAATAACGACGGGAAATCGCGAGTTCCATCAACCGTAAGTTCGCGCTCGCCGATATGAGTGGAATTTGAATAAAATGCAATTATTGGACGCTTGCGGATATTTTCTCGATACTTTCGTACAAGAGGGTTTTCTGAGGGACTCTTGTATGTTAATGATCCAGCAAGAGTTGTGTTTGTCGAGTTAAAACGAACTTAGACTGCTGCCTTTTTAAGATCAAATAATTACAAATGTCTAGCGTTTTAAAAAGTGCGGCCAAATTTAGCTCCTTCTTCATACTTTGAATTTTTCTAATAAATAAACAATAAATATTCCGTTTTTTGAACTCTTTAATAAATGAGACACTGATCGATACACTGATACACTGATCGATACACTGAATTGAAGCTTAGAACAAGTAGATTAAGAAAATAAAGTTGGAAGTAAACGGCCCAAAAAGATTGCAATCTCAATAAAATTGTAACCTTTTGGACCGTTTATTTCTAAAACGGCTGAGACTTTATATTTCTGATCTACTCATTCTAAACTTCAATTCGTATCATTTATTGGAAAATTCAAAGTCAATGAAAAAAGGCTGAAAAGGTCCGTCTCTTTTAACATCATAATTCTCATCATATATAATGTGACATAATCGTGACGAAATGAAGGGAAGACACGTGCACGTTTACTTTTATTGGACGAATGAAAATTCACAGGGAAAGCCGGAAATACCGCCCAACCGATACCACTACTCACGAATGTTGCAACGTCTTTGCGTCAAGAGGAGATCGCCCGTGTGCCTCCCAATTGAGAAGAGCTAGAAACGTCTCGGAAACGCTCATCTTGTATCTATTGTCGATGCGTGCGATCTGCCAAATCGCGTGTATATGGCGCGCGCATTCCTCGTGAAATTCGCGGCCGCTCTCGCCTTCTCGGCGTCTCTTGCGCAACAATTGTATTGCGCGGCGCAAAAATACAAATGATCCGCCGGCGGCACGCGCTCGCGGAAACTGCGATTTCAGGCCGTAAACGGTCTCTCCCGTCTCAACGGGAAATGAACGGTCGCGTCGTTAGACGCTCATTTCACGGCGGACTATATCCGGTTTGATGTCCCACTTCTCCGCGCACTCGTACCGCACTCGTACCGTCGGAATCCTATTCATCCTGTTATCGCATGTGATTCGCATAACGCGAGCGTTCAACATGATCATCCCCCATTAATCCACTCCTTTCGTCGAGTCGCTACGTCGTTCTCACACATCGATCGTTTTGCAGAGAATTGGCTGCGCTCCGGAGAGCGGGATTTTTTTCGGAACGCGGGACGATGACCGACGATACTGCGAGATTTACGAGCGACAGGATGTAACGTCTGGTCTGGTCCGCAATTGAGTCCGCGCGTCGAGCCGTAAAAGCCAATTTCTCGGCGATAAAAAAAAAGAAAGGATTATCGAAATGAGCGGAATGAAGAGGGCGATCGGCGGGTCCATTCACAGAATACGGGAGTTCGAGCTCGAGAAGGTAATGCCAATTCTTTCCGTGTCTTCCCGCCGGCTCTCTTTCTCTCTCTCCTCCACGGAAACCGGTCACAATTGGATTTTTCTTTGTCAGCCGTGGCATTTCCCTGAAGTCCCTTCCCGCGCTTGTCCCTCGAAAGGTGAAGCCTAAACAACGGCGGCGGCGTGCGGAGCTTTTCCAGCTTCGAGACATTGAGATCCCGAAATAGGATTCGCGAACGAGCAGCATTTCATTATGCTCGCTCGACTAACGGCCGTTCTCCTTCCTGGCATTGCACCAATGTTTCCCTAACGGAGGATCCGTGACGACGGCGGCAACGACGACGACGACGTTTGCGACCGTGACTCGTCGTCGGATCACTTCGTGACTTTGTATCTCTAACACTGAATCACACAGGCTCCTGGCGTCGCTGCGATTGCATTCTTGATGATGACACAGAAACTAAATGGAATTTGAGATTCATTTGATCGGGAATATTTTAATTAAAATATTTGTGTTCCCCTATAAACATCTATTTCATATAGAAGACATATATTTTACGATAATAGAGGTAATTTATTTATTTTGTGCGTATATGTTAAAATATGGAAAATTAATATTGTTTGCGATATTTGAGAATCAATTAAATCTCTCTTATTGTCAGTTGACTTTAATTATTATTGTTATCTGTTTGATTAATATGTCGACGCAAGTCAAGTTACAAAACAAATTGAGATTTTGCAATATTTCATTTGTACACAGAGAAAAAAGTTTCTTTGGATTTAATAAATTTGGTTGAAGTCAAATAAAAATTTAATCATTGGAATAGTCCAATCAAATTAACGTTTGAACTAACAAATACGAGATTGTTTTGACTCTCAAAAAATATATATATTTACTTTAAATAAAATATTTAAAAAATGAAGTTAATTTATTTGTTTAAGTTTCTAAGTTTAATGATCATAGCAAGTAATGAATTAATTGAAACAAATAGCGATTTAAATAAGATATATTTAAAGTACTATTTCAAATAATAGTTATTTTGCCGTTAAATAATGATTTAATGCAACAGATTTTTACTCAATAAAATAATGTTTTGTATAAAATAACATTTTTTTAGTGAAACAAATAAGTCAAACACCTATATTATCACAAACAATTTTCCATTATATCAAATATCAGAATAAAAAGTAATTTCAACAATTAACAGTCAACTTTAAAAGTCAAACACAGTTCGCAGTGTGTCGACGCTAGTCGAAATTACAAGTGATTACTTCATAAAATTGTTAACTGAATATTAATTAATTAATGCCTGACGAGCCAATTTTAATTTTAATCACCTAAATTTTAAATGTCCAGAGAGTTTTTAGTTAATTATTTATTTAAAAGTAACTTTGTTTCTCTAAGCAAAAATTCACACCTTTGATTTGATTCCTATCGCATCCGGGCGAGAAAACGCGACGCCTCGCTTGTAATAAGATACGTAGTTCAATGAAACGGTATCAAGAAGAAATCGTTTTGTGTGTCGGGTTCGCGTTGGGATGAAAACGTGCGTTCGGAGCGTATACGTGCGTCGGGGTAAAAATAGACATTGCGTAGAGATCCGGCCGTCGGGCGTACGAGCGTCGCCGTCGTGCTCAGCGTGCAGCGGATAACGCATCGTCGTCGTGGTCGTGCTCGCTCGCCGGGATCCCTTTGCGTTTCCCACCGGGGACTGCATTTTCCCTCGTGACACACCGCGCGCATACGTTCACGTTGCCGGTCCTTTGTCCCGGGGTCGCCCGGTCTCCCTCCGGAGTTTCAGCGTCATTGCGATCCGCCAGGCGGATGCTTGCCGGGCACCTTCATCTCATCCGTCATCCCCCTGGAGGCTGAAGTGGCACAGCGGACGTTGTTGATCCCCCTCCCCTCCCCCCCCCCCGATCGATCACGGTCGCGTCATGTGCGGCAGCGCGTCGAGTGCTAACTATTCTCTGGGACAGGTGAATCTGATCGAGGAGTTCGACATCCTGCAGATCGTCGGCGAGGGATGGTTCGGCAAGATCCTGCTGACCGAGCATCGCAGCACGCAGACCGAGATGGTGCTCAAGGCCCTGCCCAAGGCGTACACCGGCGTCTCGGACTTCTTCCGGGAATTTCATTACGGGTTACATCTGTCGGCGCACCGAAACATTATCACCACCTACGACGTGGCGTTCGAGACGGCCGGCTTCTACGTCTTCAGCCAGGAATACGCCCCGCTCGGTGAGAGACCTTCTACTGCACGTGTGCGCCGATTTTTTACTCGCAAATCGGACGCGTTCGTTGACTCTTTAGTTTTGAATTTTAACTCTACTGTGCGATAATTCATTTTTTTATCCGTATAAATTTGTGTAGGGTAACATTTTAATTCAAGTAAGTTATAACGTTTCATTTCGACAAAAAATTCAAATTATTTGTGAACGTGTAACAATATATTACAATTTATTTAATTATCGCGAAAGGGACATAATGTAGATTTTAAAAAATTAGTTAAGTTCATTTTTGTCGAAGAAGTAAAAAATATTTATGAAATTCTTACAATGAATTCTTACAATTAGTTCCGAATTCTAACTCTGATTATATGATTCATTGTATTATTTATATAAATTCGCGTAGAACATTTTAATTTAAATAAATTATAACGTTTTATTTCGACAAATAACAATTCAAATTATTAACAATATACTACTGACAATTTATATAATTATCGCAAGAGAAACATATTGCAGATTTAAAAAGAAAATCAATTGAGTTCATTTTTGTTCAAGACATAAGAAATATGATTTCTTCATTTTTCAGTTCCCAACAAACCAAATTATTTGTAAGCGTATAACAATATATTTCTGACAATTTATTTAATTATCGCAAAAGAAACATATTGTAGGCTTAAAAACAAAATCAGTTGATTTCATTTTTATTGAAGAAATAAGAAATATGATTTGTTACTCTTTACTTCCGAATTTTAATTCTACTTACTGTGCGATCCATTTTCCTACCCGGATAAACTCGCATACAGCGCAGCATTTTAATTCATATCTATAAATTGTAATGTTTCACTTCGATAAATAATCCATACCAGTTACGAACGTGTAATATTATAAATTGTTTATTTAATCATCGTAAAATATATTGTAGATTTAAAAAGAAAATCAATTAAGTCCATTTTTGTTGAAGAAATAAAAAGTATGGTTTTGATACAATTAAATATATTGTATAAATATTATCTAAAAATATGTTTTAATTTTATTCGTAAATTATTTGAATTATGTGAATATGTAAAATACTTCTTTTTATTACAGTTTAATAATCAAACATTAATTTTTCTTTTCTCTAAACGGAATAAATTGCATCGGCTTTTACTGTAGTACATATTGCTTATTGCAATACATACTGCATTGTAAAAAGTAAATAAAACTAAATGAATAAATGTAAAAACTATACATATATACATATATTATATATGTATGTATATAAATTGTATAAACATTTTACATTTATTGTTCATGCAATGGGTTTTTTTTTCTTTATTGTTGCACTGAACTGCACTAAAATATGTATTCTTTCCATTTTTATCAAATTTCAAACATGTCTATTTTTCTCTAATTGTAAGTGTAAAGAGTACTTCTTCACTACACTACTTCAGCTATAAAAAATAGATCTAATTTTGCATATAATATTTTGCAGTGCAATGAGTTCAAACAATAACTCTAATATTTATTTCTATCAATGTGGATTAATTTTAATCTCGGTTCAATTTATTTTTTATTTTTTTCTAATTATTAAATCTAGAGAAGGATAAGAAGTAAGTTAAACCAAGACTAAAGTTAATCAGCATTGATAGAAACGGCCATAAATATTTTCCGAGACGCGATGTCATTTATGAAACGACCGTCACTGCAGAGAACATGGCATTCGCCTTGCCATTGCACGAGAATACATCTTATATTAGTTATCACTGATTTCCAGGCGATCTCACGTCGAACGTGACGGAAACAGGATTGGGTGAGCTGCACGCGAAGAGAGTGGCTAGGCAACTCGCCGCCGCGGTGCATCACATACACAGTCGCGAGCTGGTGCATCGTGATATCAAACTCGACAATATACTCGTGTTCCGCAGTGACTTTTCGCGTATCAAGCTGTGCGACTTCGGCGAAACTAGGCGGGTCAATACCGTCGTGCGTAGGCACAACGAGTGGCTGCCGTACTCGCCGCCCGAGGTATTGCAGATCGACACTGACGAGACGTACAAGTAATTATATATATATGCTCTGTGATTGATCTTATATATACACTGTATATTCTTGTTCACGTCACATGGTAGTTACGTGCACGGAAAATTGAAAGAAGGATTCAAAGAAGATGGGATAAAAATCGATTGAATCTTATTTTCAGAAATGTTACGATATAGTGTGTTCTTTTTTTAGAGAGAGAGAGAGAAAAATGAATGAATCCTGAATATATCTAGAACATTCTGTGCTGTTACTCAACTCTACTGCTGCAAGCGAAAAAATGAGCACTCATTTTTATTCTACTTTCTCGCATATGTTTCTTCTCAAATTTCTCATTTCTTTAACTTTGATTTGTTTACCCTTTGTTGCGCACGTAGGATGTATATTTCAAAGATTTTATTTTTGCATTAGTACTACAAATACTAAAAACATTAATTTTTTAATAAAATGTCAAATGGTACAAACATTTCTTGTTTCCGTATAGTTTAATACAAATAACTATGTTTAACTACTTAAAAAAAATTAATTAATAAAACTTAATTATCCCATTTAGGGATTAAATATATAAGAATTGATAATGAAAAATTGAATGAATAAAATAATAATAGAAATCAGCCTTATAGGTTAAGCTAGATCCACATTTTATTTAATAATTAATTCGAGTACATTTTTGCCCAGCTAACTCAACAAACTAAAGCTAGAAAAATACAATCATAAAATTAAATTAATAATCAATTTAAAAATTATGATACTAAATGTATCATTAAAAATCTCCTCCTCCATATACCCCAAGTAATAAAAAAATGATTAAAAAAATTTTAACTTTTTTATGATTTTTTATGAATAATTATAGAGGATGTTTCCTACATTCCACTCGATTACTCATGTCTCAAATTTTGACATGGCGCGCAATGAAGGGTTACTATGAATTCGAAATTTTTATGATGTAAAAACGCGACCGGGTGCGTGTGAATGATATATCCGAGATACAGTTTGGCCATGTCAATATGCATTCTAACGGCAACGGACGGACGATTTTCAGAGCTCGCACATCGCACGACGTCTGGCAATTCGGCATTGTCCTATTTGTCTGCCTGACCGGGTGCCTGCCATGGCAGAAGGCGGCGATGGACGATCCGCGCTACACGAGATATCAAAACTGGCACAACGCGACGCTCAACATCGCCAAGAAACCGAAATTATTTCAGCTGATCAGCTCGCGGGCGCAGAGGTGGGTCTCCACTCGGGAAGCCGAGAATGCGAAATTAAGCGCCACGTCGTGCATCTCGAATACATCTAATATAATATAATTAGCTGACATTGACTCTCTACATGCGCTATCTATTGTTTATATCAAATTGTCGAAAGTATTGTTATTCAATGACAACCAGAACTTTAGGGATTTTGTTAAGAATTTAATTACATATATTAGTACTCTAATTTTTATTTTTATTTTTATTTATAATGTCTTATATTTATCTAGATTTTTCTCTGTCATTGTGTTTTTCTTTTGTTTTGTGTTTTGCGTATCCGTACTAACTTAATGTTCTCTACCCAATGAGAAACAATGAATAAAAGAATGATCGAAAGTTTCGTCGATTAGACGCCAATTACGGTCCAAATAGACATCATTTCTCATTGGATACTTTATTCACTATTCTATTTAATCTTGTAAATTTTCTGGAAGATTTTAATTTTAATTTTTTCTTTTGTTTATACTACAATCTCAATATAAGATCTCATCCTGTCTCCTGATACACTCATTTTTCATATTTAACAATAAAAGACTATAATTATTATAGCGATAATATGACAAATCGTATAATAAACAAACAAAAAAGTAGTTTCGAAAAGCCCACATGAACTAGCAAGCTGATTTTTTTATAACATACTTTTATTAATTGTAAGTATAGGATTACTAAATATAAAACTTTGACTCCGGCAATTCAGCAGAAATTAACAATAAGTTAAAACAAAAAAGTTTAAATAGAACATAATTTTTTGACATCATGTAAATAAAGTGATAATTATTTGGATTACGGGAGGTAGCTTCAAGATCTTGATTTGACATATATTATTGACATATATTAGAAGTTACCTTTCTGAGTAATCTTTGAAAGGTTTTAACTGGCGGTCGTTGTTACATTCATAAACAAATTGCACGATAAATCGGACACGACGGATACAAATAGTGGTGGGTTAGGTTGTATCTTACGGGAAGGGACGCAGCCCCAGGAGGCAAACCACGCATTTCTATGGGAGCATTATACCTACAACATAGTTGAACGAAAATAAGGAATACTATAAGCAATCACTTCTAAACGATATAATCTAACCTAATTTACCACTATTTGTTGTGAACGATAACTGAAGAATGTTATGATGGATGTTTGCATCAATTTTATAATTATATTTACATGGTGTCACAAAATTACATTCTATTTTTTTACCTATTTTCTTAACTACTTTTTGTTTATAATTTTGTAACGAACAGCGACAATTGAAACCTTTAAAAGGTTACTCAGGAAGGTGACCTCTCTAATAAATGTCAGGATCAAGGTCATTGGAGCTATCTTCTATAATCTAAATAATTATCTTAGTATTCACTACACTTATAATTAGTGAAGTGTGTTATAAAAAAGTCAGTTTGCTAACTCATTGGGTTTTTCGAAAAAAATCTAGATTGCTTGTTACATGCTTTGACATTTTTTAAAGAATGTTCAAGAGGCTGTTGGATCCGAAAGCTGAAAAGCGGCCAGTCAGCGTTCTGGAAGTAAATAAATATTTAGAAGACAGATGGCTGGCGAAGCTAGGGGTCGAAAAAGCGCTGAACGGTCAGTTGACTTTGCATCGCGATAGTATCGGCGATATGTCACGATATCTCAGCGACATTTCTTTCTATGTGTATGTACAGGCGGCGCTGACGAGAGGGACGAGCTTTGCCCGTCCATGTACAGCTTTCACAGTTCCTTGGAAGAGAAAAATCAGCTCCTCCACACTCTTACGACGTACGGCATCGAGACGACGGTGGACCGCTCGAAGAAGAAGGATCGCATCAGGCAATGGATACAGGCTAGCGCGATCGTCGAGGAGAACGAAGGGGACGAGTCGTCGGACATTTATGAAGACTCGGAGTTTTACGACGACGAGGAGGACCGGGACAATGACGGGAACGGAAGCGAAGAGGCGGAATCGTTCTCCATGCGGGGCAGGCATTTCCCGGAGCGGCGCCCGAGTGCCGCGACGAATAATCCCAGAAAGAGGAGAGGCAGCAGCAGGCTCGCGACCGGTCGCGTCGAATCGAAAACCAGAGTGCCGGTGAAGCCCGTCGAGAGGAAAATACCTTTCGCGCCTCAAGTCGCCGAGGAGCGAGAAACAATTGCGCACTTCGCCAGCTTTCCCAACGGCGATCCTAACCTCGCCGCCGTGAGCAATGGCGGCGATCGGGCGCCCGATCTTTCCGCGACTTCGGCGAACGTCGTTCACGATATATCGCCGCTAACGGCGAATAATTTTTCAAGCAATCCTCAATCGTCCGTGTCCAGCACCAACGGTCGAGGCGTCAAGGACTCGGCGAGGACTAGCGCTAACAATTCTCGAGACGCGTCGCCGCTCTCCGCGCAGCCGGTCGTCGCTGTCCCTATCAAACAATCAGGCTCGAAAACCGCACCGAGCGTCCCGGATAGCGGAAGTAGAATCGCACCGATGAGTCCGCAAATCCCGGCGAGAAAAAATCGCGCTCACACGGCGCCGTTCTTGGACGCACGATCGGCCGAGAGTCGGGCGGACCTGATGAAAAGGACACAGTCCGCGACAGTGTCGCGGACACCGGAAACGGAGGAGCCGCCGTTGCCACCGCGTGCGCCAGGAAAGACGTCCGTTTCTCCGTATCCGACGACAGCTCGGGCGGACAATCCCTCGGTGTTATCGACTTCACGAGCGGGGAAAGCAATCGCTCCATCGGTCGCCCGAGCTGATAGAGCACCGGCGCCGATAGGTAACGCGCCTCTAGCCGAGTCCCAGCCTCCCAACAGCACTCTGCCTGGCCGAGTCGAAGGCATGCCGCCAAGTGCGACGCAAATCACGACGTCGGCGGCTTCTCATTTGGCAATGCAGAGCTTTAATGCCCTACAGGATATCGCAGGCGCATCCTCGGCCGTTTCGCCGAATGTGAGTAAACGAGCCGAAGAAATGAATGTGGCTTACGGAAAAGACGCGTACGAGCACTACGGCATCGCCCAGGGAGTCATCCTGCCGATGAGAGTGAATATCGTTAGGCAAGACTCTACTGGCAGCGGTAGCCGATCCGTGAGCAACTGAGATACAAACTGAAAAATATAGATGTTTTTATGTTAAACTGCAAGATGTTTGGTTGGGACACAACAAAATATACAAGGAAGGATTTTCTTTGAAGTCGATGAAAGTTGGATATTCAAGCAACCCAGCTTTGACGATTGACATCCAGAGTGATAACCCACGTCGCCAATTGGCCGATTTAATATAACAATTTCTGATTGGTGGTTCAGGAGAAAAACTCTAAGCACTGATCGCTGTGAATGATTGTGGGCTAACGGGACTTTCCCCACTTAGACTCTGGTTATATCAATTTAGAGATCGGGAGCCACACAAACTAAAAGAAGAAAAAGCGCAACTCAACTAATCACAGAACCAATCGACTGCTGTCGATGTACCTGAAGATGTTTGGTTGGGACACAACGTACGTGATGCTTTTTCTGAAGAGATTAAAGCGAGTTGAAAGCCTCGAGAAGGTATTTGAAACGCGAAGCACATACATTTGCTCTTCGTGCAACATTTTTCGTATTATGTATCATAATGCTGATATTGCTTTAATCAGAGATTGCCGAGAGTTCTTTCGGAAATGATACATCGTGTTGCGATGCTGTCGTGAAAATAACGTTATAATAGAACGTTATAATGCTGAATGAATGGAGATGTCACGTTACGTGCATTATACTTCATTAGTTTCAAGAGACACTTATATTGCCACGTGTCGTTTGCTTCACCAAGCATAACGGGATAAAATTAGCGCGACGTCTCGGAAGAGCTGCACTGTGCGAGAATGTGCCCGAGGCCATTAGCGTTCGACCGTGGGAAATGGTGAAAATTTTTATTGTTCGGACGCGACGCGAGTCTCTCTGCGCGCGTTTCACTAACAACTTTACTTTTTAACTACAAATGTCTCGTGTAATACAAAGAACAAGCATTGAAAGTTAACGCGGATCTTGATGCATGTTAAAATGAATATATTCAAACAAAGTACATATGCAATAAACAATAATGCAATAGATTCGAACGTTTTGACTAACTTTAAGTAAGATGTCACATGCCTCAAAAGGTGATAAATGAGTAATTGAATTCGTAATTTAAGTCAGTTGTCAGCTGTCAAAGAAGGCTAAACGATTGAAATAAAAAAGCAAAGGAAATATGTAAATGAAAGTCGAAGACGTGATCGAATGAAATAGCCTATAAATACATTGTAGTAGTAGAATAATAAAATTTTAGTCAAGAAAAGTCAAAGGTAAAATAAGACGTGTTCACATATAAAGACTAGATATAAGAATAAATTTTATTATTAACACTTTAAATTACGAATTCAATTATTCATCCATCGCTCTTTGAGGCATGACATTTTATTTTGCTGAAGATGGCTTAAAGTTGAGCTGAAACGTTCTTAAATCTATTACATTATAAACTTTGCTCAAATATATTAATTTTAATACGTATTCCCAAGAATCGCATTAATTCTGAATACTCGTTCTTTGTATTACATGATTTATTTTACTTTTCGAGAGTCCTAACTTAATTTAATTTTTGTTTACAAATTTTTATTGATACCCTAAATATTTCTTCGAGTATTATAATATAATATATTTCTTCAGTATGCAGAGGAAAACGTGACCGCGAAATATGAATCAATTAAATATTTATATTGCTTTGTGATATTAGAAATCATGTGTTACCTGGCTAATATAAACGTAACAGGTTTGAAGAAGTGTGAAATGTGAGAAAATGTGAAATATGCATAAACGATTTGTATATTATTAGTATGCACTTTAAAGGCAATATTATATTTAAAAATTAGTATTTGTTGTTTTAATATGTTATTTTATTTTATTTTTTATTAAAAGGTTAATATCACACATTAAATGATATTACAATTTTTGGGCATTATCCAAAAACAGAAGGAATAAACATGTTTTCGTAGAGACGCAACGTTTGTTTAAATCGTACGAAATTATTTCAGACAGCCGTCCTTGCTATCGGTACGTAAACACATAGAATACCGAATTGCCTGTCCTAGGTATGTCGCCCAGTCGACTTACTTTGAAATATCACATATCATTTTCTGTTATTTCTAAAGCAGAATAACAAAGACAAAAGAGATGAATTTAATATACACATGACGTGAATTTAATATCAAAAGCTTTTCATGCAAGATATACGAAACTTAATCACTTATGATTGACGATGTTGTTGCTATCTGATTGTTAGGTAAAGATATATAAGCGTTACGGAGTCACTAATTAGTTATTGGGTGTTCGATATTATCTAATTTACGTGCGGAGGCAGCCGTGATTATTAGATAAGCTTCCTTCAGCGGCAAGTTTCGCTTAAACTTCGACGTGGCTCGACGGAAGCAAGAACGACGCGAGGGTGGGCGAGAAAAGGAGGGAGGAAAGGAGATGGTGGTGAGGCTTCAGGAAAAGCCAGAGGGGGCGGAAAGACGATGAAGTCGCGCGCGTTTGGCGATGTGAAAATAATTCCCGAGCGGGTCGTGGCACGAATTAATTAAGAGATATACGTAAGTAACGTATATTGCGCAAGGGAGCGCAATTACCGTCGTCTTTGACGCCGAGGAGTAACGCGGCGGCGTGCGAAAGATATGGAGGAAACCGCCGCGCGAAGGTAGTTTGTTGTTTATCGTTGAAAGCTAAAACTGGTGGAATATCGCGACGCGGCGGCAACTCGAAAATCCTTCGAAGTGTGCGTTAATTAGTGCTTAAGTCAACATTACCCGCGGGATTACTAATTGACACTTTGGACCGCGCGTGATATCATTATAGATCCGCCCTCATAGCGTCAGCACGATAAGTTTCTACGATTGCAATGTAATACGGAGTGTCTCGAAATTATGTCTATGAGTAAAAACCATTTGTAAATGGCACGTGCACTTTAGGGATATGTTAGTACAGAACTGGGAATCTGGGCGCCATCGCTGCAATGTTTGATGACCGGATTATCGGCCTGGACGCACCTACAATGATAGAGGGAGACACGGATTGTTCCCCATACTCTCCTAATCCTTTGGACCTATTATCTCTAGTGTAGTATCAGGGATAGAATTTATCGTCAGGACATGAAAATGCCTAGAGAGTTTTCAAAAGTGAATAACTGAAGAAATTGACGCCATAATTGCTGAAACAAGACATTGAGTTAAAATACCTTTTCACGTTGTCGCTTGACGCTCATTTTTAACGTCAAAAGATGTCACGTGACCAAAAATGACGAATCGATATCTTTATTTTTGGTCACGTGATATCTTTTGACACTGAAAATGAGCGTCGAGCATCAACGTAAAAAAGTACCTTTATTGAAATACTGTTTTTTAAAATACCTAAAACTCAGAAGAAGTCAGAAAGTGCAGGGTATTATTTTGTAAATGTCCTTAATTAGTGTCCTACTTTTATTTAATAAAAATCATTCGAAATGAATTTAATTGCATTTGTAGTTTTTTTTTTATAATTTTAAATTTCATGGACATACTTCTGGGACACGGTGTACATTCTCATAACGTTTGTCTGTAATATAGTTTCGCATACAACTTGTTGGTTGTCGTTTAACAAATTAGTATTGGTTAATTGATACTGGTTTATTTAATTGATGCTGGTACTAAATGATTGGTGTTGGCCACTGTAACAAATTGCCGATTTTATACGCTACAAGGTACATGCATGCACGTAGTACCATGTATGTGCTTTAATAACACGCAGTTCGGTCGGAGTCAGTCTTGAGCGCTGTACAAGCTAACGTTCGGGGACTACACGAAGCTGCGGGGTAATTATTGACTGTGCCGCGCGTCCGCTCACGAAACAGTCGTGACCGTCCTTGATATGTCATGGAGCGCAGCTGGCAAACGTGGCTGACCGAAAATCGTCGCTTTGCCGAGCGTCACGCTTGACACCTTTGCTGTCCGGATCTACCGGTCCAAAAGCCGCGCAGATGAAAATTGATGAAACCACAATTGGTGTTAATGGCATGCCACAACTTCTCCCTCATTGGTACCATTTAGCAGCCTTCTGCATCCTCGTTACGTACATCGCTTTCGGCGACATTTATTTCGGGATCGATCGAATCTGTTTCGACGTTAGAGAACTACACGCGAAATCACCATCTACGAGGATGTACAAATTTGTAATCGCTAATTGTTATTGTTGTAATAAATAAAATAGATTTCTTACATTCTTTTCTTATGTTTCTCCATCATGGCAATCTTAATTTTAGCATAAATGGAACAAGAATAATATTATATATTTATATATTTTCAGATTATTGATTTTATAATAAATTGATTTTAGTAATTATTAACTGCCTTAAAATAAACTTTTGAACTCTTGAGATAAGCATTTTGAGAAAGCAACTATACATATAAAGGATTTAAAGAGAACTGAATGTATTATTGCAAATATTAGCGTTATTCGGCATCATGACGAATTTTATTTTAAAAAAGAAAAAAGCATTTGTGGCTCGACTAAATTTTTTTTTTTTTTTTTTTTTTTTTAGATAACCAGTGTCGCAATTTAGTAAAGTTTGATGTTAAATACGAGCAATACGAGTTATTACAAATAGGAAACATTACATCACATGTTTTCATTTTATTAATTCTTTATTTTTTTGTAATATTTTATCGCTCCATGTTTTCATTAGTAATATATCGTAAATAACTAAAGAGGTCAACTTGTAACATCTGACACACGCATACTCTCTGTCTCTTTTACATAATATTTTTTGGATAAAATAATGCAAATAACAAGTTATTATAAATAGAAAACACTACATCAATATATTGTATATCATATGTTTTCATTAGTAATATCGTAAATAACTAAAGAGGTCAATGTTGTAACATCTGACACACGCATACTCTCTGTCTCTTTAACATAATATTTTTTGGATAAAATAATTAATCTAATTACATATATGCAACGCATGCATGTTAATGAATATGGAGATTATAGGTATGATAAGTATCGGATATCCATAGTCAATGAGTGTGTCATGGCCGAGAACGAGCCCATCACGCCCATAATATTCGCACGAGAACACTTGGAGCAGGCCAAGTCGGGAGGGGAAGAACCTTCCTGTCGCCGAGAGAGAGAGAGAGAGAGAGAGAATGAGCGGTCGATCTCGCGCGCGAGAGCGTTTCTCGCGCAGGGAATGTATGCTCTCGCGCGTTGCGCCGTCATCCGACACGTGGGACGTGACGAGAGAGCGTATTAATCGTTTATGGAGCGTGCAAATGCAACTGCCCGACTCAACCTCCGCTGGCTCTGCCTCCCTCCTGGCGTCAGACGTCGTCATCCTCCTCGTCGCCGCACGAAATCGGATCAAATCGAAAGCAATCATCGCGCGCCGATTGCGGGGGATATGCGCCCCAGTCCGCTAATTGAAAACGCGCTGTTCGATACGTCCGCCCGTGGACTGGGATCGCGAAATAAAACGCCATCTCCCGAAGACGGAAGGCTTAAGGCGACGGAATCGTGTAGACATCGATTATTATAATCGGTCGTAAAATAGACACATGGAGCGGAAGACGTCGCGCTCTTTTACGATTCGCTCGACAATAAAATATATCGACGAGAGAAATTCCAGGGTCGTGGCACTCGCGGCGCGGAGTCTATATCGCTCGTCGCTCGCGCCCGTTTCTTCTCCTCCTTATCCTCGGTCCCCGTTTCCTGCCGGGCTGACAACCCGAGTGTCGGATTACCGTCTTTCATTTCTACGTAGGTGTTCGAAGGGCTGAATTAATCCCAGCCGGTTGCCGACTTTTCGAGTCGAGTCGCCGGCTGAGACGCAGTCGAAGACGCGGAGTGCCGAAAACGGGACAGGATGCAGCGATGTCGAGGAACAGTGACCCTGATCGAATTCTTCCCATGCGAATTTAATTATGATAGATCCAGGTTTTGCCATAACTTTTTCTTTGTTTCTAAATAGCGTACAATTATTTTGTACTCATTAATACAGGTATTAATTATTGCATTAATCATCTAATCTAGTCTTCTTAAGACTCTTACTCGTCCGATCTAGCCACATCCGCGTTGACACTACACACAGCGCCACGCATGATAAAATTGTGAACAAGGCATGAAAAATAACATCAAAAGGGCAAATTATTTTTGTAATGTGTGGCGTCATTTTTCGTTTCAATGCAATGTTATTATGTATAAAATAAATATAACAGTGTTAAAATATACCGAAGACTTCCATTTTGTTACAATTTAATATGCGAAAGTAAATATTTATTTCAATTCGGCAGCAATCAAACAGCTTGTATTCATATGTATTTCGATATTTGGGTTATTTATTGATTTCCCAAACAAAAGGAGAGTTTTCGGTATATTTTACATATTTATTCTAACGATTACAAACACTGTTTTACTAAAAAATATTTTTATTTGAATATACGTCGCAAGAATTTTTATAATATGTTTTCCTTCGACATCGTCAATCCAAGATGGCTGCAGTAAATAAACAAGAGCCTTAATCCTAAATATGCCATCGTTATTATTCCTATTTTTTTTAACTACGGCAGAAAGAAAGACTACTGCAGAATTCGTTTCCCGGCAGCCCTCGGCCATGAACGTTTTTATGAACGAACGGAAACGGATGTGTGTGTGTCCCCTTCCGTATATTTTGGCGAAATTGAGCTGACGGAGTTGACGAAAGCATTTTAAACACGTGCGCGCACATACCGGGCGACCCCTAATCGCCAACTTTCTTCGTTCTCTTTCATCCTCGTTCTAGGATGGCGACATCGATTGCTCACGGTACAACGCGTATTCCCAATAACCGAGAAATGCAGAACGATCGATTGACCATCGCGCGTGAAATAGAGCTGCTTTCGGGCGTGAACGCTGGCGACCATTGACAAAATTGGATTGAAAATGAACGCGCTGAAGTTTCATCCAGTATCGTCATTCAATTAAATATTCAAAAGCATCGAAATTTAATATCGGTTTAAATAATATTAATATCATTGGCCGCACATGCACACACGAAACGGATGTCGATTCTCTCGTGACTAGTGTTAGGTTCGGGACGAATAACGGATAAACGGCCGGTAACCGAATTGTACGAAACGAGCGGTTTGCAATTGAAATTAACAAATTTTCACATTGTATGGGACACGATTAAATTTGCAAAATTACTGCGTAATGAAATATTAACAATTGAACGAGTAAAGATCTGTTACGTGTCAACTGTCATCATAAAAATTAAATATTCGAGTAGTAAAAAGTAAAATTGGACAATAATGAATAAAATAGCGCGGAAATAAATTTACGAAATAACCTAATAAAAAAAAAACAGATTATTCATGACGAGATTTCTACTGGAAAGCCTTGAAAGTAACAAGAGTATCATCATCTTCGAAGATTGTTGATTATATTCGCGAAGAATCGTTTTCATCGCTGCCTTCGTCATACACGTAGATAAATATCTGTAACGGAATTGCACCAATGTTTGCACAATTAAAATTAACAAATTGTCACACTCTGTAGAATATAATTAAATTTGTAAAATTACTGAGTAATAAAATATTAACAATTAAACGAGTAAAGATCGTGTCAATTATCATCATTAAATATCCGAAAGTAAAATTGGGCGATAAATGAAATATCGCGAGAATAAATTACGTAATCAAAGCATTGATTATTCATACAACTTACATACGACATTCTACTGGAAAACCTTGAAAGCAATAAGAATATCGTCACAATCTTTGAAAATTATTAATTTCAATCGCAGAGAATTATTTTCGTTGTTGCCTTCGTCACACATATGGATGAATATCGGAAATAAATAAACATTAATAACAGAATTGTACAAAATGTTTTGCTCAATTAAAATTAACAAATTTTCACATTCTATGAAACTCAATTAAATATGCGAAATTACTGCGTAATGAAATTCTAAATGATCGTGTCAACTGTCATCATATAAAAATTAAATATTTGAAAATAAAATTCGACAACAATATATAAAATATCGAGAAAAAATAAATTACAATCGAAATATTGATTATTCATAACAATTCTATTAGAAAGCCTTGAAAGCAATAAAAATATCGTCACAATCTTTGAAAATTATTAATTTCAATCGTAGAGAATTATTTTCATTGTTGCCTTCGTCACACATACGGATAAATATCGGAAATAAATAAACATTAGTAACAGAATTGTACAAAATGTTTGCTCAATTAAAATTTTCATATTCTATGAAACATAATTAAATATGCGAAATTATTGCGTAACGAAATTCTAAATGACCGTGTCAACTGTCACCATAAAATTTAAATATTCGAAAGTAAAATTGGACAACGATAAATAAAATATCGAGAATAAATTTCGCAATCGAAACATTAATTATTCATAACGAGAATTCCACTGGAAAGCCTTGAAGGTAGCAAGAATATCATCGCGATCTTCGAAGGTTGTTTACATTTGCGAGAAGGATCGCTTTCATCTCCGCCTTCGTCACGCATACGTGAACGCGCGCGATACGTCTTGGCGTAATTAGCTTAACCGAAATCTCGTTAAAGCGGGGCCGCAGGAATGTGCACAATACCCTGGAATAATATGCTTTCAGGGTTTATTTGGAAAAAAAGAGTCGGTCTCTCGAAACCGAACGAGCCGAGAGCTAAAATCGTACTCGCTGCGTGTGGGCGCCGTAACTACGTTCCATACTAACAGGTTCGTTATGGTCCGCCCCGCGCGAAGTGCGGATCGCCAAACGACGTTGTAAATTCATCCCGATAATGTGGCCGCGCAAGTAATGCGCGTGGCAACTCACTAAGGCGTATGGCTGCGACATTGCGCGTTAATAGTATACTTTATATCATTTCACTTGTGCTGTCCGCTTCGAAGTAGGTCTTAATAAGCGTGACGCAACGCGTGAAGGAATTTAGGCATGAATTTTGACAGCGAGAATGTTCTTCCGCCTTAAATCAAACTGATTGCTTTCGTAACTCTTTGCTTTGCTACAATTACAGTTCCCTTCGCATGTCATATATCACGTTTTGACTCTTAAATGTTTATTATATTCGTGAATAAATATGTCTGGTAACTAAATTAAAAGAAAACTAAAGAATACAATTAATATAGTGTTATAAAAATATTACTATAAAGAAGCTTATAAAATTAGTATTCAAATAAAATAAAGTTAGTAAAATAAATTCAAATTCTATATGTAAAAAAAAGTAGAAATTTGATATTTGATATGAAGACGCTTGAAAAAGTAGATTCTTTTTTTTTAAGTTTTTCTTCTTTTATTTGCAAAAAAAGGGAAAGGAACAAATGTACGTAAAGATTTAGGCATAATAAAAATGTATGTATGTACACATTATGATTTATGAATCAAATTGGAATAAATTGAAAAAATGAAATTAATGTTTTCATAAGCTTTGCTTGGTTAAGATAATTACAGTTTTCTTCATTCTTTAATATCATTAATATTATCATGTTTTAACTCTTAAATGTTTATTATATTCATAAATAAATATGTTTTGCAACTAAATAAAAAAATAAAAGATACCTAAAATACAATTAATATAGTGTTATAAAAATATTAGTATGAAAAAACTTACAAATTAATAATAATCATGAATTCTATACATAGAATGAGAAGAGAGAAACTTGCTTACTTGAACAAATCATTCGAGTCTTTTTAAATTTTTTTTTACTTGTAAGAAAATCATGGAAACAAATGTATGCAAAGATTTAGGTATAAATGTATGCATTATGATCAAATTAGAATACTGATTAATACGTTCTTAATTAATTAACTAAAGACTCTTGATATTTAAATTTTAAGAAAGTAACAATAAAATTGGCTTTGAGAGTCAGAATTTGTTTCGTGAATACTTGGGGATCCCCAAAGTTAACATATATATTTTACTGTTATTCTTTTAGATAATAAATAATTTTTATTCTTTGCAGTGCACTTCCTCATGAGACTTTTGTTACACGTCATCAAAGGCTTGCACGCGTTTTCCAGAGTAAAAAAAATTAGCATATTTAAGAAAGATATATATCGGAAACACAGAAGGGGTTACAGTATTCAACTGTCGCCACCCTCATTCAAGTAACCGCGCACGAATGTCGTAACACGCGATAAAATATCGCCCGTAGAATTCGCATGCATATGCGAGTACGCTTCGTTACGCTTTATTTTCCTCCACCTCGCCGGCAGACAGTCGAAATTATTATATTCCCGCGTAAGAACGATAAACGTGTAGCTGTAGATGTAGGAGCGCTTTATGCGGCCGTAATTTTTTCTTCTTTTGTTTTTTTATTTGAAATTATATGCTCGGCACACGTTTAGCACGAAACTACCCTGGCTAAACCGTTTCGTGCCGCTCCAGCGGAACACGAGATCTGGCGCGTTTACCACCCAACAGATCGATCCACGAGATGTCGGTGACCGAAGCGCATCGGGACGTTCCGGGACGATGAGACGGCCGGTCGAAAAACAACGATATTGTACCTACCGGATTCTGGGTTACGACGCGGCGGACAGACGCCCTTGTGAAAATATTATTTCAACGCGTCGAGACCTCCGTGGACAGGCTGATATTATTTCAGGGCCGAAATAACGAGGCTCTCTCTCTCTCTCTCTCTCTCTCTCTCTCTCTCTCTCTCTCTCTCTCTCTCTCTCTCTCTCTCTCTCTCTCTCTCTCTTTCTCTCTATTCTTTGTTGGCATTGACGTCGCAATATCTAGCTTAAACGGTATTCGGAAATTCATTCAATGTGTACGTTCGACGATGGAAATTACAGATGGAAGCGTTTTACGACAAAAAAAAACAAATATTAAAAAAATGATATCTCTGATTCTAATATTTTTTAGTACATCGATTTCTATTATTGTTATTTAAAATTTTTTAGTACATCGATTTAATAATTGTTATTTAAAAATAACTTTCGATTATTTTTCTAACTAAAGTTTATTCAATCAAACTGAGTTTGCGTGTGTCATTTAATGTATCAATGTAATAAATACAATTGTGAAATATAAATACACATTTAAATAAAAGTAAACAATATTTATTAAAATAACATAATAATATATAAATTATTTTGTCTGCAAATATTGTAGACTTAAGAAAAATGTATACGAAAAAGCTGATAATTCTGATATAATATTAATATTTGATATAATATTTTTTAGTACTTTGATTTCTACTTTCAACAATTGTTATATAAAAATAATTTTCAATTATTTTTGTAACTAAAATTTATTTAAAGTTTATTCCTTCAAATTGAGTTTGTGTGTCATTTAACGTATCAATGTCATAAATGAGAAATCTCGAAATATATTCTATTTAAATAAAAATAAACAGTTTTATTTAAAAATGATAATAATATATAAATTATTTTATCTACTAATATTGCAGAGGAAAATTAAGGAAAATGTGTACAAAGCTGATAATTCTGATGTAATATTTTTTTTAGTCCATCGATTTCTATCTTAATAATTGTTATATAAAAATAATTTTTAATTTTTTTAACTACTAAGTTTATTCAATCAAATTGAATTTGTGTGTGTCATTTAATGTGTCAATGTAACAAATATAATTCAGAAATACATATTTAAATAGAAATAAATAATAATATTTGTAAAGTCATAATAATATAAAAATTGTGCTGTTTGCATATATTACATTTTTCGTGCGAAACTCTGCACGATTTTTATTTATATGCTTCTCCTACAGCGCTTAAGAGATAAATGGAAATAATTATTTAATTGATGCAATCTTATGGTAATACGGAGAAGTTGGTTGCCAACCTACGTTCAAGAACAGAACGTGGACTGTCCTCTCCGTTTAATCACTTCCAGAATGAATTAATCATGAGGGATCTGCGGCTGCCAATCCTTTCTCACAATTGCAGCGGGGATTAATGTTTCGCCTGATCTAATTTAGAAGGAACTTTTTTGTCGGCCGGGAAGGGAGGAGGGGAGCCATAGACGTATATCGTTTTTCAGTAATCTAGATTCCGCGAGTGAACGAACGAACTCGTATGAGAACGCGGTGTTGTTTTCAATCGAGTCGGGTCGACGCGAGGTCAAACCTTTAAAGAGTCATATTGCACACTCCAGTTGTATCATTAACTCTCTATATATTATTACCGCGGAGATTGATTCCTCGGAGAAAAACAAATCGAACGGCCGCTATCGCGGTGGCCGCGCGCGACCTTTGCCATCAAGACAAGGGTTGCCTGTGTGCTTTGGAGCAGCTTACGGCATTTCGAACGTATGCTATAAATTTTTTGTCGATCTTGAGAAGAATTTTCTTTGATAAAGTTGGACACACAACTCTAAAAAATACCTTAATTGCTAAATCTTACTACAAATCTTGATAATGATAATTAATATAGATATTATTGCTATTTATATGATAATTTGTAGTCAATAAATCATTATTATAATTTCCTGTTCCACGATGTAACTGCTATGTTCGTACACATGGCGTCAGAAATGTCTAACCGTATGAAGTTGGCCACGTATTAGGAGATCTGTTGCGACAGCCAATCAAAAGCGTGAACTTTTTAAATTGATTCTTCTGATTGGCTGTCGCAACAAAACTCCTCTAATACGTGACCAACTTCATATATTGTTGAATAGGAAATTATAATAATGATTGATGAAATGTTGCCATTAGTTGGTGTTTGCTGGATATTTTCAATGTATTTAATGACAGATGTATCAATTTCAATGTGTTACACTTTCAAAGATTTCCTATTTTTGTGAAAGCTCGACTATCACTTGGCTAAAGAATTTGCAGACGGAAAGAGCAATAATGAGTTCAACGATACTCTCTCTGCACGTATACATAATGAAGGTACGAATGCAAACACAACGGTCGATATCCGATATCGCCAGTGAAACCTCGACTTTATGACTCCGCGGAATCGATATAGTGCTATTATGCGACGTCTTTCTCCCTCGAACGACAATAACTCGCGTTTTGCCCTGCCGGGTCGAGATTATGGCGACGGTACGCGTTTATTTCAATAACGAAGACGTGATAAACGCTCGTCCCGCGGCTCGCAATTCAGATTAATTATTGAGCGGAGGAGCGAGCTATCGAATGGACTGGTCATCGAAAGAGGCGAAGAGCATTTCGATCGTCTAGTGACTGCATTGTTAATCACTAATCCTTCACTCTAGAACCGGTTAAAAAAATTTTTATATTTTTTTAATTTTATAACTTTATACATGTTGATTTTATGATTTATAATTTTTTAATTTTGTATTAATATTTCAGGTTTTCTACCATCCAACATTTATCTCACTCTACTGTGTAATTCCGTGTCGTTTCTTAGTCTGCGTAGTCTGCGAGCAGCTTAGAGCTCGAATCATTACGAATGTATAATTGCCGATTGCCGTAATTGACTTCCAGACTTTATTGAAACATTAATAAATGGATCTTAAATGTTCTCGTAAATAAGCAAGTTAGATTGCTAATTCAGCCAGACTGTGAGACGGTTGAAGAACTGGCTGTATTTCCAGACTGCTATCGCCGTCAATGATTTAGGAAGATCATTCAATAATTTCACGTAAATGGCGAGCGACTCGGACAGTTCCGCTTAATTAATTGGACATTAATTTCGTGACGCAACGCAACGTTCATTCGGGGATTCATTTACGATATTGCGGCGACGGTGTTTGACCGTCGCAGCGATGCTTTTCGTCTACGACGATGTTGTGACGATCCAATTAGAAGCGACGCGTAACCCGATCGGTTGATACAATGACAATTACGAACCGACTACGGGGACAGATCCTTATCTCTTGGCCCAAGTAGCCAGACTGCAAATGCATAAGCCTCGGAGCGAACCATAAATTCGAACCGCACCCCCTTCTGCCAGTCGTCTCCTTCCTCTTCAGCCCCATTACACGGTGACTCACGTTACGGGGGTGGTTCACCCTCTCCCGACTTGGCTGGCGATGTGCCCAATGCAGTCGTTGTCTTCTTATCGCCAAGGTTGCTCGAGGAATACGAAACTTTATAGCAGCGATGCGATGAGAAACTTGGTAAATTGAATAAAGGAATCTGAATATTTCCTTTTTAGCGCGATGTATATCGGACAGATTAAAATTTATTTAAACACTGTGCGCGTAAAATGAAGAAACTACGTGACTGCTCTAAAATTATTTCAACACTTTTACACGGAAAATGATAATTACAAATTTGTTTGAACAAAGATTCATTTTGCAAACAACGAACGAATGAAAAAAATATTATATACATAGGGTGTCCCAGACCTATCACACCACCTGTGTTAATGACAGATTCTTGAAGTTATTTAAAGATAAAAATATCAAAATATTGAAGCTATTGTAGTTTTTAAATAGAAAGCGTTTAAAAGTAGCCAATCGGATTGTTCAAAATTCGTGCTTCAGGTTATACAGTGAAATTGTTTATTAGTGTTTAAATATTAATATAATGCTCTGCGTACATTTTTTACTTTATCTCTTTACAACTTTCTTTATTTACTTAATTAACTTGTTGTGAACGTTGATTATATAATATTAATAGCGACATGAATATTATTTTACCAAATATTGATTTAAAAAATTGATTTCATCAAACTGTCAAATTTATCATGTAAAGTATGTCATAAAACAAACAGAATGCGCGAATTTTGAACAATCCGATTGGTTATCTTCAAACACTTTCCATTTAAAAATTACTGTAGTTTAATGTCTTTTTTTGTACTAGGATTTTTGCCTCTAAATAATTTCAAGAATCTGTCATTCGCAGATGATACGATAAATCTGGAATACCTTGTATACATAGAAATTGCACGTAGAAAAATATTTACAGCTCAGAATTAAATGTAACTCGTTTTTCTTGCGATAATCACTCGATACCTGAAGAGAACACAGACTTATCCGTGAGACACCAGGCGTCGGCACACCTTTCGCTGTCGCGCCGAAGAAAGCACGAAGAAAACGAAGAAATAAGAAAAACAAACGACGCAAAAACGAAACAGGAAAATTCGAAAGGAGGATGGGAAGTAATTGACGCAGGAAAATTAAATAATAATAAAATGTATTAAAAATCGTATACATTTTGGATATATACGCGTAATGTATGTACACGCGGCCGTATACATATATATATATATATATATATATATACATATACATATATGTATATATATGTATATATATGTATTCATTTATGTACATATATATGTATATACGTATATAAATACCCATATACGTATATTTATATATTTCTGCAACAGTTTGTAACCGTTTTCAATTACATCTATGGTTACTATGGCAACTGTAAAAATTGTACAGAGCGGCCGACGGCAACCGCGTGTAAAACTCGTCGCGCCATCCAGAACGTAAAAGATTAAAAGAGAGAAAACGCATGGATGAGAGAAAAAAAATTAAAGAAAGTGGGGCGGGGGGGAAGCAAAAGGAGGCTCCGATATCGCGCGAAGAATCGGCGGAGCAGCAGCTATCTCATCTCGAAACACACACGTAATACACACAGTATTCTCCTTTTTATTGACAATTAGTGTGACAAAAAGTGGCTTATACAAATACTTATAAAGACTCTTTCTCAGCGGTTTCTCTACGCCACTCCTCTCGACGTCGCTCACTGAATACTCTCAAATCTATTCCGCGAGGAGGAAATCACATTCCCGTCGGTTCGCACTCGCATTTTTCCTCTCGCTCCTTCTTTCTCGTGCGAACGCGATATCGCTCGCGCTTTCTCCCCCCTCTTCGGTTTACTGGCGTGATATGTGGACACTAATTGTAAGACATCTTTACTCCCACTAATTTACAACGTTACGTGTGTATGCTCCGTTTTGGCAAAGGTTTCTAAAACCGTCCAAGACACACGACGGTTAACGCATTTGACATGTTGACCGCCACGTGTCATTCATACGTGTCATTCATGATACTCCTCGAGTGGTACCCCTTGTTTCTGAGAGCCCGTCGTCATTCAAATACATGAAAAGGTCGCTCAATGACGTTTTATGGCAAAATTACGAGTAAATTACGGAAGAAACTTTGCGTTTGGCAGTCTGAGAATTCGTTAAGAAACAGAGCGTCGTTCACACATGAATAATGTGGCAGTCAATGTGTCAAGTTGGATGAGGCAGTTTTCGTTTTTCAGTCCTTTCGCTTGTGCACTCTGCGCTCGCAGCATCTCGTAAAGAAATACAGCGGGCAGTGATCCAAGATTGTCACGCATCATCCGTTCCCATCCTTCATCCACAAAATCAAATGTCCTGTTATTTCGCCTTTACGACATCTTCGTTTCAGGGCTCGAACGGGGACCCTGAGTGACTCGCGCGCGATAAATACGTTATCTTATAAAATTCGCTCAAACCGTGTCGTGTAATATTATAATTAAATTTTTATTGCGTCCGATCGTAGTTCGATTACGAGATGCTGTAAAAAATTCCTCCGATTCCGCTCTCTCTTTTTCTTTCTCTCTCTCCACTTCGTTTTCCCGGTTTGCTAGAAAAGGTTCTGGATTAACGATATTGCTAGTGACTGACGTCGTCACGTGTATAATATGTACTTAAGGGCTGTTACTTCTGCTGTAACCCGCGCGTAATCTCGCTCGGGGGAGGGGGGGGGGGCTATTTCTAAATCATCGGGATTTACATAAGAATTACATACGCGCGCGTGCATAATTTCCCTCTACTTACTATGCTCCCGGGTAGATTTTCCTCTCGCGCTCCTTCGCGCCCGAGGAAGGGTCGGCCGCCCTTTCACGCGCCCTTACGCGCTATCACGTCGACCAGCCCTCGCGACACGTGCGCAGAGGAGCCGACCACCGCGCGAAGTACAGTAAAGAAAAAAAAAAACGTCGCATTCTCTCTCTCTCTCTCCATTATCGTCGGTTCCGCACGGTTGCGACCTGGTGAACGCGACCAGAGAGCGCGACACGCCCTTACTTACGGTATAAAAAGATTCGAACTAGTACACCAACGTGTGTTAAATTACGTATAATCTTCGCGAGGCAGACCTATATTTATATATATTTATAATATATCTGTATTACACATTCTGTGGACGCGAACGGATCTAGTTCCGCGACGATTGTCCGCTCGTGGCAACAATAACGCTCGATCCTGCTCTAGTGCGAAATCAGATTAAACTCTGTGAAAATGATCGATTAGTTCGAATCGCGTCGGGCAATCTGAAATTATAAATTACACATTTACTTTATGATAAACTAAAAAAATATACATAACTTTTATTTTATGATTCGATGAGATTTACATATTTATAAACTAAAATTTCAACAAAATAACATGTATGCTAGATCTCATCAGCCTACCTCAAACTTTCATTAGCGGAGATTAAATTTATCAAGTTCTAGCGATTCGATCTCGCGTCAGCAGTGACTCGGCCTGAATTCTAATTAATTAAATAAAATCAAAGAGACGTATCTGATTAAAATCTTTCGACGAACCGTCGCAGAGTGAATATTAAATCTCGAGGAAAGTTGGCGAAAGCGGCGGCGCAGTTCCAGTTTCAACATTGCACAACGCGGATCAATTAGCGGACTTTTCCGTGTATATCGAGTGCGACGGGTGTTTTTGTCTAATAATTGCCTGCGAAAGGAAACGACGTACACATTCGCCACAAGCGCGATCGTCTCTCGCGTCTTAATATTACCCTACAACGAGTCTGGCGACCGTTTTCTTTATTTACAGCGTCGACTAACATCTAAGAACAGTATTTACAGTCGTCCATTCTGCCTGGTTCGTCACTTTAGCGCTCGCCCTGTACACGCTCGCTTTCCCATCGTCGCGAGCAGCGGCCGCCTGCTTCCGGTCGGAGCTACTTTCAAAGTTTCGCGACCCCTCGATCGCGAAGGGCCAGGGGCAGTGGCGGAGAAATTGGTCGACGAGAAGAGGGATACCTCCCGGAACGGGATATCTCTCAGCGCGCGCGATATATACCGGAGAACACCGTGGCAGTTTTCTCTCTTCTGGGAAACGGGGGGAAAAAGGGAAGAGCAGGCCGCCGCTTTTCGCGTACGCGTCGCATCCGCGGGTGCATCCCCAGCATGGCTCTTTAATGGCTAGATTAGATAAATAGACGAGACGATACACGTTAGACGGACACGGTGGCGGGGCTTTACGAGCCTTACCGCCTTACGAGAATGTAAGAAAGATTAGAAGGAGAGACAGACAGATAGATACGAATAAAGATAGAGAAATCAATCGACATCGTTCACCGCTCATCATCGTACGCACGCATGTACATCCTTGCGCACCGTTCACTGTCTCCCATTTAAATCACAATCTCACTATACCGCGACACTCGAGCGACCTCTCTCTGTCGATAGTAGAAAAACGCGCGCTCCGCTCCGTCCCGTCGACTGTCAGGATTCACCCCCTTAGGCAGGACAGTCTCTTCGAGTCGACCGACAGGATGAAGAAGGCGAAGCTGAAGAGATCGCCGTTGATCCGAGCCGGAGAGAGGATTCCTTGAGATTCCCGCGGGAGAAGACTAATACGTATATCGGGTAATCGAGAAGCACCGCGGCCGCTCGTCGTCCACGTGCGTGCCCCCACGTGGCCCGCGCCCCTCACACCTCCGTGGCCTGCGTGTAGGAAGGCGCGATCCCGTGCGCCGGCGTCAGCGGCCCCGTCGTGGACGCGAGCGATCTCCTGGAGTAGATGGTCGCCGCCGAGTGGGGCGTGTGTGGCGCCGTATGCGGCGCCGTATGCGGCGTCGCGTTGTGCCTGCGCGAGGCCGAGGCGAAGGGCTAGATGGGCCCGTAATTGCTGAGGGCGGAAGGCCTCTCCTGCTGCTGTGACTCGCCGCATCCGGCGGTGTTCATGTCGCCCCCCGCGGACTGGTGACGTCATACGTGCGAGAGCGGCGGCTGCTTGAGTACATGGTGATGCAGGTGATGTTGGGACGCGCTGGCGACGCTGCCCGGGGGCAGCAGGGCGCTGCCCGGTCCCGGCGCCGATGGATACGGCATCGCGACCCCGCGGCCCACGACGCCCTTGATGCCGACGCTGCCGATGCCGCTGCCGACGCCGGTGACGCCGGCCATCATCCCGGCACCGGGGCCCAGGTGACCGCGGTCGCCACCGAACAAGCGCCTCCAAAGCCGTTTCCAGGAATCGACCGTCTTGCCGCTCCAAATCCAGACGCCCGAGGTGATGCCGACCGCGAGAGCCATAAAGTACTTGAGCATCAGGATGGAGTAGAGGGGTCTTGCCCTGACTTGGCAGGGACACGTCAGCGAGGCCAGCCACTCGTCCCGCAGAGACGACTCGTAGATGTGGCATGCCAACACCACGCCAGCCGGCAAGGTATAAAGAACGCTGAACACGCCAATCCGTATCATCAGTTTCTCCAGCTTGTCCGCCTTGGCGCCGGGCTGGCGCTTGATCACCGATCGAATCCGGAAGAGGCTGACGAAGCCGGCGAGAAGGAAAGTCGTACCTAGCAGGAGGTAGACGAACAGAGGCGCCAGGATGAAGTTGCGTACTCCCTCGGGCGCGACCGTGCAGACTCCCGCCACCGGGTCGCCGGCGACGCCACCGGCGACATACGCCCAGACCGTTTGCAGGGTCGGGGCCAGCCACGCTACCAGATGGAAGTACTGCGAGTACGAGGCTATCGCCTCGTTGCCCCACTTGAGGCCGGCCGCGAGGAACCACGTGAATGCCAGGATCACCCACCACACGGAGGAAGCCATACCGAAGAAGTAGATGAGGAGGAAAACGGTGACGCAGGCGCCCGGGCCCTGGGCGCCCATCTTCAAAGTCGGACCGTCGCAAGCGATCTCCTCATGGCCGAACACGTTGCGCGACAGGTAGCCGAGGGACACGACGAAGTAGCAGGCCGACAGGAAGACGATCGGCCGTTCAGGATACTTGAAACGCTGGGTGTCGATCAAGAACGTGGTGACGGTCACGAGTGTGCTGGCGGCGCATAGGCCGCTCCAGAGCGCCAGCCAGATGGCCGCGAAATCGCGCTCCTCGCTGGTGAGGAACGCGCCGCGGCACGGCAGGGCACAGTCCGGTATCCCCGCGACCTCCTGGATGATGTTTCGGCCGATACCTCCCATCGACGGCGGCGCCGGCGCCGGTATTATCCCACTTACGGCCATGCCGGCCAGGCCAGCTCCCGTGTTGCCCCCGGTGTTGCTGCCGGTCCCGATGACGCTGCCGCTGACGCCGCTTATCGCTCCTGCCATCCCCGTGCCACCCGCCCCCAGAGGCACGAGGGGCGCCCTGCATCTGCACGCGCAGTCCCTCGCCCTGTCCCCCGGGGGGTGCTGGCAGTTTTTTTGATTCTTGCCCGGCTTGCAGCGGGCCGGCTGCGACGTCTTGCTGGGCCGCGTGGGCCGCGCCGGCGGCCCCGGCGGCATCGGCATCCCGTTGCCCGCCGTGCCCGCGCCCGGGCCCGTGCTCGTGCTGGTGTGATTGTCCTGCTCCATACACAGGTTCTCCGGGTCGCCGTGATACGGCAGCCGCTCGCACGCCATTCTCTCCGGCCACGAAAAGCCGTACTGCTGCATCAGGGGCGCGCAGCCCGTTCGCGCTCGCTCGCACACGCTGCGGCAGGCCGGCAGCGGCTTCGTGTACTCCGGCAGGCAGATCGGCGCGTACATGGAGCACAGGAAGAACTTGAGGTCCGCCGAGCACTTGATCTCGACCAGCGGCCAGAACTGGTGCACCTCCAGCCCGGCCTCGTCCTGCGTGTCGTGGTTCAATTCGTTCGGCATCGCGGTGAGATTGTAGCCGATGCCGCGGCACATGGGGATCGTGATCTCTTCGCAGCGGCCCTTGCCGTTGCCGCCGCCGATGCCGGAATGCCCGCCGCCGCCACCTCCGTTCATGCCGGAGTGCCCACCGCTGACGCTGCCGCCGACGCCGTTGCCGTTCCCGGCACCGCCGACTCCGTTGCCGCTGCTGCTGGAGCTGTCGGACACCACGCCGATCACCGACGACGACGACGACGACGATGACGACGACGACGACGACGACGACGAGGATGAGGATGCGCCGCCGGCGGAGGACGAGACTCCCGAGCCCGACCCGACGATGCTACCCATCGGGTTGATCGACGACTCCGGCAGGACGTTCGAGAACGTCGTCGCGAGCACCAGCAATGTCAACAGACTCGTCATTGTTCGCGCGGGAAATAGCTTCGTCCGTCGGGCGGGTCGCGTGCTCAAGGACGTCCGGCTCATGGCCGCGTAGCTCGCATAACGGCAGCCTGCAACAGAAAATGAAGAATGCCCTTTTATCGTTAATGCTTCCACGGCAGTACGGCTTGTATTGTAAATGAATACAAAGCGCAGTATACTAAACTATTTTATTCTGCTATAAAGTTTCAATCTATAGTTATAAATCAACAAGATTGAGTACTGAAGATTGAATAGGGAAGTCAAGTGTTATGTAGAGATACGTGCGAGCTATTCGGATCGAACGAGAATTTGAATTTCTATGATTCAAATCTACTGATCTATTTGTATGAAAAATTCAAGTTTAAATAGGTTGAATGTATTATGTAATACTGTCCAACTTTATAAAATTATATTTTCCGTTAACAAGCAAGTACGATCATGATAATAGATGTATTTATTTGATTGATTTAATTCGACTCATTTCAATTCGAATGAAATTCTGTTGATTTAAATTCAAAAAAATAAAACTTCTAAAAGTTTTGTTGAAAATCCATAGAGAGAGCTCTCTACATTTGATTAACTATCTGAACCGGAGCCATTCAGTATTCAGCAACAGTTTCCCCAACATCAAGAGAGCAAACGTCAATTCTCGCTAATAACTCGCTCTGCGAAACACGTAATAACACAGAGGACGAGGGTGTATTTGCCGGGAGATAGAGTATTCATCACGGTTTCGCGGAGACCGGAACGTACCGTGCGTACGTTCGAATTTAATCCCGGCAGCACCCGAGGAGCACGACAGAAACGCGCGTGCGAGTGCGTCTCGCCTCGTTTGCGATTCCAACTATTAAAGCGGCACGGTGCACGGTGCCGTTTCGGCAACTCCGGCCCGGCTCGGCCGCCCCGGTAACTCCGCGCTGCGTGTATCCGCTCCTTTCGTAAAAGTCCGAGTTGGCGATCGATGCCTAAATAGCCGGCCGGTGCGGGATGCGTCTGGTCGCTCGCTCTCTCGCTCGCTCGCTCGCTCGCTCGACCTTAACGAGCAAGGGCGTAGCGTTCGAATGTCTCGTACATAAATCAACGTCGAGGGCTTCGATCGTTCGCTAGATACCCGGTTCCGAAACCGGTACGCCTCCTCTCTCTCCCTCGCCGAGCCGCGCCCGAGTGTCAGCCCGAGAGAGCCCGGATAAATTCGCCGGAATAACAAATAACGAGTGGAGAATAGAGTCCTGTTCGTGAATAGGCGGATAACTCTATTCGAGCAAGGTCCTTTTATGTGTCGCGCGCTCGCAATAAAATGTTACTCGAACGATGCATTTGGATGATCAATATTATCGAGTTGGAGTGTGAGGAGCTTTCTTCAGTTTGCAGATTTTTATCTGTCATTTTGCTATTGATATCTCATTAAACTGTACTTGAATTCTTGCGCTCCTGCGAAAGATGATAAATGCTAATATTTTTCTATACATAGGGTGTAACAGTGAATTATGAGTACTTTTGGAGAGCTATCTTTATTTCTTAGGCACTTGATTTTTTTACGAAATTTGGAAAGAGTAATAAGGAAGAAAATTTTTATTTGTTACTAACGATGAAAATTGGAAATTGCTAGTATACCTTCTTTTGCACCAAATTTTATAATATTTCAATAAGTTTAAAAGTTTAATGATTTTCATTATTTAATTCTTTGACGACAAATTTTACAGTAATGACCTAAGATTAAAAATGACTCAAACTGAGTATAATTTGAATAATTTGAATTGCGAATTTGACAGTGTAATTGAATACTCGTACTCAACATGTCATTAAAATATTTAATTAAAACAATAGGGTTAAGTAACAATTTAACTATATATTTAGAGTTAAATTAACGAGTTCACCTATGATAGTTAAAAATAGCAAAGTTTAAGGAACTGATTCAAACGTGTTCCCTCAAAATTCAACAGTGCATAACTTAAATAAAAATGTATTCGAAGAATGCAATTCTGCCATGACGAAGACTCGAAGGCGGTCGGACGAAAGGGCGCGGAGGAAGCGCAAAAGGCTAAAGGGTACAGGACGAAGAGAGAAAGAACGACAGAGGGAGAAAGAAGGGAAGGAGGAGGGAAAAGGGCAGAGAAAGGAATCGAAGCAGCCACGAGGTCTTATAATAGTCGTGCCGCGGAAAACACGTGACCGGAGCGAAATGTTATCGTAGGAGGGCAGTGTTAGTTTTACCGTTTGTTAACGGCTAGGCGCCCCGGCGCGGGGCGTCGCTATTTATAAGACGCGTGTGTACGTACCGCGGCACCGGACGACTTGGAATCGAGGGAGGCCAAGTCCCAGGCTACGTGTGTGGCTCTCGGAGCCTCCTCCCCCTCCCCTCCCGATACGGCCGATCGGCGTTATATGCGCGCGGCGGTATAACGAGACGCATGCATCGAGAGATGCATCCGCCGCGCGATGCAGCTGCGCGGAAGCTAGCGTTCTCCCGATGGACGCTTCTCTCTCTCTCTCTCTCTCTCTCGATGGAGATGTATGTGCTTTTGATTTTCGCCTCGTTACGGAGCCCGCTCGCTTTCGAGGCCTGAAAGCCCGCGTCGACGATTCGCATTATCGTTCGATCTCCCTTCGATACGACTCCGTCCGGCGATGTTGCAGAGAATGCCGTTATTATGAGTCGCGGCGCGATCGCGCCGTAATGAATATACGCGCATATACGTCGATCGTCGACGAGCGTCTAAGCTCTTCATCCGTACGCTTCGCGCGTATCTCGCCCAAACGTTATCTCGACTGTGCGGCTTATTAAAAATAGACCGCGCGATCAGGTGACGATGCTGGGAAAATTGTCTTATCTTCTCTTCCGTTCCTTTCCTTCCCACTTCAACCTTCCTCCGTTTTCTTCACTTTTTAATAAATGAAGCACGATCATTTGGATTATAATCGTAGACTGGCTCAATTTTACAATTCTGGACCGCAAGCTTTTTTGAAATTTCTCTGCACAATTTACCATGTACACTCCAAAGTTTGGACACAGTAGCAAAAGCACAAGATAGTTTCAGCAACTTTTATTTTTCTTACTATTTGTTGGTAAGAATAACCTTCATTTTGTAAAGTGATTCATTTTTTCGATACTAATTTTTTTTACGTTTACCCATTTTGTTCGTTCAGAACACGATTACTTATTAAAGCCTTGAAAACAGAGTTGCGAGTGATGTTGACATCATTCACAACATATATTTCTATATTAAATCAATGTATACTATTTATTGGAACTCACAGAGCCTACTAACAATGTATTACAAAATAAGAGAATAACAGAAAATCAAAGTAACCTGAAGTTTGCGACTCAATATATCTTATTGAGGAGAGCCAACCTTTACAAACTTTTGTGTATCTTTGTTATAGGAAACAGCGAAACTTTCAATAGATATTATTATCATTGACTCAGATTTTATAAAGATGTTAGCACGTTTTTCTATCATACTGTTTTTATCTTTTTGTAAACATAAAATAAGAACAGAATGACAAGAAAGCATGTTAACATCTTTATAAATGCGTTTTGCATATGGGCCATGAGTTTAATGATTCATTACTAACAAAAAAAAAATCACTTTCTGAAATCCCTGAGCCAGGTTCCTGGTAAAGACAATAAAATAAAATATATACAAATATACCGATGTATCCAAACTTGGCCGGGAGTGTAAGTACTTTGATTTTTATCTATTTTAATTTTTTCTTTAAATTCTTAGCTTTTTCAATTTTTATTTGCGGTTTATTTCAGTTTTATCTCTCGACGACTCGTCGCGAGCGTAAATTTTTAACTTGAATTAGAATTGTTAATATTTAATATTTTAATAATTTACTCCACTGCACTATTATCTATAATATTTATTACGTCGTTCAATTTTGCATTTGCGATCAGTAACTGAAAAGAACACACAACCTGATGGCAAAAATTGAAACGTTAATTTTTTTTATATATGAAGTACATATTTTCTTTCTCTCTTCACTCTTATTCAATTTGATAGGAAAATTTCGCGCGCTTTTCGTACATCTTCCATCTTTTTATCTTCCACAAGAGAGTTACGTGACTAATACTACGGGAGGCTCGCGACATGATATATCGAAACTGACCCTGCGGGCTGCTGGTACATCGGCGAGCGAGCCGATACCGGGAACTGTAATACATAAAACTTATTCAACAAAACGAATATCCATTAATGTATTGCATAAAGCGCGGAGGTAGCGTGAGGGAGGTAGGAGGGACCACGGCAATGAATCACTTTTAAAACCTCGCCTCTGCCGCCTGGGACACGCGGGCTGCCGCTGGGACCAGCGTTGTTGTTTGGGTTACGATACACTCCTCTTTTATGGAAATCTCGTGCTCTTTTTGCCCTCCCACATCTATCCCCGCTCATAACTAGCTTCCGCGAATAACGCGCGCTTGCATAAGCGCAAGTCCACTGGCCGTCGAGCAGCGCGACAGCTAATTAAAAGTTTATACATATTAATATCCCGCAAAAGGTCCTTTCCACCACCGAGCGAGCCGAGTGTGTTTACTCGCGTTCGCTCGTTCCCGCTCGATTGATCGCCGCGAGGATGAGGCTGCCCCCGTTCGCTTCGTCTCGAGACCCTCGCGGGTCGCGAGAGGAGAACGGCGCGTGAAAGGCGCGCTTCTCGCGTCGAAACGGCGATTTGTCCGCTGTCGATCCGCCTCCTCGGCACTCTCGATTTTCGCCGCGGCGAGGGAAGAGGTCGGGGTTACATCCGGGGCTACGTCGTAAAAAGGGACGAGCGTAAGTGCCACATGGATATCGCGCGCGTTTCTTCGCGGGCGCTCGCGCGAAGGTACGTAAATCAAAACGCGCGGCGAGATTTATGGCCGAGGTATGGACAAGATATGCCTTATGCTGTCTCCTCCATCCCCCCTCTCCCCCTCGTTAGACGGGGACGGCGGTCAGATGGTGCGTTGGGTTTTATATCAAATCGCGCGTTTCACGAGCATTAATCATAAATTTACCTCCCCCTCACCCCCCACCTCCTTCGCGGAGGCTAGGGAAAACAAGGAACGAGAAATGGCCCGGAGAGATTCATCCGAGTCTCGATGATCGTTGCATCATCGTACGAAGGAGCTTCCGCCGTCGTCGTTCGTGGAAACAACTCCGCCGAGAGATTTAGCTGTGTGCTAACTCCGCGATAAACACTGTCGCAATTAGCATAGCGCATAAATTCCACGCGTCGTCCGTGGAATCTTTTCAATTATGCTAATTTCTTGATTTAACCAGTTGTAAAAAAATGTTGCAGGACAGGATTAACGTAGGTTTCACGCGGAGTTACGATTTATTGCCGGTCGGTATAATGGTCGGAGATCCACGTGGCGGCGATTTTCTCCGCAAAGGGGACGTACATAAAGTGTCCATAATTGATTTTAGTTTTATTCAAATGTGTTATTCTGCTTCATTTTTTAATTTATCTCAAGAATCAATTTTAATATATTTAAATGTATTAAATTATAAACTTGTAAACTCTACACTATAAATATAAAAGTTAATACATGCATTATAAATAAGTTAAAATAATATATTATTAAAATTTGTTATAAATTTCCTGTATTAATTTTGTAATTTAATCAATAAGTTAACACTTCTTAATTAATTGTATTCTATTTCAGTTTTTAATTTATCTCAAAAATTTATTTTAAATTATAAATGTATAATTAAAAAAGTAAAATAATATGACAAATTATTATTATTATAAATATATAAAAACATAATAAATATATTATTATAAAATATCAAAAATTATAGATTATTATAAATTTTCTATTCATTTTGTAACATTTGTAATTTAATAAGTTTACAGTAAGTAAAGCAAGAATGGTCAAGCTAATGCTTCTTAATTACATAGATGATAAGAAAGTAGGACAGCTATTTTAAACTCGCTTCTATTATTATAAAAGTACTTATCACAAAAGAATTTGTTTTAACAATAATTTGTGCACTCGCCAGATATTGCGCCGTTAAAGCAACTTCCGTCCGAGATATGGAGCACGATTTCGTGAACGAACCGAACGTTTGACGCACGAAGCGTATATATCTTTCGGGAAGTTAACTCTGCATAGTTTACGCGCGCGCAGCAAGCTCCTTCTGGTATCTATCATCCCCGATGAATCTGAACATCTAAACTTGGCCTTCGTACGCATGCTCTCCTTCTCGGATGGGTTTATTAACGGTGCAACATGCAGAGCGCGCAGAGAGACAGAAAGGGAGGGGGGGGGAGAGAGAGAGAGAGAGAGAGAGAGAGAGAGAGAGAGAGAGAGAGAGAGAGAGAGAGAGAGAGAGAGAGAGAGAGAGAGAGAGCCTAAGTCGCGCGCGAAAGCACCGATAACCGGAACTATTTGTTAGAGCCCCCGGGTGCGATACGCACATTCGCGCCTGACAACATGTACTTCGGCTCTTTATGCGGGTATAAAGCACGCTTTCACGTATTTCGAACGCCGCGTACTGCCGCGTGCCGTAATATATAGGGTGTTTCGATTTCGCCGCCTCGTAAAATGTTGCAGCGAACGAAATCGAAATTACGGAAGTTCAACCAACATAAAAAGAGTAAGACAAGTTTGTCGGACAAGTTACAAAATCTCACTCGTTAAAATATCTTCCGCAACTTAAATTCTGTTGCGGTAATTTAATTAAAAATGTCATCGTGGCATTTTAATAATGAAAATTTCAAAGAGAACAGCCAAACTCTCATAACCTTTCAGCGACAGTCGAAATCTTAAATTATTCTTTGATAAAACTTGTATTGTTGAGTAGATTAAAGCTACATAAGTAGTAAAAGTGCCTCATTATTTAGGAAAAATAGCTCAAAAAGAATTTCAAAACCAACAATTTTTGGCGTAAAAAATTGTTGGTTTGAAATTCTTTTGAGTCATTCTCTTCCAGATGGCGCAAAAAATTGTTAGTTTTAAAATTCTTTTTAGATCATTTTCTCCTAGATGGGAGATTTTGAATTCTTTTGATACGTATATATATCTTTAATTTATCTATCAATAACCACAATTTTAAATATACATATAAGTTAATATATTTACATCAATAATCAACAATCATAGTTAATGTATACATTAGAAATATAATTTAATCAATAAGTTAATATTTTTAACTTGTATTCTATTTCAATTTTCAATTTAACTCACAAAAGAATCTACTTTAGATTATAAATATATAATAAATTAAAATAATACATTATAAATAATTATTATAAATTTTTTTATGATACAATTTTACTTTGATACTTATATACTTTAATCTTTCCATCAATACCCACAATTTTTATCAAAAAATAATTTCAGTTTTTGAATGCCTCAAAATGGGGCCAAACTTGACTCTCTCTCTTTAGATATAAATTTCCTCTAAAGAATATGTAACTGCGAGGAAAGGCGATGGGTATTGGAATAGTTCCGTATTTATTCTCGATTATGAGAGCGAGAGAGAAAAAGGGGACACACATGGCGCGCGACTTGTGCACCTTTTTCACGCGGCGTGATCACGTCGGGACACTCGGTAGATGACCGGTGTGCCGGTAAAAAGTGCGGAAGATATTCCCAATATCGTGGGCCCCTGGGGCTGAAACATGGTCTTTCTTCTCTTCGCGTATCCGCGTGCCGCAACGCGAAACTGCGCTGCTGCTGCTGCTGCTGCTGCTGCTGCTGCTCGAGTCGCGCGCGATTCCCAGAATACACGCTAAGATCGGATTTATCAAAGCCTGCGTGAAAGCGGCACATTTGCCGTGGCATACACGGTGCTCCGTTAAATTTTCATCAAGCCGCGGACGTATTCTTTGATCAATCTGACGTCGACTTTTCCATCGCGACAGTTTAAACGCGGACACATAATTATTGCCTTAATTAATCTTGAAAATTGCGGGCCGCAAATTAATAACCAAGTGGCGTTCAATCAAACACATCTCACGGAGGGCTTTCATTCAGAAGGTTTAAGCTTTATCCAGACCCAATCGAGTATCAGGCTAAAAGTGCCATTTCCCTCGCGTTGCTCGCGGTTAGCTATTTGTATCTGTAATTGCCGACCGACGTGGTAAACTGTAAACTGCGCCTCGCGCATCCATCACCCTCCAACTCCTCTATTTTCACCATCAGCGCCGCGCGATAAAGAATGCTGCAACAGCCGCGATGATGCATCGCCTCCTTCGATCAGGATCACGAGCGCCCGATAATCGCGCGCGACCATCGAGCTAGACCGCCGCGTATCGCGTATCCGGCACCGAGACACACTCGAACGTATCATTTGTCCGGGAGATGAGGTTCCGCCTGTAATCGCGTCGACACGGACGCCTGTCGATTGCGCGCCAAGTGGATCTTGATATATAACTATTTCCTGTGCCTCGGGTTTCCTTTCCACGCGCTCCGCGCAGGCGATGTGTGAGACCGGAGGTGCCGATCCTCCTCGCGAGCGAGCACGCGCTCCGCATTCATCGCGTTCCCAGCAATCATCGCGTTTAATACGGCGAGGCAGCAACGCGAGAACAGGCCTCTTTCCAGCAACAGCATTCGAACGTTACCCCGAATTACCCCGTTCTCTCTGCCAACGCTTTTGCCCGCGTGATCGAGGACGGGGCGCGTATTGTGCGACTTTTCCGAACGGTTTTCGCTTTTTTTTCCCCCCCCCTAGAAAACGTAATAGAGATCTAGGAAGTAATAATACGTGTCTAGAACTCGTTTTAAACTACATATATATCTTTTAATTGCCGTAATATTACGTTAAAACACGTCACAAAGAGTCCGATTATTTTCTGTGAACTGAAAATTCTGTTAAATGTAAACGTGCCAGGAAAACTTTTCCATTTCCTTTATTACTTCTAATTTCTGAACTTTTTTTATAATGAGAGCGCGCGGTCATTCCTATTACAATTGTAGACTGATTAATTTTAACTATGACTCTCGGCGTTGACCCACGAGTTTTTGGATTTTTGTAGACTTTTCTAGGGAGTCAATCTTGTATGCATCTAACTTTTTCTGTTTTAACTTTTTGTTTAAGACATTTTTATTTTCGACTTTATTTCAGTTTTATTTTTTTTACTCATAATGCGTTTTATTTCTTGCTAACAATTTGCTGTAAGCATCATTAGCTTTTAATCTTTAACTGTGATTGTTAATTTTAAAATTATATAAAACTGCATCTATTTATAATTATTATTGCATGCGAGGTTTTTGTGATTAATTTGGTATAAAACTGAAAATGGCCTCTAATAAAACGTTATTTTTTTATTTGAATATATTATTTAAATATATTTATTAGCATGAACACTTTGCGTTTCTCTGCCTCTTTATACATTTAATCTTCCATTTCACGTGAAAAATTTTGAACCTTAAAATCTTAAATAAATAATGTATACTCATAATAAATAATTTTAATAAATAATAGACGAAAGAAACTAAATTATTATAAAAAAACTTTGAATCTTCTTAATCTTAAATAAACGTTAAATAAATAATAGAACTAAATTGTCAAACATTATGTACAAAATGTGTATACAATAATGTAGATGTACAAGAAAATTATAATCGAATCAATCGTATGTTTAGCACTCGTTATCGCCACCTGTACAAAGTGTACAAAGTTGCTCGGATGTTGTAATAACGTAACAGCGTTCCGCGAGGAGAGAATCCCAATTTGATACACAGGCTCGTAATAATCTCCCGCGGGGTTTAGTAAGCAAGATTGTCATGTCGGGATACCTTTTATCTCCCCATAAAACGACGTGTGCGAGAGCGCACACGTTTTACACACACACGGCTCGCGGCCGCAAATGCACGGAGGGCGTATGTACGTAGGTGCCTGCTATCGCGGCGGGGCTGGCGGTGAGCGCGATTCCTTTTGTTCCCGCGCGTTTACAAGGTGCTCGCGCACACCTATACGCCACTCGCGCTAGTACGAGCGCGAGTAAACTGCGGCCGAGAAGGATCACTGATCCCGTCACGCCCCTTTCCCCATCGTTCCCCACCGTTCCCCACCCTCCACCGCCGTCTTTTCCTTCGCTCACACCTTCCGCCTGTGCGTACGCGCGCTAATTAATCAGGGAATGAATTATGGATTCATGCGCTCGCCTAATTGGATCCGTCGCCCCGTGGAAGCGCGAAGCGCTTGGTCCCAGAAAGCATCCGCTCTTGCGATTCACCTCGGCCTTCGCGAGATGAGGGAGAAAGAGAGACAGAGAAAATGCCTCGCGATAATCGACCAGCCAGGATGGCTCCGGCTGAATCACGTACCGGTCGTATCGACGTCGTATCGCCATCGGAACGGGGCTTATCAATATACATATCGCGTGCCGCCCGAAACTTCGCGCTGCGTAGCCCCTCGACGGTCTCGTTGTTGGCACGTTATCGCCACGAGAGTTTTGTCCCGCGGATAAGGAGCGAGAGAAGAAAATTTCGTCCCGAGGACCGATAATGAGGCGGTTTTATTAATGGCATTCGACCATCGTACCATCGCCTTGGTACCAATTAATTTTGCCAAAGCGGGCCGCAAGGTGTGAAGCAAAGCGATCCAGATTCTTTGAGCGGCCTTCACGATCGTTTGATCGTTAGCGAGGACGGAAGTCGGCTTCATCTTTCGTTAAAACCGCAGCGATGCGAAAAATGTTGGCCGCGTCTCCCCAGACGCTCGATGGGAACGTTGATAAGGTACACACCCCCGCTTTGTCGCGGCTGGACGGTCACAGAAAAGCCTGCTCGCGATCAACGAGAGATGATGAGCAGGGAAGATGGCAGGGCGAAGGCAGGGCGGTCCTGTGAAAGATGAACGAAGAGTCGTTGCCTGCTAGACGTTCGCTATTTACTTTTCACGTACGCGACGGGCAGCAAAAGCGACGACCGTCTCGGAGCGTCTCGACGCCGCCACGGAGAAGCCAGCTGGAACCGGCCGAGCGGTTTTTTCCCGGAGGAAGCGAGACGGCGAGACTTCAGAACCGTAAATCATCGTCCTTACACTGCCGCGCGCATGGGGAAGCGAGAGAGCAAAGAAGAGCTTGGGAAGGAAAAAAGGAGGAAAGATCGGGAGATAAATGGGTAAACAGGTAGACGGGTGCGTGGAGATAGGAATGGAGGGATCCGAGAGATATCCGCTCGTTATGCCGCTGCTTTCGGATTCTAAATTTCCTATATCCGGGACGATCTGTCGTCTACCTGACATATTGACCCCGAACGAAGTGTCCCGGATGAATCCTCGAGATCTTTCACGATTATGCGAGACATTCGGGGCCACGCGAGATTAACCCGCGGCTCGAGCTTTGATTACGCGCGAGATAGCACGAGTCAGACGATTTTTATCGCGGTAACCGAGAGATCTTTGGCTATTTGTTGCCTCTGAATAATTCTAGGGATTTTACTAATTCTAGGAGCTTTTAATTTAGGCTCCTGTTTATTCACTGTAGCCATTTGGATTGATGATCAGAAACGAGAAAATATATTATGAAATTCTTGCAACGTACGTTAAAATAAAAAAGTTTTTTAATAAAATAGCGTTTGTAGTCGATAAAATAGACTTGTAAAATATACCGAAAACTCTCCTTTTGTTTAGTAATTAATAAATAACCCAAACATGTTAAATTGAACACGAGCTGTTTGACAGTCGCAGAATTGAAATAAATATTTCCTTTCACATATTAAATTGTAACAAAATCGGAATTTTCGGTGCGTTTTTAATCCTATGGCATTTATTTTAAATATAAAAACATTGCACTAAAACGAAAAATGGTGCTATATGTGGCAAAAGTAACTTTTTAATTACGTTATTTTTATATAATTTAACATTATTTTTCATTTGTAGTTTACAATTTTGCCAAATGCGCCAAATATGTATAACATTTAAAACTTTTATACTAATTATCAGGTTCTCCATTTTTTTTATAAGAACCTTAGATATTTTCCTTATATAATAACCTAATATGTAAATTTACAAGGACCTGATTATTACAATCTATAAAGACCTTATAGGGAAACAGCGTTACATGGTTACTCAGGTCCAGAGCAATAATATCAGGTCCCGACAATTTAATCAGGCAAATATTACAAGGTCCTTATTAGATCCTTATTTTAATTTCTAGTGAGGTAAGATCGCAGCGAAATCCGACTTATGGCAACAGTCCTTTACGAGTCCTCTTAACGCGTCGAGCAGATAAGCGACCGGCTTGGACCGCATTTCCGAGCACCTTGCGAGAGCAGCTTCGCGCCGCTTAATTACTCGTAAGAATTAAATGGCGTATCATAAGTCGCTCGCGCGGGCTTAAGTGAAAATCCGAAGTCGAGGTAAAAGGAAAAACGGCTGCGTAACCGTATTATTCTCAAGGAAAATTGTATCAGAGACCGAGACTTGTGCTCCACGTTAAATGCTGACTACTTGTTTCCCAGCTTTAGTTATTTCTTACGAATATCGTCTTTAATGCCACGATGAACTGAGAGAAGCGACAGGCAATGAACTTCTCGTAACTGGTTTCTTGCAAACGCTGCAACCCGGTGGAAATGTATCGAATTTGTTATTTGTGTCTTTTAGTAGGACTTTGCGACTTGTACAAGTTACACTTTTTATGTTTAACTTTTAAATTTCGATTTCACTTGGACTACTATTCGCAATTTACAATTTAATAACGCGAATTTAACGTCTCTTTACAGCTACAAAGATTATTAATTATAAAATTTTACTAGTTTTGTTTTTATATAATATAATAATAAAATATATTGTAATAATAAAATATATCTATCATAAATTAATATAAAAATATATCTATAATAATAAATATAATAATAATAAAATACCTTAAAAAATATCTTGTAATAAAATATCTTCAATCTGTCTTTAAATTGCTTCAATAATTCTGCAAAAATTCCATGCATTCAAAATCTTAACACAGATTCTTTACATTATTATACTCTCTACGTATATATACTTTCTATTGTATATTTTATAAATAAATGGTTAAATTTGATGTCGTCTTATTTTGCTTATTTGCTGTGCTAATTATTTTTCGCGCCTTAGAAAGTTACACAGCGCTGTAAGTGCGAATGTTGGTGCAAAGCGCGTGGGAAGCGCTTTCCACGAGACAAATTGGCGACATTATCGCGACGGCTATCTATGGAATCCGTGAGCGTTACGATGAGAATCTGACCGTTGCGAGAATTTTACAAGCTCGATGAAAGATGAATCACGCTTTAGTTTCTGTGTCGGAATTTGCGAGCCTGTGAAATTCACGGAAGGTAATTTTCGTGAAAAGAATTTAAACGTAAAAAAAAATACAATATCGCAATGAATGCGAAGTAAAGTTATAATTAATTTTAAAAGATAACTCACAATAACGAGCGTAGTAATTAAGAAATAATAATAATTTGCCCAAGTAAAATCAGACAACCAGCGAAGATGAGGGATCGAATGATAAGGCCAAGTTGATCGTGATAACGCCAACGAAAATAACCGCATGAAGGTGAAACGCTAGCAAAATGTATATTGAGTAAGTTGTTGCAAGTATTACAGCTTCCTGGCAATCACGATTCCCATAATTGGACCGGTCTATATCGTGTCTATCCCATCCGACTTTGCGTCAATATTGCGGAGAACCTACAGGAAGGTCAACAAAGTTAAGATACGGTTCGCTCGTTTGAGGGTATTTGCATTTGAGCCTGTTTGAATTTGAGAATCAATTTCCCAGTGGCTTACGATTATTATTTCGACACATCTGCGAGTAAGATTGTCCAAATTTTGTGACAAATTTCTCTCCAAATCATTTTTCATCAGTATTAAATGGAAAAATTTAGATAATTAAAAATCAAAATTAAAAATAGAAACCGAACCAAGTCAATCAATTAATTATTAATTGAGCATTTAGAGAATGCTTAATTAATTTAGCTTGTTTAATTACAATCTTGCATACGCCTCTCGGTTTAAGAAAATTTCGAGTCAAATATCAAGTCAATAATAGTGATGTAGTCAATATAGTTAATTATACAGTCAATAATATAGTTAATAATAACACAGTCAATAATATGTAATAGTCAATAATATGAGAGAAAAATATACATAGTTTGTTGTACTTTTGGCTTCAACCACAATTTAATAATATTTCTAACGATAATTATGGTTAATATAATGATGCATAAAGTTAAGTTAATCATACTTATTGTCAGAAATATTATAAAATTATAGTTGAGGTCGAAAGTAACTACATTTTTTCTCAGTGTCAATAATAATATAGTCAAATATAGTCAAAATAATAAAATTAATCAATTAATAAAAAGCATCAAGTATCGATTATTTTTCCAAAAAACTTTAATATTCCTGCCACATCAATCACTTATAGTGTTAAACGCGGCACTCTCTTTCCTCTGATTCGTTCAACATGAAATTCGAGGTAAACGCGAGATGAAGAATCCAGCGGAATTGGTTCGAGGAAACGGCGAGAATTTCCTCGTTCGCGAAGACCTGGCTGCCTGCAGGCTCCCGCGTGGTCGACGCCAATGCAAATCGCTACCGATGCATCACGGAGCTGTCAACCGTTCGTTGCGTTCGCGATAAAGTTTCCCCGCTCGTCGTCCGCTTGAGCGGGCCCGAGGCCCGGGGAGAAACAGGTCGGGCACGACCGATACGCAACGCCTGCGTCGTCCCTACCTTTAACGTGCCTAACGTGGAGCAAATCCAGCGAGTTTACATGGATTATCTACGAGCCGACGAGATAAAATGCATAACGCGATGTTGACACACGACGATATTTTCGAATGCCCTTTGTCAAATATTGTTTCAAAGTGGAAAGCTAAAATAGAACCTTAAAAGCGTATCTTTAAGAAATATATTTTAAAAAATGTGATTGTTAATCGTTCCAGATTACAACTTATCTATCTATTTATGTATACAACACACGAAAGAGACGAAATTTTTTGTGTAGATTGTCACGATAAATATTATCACATGCTTCAGTTGATAACGATCTGGACGATTCCTACGCAGATTGTAGGAAGGTCCGAATTCCGATTGGGAAAATATTTTTCGTAATATTTCTTTATCGTTATAACGTAGGGGAGGAGAGTAGAGAATTTTAAGATATATATTAGTATCAATATTATTAAATTGATAATCAATTTAATTATGTGATAGTACTAGTCTAACTTTAGCTTTAGAGTGCGTTTCAAGTCCAAAAAAGTATCAGCGCGCAGTTTTGTTAGAGTGAAAATTGTACATAAATTTACACGAAATATTATTGAACAAAAAAGATCCATGCTTGTCTATATTGACAATATTTATTGGATAAAAATTAATTATCCATCAATTTCACAAAATTTCTCACGAACTTCAATAGATCGGTCACGCATTAAAAATATTAAATTCGCAATTTTATTGCGCAGTTTCTGGATAATTTCTTCCTTCCTTTTACATCTTGAAAGATTATCGCCGAGTCTACGCGTATCACATTATTGAATGTTCTCCGTCAAACATCGTCTCAAAGTGGACAATTAAATTAAAATCCTAAAATTATCTGTTTGAGAAATCTTTTAGAAAAAAAACGACGATAAAAGTGTCTAGACTACAATTTATCTTTTTACGATTTATGACACACGAAAGAAGTAAAAAGACAAAAATTATTTTCTGTATTTTGTAAAATTGCTATCAACTTTACAAAATTCCTCATAATCTTCAATAAATTAATTACTTATTAAAAATAATGAACTCGCAATTTTGTTGCACAGTTTCTGGATAACTTCCTCCTTCCTTTTACATCTTGAAAGACTATCGCCGAGTCTACGTATCACACTATCTAATATATCTCTATGAGTTTGTACACTAAATATTTCTTAATATCCTTTATTAAACAATGTTTCAAAGTGGAGAATTAGATAAAAATCCTAAAAGTATCTATTTGAGAAATCTTTTAGAAAAACATGACCCCCCATAAAAGTGGCTACACTACAATTTATCTTTTTACAATTTATGACACACGAAAGAGATGAAAGAAAGAAATTATTTTATATATACATTTTGTAAGATTGTAAGATTTCTATCAACTTTACAAAATTTCTCACAAACTTCAATAAATCAATTAACCCGTCAAAAATAAATTAAATTCGCAAGTTTTGTTGCGCAGTTTCAGGATAATTTCCTCCCAGGCTATCAGGAAAATTCTTACATCTCTCATCGCCGAGTTTATGTGTCGAACTATTTAATATATTTATGAGCTCGTACATTAAAATGCGATCCGCACACTTTCGGAAGTTAATTCCTTCGGAAAAATTCGCGCACCTGCGAACGCCATAGAAACGGGCGTCGTTTAAAAACGACTTGCTCAGACGAGACTGACGGGGAAGTACGTCATTATTTTGCGCTTCCTTTAAGGAAACGGCGGCTTTTTTGCGACGGCAAGACGAGGAAAGCGCGGCGGCGCGGTTCTTTGGTTCTCGCACGTACGTATATGCACGAGGGCGAACGCGATCGGAATTATTTGCACATTGCGTATATCGAGAAATCTTACTTGGGCCGGATCGCGAACTCGCCCGGCGAGGATTAATTAATCGCCAGATAAAACGGAGCGCGCCGTCGAGAGCAGGCGCGCGTTGACCAATCGAGCCGAGATAGCTTCCTACATCGCCGCTTCTTGTCCCGCGGCTTCCACGAGGAAACTAATTAAGACTCGGTTACGTTGTGCATTTGCTTCCACGGAGGGCGTGTCGTCGATCAACATGGTGCGCGCTATGTAAATATCGTCTAGTTGAACGCAAACTGGGAATTTGGCGCAAACGCCGCGACTTTTCCCGAATAAGGCGAATATTTAATTAAATAATGAATAAACAATGGTTATCACGAAGAAATTTATAACGGGAAAAATTCAGTCGTCTGTAAAAAAATTTATAATTATTTCTGGTAAAACACACTACGAGTCGGAATATTCGTAAATTTAGTAAAAATATGAATATGTCGAGCTGTCTGTTATGTGTAAATATCTGTCTAGTTGAGCGCAAACTGAAAATTTGACGGAAACGTTGCGATTTTTCTTTAATAAAAAGAGTATTTAAATAATGAATAAACGTAATTATTATGAAAAAGTCTATAACGCGAAAAATGCATTCACCTATAAAATCGTATTTTTAGAATCGTATTTTTAGTGAAATTACGAATCGGACTCTTTATAATTTATTAAAGACTTGAATATATCGAGCTGTCTGTTTTATAAATATCTGTCTAGTTGAATACAAACTGAAAATTTGATGGAAACGTTGCCACTTTTCTTTAATAAGAAGAGCATTTAATTAATGAATAAACATAATTATTGTAAAAAAATCTATAACATAAAATATTCATTCATCTATGAATAATTTATAATCGTATTTTTAATAAAATTACGAGTCAGAGCCTTCATCATAATTTACTAAAGACATGAATATGTCGAGCTGTCTGTTTTATAAATATCGTCCAATGGAATGCAAACTGGAAATTTGGCAAAAACGCCACGACTTTTCTCCAATGAGAGAGGAATATTTAATTAAATGGTAAATAAAAAGATAAATATTATGAAAAAAATCTATAACGAGAAAAATTTATTCGTCCGTAAAAAATTTGTAATCGTATTTCTGGCAAACCTGGCACCAGTGGGAACCTTCGTAATTTGGTAAAGACCTGAATATTCCATTGCATTCATCCATTTTCTCTTCCGACGGGAGAAACATAATTTATAAGATGTTCCGGGGAAAACGTACACCTGATTAAACTTTCGGCAATAAAGAAAAGAAGAAAAAAGAAGAAACCGCGCGCGAGACGGCAAGAAATCTTATGGCGCAACCACGACGACGTTCCGTGTCGTCGGCACTCGGTCGATAGTCACACCACCATCAGCGTAACCACTATCTCCACCGCTGGCATTACCACCACCTCGACGAGCCCACCCACCCGTCGTAGGCTTCACCCTTGAAAGAGCTTTCCAAGGGTGGTGTTGCTATCGACCCAACCTTGCCTCCCGCGGGAGAGAGAGCTGTATGCTAAATTTTCAGAATCAATGTAACCAGCCCCGAGAACACGGTAGTAATCTAAACTATGATTATGATTATGATTATTCGAAAAATACATGTACCCACCCCACTCGCGATGGCGTTGATTACGTCCCGTGAAAGCTTTTCGATATCTCGCAAACGATTATTATTATGCTCGAAATGCAGTATGCCGACAGAGGAATAATCGTATATATAAGTGAAATTTCCTATTTTTAAATATAAACGTAAATTTTAAGTAGAATGTAATAAAGAGGCAGAGAAACCAAAACGCAATATTTGTATTTGTATAAATAAATAAATAGAAAATTAATAAAACGTATTTAATAATATACAGCCATGAACAAAATTATTAGGTACCCCATTAAAATAAAGTTTCTTCAAAAATAATATTTCGATAATAATAGCAAAATACGTTAGACCATACATAATCGTCGGTTATACCGTTTGATAGAACAAAGTTTCAACTTTAAGAATCCATTTTACGAATTACTGTACGATAATTTTTAACGAAGATATGAGCAATCAAAGACAAAATGTTTATTTTAACTATTTCTTCTTTAATTCTTGATAACTCGGAAATAAGAGAGCACAGAGAAATTTTATCAGAAAAAAGAATTGTAGAGAAAATTTTATTTTTCACATGAAATAATTGAAAAGTTTCTCAGATTTTTTTCTAAACTATTTACAATAATTAAGGGAACATTTGACACTTCTTCAAGAAGTAAGCGATATTCAAGCAACTGTAACTTTGTTAAAAGTTTTCGAAGTCCAAATTTAAAAAGAGGATTTTTAAAGCTTAAAGTTTTCACTTTTGAACAATTTATGATATCTAAGTTCTTAAATTTTGCTAATTTTTACATACCAATAATGACGAACTGGACAACACGAAAAATTTTCTTGTCACTTTTAGGCGTGTTACAACCACAAGAAACAATTTGAAAAAAATGTTCAACTATTCCGTGTGAAAGATTAAAGTTTTCTCTACAAATCTCTTTTCTCGGATAAAATTTCTCTATGTTTCTTTATTTCTGAGTTATCAAGGATTAAAGAAAAGAAATGTTAAAATAGATATTTTCATTTTGATTGCTCATAACTCCATTAAAAATTATCGTATAGCAATTTGTAAAATGGATTCTTAAAGTTGAAACTTTGCTCTAACAAACGGTATAATCGACGATATGTTGTAATGTATTGCTATTGTTGTTGAAATATTATTTTTGAGGAAACTTTATTTTAATGGGATGCCTAATAATTTTGTCGATGGCTGTATACCTACAGATAAATTACCTGAATGTGCATGAATTTCCTACTAAATATTTTATCTGAATGTGCATAAATCTCTAAACATGTAAATCAGTACCATGTAGTCTGTGCGAAGATATAATAGAATAGAAAAAAAAACATTCATTTCACATCTTAAGCGAATGACGTCCATAAAAAATTTACAAGAGATTGAATTACAGATCATGTCACAGAGATGTCCGTGAGCGACTTAATTTGCATTCTTCCGATCGCCTATCAGCAAACTTGTATTTCTGCTCACGTTCATTTGCGCGCATTGTATCTGATCGTCCATTTCCTTCGCTTAATAGCGAGAGGAAAAGTTGTCGATTTTAATTTACGGCGTAGCATCGTTAAAGTGTTTTTTTTTTTAAAGCTACGATTTCTAGCTCGAGGCGATTGCATGAACATTCTATTACTGTGTACTACATGCCTTAAAGTACAGGTTGCCGGAGAAAATCTCGCGCGACAAAATCGTATCTGCCCATGCATTACGCGTCCCGACGAAACAAAGTTATGATTTCACGGCACGCGATCAAACTTCGCCGTCATCCTTTTTCCCTTCGTTCCCACCGCGTGATCCGTGAATAATCGCGTGGAATAGTCCACACGTACATACATACAGAAAAAGATTCCTTTTGAAATAACCCAACATGCAAAGTGATTAATTAATCTCAATAAATTCGCGTATCCGGAAAATGAAAATATTTTCTTTCTATTCCCCACAATTTGTGACCAAATTTTTTTTTTGAACTAACCCAACTTGCAAAGTGATAAATTATTGTAATCTCAATAAATTCGCGTATCCGGAAAATGAAAATATTTTCTTTCTATTCCATGTACAGGGTGTCCTACAATTTGCGATCAAAATAAAAAAAAATCATTTTCCTGAGCAAAAATAAAACCTATAAAACCTATAAAAAACCTATAAAAATGTTAAAGTTATAATACTTTTCAAATGTGAAACACAATAGAATCAGGTAGTGTAAAGTTCGTGCATTCAGGGACACTGTATACATAGTATTCACTTTGTGAATGTTGCGTCCTTTCTTTATAATTTTGTGTTTATGTTACATTTACATTTGTATTTTATATTTTGATATTTTTTTAGGGAATTTCTATTGTGCATTAACATTGTATATTTTATTCCTCTGCCATCCATTCTATTTTCATACCCCCCGATTCTCGCTCTCCCGCGGCTGCATACTGTTCCTCGCCCCTCTCAGTAAATCAGGCAGCCTGCGGCGTGAGAGACGACACTTTGTTCCTTTATTCGCGCAGTGCGTCGCTCTCCGTGGAGAGCGGCGAGACCCGCAAATTCCCGAACGAGGAATCACAATCGGGGATCTCGCGGCGCGACCCACAGGGGTCCTCTGACCTCCCGAGGAAGGGGACCTTCGCGTCTCGATGCAGATTCCTGCGGTAGCCCCGCGGAGAGGGGCAGGTGGAAGGTAGAAATCGACTAGACGACGAGGCGAAGGCGATCGAAAGGACACTAACCGATTCCTCTCGGGTGTTAAATCGCGCAACGAGTGAGAATACCGGTATCCTTTTTTCGCGATTCCGCGCAAGTGTGCAACCCACACAGGCGAAACGTATGAATTACACGGTGTTGCTCAATTAGGACGAGAAGCGGCGATTCTCTCCCTCTCTCTCCCGCGTGGGCTCTTATTTCGCGGTGTAGGAAACGCGGGGGTGGTGCTCTGTCGACGCCGCGACGGCGAGGGCGGGCGCCATGGGGCTGGTTGAACCTACACGGGTTACCGTTAAAACCTGGATTATCTTAATTTATATTTAAGCCTTTTGTGCTCGTGAATGCTTACGTATTCGCGCCGCAGATTCCCCCTTTAATATTGTTACACTGAGTAACAATGCAAATAACCAAGAATTAATATCTGCGCGTGTATGAAACGAAAACTGAATCAATTTAACAGTTTAATAACATATGTTGTTTGTGCAGCACTTGTTTTTATTGAGTGTATGTCATTTTATTGAAGCAAACATATAAGTAAATTATTTTAAAAAATAAGAATAAAATTGGCTCTGAGAATTAAATTCGATTCGTAGTGTGCAGTTAACACGTTAATTAGTATTCAAAATTAACAATTCTACATATATTATATAAACTATACTCGATTTATGGTTTATGTAATAAAAACTGCATTTGACTTTCGAGGCCAATTTATTGTTAATAAACATTTTTTAATTTTAAATATTGAGAGTTCCTAGTTAATTAATTATTTACAAGCAAGCTAATTTTTAAGCACAGGTACGTATATATAAATTATAATTTAAAAATGCATATATAAACATATATTAATTTTGTTACTATTCGTAGAGTTAGTAGTGATAAATGTGTCTTTGATTATATTTATAATTTTTAGAACATTTAAAGTAGAATTTTATTTTATTTATTAGTTAGGATTTGTGAGAGGGTTTTGGAATTAAGATTATTGGTTATAATCGTTCGTTATTATGGAAGAGATTTGTATTATACATATATTTAATAAGAGAAAATTTCAATAAATATATAATAAAAGTTATAGCGATGTTAATTTTTATAAGATTAATATTAATACGAAATAAAATAGTAAAATTTCAATCTTCATTTAATGAACATGCTGTAAAGGAATCGCCGAGCAAAAAAGGAAGATTAATTTCTCCATTTGCGCCAACCGGATGTGAAAGAAGCTAACGATTGCATTAGCACGTGTTTGCATTCCCGATTTGGCGAGTCCGCTTCGATCTCGGACGCCTCGACTTTTTCTGCGTATTACGGCTAATAATGTGTGGAGACAGGCGTGACGAATCGGTAACCAGCAGTTAGCTCTCCCGGATGAAACTGCAGAGTCGGGGAGGTAACCGATTTGTACTAACGCGAACGGAGGGAGGGAGGGGGGGGAGGGAGAGAGAGAGAGAGAGAGAGAGAGAGAGAGAGAGAGAGAGAGAGAGAGAGAGAGAGAGAGAGAGAGAGAGAGAGAGACTGATGCGCGATTCCCCCGACACATTGTCCCGCGCTCCACGTTGTGCCGCTTTGTAAAGTAAACAAAGCTTGCGGGCTGTCCCGAAACGACGATAAATCCCTTCTAATGGCGCTCTCTTCCGGTCAGCGGCGACGAGACACGTGAGATCACGTTTCCTCGGGCGCGGCCGAAAAAGACACGCGAGATGGACAATCGCGTTCTCTTCTCCTCGCTCGGTTTAAACGAGATGAAGAATCGCGGTGAGGCAACAATCCGGCCGCTAACGATAACGCGGACCGGTTTAACGACGGCGTAATTGTTATGTGAAAACCGTGCTTCGGACCGCGGGCGGAGGAAGCGGCGCCGTCGTCGATGCGTGTGGCTCGTTTTCGCGCGCGGCAATTATCGGGAAATAGTAGATCTTAATATAAAACCGGTTTGCATGGGGAGCTTATTATTAAAATTGTATCTTCGGCGATCTCGGATATCGCGGTGCTCATTAAATATATGTGTAGTCTGTTAGTCTTCCTAATTGCTACCTAATTGTCTATTTTTCCATATTTTATCATAATTTTTAAACGATTTCGAGTGCGCAGATAGAAATATTCATCTTGTCGTGAGAATTCCAATAGAACAAAGAGCGGATAATATAAATATGCATGATTTAATGATAAGCATAATCAAATGCAAAAATGAGATGGATCTTTATATCTATCCTGTTTATTCAATTAAATTAGCATACGCATACAAAATGCTTAAAAAAAAACGTTAAGGCTTATATGGAAATAATTTTTTTAGAGAAACAAAATTGAGACTCAAAATATCATAATAATAAATTTTGTGTTTTTGAAAAGAACATTAAGGAATTTTTTATTTCTTTTTATAAATCTTCATTTATAAATTTTGTATATATTTTTGTCTCTATAACTTGCTTTATAAATGTAATAAAATTCTTAACTGGGTATAATACAAGACGCTTAGAAAAAAATTTAACATTTATATGGAAATAACTTTTTTAGAAAAACAAAACTGAGACCCAAGATACCATAATAACAAATGTATTTTACCTTTGAAAAGGGTATTAAAAGATTTTTTGTTTCTTTCTTCTTCTCTAGCATTGCATTGCATATTATTTATTTGCATTTACGATAAATACATTTTTTATCTTTATTTATAATTTTTGTATATATTTTTGTCTCTATAACTTGCTTTATAAATTTATTCTTAACTGGGTACAATACTTCAAAAAATGTTAACACTTATATGAAAATAACTTGTTTAAAGAAAATTAATAATACAAGATATTACAACAAGTGCTTTTTGTCCTCAAAGAGTCTCCACTTGTTCATCATCACTGTCAACACTTATTGGAATTTTCTCCAGGTGGTCTCCAGAGCCAAGAACGTGATCGGCACGTTCTTCAGACATGTCGTACGATTTCTGGTTGGAGGACGGTAAAAGAGAAGAACGTGTTTATGCTACAAAGTCAAGTAATTTGCAAGATCTTCGACAGGAAATTGCAAATGTGATTGTATATAATAATGCCTAAAGAAATTTACCTCTAGAAACCATCTGGAGAAAATTCCAATAAATGTTGACAATGATGATGAACAAGTGAAGGCTCTTTGGATCTGAGGACAAAAAGCACTTGTTGTAATACCTTGTATTATTAATTTTCTCCAAATAAGTTATTCCCATATCAGTATTAACATTTTTTAAGCACCTTGTATTATATCCAGTTAAGAAGAAATTTATTACATTTATAAAGCAAGTATAGAGACAAAAATATGTACAAAAATTATAATATTGTAGTCGTTACATATCACAAAATAATGCAACAATAGAGAAGAAAAGAATCCCGAAATCTCTTATTACCCTATTATAATTGTAGCGACTGCAATGCTTTATAAAAAATATACGAAAATTGCGAATAAAGATAAGAAAGACATTTCTGTCGCAAAATAACGCAATGATAGAGAAAAAAAGAGTCCCGAAATCTCTTATTACCCTATTATAATTGTACATGTAGCGACTGCAATGTATTATTCGTATAACAAGCAGTTTATCGTGGAAATTCGATCCTCCAGCGTAACCTGTAGTTAGTGAATAAGTAATGCTGCGGAGAGCGAGGATGCACCCGCACGCGCGAGCGAAACGAAGGCGGCGCACGCACGCACGCACGCACGCACACGCGTGTCGCGGTTTCACCTGTCCCGACGCATGCAAGACAAAGGGAGGGTATCGCTCTCGCTCCTTCTCGTTTCTCCGTTTAAACCGTGACGAACAGCCGCGGAACTGTGGACACGGGGGGGGGGAGGGAGGGAGGGAGAGAGAGAGAGAGAGAGAGAGAGAGAGAGAGAGAGAGAGAGAGAGAGAGAGAGAGGGACGCAGGGGGACGGGCTCGGAAGTGGGCACGGCGTGCGCGCGGATTCTCTCGTAAAATGCCTCGGCCGTGAGGGAAACGGCAGCGGCGGCGGCGGAGGGAACGGGGCGAAAAAATCCGGTGGAGCGGGACTACGCTTGTTGAGCTTTTCGCGAATCAACAGAACGGAAATACCGTGACCGGGCGCGTGTAATGCGCGAAAATAATTACGTTTAACCTCCGTCCGCGCGCGCTGTCGCGCGGCGACGGAAAAATCCGCATCCATTACGCGAACGTTAACGACGTCGTGAAAAATGTCGACGAAGAAAGCACGGTGAAGAGAGAAAGAGAGGGGGGGGAGGGAGGGGGAGAGAGAGAGAGAGAGAGAGAGAGAGAGAGAGAGAGAGAGAGAGAGAGAGAGAGAGAGGACGCAGGGGGATGGGCTCGGAAGTGGGCACGGCGTGCGCGCGGATTCTCTCGTAAAATGCCTCGGCCGTGAGGGAAACGGCAGCGGCGGCGGCGGAGGGAACGGGGCGAAAAAATCCGGTGGAGCGGGACTACGCTTGTTGAGCTTTTCGCGAATCAACAGAACGGAAATATCGTGACCGGGCGCGTGTAATGCGCGAAAATAATTACGTTTAACCTCCGTCCGCGCGCGCTGCCGCGCGGCGACGGAAAAATCCGCATCCATTACGCGAACGTTAACGACGTCGTGAAAAATGTCGACGAAGAAAGCACGGTGAAGAGAGAAAGAGAGGGGGGGGAGGGAGGGGGGAGAGAGAGAGAGAGAGAGAGAGAGAGAGAGAGAGAGAGAGAGAGAGAGAGAGAGAGAGAGGGACGCAGGGGGATGGGCTCGGAAGTGGGCACGGCGTGCGCGCGGATTCTCTCGTAAAATGCCTCGGCCGTGAGGGAAACGGCAGCGGCGGCGGCGGAGGGAACGGGGCGAAAAAATCCGGTGGAGCGGGACTACGCTTGTTGAGCTTTTCCGCGAATCAACAGAACGGAAATACCGTGGCCGGGCGCGTGTAATGCGCGAAAATAATTACGTTTAACCTCCGTCCGCGCGCGCTGCCGCGCGTCGACGGAAAAATCCGCGTTCGTTACGCGAACGTTAACAACGTCGTGAAAAATGTCGACGAAGAAAGCACGGTGAAGAGAGAAAGAGAGGGGGGGGGGAGAGAGAGAGAGAGAGAGAGAGAGAGAGAGAGAGAGAGAGAGAGAGAGAGAGAGAGAGAGAGAGAGAGAGAGAGAGAGAGAGAGAGAGAGAGAGATTGCATTCCCGTGACGACTCGCGTGTCGTTTCGGTGATTTTTTTATTCGACGCTGCTGCCTGTCCCTCATATTTTGTCGAGCTCGTCCGAAGATGCTACATCGTGCAGAAATTTCGCGGTGAAAAAAAAATAAATATAAAAGAGCGGAATTAAAAGAGTGCTAACAGAATTGTAGGAACGTACGCGAATGTAGGCTGTCGAATCGTGGGTTCTCAAATATTGAATCTGGCAGTGATATCTCCGCTATCGCTACTCCGCGCTCTTATCTAGATATAAATCCGTATAATCGTCGAATTTCTCATCGACCGCGCGAATTTGAGATTTTTATAAGAAGCGTATTCTTGATTGAGCGAGTGATTTCGTTCGATTCAGAATTTAGGTTTTCACATCAATAGCTAATGTCTATTTCTGCCAATGCAACACTATTATAATTCAGTACAATTTACTTTAATCTCAGTCGAGATCTCAGTTTAACTTAGTTTTTATCTTTTTCTAATTCCTAGAACTGGAAGAAGATAAGTTAAGATATTAAACTTGATAGAAACGGACATTAGCACACTCATATCTCTGTTTCATATATCTTAACATTCCTATTATTATTTATTTATTTTCTATCTTTTTGTCCCAATTTTTGTCATCACAGTCTAATATCTTCTTTACCCAGACAGTACAAATCTTCGAAAGATATTTCAAGAACATTCTAAAAACGTTCCTATGTTCTAAAAATGTTCATAGAACATGTCTTGGAGATTTTGTGCTGTCTGAGTTTATTTTTCTCTCTTAATTTCTTTTCTCTTTATCTCTCCTTTCATTCCTTTTTTTCTAATATCTTTTCCTTTTCTATCCAAAAATTTCCAAAAATACTTTTCTTCCTCCTATCTAACTATCTAATTCGTTATTCTAAACTTTATATGTATAGCTTCCCTTCTATAAAAAGTATGTTATATACATTCTCTCTCTTTTTCTCTTCTTTATACAGACTTTTCACATTAAATCTGTATTAAAATTTTTCATAGACGGCTACATGCTAATACGAGTCACACGGTGAGTACAAATATAAATGCAAATGCATGAGTTAGCGCACGGTAATCGAGAACAACGCAACTAGAATGACGAAACGATAAAGTCACCACAAAAGGCACGCGAGCATTACCATGACACATTATAGATATGCATTATCGTTTTTGCGATGTGTCTTTCATTGTTAATTTTTCCAATAATTAAATTTCTCTGATAGAAGCTTTCCATTCAGCAGAGAGATTCGTATAATTAGCATAAAAGCTGAAATTGTTGAAATATTAAATGACGCAGTTTTATATTCCTACATTATAATTTACATTTCGGACTAAATAATTTATAATATTAAGAATAATCGTGGCGCGTAATTTAACGAGCCACTTTGATAAATTGCCAGAGAAGTAATACCAAAAAAAAAATTCAACATTGTCCGCGGAAATATATTATCATTTGTTCTATCATTCGCCTACGAAACGAGCCAAGTTTCGCCGTAAATAATAATGTTCCACGAGAACGCAAAAATACGACAATGGCGCTCCCTTCCTAATGCGTCTCATCGAGATTGCTAGACCGCGATATAACGCCGAGAGCGCTCGCAAACTTTTGTCGAGCATTCGAAAAGAGAAAAAGAAAACCAGGAGCCGACGGCGCAGGTTTAAGCGCATCTCTCTCTCTCTCTCTCTCTCTCTTTCTCCGGCCTCTGTAAACATTTTCTTTCTTTCATTAAGCCCCCTTCTTTTCACGGCTTCGGGATCGCCTCCGCCATTCACGGACTTTTTTTTTTTTAGGCGCGGGCCCCGGCTCTCGAGCGCGTCAAAAAGCCACTGGAGCCTCCGCGAATCCATTTGCAAAACGGATGGACGCGTTCTCCGGCATCGCGCGCACGTCGAGTGTGTGCCGGAGTACACTTTTGACAAAGCGGACAAAGCGAAGCGGGCGAAATGTATTCTCGCCCGTGTCGCGCCGCGTCGAGAGATCCGCTGCACGTACGTTTTCGTGGCGCTCTCGATCGATTACGCCGTCGGAAACTGTGGGCCGCGAGGGCGAGGTTAACGTACGATCGAAGGGAGAGACACGTCCTTGGGTGTCACGTCCGTAAACCTATATATAGATATACTCTACCAAAAATAAAAAAATTACAGAAAACAATTGAAAAACACACTCATTTCATAATAAAAGAAATTCTATAAGTTAAAATAAAATAAAACGAGATAAATCCTTATTTATTAATCAAGTAAAAAAAGATTTAAACATATAAATACACTTTATTGAAAATAATATTATAGAAAACAATTAAACAACACACTCATCTCATAATAAAAGAAATTCTATAAGTTAAAATAAAATAAAACGAGATAAATCCTTATTTATTAATCAAGTAAAAAAAGATTTAAACATATAAATACACTTTATTGAAAATAATATTATAGAAAACAATTAAACAACACACTCATCTCATAATAAAAGAAATTCTATAAGTTAAAATAAAATAAAACGAGATAAATCCTTATTTATTAATCAAGTAAAAAAAGATTTAAACATATAAATACACTTTATTGAAAATAATATTATAGAAAACAATTAAACAACACACTCATCTCATAATAAAAGAAATTCTATAAGTTAAAATAAAATAAAACGAGATAAATCCTTATTTATTAATCAAGTAAAAAAGACTTAAACATATAAATATACTTTATTAAATGTAATATTATAGAAAACAATTAATCAACTCATCTCACAATAAAAGAAATTCTATAAATTAAATAAAATAAAACGAGATAACTCTTTATTTATTAATCAAAGGATACTTAATTGAAAATAATTAATCAACATACTCATCTCATAATAAAAAGAAAAGCTATAAATTAAAATAAAATAAAACAAGATAAATCTTTATTTACTAATCAAGCAAAAAATACTTGCTAAACATATAAATATACTTTAGTAAAAATAATATTATAGAAAACAATTAATCGACATACTCATCTCATAATAAAAAAATTCTAAATTAAAATAAAATAAAACGGGATAATTCAAATGTTTAACTGTCGAAAAACTTCATTGTAGAAAATATTTAATATTCTAGTTCGAGATACGATTTAGAAACAAAAGGGGCAAATAGAACGACTGCAACGGCGTATCCCCGATCTCGTTAATAATTTATGATCTCTTCCAGCGGGGGCTGGTATATAAAATCGCACTATGCGGCTTAACGCCTTGTCGCCCCAGAGCCAACCCCCCCCCCCCCCCCCGATGAAGTGGCCATAAAGTAATCGCGCGCTGCCGAGGAGGCAAATTGTATCGTTTTTCGATGTCGAAGCCGCTTAACCCGGCGTCATCCGTTTATCCGAAGCCGGTGACATAATTCACCACCTCAGCATTCGGAACGGGTCAATTATAGTGCGTTCTAATTACGCTGGTTATGCGGCGGCCTCGCCCAAGAGAGTAGTAAAAGGGCGCCGAACGGGCGTTGAAATATCCAAAGGGAGGAGAGAGAATCACCCGCTCGTAGACTGAGTCGTCGCCCACCTGTGCGGGATGATATATCACCGCAAACGAGAAAGAGAGAGAGAGAGAGAGAGAGAGAGAGAGAGAGAGAGAGAGAGAGCTCAGCCTTTTTATTGCCTGGCCGGGCGACGATTGCACGAGCAAAACGAGCGCGCGGTAATTATCGCTGTCCATAAGTGTCGCTGGGCGCGCGAGGCTTTTAATCTTATCCTTAACGGAAGCTGCTTTATATCTCCTACTCGTTTGAGCCTCTAACATAGACGAGCGTAAAACGCCGCGGTATTATTGTTGCAGTGTTATAATTTCCCTCCACGATTCTCCCATGGCGAATAAAATCTAGAATAATCGCGGGCAAGGTACGAAACTTGGGGGCTTCATTTATTCTCGGAAACACGTTGCTCATTTGCCGCAACAATGACGTAACTCTGGAAAACGAAGTTTTCCAGAAAGTAAGCTTGAACGTTTTGACTCATTAAAACGTTGTAATGTTATTTTTAAATGCGATTTTGATGTCACAGCTAAGAGGGACAAAAGTATTTAGCTATAGTTATCAGCTCTTCATTCGGTGTATTGAACACTGAGAGAAAAGTATGTGACATTTGCGACTATAATTGCATAGTAAAATAATTATAGTCAAGAATATTATTTTTATAATAATTATTACTATAGGTAATATTGGTAATAATAATCATATGCTTATAGTGATGGCATTGTAGTTACTATTACATTATTTTATAGTACAACTTACTAAATGAAAACCTCGTTTTGGTTAATAACAACGATATTATAAGTTGCAAGGATTAAATTATGAGGACTTTAATAAATGTTAAACCAATCATAATTTATATTAAATGTGGTTGAGTCCAAAAATAACTACAAATTGTAGTGAAATTATAGTCACTGCAACTATTTTTTTCTCTCAGTGAACCTTCATTCTTTTGCAAATAATGAAAAAAAATGACATTTTTTTAATTACGCCATTGTTGTGGCGGTATGATCGATATTATTAACTATCGTTCGTTGACGTTGCATTGTTCAAAATTTCCGCGCGGATAATACCGCGGGGATTTTGCCGGAGTACACTTGGAAATTGCACGACTTCGGTCGAAGATTAAACTCGCGACTTCGCGTAACGAAACGATCGAGAGTCACGCGAGCTCGGGGAAACGATAAGATAACATCGCTCCGCCAACGATCGGGGCGATTGTCCTAAACGCGGCCAGGAGTATTCGAGGATTTTCCGTTACGGCAATGTGGAATTCTATCGAGGGTTTTGTGGAAACTTCATCGAGAGTTTTATGACGGTATAAGCAACGATACTGCGTTACGGTCGGAATATCGATACTTCCACTTCAATATTCCGATACTTTAGGAATGTTCTGATATTTTGAAAGTATAATCTATATCGTAAAGGGAGAGAGGGAGGGAAAGAAAGAGGGAATCTTAATATTGAATATATTCTACGATATAGGAGGACGACAGTCTGCTTGCTTTCAAGCGAGATATAAATTATTAATTTCGCGTAAATGATAGTCTTTAAATATCGTTGAATCTACTTTTTTATTATTATAATATTTCTCATTCTCTTTTGGATTTGAAAAGCCATTTTGATAAGTGTCAATTAGGAGATATTGATATTTATCTTATAAATTATTAATAGCGTAGATAATAGTCATCTTCAAGTATCTTTAAATCTACTTTTATTATTACAACGTTCCCCATCTCAAAATTCTCTAGGATTTAAATTAAAAAGCTATTTTGATGAGTGTCAATTAAAAGATGTTGATATTTATCTTACAAATTATTAATAGCGTAAATAATAGTTATCAAGTATCTTTAAATTTACTTTTATTATTACAACATTTCTCAGAATTCTGTCTTGGACTTAAATAAAAAAAAAGTTGTTTTGAAACTGCTGTTTAAATGTCAATTAGAAGATATTGATATCTATCTTATAAATTATTAATAGTGTAAATAATAATAATCTCATTTTCAAGTATCTTTAAATCTACTTTTATTATTACAACATTCCTCATCTCGGAATTCTCTCTAAGATTTAAATTAAAAAGCTTGATGAATGTCAATTAGAAGATGTTGATTCTTATCTTATAAACTATTTTAATAACATAAATAATGTCATCTTCACAAATATCTTTAAATATACTTTTATTATTACAAGGTTCCTTATCTCAGAATTCTCACTAGGATTCAAATTAAAAAGCTATTTTGACAAGTGTCGATTGAAAAATATTGATATTTATCTTATAAATTATTAATAGCAAAAATAATAATTTTCAAATATTTTTGAATCTACTTTTATTATTACAACGTTCCTCAACTCAAAATTCTCTCTCTCTAAGGACTTAAATTAATAACTGTTTCGCTAATTGTATGTAACACGTGTCAACATTAAAAGACATTTATCTAACGCACATGTGCACAATACGTTCTTTCGACATTCATATCAGCCCCTCGATCTCGTCTTGATGCATTCACGCGAGGCGAGAATAGCGAAATTAACGTCGACGGCTACCCGGTGGAAGATTTGCGATGCAAATATGTACGACATGTCCGCGGCGAGAGCGTAATTAGGCGTTACGACGCGCCGGCGGCTTCTTTTCGACTTCCTACAACCCGCTCGCAAAGCAGCGCCGGCATCGCCCTTATCGCTCGGTTGTAAATATCTGATTCATCCGCTGGGAAAATTAAGACGCGATAAAGCGGGCGCTATCGCCGAATCCGGTGCTGCGGGGCGAACGCGGATATATATATATATATATATATATATATATATATATATATATATATATATATATATATATATATATATACGTACACCTAATCGCGAGCGGGAAAAATACGCGCGGGCCGCACGCTCGTAAATAGCCCCGGCGTTTACGCGTGCACGCGTGCAAATTTAACGAGAGCGCGCGCGCGCGCGCCGGAAGCTACGCGCGATAGTCGTAAAAAACCTGACAGATAAACGTCTACGGATGCGGTTTCGCGCCGCTTCTTTTCTCTCCGCGGGGAGAGCGTGGGCGGCCCGCCCGGGATCAGAGCGGGCGCGCGAGTCGGCTTTTTCTCCGCGCGGCGATTCAGCATGCGTGCGCGCTTTCGATCGCGCGCGCGGACACGCCCCGGACGAGCGCGCGCGATCGTCGCCCGCTTTCTCGCGCGAGCCCTATGCCCAAGGACGCGCGGTATTGTCGTAACGGTATTTATGGTAATAACGTTTCTGCGCAATCCTACGGCGTCTCGCTGCGCCGTGTGTCTTGTGACACAAGCAGTGACACGGTGCGAGCGATTACAGCCTCCTTTCAGAAATTCAGTACAAACACGCGCTTTTGTTTCCAGTTAATAATGCAGCGCGTCTCTCTCTCTAAATTAGCATGCGTCTCTTTAAAAAAAAAAGAGAAAAAGAAATCGCACCTCGAAGTGCTGGTGAGTTTTGAAAGGAAAACTCATGATTAACATGTTGAGTGGACGTAGTCGTCCGTAAGCGATAGCTGCCTTTTCAATGGCACTCTGGTGATTGCAGTGAGCGACCGGTGGTTTTTTTACGTTTATTTCTTTAAAACGTTTGTAAGAAATAAATGAATAAATCTAATGTGATACTTGGAATGTATTAGATTGTGAAATAAAAAGTACGCTTCAATAATAGTTTAGATAGTTAAGAATAATTAAGATAATTAGCAATAGTTAAGATGGTCAAGAATAGTTAACAATAATTGAGTAATAAATTCTATTTTTAATCATATTACACAATATATGCTAACGATAATGAAAATTTTACTGTGGCAGAATATATCTTGCGAGTTCGCTGGGCAGATTAAAGGATTCTTCTTGATTTATTAAAACATAGAAACTGTATTTGAAAGTTTGTAGCAAATCGATAATGAAAATTTTATTGCGGCAGAATGTATAAAACTCGCTGGGCGAACAACGTGTTAAAAGATTCTTCTTGGTTTATTAAAACCGAAGAATTATATTTCAAAAGTTTGTATTGCAAATTGATAATGAAAATTTTATTGTGGCAGGATGTATAAAATTCTCGCAGGGCAGACGTGTTAAAAGATTCTTCTTGGTTTATTGAAATTCAAAAAATGCATTTCGAAAGTAGCAAATAATCGATAATGAAAACTTTATTGTGACGTATAAAATTCGCTGGGCAGATAATATATTAAAACATTCTTTTCGATTTATTCAACTCACTTAGCAGACAGCGTGTCAAAAGATTCTTCTTAGTTTATGAAACTCAAGAATTGTATCTCGAAAGTTTGTAGCAAGTCGCTGGTGAAAATTTTATTGTGGCAATACACAAAACTCATTAGACAGACAACGTGTCGAGAGATCCTTTTCAGTTTTTTTTAAAAGTCAAGAATTACAGTTCGAAATTTTGTAGCAAATCGATGAAATCGCACCGATGAATTATATTTTACATCTCATTAATATTCCGAAATATTTGATCTCAATTGTGACGTACGCTTATATCTAGATTCATGTTTTGTGCATGTAATAATATCGCGTGCTGTGCAATGCACGCGTTTTGCTAATATGAACTTCTGTGCGGACTCCAAGGCGCAGAAAGCGCAGCAGATTCGTACAATCAGGCGGGATATTAAGCAAATAAGCATCCGCCATCGCGGGATAACAATGATTGCACTGTATTAAGCACTCCCGGTGTGTACATATCCGATAAATCATAACGCGTCTAGCCGCGAATCGCGGCGCATCCTGTCTGCGAATTTATTCCGACTCTCGAGAGCGCATTAAGATATTTTAGCCTCCCAGTAAACATCAACTAACAGCAGTCGTCGTTGCATCGATATTATAATTTCCTACGCAACAACGTAACTGTTACGCACAACATGTGTTACATTTGTACTGTTGAGTGGAAAATTATAATACGTACATTAATGCAATCTTGTTGTTTTAATTCGTGTTTACTCGACTGAAGTATTCGTTGCGTATAAGAACAGCCATATTAAAGTATCGAGCGGTTATTTTTGAGTTTCTATATTTTTTAGATCAATACTTTATTTCTTGAGTAAAATAGGAATTTTGTAACTTTAGAATAAAGGAAATGATTGACGAAAAGTTATAAAACTTGAGAATCCTACCTCTTGTACAAGAGATACGGGATTAATCTAAAAAGTAAAGTAATTCTGTTTCTATTTCTTAGATTAATATTCTTTCTTGTGCAAAAGATCGAAATTTTACAACTTCGGAATGAAAGGAATGATTGATGAAGAGTTATAAAATTTCAGAATCTTACCTTTTGTACAAGAAATAGGATATTAACCTAAAAAGTATAGAATAACTCTGTGCCTGCTTTTATTTTTTAGATTAAATACCGTATTTCTTGTGTAAAAGATTGGAATTATACAACTTTGGAATAAAGTGAATGATTGATGAGAAGTTGTAAAACTTCAGAATCTTATCTTTCGCACAAGAAATAGAGTATTAATTTAAAAAGTAGAATAATTCTGACAGTTTCTATTGTTCAGATTAATACCTTATTTCTTGTAAAAGATCGGAATTTTATAACTTTAGAATGAAGGGAGTAATTGAGGAAAAGTTTTAAAATTTCAGAATCACCCTTTGTACAAGAAATAGAATATTAACCTAAAAAGAATAGAATAACTCTGTGCCTGCTTTTAATAACCAATTTCTTGTGTAAAACATCGGAGTTTCGAAACTTTAGAATAAAGTGAGTGATTGACGAGAAGTTGTAAAACTTGAGAATCTTATTTTTTTATACAAGAAATTGGACATAAACCTAAAAAGTAAAGAAAAACTATATGACTATATTTTTTTTATTAATACCGTGTTTCTCGTGTAAAAACATCTTCACAAATAACTTTAGAAAAACGGGAATGATTGATGAATAGTTGTAAAACTTCAGAATCTCACTTTCCACGCAAGAGATAGGGTAGCGAAAAAAAAAAAGGAAAATAAAACCGCTTAAAAGTGACCTTTACGTCTAACATCACAAAAGGCAGCACTCAACACAGTTAGCTCGGATATTTTTTGTCGAGGAGTCACAGTCGATTTCACTTTTCGAAGGATTGTCCGCTTTCCGAAAACTAACCAGTTTTCTCTCTCTCGAACAACCACTCGTTGCGAATCCGCCTAGCTTCCCCGCCCGGCTTCCTGACAGCCGAGTCAGCGGCGCTATTTCGATCGGAGCGTAGCGAAACATTCGCCGATCATCAATTTTTCACGTGGCGTTCGAAATAGCGGCGCGGATCGCGCTCAATTTTTCACAATTAATCTGTCGAGCGAAGGTTATCGAACTCCGCACGGTTCCGTTTTCGCGAAGGGAGGACTTATTTAACGGAGTACACACACACACACACGCGCGCGCGCGCGCGCGCGCCGCCGACGACTTTCCGCCGGCGTGGATTTACATAGGAGGAGAGGACGGAGCCGGCGGTCGGTGGAGGATTGCAGAATCGCAATCGAGATCCGTCCGAGCCGAATCCGGAGAAACGCCGCGCTGCGAGGAGGATGAGGAGCAACGTGGAGGATGAGGACAGCGGGCCCGTGGAATATATGCTGCGCGCTCGTTGGATGCTCGTTTGCAGCATTCGCCGAGGGAGCCGATGGAGAGAAAGAGAGAGAGAAACGGAAGAGAGCCGAGAGGGGAGGAGAAAGTCTCGCGTCCCGAGCGGGACTGGCGAGAGAGAGAGAAAGGGAGAGAGAGTGTGTGAGGAGGATACGAAAGGGTTTGGCAAAGGGCCGGCGAAGGGACTTGGTCAATGAGAGAGAGAGAGAGAGAGAGCCCGCGCAACCCTCGTCGAAAACAAAGATCCGGATTCTCACCTTGATTTATCGCGTCCACCCGCTCCGTGCGGCTCTGCTCCGCTCCGCTCCGCTTATAACCGTGCGGCCTGGTAGCTGCTGCTGCTGCTCTCGCGCGCACACCCCGAGAGCGAGAATTAATCCATTGTCCCTTCGTGTCCTGATAAAAACGCCCCGGCGCTGGGATCCTAACACACCGAGTGAAACATCGCTCGACGAAAGCAATTCGTCGTCGGTAGTCACTTCGCCGCGTCTGCGCGCGAGATACGCGGGGCGATCGAGACAGAGTGAGAGAGAGAGAGCACTAAATCAGATCCGTAAACATCGAGGCGGCGTTGCGTCCGCGCGTGCACATGAGACGGGCGCGCGTGTATATGTACGTGTGTATATACTCCGAATCGCGCACAGCAAGCACAACGGGCGGTTTCTCCAAATATTTTCTCGCGCCGGAGCAGGCGGTGGCGCGCGCGCGCGCGCGCGCTCCACGGAACAACGGGAGAAAGAGAGAGAGTGGAACGCGCGCGGAATCGAGGGAGAGCGATGAGATCCTACCGTGACGACGGACACGGACGCACTGACTCCGCGACTCTCCCGGAGTCGACGAGGAAGTCGGCTGCGCGACAGAGACGGCGCAAAGGGACGGCGTGGTGGGGGAAGCGCTCGACCGGCGCGCTGCGCAGCGCGCCGGTCGGAGCGCTCGGCCCTTTCCGTCGGTGCTCGACCGCCGCGGCTACCGGCCCCTCGGCTTCCCCCACCACCCACCCTCGCCCGGTACACGCTGGCGAACCGTGCAGCGTTATGCATCTCTCGGACGCTGCGGCCACGACGGAGGATGCTCTCCACTCTGTTTAGCTATGCACGCGCGCGCGCGCGCGTGCACTCTCGCAAGGAGTCGCACCTCGACTCCTGTCGCACACCTGTGTGCACACAAATATACATACACACACACACACACGCAGTCCATCCCTTCGATGCACCACACGCGCGCGATGACGTCACGCGGCTGGACGCTGTGTGGCGTGGATAACGAGAGACGGCCGGCAGGATCCTTCCCTTTCTCTCTCCTCCCTTACCGCCCCGGGTCTTCACGACCATTTATTATCGGTCCGCGATTCTCCTTCTCTCCTTCTCTCTCTCTCTTTCTCGTCTGCTTTGCCAAGCTGAGCGACTTACTGCTTTCTTTTCGGGCTGGTTACGAGCGGCGAGACGCGGCCCCCTCCCCGTCTACCCCGGTCCGGGCTCGTAGGTGGATTCGCTCTCGCGCGGTATTAACGACGTCTCGCGTAGGTACGGTCACGACCGGTTCCGAGGAAGACCTACCTACCTCCGCCGTATCGAGATCGGGGATCCTCGAGGACACGAGGCGGGCAAGTTCGACGATCCCCAGGTCGACGCGATAAACTTTCCAATTCGCGTGTCGCTGTTGGTAAACTACGCGTACCGTGTCGCTGCGCGCGACACGTTGGACGGTTCGCCAATAAGGGCGTCTGTAAAAAGTGCACGATTAAAACCGACCGGCTGTGTCGAGGGAGGCGTATTAATAAGTAACATTGTCGTCATCGTCAGAACACCTGCGAGATATGAAGCCGTTTAACCGCTGCGCGATGCTTTTTGTCGCGGGATTCCGACTAAAAATACCGTCGGCCTTCGTTTTTTCTGCCCGACTGCTCACCATTCCGTTCGTTATTGCGGCCGAGAGTGACGCCCGATGTAAAATGGAGCCGTCCAGCATCATCGCGCAGAAAGAAAGAGAGAAAAAGAGACAATGTCGCATAACTGTCTGCCACCGAATTTTATGCGCTTTCGCGAACGTCACGTTTGCACCCACGGTATGGACGTTCACGGCAGACGCGCGTGCGAAAAATTAAGCGTGCGAAAGGTGTCGTTTATGTATGCTAAAAGAAAAAAGGAGGCTGGGAATTCTGGCATGTTTATTGCGGCCGTAAACCCGTACGCGATATGTGAGAAGCCGAATATTATATTGTACGCCGGATTGTTTGTAACGTCAAATTTTATAATATATGTGCGTTCCGGATTTTTTTATTTTTATTCGAGACATCTCCACAAGATGTAGATGATGCTATAATAAGACCGGATAGTGATTATAAAGATTATAAAGATGGCAGGCAAAGTTTCATATGATGCTTTGTTTAGAGTGTGACTTTGATTTTAATCAAGAGTTAATTTGGAAAGAACATAATGTAGGAAAAGAAACTAGACAGAGTTGTGGTGATAACGTCAAATTATTTCTTACAAAAATCAAGTTCAAACATGCTAATTATTTTTATTAATTATTCATTTATTTTGAGTGACTTTGGTCTTGATCGAGATTTAATGAGAAAAGAATATAATGTAGAAGAAGAAATTGAACAGAGTTGTAGATAGCGTTAAATCGTTCCTATATCAATATCAATTTCAAACATATCATTATTTTTATCAATTATTCAGTTATTTTAAATGTAGCTTTGATTTTGGTCGAGATTTAATGCGAAAAGAATATAATGTAGAAAAAGGAACTAAACAGAGTTTTTGATAGTTCAACTATTCTTTCAGAAAAATCAATTTCAAACATGTCATTATTTTTTATTAATTATTTAGTTATATTAAAGATTTGATTTTGATCGAAATTTAATTTGGGAAGAATAAAATGTAGAAAAAGAAGTTGAACAAGTGTTATGGAAACGTTAAACCGTCCTACATAAAAATCAGTTGCAAACGTGTCAAAGAGTTGAACGTATTGGCGATGTCTTGCATATGTCAATAGCAATAGTCTCTCCTGGATCCATTCATGCTAAGCATTCGTTCCGACGTTCTCAATGTCAAACAAATTCCGTATCATGTCGCGAGCCGACGTCAATCCCTCGGAAACCTTTCTTCGCGCACAGATGTCACTATGAATATCCTTCTCGTGAGTACATATGGCATCAGAAATGCCCAGCCATAGGAAGTATCAGGGAGTCTGTTGCGATAACCAATAAAAAAATGAATTTTTTACGTTCTACTCTTCTAATTGGCTGTCGCAACAGACTTCCTGATACGTGATCAACTTCACATGACTGAGCATTTCTGGACGCCGCGTTTATGTAATACATCGTCGGTTTCCTGACGGTAATATTCTCAAGGTGGCCCGATATCCGCGATGGACTGCGAGAGAACACAAGGGGCCATGGGGCTTTTCTCCATCGGGTGAACGGAGAGAAATGACAAGGGGAAGATTTCGGGTTGGCGATCTCTCATGTGCGCCTCTCGCCGTCGCGAAGGAACGAACGGCGACGATCGGTTCGGGACAGGTTCCGATTACCATTTCGCGAGGCTTCAGACGTAGAGTCTAGACTACTCGGCCGGACGGCGAATGTAATTCCCCGTACGAGCCAGGTGGTCCGCTGCAATCTCTCGGCCGATAATCGAAAGGGTAAGAATGAGTGTGGGAGGGGGGGGGGAGAGGGAGGACGGCTCGACGGGAGTTTAAAGGTCAAAAGAGGAATGGTGATTCGAGGCTGCGCGAATTCCTTTTCGCGAGTTTGCGGTCGCGGCAGCTCAGATCTAATTTCACAACGGCTGCATTAGTGCATGATCGCAACATGCAACAAACGGCATGAAACAGATTTATTTCCAACGCATACAGTTGAACGTAGATATGTGCGGGCTATTCGAATACGAATCGACTCGAATCAAGTGAGAGTCTAAAATATTTGAAAATTTCTAATCTAAATGGTTCAAATATGAATTATTATTATTAATTCATAATTATAAGAAATTATTATTGATATCAATCTTATAAAATTATATTTCACATTAATAACACATTGAAAACAACAACAAAGTTATGTTAATAAGTACACATATTATTTTCCTACATCAAAATATTTTCTTATCTCTATCTACATGTTAAAATTCAAATCTAATAATTATTATATTATTAAGCAAACATTATATTTCAATTCGATTCGCTTCGGATGAAATTCTGTCGATTTGGATTCAATTCAATTCAACATAAAAAATTCTCGATTCGCATATCTCCAATTAAACGCGCCTAAAATTCTTTCGGATGACTAATCGCGTTATGAGAACCGCTGCAACCTAACGAATAATAGAATAATAACTGTTTTGCTGGCGTGATTTATCAGAAAGTTGCAATCTAATAAATAATAGACTATTTTGCTGACGCAATTCATCAGAGCGCACTATTTGCGAAAGTGATTTACAAACGCCGCAGTAATTTCTTTAACAATAAGGGGTGATAAGCGAGAGTCGCGCAGTCCGAACGATAACATTTATGCGAATCTATTTGCCTCTCAATTTATTGCTTTCATAAAACTGTCAGGCTTTAATCCTTCTATTGTTATAAGAAAAATTAAAATAGAGTTAGCAGCATGGCAGTATTGCCATCGTATTTCATCTTTATTATACATTCTCTTCATTGAAAAAAAAGATTGGTTATAATTGATTATAATAATCCAATCTTAATAAAAGTTACCAAGAGTTTCGGCGAAATAGTTTCATAACATACATTATTACTATATATAAATACAATAATGATAACAAAACGTTTGGTAATAAGTATATACATTTCATTTTTATTATATTATGACAAATAATAATGTTATAAAAATGAAATGTTTATACTTATTACCAAACTTTTGTTATTATTATTATATTTATATATAGTAATAATGACTAAATATCTCAAAAATTGCATTACTAAATGCATCGTATGAGTCTACCTAGAATTATTTTTAATGTGTTTAATAACAGAAAGATACTGTAGCGAAAGAGTAATTTATAATTTCATTTTCAAACTCTTTCTCTCGTCTTCCTCTCTCATAATACAAGGAGATGCTCGATATTACCACCTCAAGAAGTTCGATAAAGAAATCCAATAAAAAAAAAGTCTCGATACTGCCAAATCTGGCGTACACGTGTTTTCGAGAGCCGCGATGGAGACAGCATTGTACAATGTTCGGCAAGGCCAAGTTTCCCGAAGGAGTGCAGATTCTCAATACCGTCGAGACGCATAGAGACGGAGAGGGAGACGCAGTATATAGAGACGCAGGAAACGATTCCCGACACATATTGAAGTCTACGCTGAGATATTCGCCCCCTGTGGATTTTCGGCTACCGCCGCAATACACTGCGCCCCCGCGCTCATTGTTGGGTCACGGTTGACAGTTACGCCTCGGCGTCCACCAGCCCGGCGAAGCCAAAACAGGGCATTCTCGAGGGAGGTCTCGTCGGGACTTTGGCAAAGGGAAGGACTCTGTTATCCCCCGAACTTGGAGCGATGTCGCCTTTAGAAAGGCATCTCCCTCTCCCCCTTCCCCTCGCCCGCTCGAAAAGCAATTTATCTTGAGAAGCCGGAGCGAACGTTAAATGGATTTCCCTTTCGGGGGTATTATGCGTTTTTATTCAACGTAAAATTAGCTTATAGATGCGGGGACGCGGCTCTCGCACCCGCCCGGCCCGGCCGCTCGAGTGAATCGTCTTCGGAGAGACTCTCCTTCTCGAGAAATTGGAAAGGCAGGGCCACGAGTCATCCCGAATTTCCCTCCGCGGCCGAGCGGGTATTGTCTCAGCGGGTCGATCGTCGCGGCTGTTATGCGTTACCTTTTGTCGTGTGAATCGTTAGAGGCGCATAATGACCGGAGGGGGCGTGAATAAATTACTTGCAGGGAGCTTGTTTAAAAATCTCACGATGTAAACAATCGTCGGTTTCGTCGGGAGATAGCAACGGGGAAGGGGGAAGGGGGGGGGGTAGATTACGACTTCCTGTCACCTATCATCACACGCGCGGTATGCGCTACATAATGCGTCGCGCTTAGGGTCGGGTGGTGACGGCCCCCGTAGATAACGCCCGTATCAGCGCGAACACTGCACCAATTCCAGGTGCACTCTCGCGCTTTTGAGGTTCTCATAATAATACGTCACGCTTTGACAATATGATTTAGTCTCGCTCCGTCCGAGTGTTGTAAACACGTCCGAGTATTCGATAAAAATGATTACGCACCGTTCAAGTGCAATCGCGCAGGGAGTTTTCTACAGTTATTTCGATTTTTGCAATTCGATTTTTTATGCAGCTATTTATAAATATCAGTGTGAAAAGTAGAAATGTGCGAACTATTCGAATACAAATCGAATCGAGTGAGATTCGGTTTAATTCGAATTTTAATTTCTATGATTCGAACCTGAGTTATTTGAAAATTTCGAAGATAGTGTAAATATATTTTTATATATTATTAAAATTGTATATATTACATTATATACATAATATTCTTTATTATATATTATTAATCATACATACTGCCAATTTTATAAAATTATATTTCCCGTTAATGAGCAAAACAATTATTAATACGATCAGCTTAATAGATGCATTTATATTATTTTCCCACATCAAAATATTCTCTTATTATTAACGTGTTAAAATTCAATCTCGTAATAATTACATTATTAATTAGAGATTATATTTCAACGATTTGATTCGACATAAAAAAATCCTTCATTCGCCCATCTCTAGTGAAAAGATCGTAGAGCCGTTTTTCACATTAGCACGTCAATCAAAATGCGTAACCGAACACGCATCCATCAAAGAAATATAGTCTCGTCAAGTCTGCGTACCTTGTTTCGGGGCAGAGAGAATAAAATTAATAGAAATTAAGTGCTTCTTCCCCCCCCCCCCAAACAAGAGACGAGACTCCCTCATTGAGGAACCCTCATCATATGTATGTTAGGTAGAAACGTTTCTTTTTTGAGTGCCATCGCTCGCAGATTAGTATTAGGGAGTCAAGTGACGTTCGTTCCTTGTCTGCAGGCCGGCCGTGCTGGAAAGGGAAGGTACGACGAAGGATACTTCTACTCGGACGATATACTACACGAAATCTCCGGGGGTCTATAGTCCATTTTCTCGAGATGGTCCTCACATACATGCGTAGTTCTTCACCCGAAGATGTGGCCGTGACTTTTTCGGCTTCGGGGGTCTAGACAGCGACTTCCGTCCTATTATGTACTTCTAGACAGCGTGCAATCCGCCCTTGCGTGCAGTATGCTTGGCAGAAGTTTGCAAACAACGTAAAAAGACCGGCCCGCCCTAGAGGATCAGACCCACACGTCTTCCCGAACAATCGGACTCGCCGTTGAATTGCGGTTTAATACTGTTTTATTGCTTACGAACATTTAAAAAACTGAATTTCATAAATAGATTAGAATAAACATAAAATGTTTTAGACAATCTTCTAATTGTTGCTTCACTTTTATTAAAATTTATTTATAATTCAAATTGTTATTTCTTTATAAGAAATTATGTGTATTTATTCATATATAAGGGAATTTGAAACTATCGTCATTATTTTATATAAAAGTTTCATATAGAAAATTAATTCTTTTCTCTATTTTTAATAATTTTTAATAAACAAATAATGTCTAAAAATCGATAATATAATAATTTTTAATAAACAAATAATATCTAAAGATCGAGGATTTTACAAGATAATTGTTTCAAAGCTCTTTTCTATTTGCATATTTTGAATTGTGTTATTTTTATCAGAATTTATTTGTATAATAATTCAAATTATTCTTTTATAGAGAGATTACGTGAATTTATTCACATATTTGAAGCTATTATTTCTATTTCATATAAAAAATTAATTTTCTTTTAATAATTCTAAATAATATCTAAAAATTGATTGGAAATTTTACAAGACAATCGTTTCCAAGCTCTTTTCCGTCTATATATTTTAAATTATTGCTTTATTTTTGTTAGATTTTATTTGTAATGCAAATTATTCTTTTATATAGAGAGATTATATGTATTTATTCATATATATTTTAAACTATCATCTCGATTTCATATAAAAAAATAATTTTTCTTTTTATTTTTAACAATTATAAATAATGTTTAAAAATGTGTAAATTGAATATTTTTTGCAAGATTTTGCAATTCTTTTGAAATTCTTTTCCATCTGTACATATTGAATATTTTATATTTAAGCGCATTTGCTTCCACATTTCATACATAGCGTGCAAATTTAAACATTGCGCATCTATGAGAAAATTGTAAAGTTTTCAATGAGAAATCTTTTGACGTACACACACACACACACACACACACACACACACACACACACACACACACACACACACACACACACACACACACACACACGCACACGCACACGCACACGCACACGCGCACGCGCACGCGCACACGCACACGCACACGCGCACACGCACACGCACACACACACAACACACACACACACACACACACACACACACACACACGCGCGCGCACGCACACAACACACACACACACGCGCACGCACACAACACACACACACACACACACAACACACACACACACACACACACACACACACACACACACACACATACATATACACGAGCCGGTATACTTATCCGATTTTTCTAATGTCGCCGAGTACACTCTTCTCCGTCTGATTTATGCATTGCTCGTGTATACATATACAGCTGCGTTATCGTGTACGTGATAAAGGAGGATAAACGCCAAGCATTCGCAGCTGTCGACGGAGGTATAGAGTTGAAGGCGACCTGGGAGAGTGTTCGACGACGAAACGCTCAGAAACGGCACGGGTCGAGAATAAAAGACGTTGATTCCTACAAATCTCGCGACGAAGTCTGACACTGAAGGCGTAGGCAGCGGGCGAGAGTACCGCTCGAGCAGTAACCCGAGATGAAAGGTATGGCGAAGATGCCAGAGCGAGATTTAATAAGTGCCGCGCGGCACAGGTAGGCGACGTCTTAGCATTATAAAGCCGCCTACGGAGAGTCGGATTTCTTGCCCGGTACCTCCGATAATTCCCCGTCCTTGTCGCGCGCAGTGGGACGCGAACGTGTCCTCCTAACGAGCCCCGTGGGACGTGAATCCGTCGGGCGATCGATGTATCTTTACCGAAATGTAACAGTCCGACCGAGGAGCAGACCGCGCTGCGGTGCTGCAGCGGTCGCGAAAATACAGGATCGCCCGATCGTATCTCCGTGATCCATTACGGCGCTATCGGATTTTATCATCTGTGTTACTAGGCTGCGCCCGAATCCCTTCCCACCTTGGGCTTGTATCGATTCGAGGACAAAAGTCCTAATTAACAGGTCCCGCGGCGACAATTCGGTCGTAGACGATAAGACGTGCATAGGCGTAAATAATAATAAATATCGCGTGAAGGAAAAATTCTACGATTATATAGAAAATGTGATTATATAGGAATCAATTATGTCAATTTTTTATGCAATATTATTGTAGCTTGTATTTAATTTTTTTATGTTTTTAATATACTATAAATATTTTTCTTTTATCTACATATTTTCCCAATGTTTCTATATTTATTCTTTTCACTTTATTATTTATATTTGTATACATTGCTGAACATATTCGTAATTTACTTAGAGTTTGGATTTTAAATAATAGATTATAAGACATATATTTATTATTTAAAATGCAAATTCTAAGTAAATTACGAATATAAAGAAAAAATTATGAGATTATATGAAAAATGTATGAATCAATTATATCAGTTTTCTGTGCAATAAAATTGTAAATTGATTTCATTTCTTAATATCTTTAATGTTATAAATATTTTTTTCTTTTATCTACATATTTTCCCAATATTTCTATATTTATTTCTCCTACCTTATTACTTATATTTGTACATAGGTTTCTGAACATTTTCGTAATTTACTTGGAGTTTGCATTTTAAATTGCATCTTATTTGCGATATTTATTTTCTCGGTATATTTCTCGCATGTTCCAAATAAGACGGCAAGCTTTTTCGGGCGTCTGAGGAAAAAAAAACTGCAACTCGTTACCTGGCGCCGAAATACAAATCTCTGATCCGGTTTCCGAAGATGTAAAACGAAAGGTCTCCTCTGTTTTGCGAAGATTACAGTGTGTTGTCAGTGTCTCCTCGGTGCCTTGGGAACTGAGGCACATGGCAGGACTTTCCTTCGACGTTTAAAATATATTTCAACAGCACTCCAGTGGCACGGCCGCTCTCCGTCAGCTTCAACGGATGCGGCTCTCGAGAGATCGTGTCGGCGGTGGGTCCTCCTACGTCGTAAGAATACGGACGCTCGGATGTGAGGCCCTTAATTCACTCTCTATTTTCATGTAAAGTCACATTCTGTTTCCCTTGGATCGAGTGACGTGACAGCGAGTACTCGTTACACCGGTTCGTAGCTATAAAGTCATTCATCCTCCTCTTCCCATAGATAATATCCGTGTATGACGATGGCGGTTCTCCCTCGTCGTTACGCGAGGAAAAAGGAAATCTCTATCCACGCGGAACGCGTAATATAAACTCAATCAAATCGTTTGTCAATCAAATCGACGACGTGGCAATCGCGGCCGAGGCTCATCGAATGACGAGGTGCTTTCATTAGTATGCGGCGGTTACGCGCCGGCTGTCGTGCGCGTCGTTTTGGCCGCATGTCGCCAGTTAGTTAAAGAATTTAACGATAACAGTCGCGAGGGAAATTAATTACATTTTATCCGTAATTTCTTATGGGGGGGAAAATTGTATCGTGCCGATAGTTTCTTACGTGACCTGCCTTATCATGATGACGAGCCATCAGCGACGGATAACGAGGATCTATTATGAGTTATAAATCAAAGTTTATATCAAGCGTAAGTATATTTATTTAACATAATTGCGCGACGTCTAATGACGCTGGAAAATGCGGATTCGAATTTAATTATTAAATATTTCAATAATCTAACAGTTCTGTTTTAAAATTCTAAACATTTTTATGATTGCGTAGAGTATTACATTTTTAAGTATTTGGGAAAAAAACATTTTCTCGAAGAGAATGCATGTTCAAATTTAATTAATATTCTAATAATTTAACAGGTCTTTAAAATGATAAATAATTTTATGAAAAATTGTTTATTAGAGTACTTATATAGATTTTAAAATATTTAGGAAGAACATATGTTTTCCCGAAGGATGCATATTTAAATTTAATGGATATTCCAATAATTTAACAGTTGTGTTTTAAAATAACAAACAATTTTATGAGAAATTGCATAGAGTGCTATATTTTTTAAAGTGCTACATTTTTAGGGAAAAAATGTTTTTCCGAAGAATGCATGTTTAAATTTAATTAATATTCCAATAATTTATCTGCTTTAAAATTATAAACATTTTTACAATAATATTTACATACAATGAATAATTGAGTAGAGTGCTAGATTTTTCAATATTTAGGAAAAAAATGTTTTCCCGAAGAATGCATATTCAAATTTAATTAATGTTCCAATAATTTAACAGCTCTGTTTTAAAATTATAAACAGCTTTATGATAAATTGCTTAGTGCTGGATTTTAAGTGTTTACGAAAGAAATATTTTTCCAAAGAATGCATACTTAAACTTAATTAATATTCCAATAATTTGACAGCCATATTTAAAAATTACAAATATTTTTATGATAACTTGCGTAAAGTGCTAAATGTTTAAACATTTAAGAAAAAATGTTTTCCCGAAGAATGCATATTCAAATTTAATTAATGTTCCGCTAATTTAACAGCTGCGCTTTACAATTATAAACATTTTTACGATAAATTGCATAGAGTGCTAGATTTTTAATTTGTTTAGGTAAAAAAAAGAAAACGTTTCCCGGCGCAACAGCAGCGTTATATTTCTAATAGAACACGAAGCTACATTGCGCAATGCAATATACTCATGTCAGCCCCTCGGATCGCGTCCCGTTACATTTGTTAAACAATGGGCCCGTAAAATCCGTAACAAAGTCCGACAAAAAAATTACCGCACGCCGCCGTCGTGACACACAACGGCAATAAAAGTTAACGATATCGGCTTTTATACGAGCGCGAGAGCGATCCGGGACGCGTCGTAGACTCGTACGACGTACGGATCCCTCGTACGTACATACGCATACGCTATTTCGCGATAGTGCTCGCCCGGTTTCTCAATAATCGACGGGAGACGAATCGAAGTGCGCGCGAGAGAGGAAATTCGCATTCCCACCGTCTCGGAGAGGCTTGCGTATGTACATGCGACACAACGTAGGTACTTCTCGCTCGCGCGCGTTGTCGCCGCGAGTTCTGTAATAAAGCCGTAAAGGACGGCGCCCCGTAAATTCGACAGAATATTACGGTACGCGGCCGAGCCCCTTTTCCTTCGCCGTAAACGAGAGAGAGAAAGAGAGAGAGAGAGAGAGAGAGAGAGAGAGAGAGAGAGAGAGAGACAGAAAGAGACCTGTGACCGGTGATCGCCGGTGAAATTTACCGGCGTGTCGACTCTCGTCGTATAAACCGCGCGCGCGCGCGGTTACATGCCTCTCTCCGCCCTCGGCGTGTAAACGTGCGTATATATGTATATATATTTATCAGAGGAACGCGTCGATTCCCTGGTAACTACACACCACCGCTACATGGCATCCGCATCAGGCACCAGGGATGGATGCAGTGTAATCTTTCGGAGCTGTCTCTCTCGCGCGCGCTGCGGGTCTGCCGCTCGCAATTAATTTCACCCGCTCGCCCGACGGCCGTTTTTATGCCGCTGCATTTTTTTATATCCGTCAAAACGGACCATTAAAAGCGCGGACGTGTGGAAAATGTAGCGCGTAAAACGGAAATTCTGTTGCGCGACGTGTAACGGGTTCCGAGCGCCGCGCCGACCGGCCGCGCCCGACGGTATTTACGGATTTCCCTGTCCATTCGGCGAAGGTATTTTGATAATTCAGTTCTAAATCATGTTCCCTACCTCGTATCTAGAGTTCACTTGACATAAATTAAAAGCTTATACGTATGACTGAAGCTATACATAAGGTGCGTAAGATATAATCCGCCTAAGCGCTTAACCCTTTATAAGTCAAATATACCGATGTGCCGGTGCTATAAAATAATCACTTTTTAAATAAATGATCAGTTAACTAAAGATACTTTGTATTAAAGTTTTTAAAAGCGACAATAAAGTTGATTTTGATAGCCAAACGCGGGTTTTAATGCACGAATTAACGTTTATTAGGTCGATTAACAATTCTGTAGGTCAAATTATAATTTATGTAGTATTGAATTGCTAATTTAAAAATCTCAATTTTATTTTTATATTTTAAATCGCTTTTTAACTTTATAATAATTTATGTAGTATAGAATTGTTAATTTAAAAATTTCAATTTTATTGTATTATTTTTATTTTGTATTTTATATATTTTTTATATTTATATTTTATTCTTATATTTTTATATTTACTTATTTATTTTGTATTATATTTTGTATTGTATGTTCAATTTTTAGCTTAATTTGAAAATTTTCTCACATTAAACTTTTCAATTAATACTTTTTGTTACACTATATTCTTCAGTAGTAAAATTGAAACTATATTTTTATTAACGACATTATTAATTATTTTTGGCTCTTAGTTTCTCTTAATTTGCTTTGCATACTCGAGCCTTCAATCCGATTATTAACTATGTCACTAAATTTCTTCAACTGCTCGTCACAGTTACTACATGACTAAATAGAGCAGTCTTGGAATCCTAGGGCGAAAAGGAACAAGGAGAAAAAAAATTTCCACTGTAATTGTTCCACGGACAAAAAATATGGCCGGAAATTGACTTACCGAGGTGGCGCGCGAAAAAAAAACACGATCGCAAAAAGAACTGTTTGCATGAGCACGATGGATAAGAGTGTCGCAACATTATCCGGTTTGGTATGCCAAACGACTCGAGATAAACCGCCTTATCTATCGTCGCGTAACTACGGTAGTCTCGGAAAAAGATTCGAAACCGCTATGTGACTATCTCTGCGGGTCCCCTCTCGACAATTGAACATAAAGAAATCCCTGTGTCATTGTGTGTAGACCGCACGGTGGTCCTATTTACCTGAACATTGGTTGAACTCGTTGTCAGATAAATAACGATAAGGCGAGAAGATACGTGACACACTCCACGCCGGCCGGCCGGCCGGCCGTAAGGAAAGTCTCGCTTCAGAGAGCTAAAATATGTAATATTGTGACTTTAATAAATAAGTATACGGAGGTGTAAGATAATTAATTGCGACGGGATTCGCAGCGACGTCCGATCTCGAAATTGCGAAATAACGGCGCGCGAGATAATGTATGCTCGGTATAGATTAAGGGCGAAAACTACCGGCATCTCCGCAGCTCGGGCGCCCGCGCTCGTAAATCCCGAGATTACAGTCGAAAGTTTTCTTTTCAGCGTGGAAAAGTTCGTAAGTTAGTTCCAAATCGCATTTGCCGTCTCGGTAAGTTGCCTTAATTGCGCCGGTGCGCGGTGCCCTTGTACCCCGCTGCCCGCAAACTGAATCCTTTATTTATAGCCCGCTGGATATTCCTCCCCCCGATGAACTTTAAATACCTATAAACCATAAATTTCGAAGCCAAAGAGGTACGCAAACACAATACGGTTCATCGATACCGAGTAAAAAATTTTCTCGGAAATTTATGGCCTTACCATAAAAGTGCATTAACTTTTGAAACTTTATATCTCTTATTCCAGTTCCGAGAACTTCTCCGGCTGTAATATTCCACCATTCTGAGAACATAATTATGAAAGAATAATGTCTTAATGTCTATTTATTATTTACGTATATCGACAACTGCGAACAATGGGCACAAAATAAATTGTCGATGACGCTTTTGACTGCTTGATTGATTTTAATCTTTTCGATACGTCTCTAAGCTAAGTGATTTTCTGTATACAATATCTTATCTACTCATATTTATTTAAAGTTTTATTTTTATATTAAAATATCTTTATAATTATTTGTACTCGGTAAACACCAACTAAATGTGACATTACATTAGTAATTTCCCAACAATATAAGTGTAATATAACATATGTTGTTTATGACAGTTGTAATTATGATTGTTAAGTAGTTGTGAAATTGTAATATTAAGGCTCCTGGGTACTGACCGCGGCCACCTTGAATGTGACGTCAGAGAAATTACACGAAAATTACGTTGCAACGTACTGTCAAATAAAACGATATTTCGATGAAAACACACTGTAGGTCGCTGTAGCACACTTGTAAAATGTACAGGACATTATTGTTAAAAACATTATATGTAAATGAACATGATACAGAACGTAATCACATACATAACCAAACACATTAACACACACATGATTTGACAACTCTGAAAAGAGATAGACACTGTGTCTTCTACGTTGTGTATTCCTTGGTAATCTTAGTTTCCTGCACATTTCACAAGTGTGTTAAAATCGATTTATAGTGTGTTTTTATTGAAATATTGCTTTATTTTACAGTAGTTTGCAACGAAAGTCACCGTAAAATTTCTCGCTTCTGACGTCACGTTTCAAGATGGCCGCGGTCAGTACCCAGGAGCCTTAATACAATATTACTGTTAATGGTGTTTACTCTTGGTATTATATTTTGTATTTATACACTTCAGTCGCCCAACAAACTTTAATCTTTTATATTTAATTAAAAAGTTTTATTAAATTCACAATTAAGAGAATTTATCTTGATATGTTGAATAATGTTTTAACAATAACGTAATTTAATGTAAAAATTAATATTAAATACAAAAATAATAGAGAGATAATCCCACTCAATTATATTTAATAATCTAACCTTTTAATCATCGTACTATTTTTCGTAACACAAGTACACGCGTGAAATCTCAATAAAAAAAAAATCAATTTATATCTTCGAAAAATAATTATAATTATTTATTAAATATTTAATCTCCAGACTTTCAAAATTCAACCGCGAACTGCGATGATATTGTGATATTGATTTTAATCTTTACAAAAAATCTTTACAATACTTTATCCAATTATATTCATTTAAAGTTTAATTTTTAATATTAAAATATCTTTGCGCTTTAGAATTATGTGTACTCGATAAACACCAAATAAAAGTGACATTACATTAATATGATTATTTCCTAACAGTTTGTATTTTATTTCGTAAAAATTCGTTTTGCTAAACATCAGACTTGTAAAAACCCCGCGCAATGATTGGGTAGTTAAAAATAGAAAAGCGAACTTTACATGTCGACGAGTTAAATTGAAAAACCTCTTTAACGCACAGATCGTTCGTGCGTGACCCAATTCAACAGTTACTATTACACAACGCCTGTTCATGCTAGTCATATTAATAGCTTTCGATGACCGCTATATGGAACAATAATCACGAGAACAGTACTCTTTTTGCCGATAACGTCTTGAACTTTCACGAATGATAATGTGCATATCAATTTTTCAGTCGCTACGAAGAATATTGGCGTTGAGAGAATTGGAATTTAAAACTCCGAGAGGAATTGAAGCGCAAATGAAAAAGGTTCCCTCTCCATCTGCGTGCAGACTCAAAACTTTCTTTGTCGAAATCAAAAACAGCTGACTCCCACGATATTCCTCGACGGGATCGCTTCGGCGTCGGAATCATCGTTACATCGGGCATACATCATGGCCAAGTGAAAAATCCCATGAATTATTTAAGATCGCGCTCTGCAGCTCAATGTTATTTTAATTCGTGGCATATTTTCATATTCAAATGCGCGCTACGCTAGCGGGCCCTCGGAAAGAAACGTTCATCTTCGATCGGTGATGAATAGACATTATGTGTCTTCTCTGTCCTTCTCTCTAAACTCCCCCTGGTTCACCCCGCTCCCCTGGCTCTTTCTTTCGTTTCTCGCCTCGTGGATGAACGTTATGCTGACTTCGGACAAGCGGAAGCGAGTACTAGTCTGACGGAGAGGACGACAGAACGCAGAAAGCTGGGGAGAAAGAGGGAACGAAGAAGAAGAAGAAGAAGAAGAAATGTGTACGACGGATCGTGTTTCATATTCACGAGGCGTAAAAACAATCGTGTAAGTAAGAGCACGTCGTGCCACATATAAATTGTGGACGCTGAAGAAAAAGAAAAAAAAAACGGAAAATTCGATCGGGAAGATATGGGGATTTACATCGGCTGGAACAAGTCACGCCGCCTGTAAATCCAGCGGGCCGGGGATACACGCGTATGTACATACAATTTCGGCAAGATGAATTGCAAATTTCCGCGTTGCGTTTTCGACTCTACGCGCGGATTTCGTAATTCACGACCTTCCGTCCCTCGTGTATATTTTACCAGCGCGGAATCAATTCCACGGTTGCTATCTCAAAGCAACCCAGCCGGCCAGATGCCTGAATGCTATTTCTGAACGGCACTCTCTCGGTGCGCGCGAGGTCGATTGTGCGAGAGCGTCTTCCCTTGCGCGTCGAGGATATCGACGCGCGGAACGCGCGTTGCACCGCGCGAGGAGAATATCTTTCGAAATTCGAAACTTAGATTAACTTCCAGGTGCCGCGTTCAAAACTTTTCTTATTGGCGCCGGGGAATCGATTAAGTATCACCGGGAAATTCGAGATTCGGAATAAACTGTTACATGACACCGCGCTGTCACGTCGAACTCGCGGCGCGAGAAATTTTCCCTTCTCCTCCAGGTAGCGTTGGACCTCGTGTGGAAGAAAAAAAATCTCGAAATCGGAAACCCAAGTGCACCTCCCGCAGGTCTCTTCGTTTGGTTTTACAGCCGTTATATAAATCTTTGTGTTTTTTTTTGTTAATTTGTTGCAAACGGTCCATGTCGATAATATACTGTTATTCATGGTTATTAATAATATAAAATAATTAATATTCTTTTTCTCGTTCAATAATGAAATGTTATATTTTACATATTACAAATAATCATTTATGTAATGTTTAAATGTGGAATAAAACAAATGCTAGATAATTACTTTTTTCTTCGTACACAAAGGATGGGATTCAAAAAAAGTTTCTGGAATCAATCTTTCTCATTTGAACCTATTTCTAATTTAATTCTATTACAAACAGCGAGTTAGCTGTATTTAATAAAAAATTTTGACTAATATTTTTATATCGAAAATTTTATATAAATCACTTTTCTCTTCCTATATAGAGAAAGATTGTATTCAAAAAAAGTTTCTGGAATCGTTTTGATCAATTTTTCTCATTTTTGGATCTATTTCTATTTCTAATTCTGTTACAGACAACGAATTAGTTACATTTTAATTAAAATTTTTTAATAATATTTTTATATCGAAAAAATGTTATATAAATCACTTTTATTTTCCTATGCAAAAGATTGCATCCAAAAAAATATCTGGAATTATTTCAATCTTTCTCTTTCAATTTTTGAAATTACTTTTATTTTAATTCTATTGTAGACAATAAATTAGCTGTATTTTAATTAAAACGATTACTAATGATTTATTAATATTTTTATATCAAAAAAATTTCATATAGTCGAGTCTCGAGACATGAGATATGAGATTTGTGTTGAGGCGCGTAATAAATAATACCTTGAATCACCATCCTCTCCTTGCCTTCTTCCTCGGAATTTATCTGAGTGTAGATCATAAAATAAATTATCGGCGTTTTCTCTACTTGTCTCGCCTAACGACTAAAGCAAATCGCGCCGTGGCACCGAATTCGATGGCGCAAGTGTATCAGCGGCGCGGGACGGACAACTCTCGCTCGCCGTCGGTGCCCAGCGGGGCGGAGGACGCGCAATGTCCTGGACGTGGTCCGCTGGGAGTTGTCCGTAAAACGCTCGACGTAGGATCAAACAAACTGGTTGAATGTATAACGAGAGGCGCTCACGGGTGTGAGCGCGACGAAGGATGGGCAGAGAGGAGGACGGCCGATAAAAAGAGAATCGGCGGCCCGAGACGGGGAGGGAACGCGAGAAGAGGGCCCAAGGAAAATAGAATGAAAGGGAAGGAGTCGGAGGAACGGGGCCTTGTAGAGATCCTACCGGGGCCCCGTGTTCGCTGTACGCCACACGCTGAGTGACTTATGACAGGCGATATCGCAGTGGTTCTCATCGCGAATCTCCCGAGCGCCGGGCCAAGTGATTTTTTTCCCATGGTGCCCCCGAAGACGGTCGGCCAGGCGCCGGATTTATCGGTGTCATTAGCGCGGACGGTTTTATAGGGGCGAGAGAGCGTGCGGGGCGTTCGAATATTCCATCTGCGTGAGATTTCCGACTGGTCGCTGCGGTGGATCCTATTACCATTTCGGCCGCCTCGGTCGGCCTCGTGAAACGGGACACTCGCCGCGGGCTGGGCACCCGGGTTACAAGAAGGTTGTAAGCGTCGCGGAAGATATATGCGAGCGAAAAACGGACGCGACATACGATATGTCGGCCGTGGGTCCGAAAGAAATGACAGATACAGCGGTCGCTGCCTGACCGCTTGCGCGCATCCACGTTGCGCGACAATGGCGGACGGGGCCGTTGGGATTGTTAACGAGGAATAGGAACTTTGAGAGTTATTAGAACTGCGTTACTCGTAATGACAAACAAACGGCGGGGCGCACCGACGCGACGGTGCGATAAATAAACTTTGTTTCTCCCCGCGTCGTGCGGGCATTAAGATGTAATCTCGCTCTATAACTTCCCACGGAACCTCTGACTATGTAATCATCTTTCGCTGCTGGCAGTGACATTCTTCAAGCGGGGATATGCTTAACTTCATCGACGTTATTAACATTCTCTTCCTCCCCGGAAAGAGACTCACGACTTAATCTTTATCCACCAATTAATCTCGGACGGGGAAAGATTTGTGAGAAATTAATTTTATAGAAAACAGTTAACCTTCAGTTTCTACGATTACAAATGTACACGTGATATCAGATATATCTAGCCACATGAAGTTGGTCACATATCAGTGACAGAAGTTGGTCTGTTGCGACAGTCAATTTAAAAAATTTACGCTTTTGATCGGCTGTCGCAACAGTTTCCTGATACGTGACCAACTTCATGCGGCTAGGCACTTTTGACGTCGCGTGTACACTAGCGAGCATAAATGAACTCTGTTTTCGGTGTAACTAGTGCAGATGCTGAGCGCACCTCTAGGTCCCCATTAATCTTTGAATTTGGGCTCCTAATGGGGGAGCCTAGAGATTATCCGCTCGTCTGCATTAGCTACACCAAAAAAGACTTTATTTGTGCACCTCATTGTATTATATACCTTACCGCTCAGGTTTAAGCTTTCCTCGTATTTTCGGAACAATTGTTGAATTTAAGCAGATCTCGAGCCTCTAATTACAAAAGGGTGCTGACCGCAACATTGTGAAGGTGAAACCGAAAAACTCTATTGCAGGTAGGTAACAAGTGTCGGAACATTGAGCGACACTTAAAACTGCCAGGCGAGAAGAAGCACCGTCATCTCGAGAACAGCTTAGATGCGTTCGGACGGTAGGTGACGGTAGTGGCCGCCGTCAAAATTGTGTATGAGAATTTCTACCTGGGTCTCGTTGAACAACAGCTCGACACAGTCCCAATTTCGATATTTATCTTGCGCCTCGTGCATCCCTGGGAAACGGCAAGATGTTTTCTACCTACGCCTCTTGTGTGCGTATCTCGTAGGAAGCATCGCTTAACGAGAGTCTCGTGGAAGGAGTGAGCCGTCGCCTGTGCCGCTGGAACACCTCGGGAAGGCACAGTTGACAGGCCTCACGAGACTCCTCGCTCGCTATTAAGTTTTCGAGAGAGCCGTTATCCCCTCGAGACGCGCGCGAGACAAAAAGTCTACTACAGCCCGTCCGATAGAGAGACGATCGAGTCCTAATTTCTCTAATATAAAGGGGAACTCGTGAAAGTTCCGCGTCCCACGGCGCGCACGATGCGCCGTCACGGATCGGCGTTTGTGCACCTCGAGATTTCTACGAATGAAATAAACGACCGGCTACCGCCGCTACGACCGTGCTGAGTGGCGTGAAGAAACCTCCAACCTGTCGTCTACCTGCGGGCAACAATGGTCTACGCGTATATTATGTAAATTTTCATTTCACGCGTAAGCTACGTAGGCGCTTAATGACCTGTAATGGCTGCACTTTCTCTCCTTCCTTCTCAGTCTTAAAGCGCGCTCTTTGTTCAAACGAGCTGAACGTGTGATTCTTTTGCACTTGGCATAAAACATTATATCTAATTATACACAGTGTCTTAATCTTCAGGGAAAAAAGAATTTAATGTCTGCCATAAACTGAATATTATCAGCATTAAGATAGCAGCCTTGACGCAATACTAATAATATTAATAGAGATGTGCGAATCAAGAAATTTTTATATCAAATCGAATCAAATCGAATTTTTTTTTTTCGAATTCGAATCGAAGCGATCGATTAAATTTGATTTTTAATTGATAACATAATTATTATGAGATTGACTTTTAACACTAGATAATAGATAATAATAACAGATAATAATAGATAATAAGTAGATAATAATAATAATAGATAATAAAAGAATATTCTGATGTGGGAAAATAATATAAATACACTTATTAACCTGACTGTATTGTTTTGCTCATCAACGGAAATATGATTTTATAAGATAACAATATTTTCAAACGACCTGGATTTGAAATTTTCAAACAGTTTAGATTCGAATCGAACCGCATTTTACTTGTTCGCATATTTCTAGCTGTTAATGCCACTATTCGATATTTAGTTACAATACGTTGACGGATTTCCGTGCATTCCGTGCCGAGAACTTGAGCAGGTATTCGCATTCGTGTCCAAGGTCCTGCCCGGAGATTATTCGAATGTACTCGACGGGACGCTTTGAAGCGAGTTAATGGCTGGGAATTATGAAACGCGTACGCGAAGTGTTTTAAGGCGCCTCCTTTTTGTTTACGCGCCCATAACGGAACAGGTGGCAACAATTGGCCCTCTCGTTTCTCTTCCCAATTACCACGTACGTCGGCCGGTTGTCGGGCCGCCGCGCCGCCGCGGAAGACGGCCCGTCGCACGCCAATTAATTTTGGGAGACGCGGCACTTTAATCCGTGATACTCATTACTCCACGCGTTAACTCCATAGCCGTCACACCCAGCCGTCTTCGAAGTCTCCTCGGCAAATTTACTAACTAGTGAAGTATAATTTATACACGGTGTATCGAGAAGCAATCATGCCCACTTTTCCCTCCATAAATTTACGTATCCAGAATTTAATTATTCGCGTGTATGTACGTTAACAAATAAAAACTCGCGCCGAACATTCTTTTATTATCTATTATTATTATTATTATATTATTATCTTATTATTTATTATCTATTATTTTGCAAGCGGTAATTAATATAAACTTTTTGCGCAATCCTTCGTGGCATTGACTATGTGACTTGATAATTAAATCGCGAATTAAGCTCCTGAAGATAAATGAGCGACGAGTTATATGAAGATTAATGTCTTGCTAGAAATAGATGTTCCGTCTGAATAGTTATGTAAGATGTACATATATGTATATGATACATACGTATACGTATAATGTATAAAACAAGAGTACACAAAATAAAAAATGCACATGTGAAAGAAGTCAGTGGTTATTTTCCCAGTCCGTCTCTCAACTATGCTAATGTACGAACAATAGTTTGTGCTACTCGAAAAAGTGCTGTCTCACTCTCCGCGCGGTATGCTCCAACATAAATATAAATACTCTCAATCTGAAGCTACGCAGAGTCCACGACGTTTGGAAAAGAATTCCGTATTCTTCGCGGTTCGCCTCGAGACGAAGCGATTCGAGCCGCGTGATATAGATAGTACACGTTCGGTCGGCTCGCTATTGAAATAACACGGCGGACACGGTTGCTGTTTGACGTATATACGCCCGCGGGCCTCCCTAGAGAATTCCGCGAATTGCGAGGTAACGTTATACGACAACCAATTACTGCCGGTTAATTTGTTGCATCGTCGCTCGGTAACTGCTCGCTCGCGCGCACGTGAATCACCCGCCGCGCCGTGATATCTCCGCTTCGGCTTTTCGGGGAGGGGAACCCCTGGCGGTCCGCCAACCCTCTAGGCCCTGTTCCCTCTCGCTCTCGTCCTCCTTCCCTCCGTCCGTCTCTGTCTCTCCCACGGGCGCGGCTTACTCCCGTAGCGTAAGGGCGTAGCTCCAATCGACCGTGGCTGATCGGACTTCCACCGATGCCCCGTACATATATGTATATATATATATATATATATATATATGTGTGTATGTGTGTGTGTGTGTGTGTGTGTGTGTGTGTGTGTGTTGTGTGTGTGTGTGTGTATATATCGAACGTAATGCCAGCAAGAAAACGCGTAACTCCGTGAAAGTCGCGGCCGACGGCAGGGTTGGCCGGCTGGATTGAGTTACCACTGGGGGCGAGAAGGGACGGCCCTTTCCGGGCCACTTGTGGTTCTTCGTTCACACCTCGTCCCTCCGCGCGGTAAAGGGACTCCCGAAGGCGCGGGGCACGAACATACGCGGAAACGATGCGACACGGCACAGAAGGTGAAGGGTAAAAAGAACCGATTGCACCACGGAGGTAGCGCAGGGGGTGAATAAATTGCATGTAGAGTCGGCGTCGGGATTCGCGTCGCGTTTTGTACGAGATATCGAGTGGCGTGGCGTTCTAAAAAAGAAAAAAGTGAAGAATTCTTCTTTGAATATTTCTGTTGGATCTGTTTGGGTAGCCGGGTAATTTCGGCGATATTTACTTCGTGTGTCTTCCATTCAGTCTTAATTGTACTTGTCACGCTGATCGATCGCACCTTTCGCTTCGTGAATGCGATATTTTTAACGATTCGAACGACTGACTTTTCACTTAAATGCCGGGAGCCAACGTTTTGTCACGTGCGTCGTTATCTGTTATAGAAAATAGAACGAATATCATATTTTCTTATCAATCAAATTACTTAAAACGCCTGGTGACCAAATTCCCCAAATTCTCAAAATTCCCCAGATTGCACTTTCGTGAATGCGATATTTTTTACATATCAAACCACTGTGACTGTTTAATTTCACTTAAATGCTGGAAGCTAACATTTTGTCACATCGTTATTTATTCTAGAAAATGGAACAAATGTCATATACTCTTACGGATCAAATTATCTAAACGCTTGATCAAGTAACCAAATTCCCCAAATTTCCAAAATTCCCCAGATTGCGCCTTTGTGAATGTGATATTTTTAACATATCGGCTGACTTTTTAATTTCACTTAAATGCTGAAAGCTTACATTTTGTCACACGGTTATCTGCTGTAGAAAACAAAACAAATGTCATACACTTTTACGAATCGAATCATCTAAATCTAAAACGCCTGGCCAAGCGACCAAATTCTTCAAATTCCCAAAATTCCCTAGATTTCCCAAATTTATTAAAGAACTAGTAAACATAGTCTCCTATATGCTGATAAAGTATCAATATTTGAAGAAGACAAATTTTAGAGAGAGTAAAAAAAGAGATCTATTCAGGGAAAAGCGCTTAATCGATGAACAGTCCGCAAATAAACTCCACGAAAAACTGATTAGGCGTGCAGCGCGATGGCTCGGTTAAATCTCCCGGAAAGAGCTGAGAGTGCATCGGACTTTGGCACCGCGATAAAAACCGCACGTTTCCACCTTCGGTCGACAGTCGTAGCTGAAATCAAATGTTCCACTTCGACGATCTATTCTCGCTGAAGTTTATTTAAGCGACACATACCACCGCGGAATCCCTAGTGCGGCGTTTACCCGTGTCTGTCGTCGTGACTTCAACGAAAGTTCGTTGCCCTTCGCGCTTCAGCACGGCGAGTCCCCACGCCGCTCCGCGCTTGCTGCCGCCGCCGGCGAGCGCGGAGAGACAGTTAGAAATTCTTTTGAATATTCGACGACTTTGTACGACCTACCGCGCGACTTATCGAGGAAAGTTGTTAGCCGCGGCGGCAGAGTGCTCGACGCATTGTTACGAAGCCTCGAAGAGACTCGCCCGGATGAAATACGCGAAAGCGGGTATTCGATGACGGTAACTGCATCAGCGTTTCGATCGGTCGGGAGGCGAACTCGGGGGCCCTTCCTCGTCGCCTGCACGATTGGAGAACGGAAGTGACGAGAGGAGACGGACGTCGGGCTCTCCCTCTTCCAACCTTTCGCGCGTCGCGAAACGGTTGGATTCGCGTGCTCCTGACTGTCGAGAATCGATGACCGTCGTCGTCGACGACGACGGAAAAGCGACGAAGGCGGCGAGAAGGGAGGAAGGGTCCACGGCGCTCGCGACTGCATGGAAAAGGAGCCGCCGCGGGCTAAGTGAAATGGCGCGTGCCTAGTAGATTTCACGGTGCGTTAGTTACGGGCGCTCCCTGTCGCTCCACCTTGCACCCCTTTTCCCTCGCGCCTTCCTATTCGCGCGCAGCCCTCCCCCGCTCGGGCCGCTGCTGCCTCTTTCCCGCATCCGTTCCTCCTCCGCGATCTACTTCTTCATTGAGCGCGCTTTATGCGACGCCGCCGGCCTGCTTCTTTGCCGATAAATCGCCGACGCGGAGCTACTTTAGAAACGGCACTGGCCTTGTTTAGCAGCACGGAGGCAAGCAGGGCAAACTAAACCGATGAAATATTAAAGGAACGGGATTTTTAGCAAAGTATCATTTATTAGCAAAAAAATGAGAAAGTAGAGAGATATTATTTTTTTCTTGCCTGAATGACGTAGCGTAGTATGACAATCTTATTTTAAATTCGTTTAAGATATTTTTCATGTTTTCTTTTTCTTTTACATTAAAGTTTTATAATTATTTTTAAAATTAAAGGTAATGATTATATTTAAAATTAATTAAAGTATTTAAAATTAAAGAAAAAAAATATTTAAAATTAAAGAAAATTTTTATAATTAAAATTAAAATTAAAGATAATGATTCCTTTCTCGAGATACATGGTTCTATTCTTTACATTATTATTTATTAACATTATTCTTTCTCTCTAAATGTTTCTAACATTTTCTTCTTCGCTTTTTTATATATACAACAAAATTTTTAATAATACACATTTTTATTTTTCTTTCTTCTTCCTTATCCTTCTTTTGTTTCTTCCATCTTTAATTTTAATATTATTAAAACATTTATTATCACACAAATTTTTACAAAAAATTGACGTAAATATTTTCACACTTTGATTTAAGATTTTGAATTTTCTTAAGTCTTGTAACTTTTACTGTCTTGTGTTTTCTTCCTGTTCTAAGTAGAAAGATTTTATCATTCTAAGTAGAAAGATTTTATCATTCTTCATGTGTACTTGTAATCCAGCATTCGAATTTGTAACCGGCTGTCGGACATCGCGATTATCTTGCACGAAGCAGCTACGGAAGCGCGCGCGGACGTTTCATTATTTTATTGCCGCATGGTAAACGATCTATCCGGTGAGCAACGAGACAATGAGACGCGTGCCGCGCGTATAAATAATGCCAATTTAATCCCGGTTACGAGATACCTATCGTTCGTTTAACCGAGCAAAAGTGCTGCAAGTTAATCGCAGGATCGACGAGAGACAAGTGCAGAGATAAAGTAATTTCGGGTTACAAATTTCGCATTCATAATTAGAGAGAATTAACATCAAAGAAATACGAAACTGAGGGAAGAACGATGTTTGCATAAAGAAATATTTTTATTATAAAAATGTGCAAATGAATGTGCAGAAATATAAAATGTAAAATAATAAAAGATTAAATACAGTTAGAATATTAGAAAATCAGAGTTAGAAAATCAGAGTTAGAAAATCAAAAGTTTGACGACAGAAAATAAAAAGTTGAAAAGTCAACGATTGGAATTGGAATTCGTGACATACTTCAGTAAATACGTCTATCAACGGAATCATATTTTTTTTTCTAAGCGAAACCAATTTCAGTTTTTTGCAGTACAAAATTTCGAACTTTGCCAAATACACAGAGTGAAATGTTTTTCTAAATTTAATAAATTTTATTGAAATCAAAGAAATTTAATCATTGGAATAGTCCAACCAAATGAATGTTTAAACTAACAAACACGATTATTTGACTTTCAAAAAACGTATATGTATGTTTATTTTAAGTAAAATATTTTTGAAAAATATAAAGTTAGTTTATTTGTACAAATCTATGAGCTTAATGGTCATTCCAAATTGAAACAAACACTCTTTCTTGAATCAAACATATTTAAAATACTATTTCAAATAATAGTTATTTTTCTACCAAACAACATGATTGCAACGAAACAGTCAAGTTTTTATTCAATCAAATAATATTTTATATAAAATAATGTTTTTTTAGTGAAACAAATACAGGTTAAACAAACACATTTACTAAATGTGAAGGAATATTTTTCTCTGTGTATGTACTGTGTGTTAAAAAAATACATTCTATTAACTGTCGTATATTATGTTTTATATCTATAATCGCATCTTTATTTAATATGGTTATTATCATTTACTATATAAATTAGATATTGCAGGGAAATTGTTTGTCGCATAAAATCAATTTCTCACGCCGATGCGGTTTAACGGATCTCATCAATATGCCCCACGATCGCTCGGATTCGTGTCGTCCGCGAGCGCCTGTCAACGCATAAAACTAATCTGGTATGCCTAAAGACCTGAAACGATAAGGCTCTGCTTTTCAGGCCGCGCGCCTGAAATTCTGTTTTGACAGGGATTTACGCATTTTCGATGCGGCCTTAATCTCGTCTTCGAAATTCGAAAGCCTCTTTCCGGATAGAATCGTCGCCGTTCTTCCGTCCTCACGAAACACAACAATATTTCTACAGGACGATCGATGGCCACACCTGCCGAAGGAGAAAGGGCACGTAGATAGACAGGATAACTTTGATATTCCCATGTGAACGACGTTTCTTATATTCTGGACTTGAAAGGAAATGAGGAGCTGGTAATGCATTTTGTAGTGACAGCTTAGCAATCCGAGCTTTTTCGAGGTTTCGTTTCTTTATGGAATTTTCCTTCTCGGAATCCATTAACGTGCAAGTCGTCAAATTGACAAATTTTTAAGGAAATGTATTTTGCTAAAGAACATTCGCTAATATATCAAATAATAAAATTCTATCTGTTCATTTATATATCAATGCATGTATAATTGGTGGACCTTCTTAAATGTCATCGCGTAATAATTACTTTTATGATTTGACTTTTTACTATCTTATGTCACCTTATTTGACGTTATAGAGTTTAATCATTTAGCCGTTTTTTATAATTGACATTTTATTTCATAATTTTAAATTGCTCATCTAGTGTCTTTAAGACGTATGATTTATTATTTCGTTGAAGATGGTACGAAATTGAGCCGAAACGTTCAAACTCTTAATATATTCAACCTTATTCACATATATTAGTTTCTGTTAAACAATATAAATTAATGCAATAAAACAATTAAGTTTTTCTTCAGTGAAATAATATTTTATATAAAATAATATGTTTTTGTTAGTGAAACAAATACAAATCAAACAAACACGTATACTAAATGTAAAGAAATACTTTTCTCTGTATGCATTGTTAAAAAAATATATTAATTTTAATACGCGCCAAGATTCGCGTGGACTCTCAAATGATACTTCTTTTTATTATATGTATATTGTATTTATTTAGTATTATTATTCGATATAGCTCAAGAAGACTCTGTTTAAGGCAAAACGTTCCACATTTTCTCGTTATTTCTTTTCTTAGAAAATAAATAAATAAATTTACTTAACATCGCTATCATATAATTCGCTCATTTTTGTCCACAATCTTTTTAATTTGCTTCGCATGTACTTCAGCTGCATGTCTTGATTTTACATCAATTTAATTTTTTTCTTATTACCCGTGTTTCATTGTTGTAAGACACAATACGGTCACGTCAATATTTCTTTCGCATGCGCGAACATAACGTTCGTCGTGTAAAAACCTGAATTGCGCGTTTCAGCTAGTAGTAGGGGGTAAACGACGATTCGCATTCGAAGTACGTCCGGTTCAACATACGTATACGTAGGCAACGTAGCGCATCTCCCTGCCGGCATTAAAAAAGTGGGAAAAGTCGTAGAAAAAATTCCGTTGCTCCCGCGCCGTTCCGTCGGCCTCGCTTCGGACCTGCCCGGCGGCATACGAAAAAAGGCCGTGGAAACGCGACGTCGAATACTAATTCCTAAACCGTTCGCACCAGCAGGCAGACAAAAGAGACGCGGAGGGGGAGGAACGACTCGGAGCGACGATGCGACGCTCGGGAGCACGAGGGCGAGAGCGAGCACCGGCGGCGGTGAATTTGCATTTGAAAATGCGGGAATTCGGTGACGATGATTTCTCCGGCCAATTCCTCTCCCTTCGGTTTCCGGGAGCGCCGAAATTCCGACGTCGCCGCGACGCGACGCGACAAAGGCGTCGCGGCGCGCTCGTTTGCTCGCGCAAATCCCCCGATACGTGGAGTATAACGCCCTTTTTTTAACAAGCACCCCTCGCGAGCGCACTTACGCGCGCGTCTGCGTGACCGGTTTACCCCTTTGACTGGTAGCGCTAATGGCGCTACCAGTAATGCGACTTCAGTCCTTCCGTTCTGTCGGCACTTCCGATGGCAAGGTGGAGTTTAAAATTGTATCGCGCGACCAGATGAATCAGAAAGCCGGCGACTACAGTCAAGGCTTATTTGCGGCGGCAAAATGTATAAAAGTGTAGGGGGTGCGTGAACCTCCTAGAAAATTAAAAATTAAGAAAAATGTTATTAAAAAAGATAGTTTTAATTCAAATCAATCACATTAACGATCAAACACATAACTAATATTTAATGTAATTGTACAGTATTTTTTGAATTATATGTTATTAAAATTGCAACAAATGTTATTTAAATATTAATACATGGTTGCTCGCGCAAATCCCCCGATACGTGGGATTAAAAATTGTTAAAAAAATTGATAATTTTTTTCTTATTTTTCGCGACACTCTGCAAGCTCCTGGATTCAAACTTATATTCGGCCTTCTACTTTTCTTTTAGAAATCAAATTTCTCTTCACTGAGAGATTAATTTTCATGAAGAAATTACATGTAAAGATTATTTTATTTATTAATAGATATAATAGAATTATAATGGAATAGAACTGCAATTTTGACGGTAAACATGGAACTTTCTAGTCGCGGATGAAAAGAGTGGTTACAAATTTTTACTCCGCAAATACCGAAAATGCGAATAGTGAACCCGCAAATAAGGAGCTTCGACTGTAATGTCAGCAGATTTACTCTGATGTTGCACCAGATGGAATTTCCTAAACCATGACGTTTTATTTAGCTAGTATTCTAATGACGTTTTATTTAGCTAGTATTCTAATTTTATTCCACACAATTCTATAACATCAAATAAAGTAAAACACATTTTGAACGTCAAATTTATAACAATTCATGACATATTTTGTATATCAAATATTCAACAATGCGTGAGATGAGAATGCTGGCAAGATAAGAGCATTTCGAAATTGTGAATCAAATATTATTAAGATTAGAATATATTTGCATATTATAACAATATATAATATGTATTCAAAAAACTTATTTCAGTGTTTTCTGTTAAAATTATATATTTTAGGTATTTTGGTAAATAAAAGTATCTTTTTTAAAGCGACATTTTACAACTTACGTTTTTACGTCAACTTTTCAGTTACAATTTGTCTTAAAACCTGGTCACGATGTGACTGAGAATCGCGAAGATGCAAAGAGAAAGAAATGAGGTTCATATATATGTATATGTGTCTACATATAGAGAATATGTATAGTCTCTTGTCTGATAAACACTGTATGAAAGTGTATTAAACGAGAAATACGTGAAAACTCACGTTCCGCTTATATTTTGTATGCGGCGCAGATGCGTTATCTGCCCGTTACGTAGAGCTTTAAAATTTTCATCGAACTGCGAGAGATCGAGAACCTGGTTTTTGGAAGATAAAAACATTAATTTTTATTCGCTTATATTCGTAATTTGCGCAGCGTGCGTTTGATGCATCGCGATTGGCTGCTAGTGACATGTTTGATAAAAAATGAGATGTGTAATAAAATAAATTTCAAAAGAAGACTGTAGGTAATAATTTCGTTGACAATGATCTATAAATAATGTATTGTAGATACTTTATCACGAGCGTTTATAGATGATATTATAGATGATTGATATCTTTTGGCGGAAAGATTCGAGATTCGATAACATCAACGATGGATCCTATTTTAAGTGAATAAAAAATTCACGAGTAATATAAATCTAAATATCCTCTAAAGATGCGAACTAGTCGAACGAATTGAATCGAACCGGATAAGGATTTGAATTTCTATGATTCGAATCTGAACTGTTCAAAAATTTCAAATCTAGATGATTCGAATACAATTATATGTAATGTCAACTTTGTAAAATCATATTTCACATTAATAAGCAAAATAATATAAACCTGCTATAAATAATGCTATAAATAATTATTGCATTTAATTTAGTCACATTAATTTGAATTGTTTAGAAATGTTAATATTAGTGCATTTATATTATTTTTCCATAGCTAAATATTTTCTTATTATTTACTTTATTAAAATTCAATCCAATAATAATTATATCATTAAATAAAAATTATATTAACGATTCGATTCGCTTTGATGCGAATAAAATTTTGTCGATTCGGATTGAAAAAAGGATGAAATTTGATTCGAGAAAAATTCTCGATTCGCACATCTCTACAGTCCTACATATTAGAGAACACGTAATCTATGTAAGTGACGACGCTCAATAAATATAGAGTAGGAAATATAGAGTTATATGTAAAAATTTCAATCTCTGTCAATAATCCATGTCTTAATAACAGTAGCAGCATAATAAATACCACGCGATGTAGAAAATGAAGTGAGGACGAACGTGACGCACATGAAATCGACAGAAGGGATCAGACGGGATTTTCACTTGGCGTCGCGAGAGGCTTGCGACTAGGCTCGAATGGCCGATATTATACCCCCGGGCGGTAATTCGTATCGAGTTTTCCGCGTTGCCCGGAAACTCGATCAGAAACGCGATCGGGATGGCGAAAGTAATCTTCGGCCACGATCGAGTACGAGCCTATGGTAAACAATCTGGGAGCTATATTTGTGAGGGTTCTCCGAGACTGGGTCCTTCTCCCCGAATTTTATCTTTGTCAGGTCTTTTGATCAATCTTTTTCAAAAGAAATTGCCACTCAATGTTCACAACTGTTTGCTACCCATTATATCACTAATACACACACATATATATATATATATATATATTATATATATATATGATGATTTTAACAAATCATATCTGATTTAATACTCAACTCGTAAATTGGTATTGATTTAATGGTAATTTTTAGCAATATTAAATATATTTTTTCATTCACATGGGATGACAATTGCATTCTTTTCAAAAATAAGTAATAAACTCACAATATGAATATGCCAGAGTTTAAAATAAATTAGTTTATAATCTATATATGTTAAAAGAATCAAACAAATTTAAAATTAATGTATCAAAGAAATATTGAATTAATTACACAAATTTAAAGTATGTTAAAGTACAAATACTTGAACTGATACTGTGCTTGTTTTATTATATTTTTTAGATTTCTTTTCTTGTTCTTTTTATTCCAAATTTTAAGTACATATAATCTACGACAGCATTTTAAATATATTTATAATATCATTATATGTATAAATATATGTAATATAATACAAAATAAAATAGAGGGTAACAAATCACGCTAGACGTACGTGCTATAAACAATATTATATTAAATTAAAACACATAAACACAAACGTTTCGACCCGTAATGAGGTCATCTTCAGTGTGATAAAAAGTATCGTTATAATTGCACATTATTGCAGAAAATCTTTGGGAAGAATAATTATCGATATAACATGCATGCAATATAGTAGTTACGCCGATTCTTGTATGCAATATAGTAGTAATTGATTCTCGTGTAATTTCGCAATCGATATAATTTCTATAATTGGACATCGATATAACTGGAAGCTGGATATAAGTCTCCTAACATATCATATAAAATAGATAATATGAGTCATATAAAACAGATAATATAAGTCATCCTAACATATCATATAAAATAAATAATTGAAGACACTTATATATATGCAAAGGAAGTGCAGTCGAGAAGAATCTTATTACAAAGCGTATCGATTAAGACGACTTCCGCTCCAACAAAATACCCCATCGCGGCTATTTGCGCGACAGAGCGGGACGGAACGACGAGCGAAAAGCGAAGCGAAGGGAAATACTCGACACGACGTACCAAAAGTGACACGAGGTATCGCGAGGAGCGTCGAGGATCTCATCGAGATGGGAAGTCAAAGTATACAAGACAGACGACATATATATCGGACGACAGTCGGCGCGAGAGTGAGCGGGGGGGGGGGGGGCGCAAGCGGGGAACATTTCCCCGGCCGACAAATGGCAATTTAACACTGTCGACCGTCTCTCGGTCGATATTCGAGCGACCCTTTGACCGTCGACGTTAATGCACGGCTTGCCCTTTATTTCCTGCTGTCACACCGGGCGGCGCGGCGATACGCGACCCCCCCGCTTGACATCATCGCGCTCCGGAGCATTTTGCTTTCGACCGTCGTCCTGGACGCCCACGCGAAATGTGCGCGAGGGGGGGACCACGCCTCCTCCCTTCCGCCTGGAGGATTTAATTACGAATTAATTGTGATGTACCGCGCCGCGGCTAATTCCGCCGGTAATTTCGAGGAACGCCCCGGCCAGCCGGTCCCTCGCCTTCCCTACGAGCGCCCTTCCGCGATGCGAAAACCCCGAGGAACGATCGCCAGGTTCATCTCGCGCGTCGAAGCACGATGTGTAACTTGCGATCTGGATACTCGGAGAAATATGACGATCTCGTTTTCCGCGGGAGCGTGAGCGTGAGCTGGTTCGCTTGCCATGTACTACTAGGCAAAGATAAGATTCATCAGCAGAAGCGCACTATCCGGTACATGACGCTAATGAATGATCGGACGCGGAACAAGTTTTGAATGGTAAACCAATGAGAGATTTCAGATATCGCTGCGCGATGTACAGAGGCAGATGGTAGAGATGTGCAAATCAAGGATTTTTTTTATGTCAAATTGAATTGAATCGAATTTCATTCTCTTTTTGAATTCGAATCGAAGCGAGTTGACAAAATTTCATCCAAATTGAAGCAAATAGAATTAAATTGAATCGAATTAATTGTTGAAATAGACTTTTTTATTTAACAATATAATTATTATTGAATGTTAACGTGGGTAATAAGAGAATATTTTTATATGGAATGTATATGATTGACAATATTTATACGATTGAGGATACATTCGAACTATCTAGATTTGAAATTTTTAAATAATTTCTAATAATAATTATTAATTTGAATTTTAACACAGACAATAAGAGAATATTTTAATGTGAAATGCATACAATTGACAAAATATATGAGAATGTATTCAAACTATCTAGATTTAAAATTTTCGAATAGTTTCTAATAATTATTATTAGATTGAATTTTGACACAGATTTAACACAGATTAATAAAAGTATATTTTTCATGTGGAATGTCTATCTATAACTAAAACTAGATTCGAAATGATCGAATAGTTCAGATTCGAATCATGGGAATTCAAATTCAAGTCAAACCGAATCATATTATTCGAATAGTTCGCATATTTTCAGTAGTCAGAAATCTTCAAGTCCCTCATCACTGAAACTCGAAGAATAAGGATAACTCGCGCGGACAATTTGCCTACCACTATTAAGTATTCATGGGCTGCACGGAACGTTGATTTTAAAATAAAACCGTAAATAGAGCTGCGAAGGCGCGCAACGTTCGAGATTGAAATCTCGCTAATCTGATCGAGCCCGATTGCTATTTGCACGCATGTTAATGGGCTTTCCGCAGTAATCATTTTAATTAACGGCGATTAGATATGGACGGGTTATCGCCGTGATTTACATTCGCACATTATTTTCCCGTAGCGGACTCCCATCGCGCTGAAGTAAATGCAGCACCGAGGGAAATCATCCTCCGCTTGTATCAACTGTTCGATACTCCGCGATGCAAAGTCCAAGATAAGACACGACCGCCGTCCCCCTCGCGTCAAAACGAGAACGAGAATTTTGTCAAGATGCATATCTACCGTTCCCGTTTCTAATTGCCGTGGAAGACATTTGTCTTCCTCCGCGAGACTCTCGTCTCGGGCAGGCTTCGAGAGAGGCAACGACCGGATCGCGCGCCCGACGAATCATCCGGCGAGATAATCGCGTAGCAACCCCCGTTAATCCCGATAACGCGCTATAACGGTGAAATACACCGCGAATTCCGCATCTTGCTATCATCTCACCTGACAGCCGGCCCCGATTAGATTACGTCGCGCGACGTTGGCGGTCGTGCGAGCTCTTCGGACGCGCCGCGTTCTCCAGCGACGTCTCCACCTTCCTTCAACTGGTCCGCTGATAGCGATATTGACGTAGCGCGCAGTTATCGCGCCGATTATCGGTTCACTGTCCAGTCCACTGATGTCACGCGTCCAACAGTCGCACGGACGAACGATTCCCCTTCTGTTTTTCTGTCTCGTTCGATATCACGGTCTGTGCAGGGTCGATGCCGTTTTCCTCTCAACTAAATCCCAGTCACATTCTATCCGTCTTAGTCGCGTCTCGATGGAAAATCACGTCTATTACCGCTGAAAGTGTCGTTACGAGACTTATCTCGGTTCGAAGTCCGGAGCACAAGGAAAAGAAAAAAAATACACCCGGGGAACAGTTTATTTTCTTTTAAATTCCAGTCCGGAGATCACGAATTCACTTTCGATGAGTCCGCATCGGTTTGTCTCGCGGCGTCGGTTCACCCTCCCACGTGTTGGCCGTTCCAGTTGACAGTTTCGTGGACGCGCGATAAATGTACGCGCCGCGCGGCGAGGCTCGCTTTTATCCGACGCCCGCGTCGTCGTCGGCTGCGCGCGTCCGCGTGCCGTCGCTCCTTCCGTCGACTCTTCTCTTCCCCGTTCGTGCGTCTCTCCCGCTCGTCATCGCGAATTTTCCACCGACCACAGCGTTCAATCGCGAGCGCGTGCGTTTCCCGCAGCGGGGGAGCGGGGGACACATCGCGAGTTCGTGTCGTCGTCCGTGATCGCCCGCTACAGATCTTTGTCACGTCCCTGTGGCATTGGTAATATATCAGCGCGTTAAAGTTACGAGGTACAGTCGGAAAATAAAGATACAAAGTTCAGAAAATTATTTTTAGATTTGTTAAGCATTTCATTTTGGGATTGACTTTTAATGTCTTTAGAATATATATCTTTTATTTGTTTTTCAATGTACACTGAGAGAAAAGTATGTCGTACTTGCGACTATAATTGCATAGTAAAATAATTATAGTCAAGAATATCATTTTTATAATAGTTATTACTATAATATTGGTAATAATAATTATATGCTCATAGTGATGCCAATTATGGTTATTATTACATTATTTTATAGTACAACTTACTGAATTAAAATCCCGTTTTGATTGATAACAACTATATTACAAGTTGCATAGACGAAATTATGATTATGAGGACTATAATAAAATGTTAAACCAATCACGATTTATATTATTTGAATAACTATAAAAATGTGGTTGGGGTCCAAAAATAACTATAAATTATAGTGATATTATAGTTACTGCAACTATTTTTTTCCTCTCAGTGTAGTCACCATGGACTTCAATGCATTTGGTGAACTTGAAAACTGGTGACTATGTTGAACAATAAATAAAAATATGATCTAACTAAAATATATGCTTTATATATAATTTTCTGAACTTTTTTTATCTTTACTTTCTGAATTACAATCCTTGTATACTCGAAAGAAATGGTTAATATAATGATGCATATAGTTAAGTTAATCATATTTATTGTTAGAAATATTATAAAATTATGGTTAAGGCCGAAAGTAAAGATATTTTTCTCTCAGTGTAGGTATATATTATAGGCCATTAATAAATAATTATAATAATAAATAATTAAAATGTTGTGTTAAACAAAGTGTATTATCTACAAATAAAAGATTAAATTATGAAATATTGATTTTACCAAGTCTTCTTCGAGTATAGTATATAGATTTGGAGAACATCAAATTATAATTCATAATTCGCTGATTGGAAGTAAAAACAATGGAATTGCTAAAGAGATTTAAATAAACTTAAAAAAATTGCAATTACTTATGTTATGATAGAAATATTGAAAGTAATGAGATTTATATAAATAACAACGTTAGACATGATAAAAGATTATAGTTATAACAAGAGAGATGTCAACATATATAACATATATAACAATATTATCCAACGATAGGAACGTTCTTAACAGCCTCTTTAAGTATAATCATAGTAATTCATAACGCAGTTGATTAGAAGATAGAGGAATTTAATAAAGAGTTCGTACAGTCGACATTGATAACAGGAGTGCAAGCAGACCCTTGTCCTGCTCTGAAGAACCAATCGACCAGACGTCCTCGCAAAAACGAGAGCCTATAATTAAGATATTAATAACTTTCGAGCGTATAGCTGTTATTTATGTCGATAATCGAGAACCAGTTCACGGAATTCTGCAGTGCAGAACGAGACATTGAAAATTCCAATCCAAGTTGTCGGATCCAAGGACTTGAACTTAAAAATAAGCCGAGAGATCCGCTAGAAAAATTATCCCATTGAAATAAAATCAGTGCCTCGAGCATAGTCGACGTACCAGTAGATATAAACGAACAAACACGAAGAGCTCGCGAACCGTCGTCGAATTACAGCCTCGCTAATTATTTCGCCGGGTCGCACTGTCGTGACTTTGATTATTATGAATGTAATCAGCTTGCAACTTATCGTCGCCGGGGAAGATACGCCGATGATGACATCGTTCTTCAGCGACCGGACTGTATCTCTCAAGACGCGCGAGGACTCGATCCGACGCAACATTATTCCGGATGGTAATGACGCTCGTAATTCTCGACGATAATGCTCGAACGGCGGTCGCGGTCGCGATCGTCGAATGATGCCTCTCGAGAGCGAGACTGCAAGACGAGTTACGATCCTCGTCACGGATATTTAGCCTTACTTATAAGGACATATCGACGAATAGTTGACTTCGTGCTGAAACCGGCTCGGCAGGTAGCAAAAGTTGAATAGGCGCGTAGCACCGAGTTTACCTAAATTGGATTATTTCAAGACCTTAACCAGTGTCATCTTTTCGCAAGAATTATACACGGTTATAAGGGATGATGGATGAAGGACTAACCCATCACGATGTTGCTACAGGGTCGTTAGCTATTTGGGTTTTACGCAGAATTTCTGGCTGCTTTAATCCCCTGTTTATATGATTGTTGGGTGTCAGTGTAGGTGACGTCTATAGACTTATTTATCATGATTAACATGATTTTTAATTTTAGTAAATATTATTAAGACCGTTCCAGTAGAATTTCTTAAAATTTTTAAAATCAAGGATTTTGGAATTTTAAAATTTACTAGTGCATTTAAAATGATTTTACAAAATTTTCAAGTATTTGATGAAATGATTGCGATAAATCTTTTTTAATAACCATACTAAAAAAATGCAAATGCATAGATTTTAAATTAAGATTTTTAAATTTTGTTTCTGAAAATTTAATGTAATGGATTTATATTTCGATAAAATTGATAAAATAAGAAACTTTCTTTATGACGTAGATTATAAAATTTCAAATTAACATAAAATTCATATTTAACAAAATCTCGGAAATACATATTATCAAAGATACACGAGATAAAATTATAATTAAATACAATTTATTTGTTACATATTTTACAAAGTTTTCTGCCATAGGTATTAAACCCGTCATTTTAAAATTTTGACATCAAATTCATATTCTGTAATTTCAAAAATCCTTTCATATAAATTATTATAATGTAAATTATTACATAAATAAATACACACACAAGAATGCACATTTTGGACTCACTTTTAGATTTTAAAGGATTAATCCTCGGATTAATCGCACGCAAAGAATTAATTTATTAACAGACTCGACACAACTTCTAAATCCTTGTGAAGATTCATAGAAATAAATAATAATAAATACTAATAAATACATAAAAAAATATAATAAATATATAAATAATTATTCATATCTTTTTCTTAAAAATTAATTTCAGGAAACATTTTAGTGCATCAAAAGATTAACTTGTTTAAAATAAAGTATCAAGAAAATATTTACAGCGAGTTAATAATAATGTATAGATATATCATGTAAATCTTAATTTGATTCTTTTATCGTTCACGAGAAATGAAAAAGATTTGATTGCTTTAATCTAATTAACAGATCGACACAATTTCTAGATTCTTATAAAAATTCATACAAGTAGGTATAAATTAATAGTAATAAATAGATAAAAATATATGAATATAAATATATAAGTAGTTATCCACACCACTTTCTTAAAAATTAATCTTAGGAAACATTTTAGTACATGAAAAGATTAATGGGAACGAAATTAAGTATCAAGAAAATATTTACAGCGAGTTAATGATAACTTGTATAGATAATGGTAATTTGAATCTTTTTATCGTTTATGAGGAATGAAGAGGATGAGATTCGATGGAGTATTAATTATCAACATCTCTTTCTCGACTGAAGGCGAGGTCAGACAAATACTCATAAAATCAATGAACCCGCTCCGTCACGGCGCGACGAGAGGAGACGCCGAGCACTGCGCGACAACCCTTTGCCAACCTACGCGGAGCGCAGTACTTCTTTATCATGCAGACTTTTTCTTCCTTTCCTCCGTTTCGCGCACAAGGAACACAGTCGCGTCTTCCCGATGTGTTCCAACCCTTCGTCACCGGCTTTACGTCTCCATCATCAAAAGAGAGAGAGAAAGAGAAAGAGAATTACGAAGAAAGAGAAAAGGAGGGGGAGGATGAGTAGCTCGAAGGTAATCAAAGGGTTGGGGCTCGCGAATGCTTGCGCCCCTTCGCCTTGCCTCTCGAGGCGCATACGTACGGCAGCGTTGCCGAACAATCGTTTCGGTGGCTTTGAAGTTTTCCGCCACGCCACCCCGCTGACTCTCTCTCTCTCTCTCTCTCTCGCGAGGCTCGTAACGCGCTACTTTCTCTCGGCAGCGAGAAAGAGCGACGCATGACAATGGGGGAGAGATAGGTCCTGACGCTCACGTACGCACCCCCTTCGCCCTTGTTCTCCCACTCTTTCTGCGGGCGCAAGAAATACAGCGATAATGTCGTCGAACGTGCCTCTCGCGACAAACCCGGCTGGGAATGGAACCCTCGAGGAGGTTAATTACAGTGTTTTTCCCCTGGAGATTCGCACGATGGTCATTGTGGATGATGGTACCTGCTTTGATTTCTCTCTCTGTGATGTCGCACGCTAAAGAGTCGAGGAGCCGACGAGGCTTTGAGGCGGCGGCATGCGCGAGTCTTCGTCTTCTCTCAATGTGAAGTTCTCATCCTCGCTCATCTCCAGTTTCTTTCGTATCGCAGGTCCGATCAACCGAAAGCAAGCTCTCCTATACCGTTCCTGTGTGCCCCGACGAACGTCCCTGTCGTTCCTCCGTTCTCCGACGATGATCCCCCCCGCCGCTGAATGTTCTTTCTCGCCGCTGCTTCAGATTCCGCTCTCGCTTCTTCGTCCTCTTTCTCTTTGTTCCCGCGTGTCGGAAGGCGAGCTTGCTCGCCCGCTCCCGATGCCGCGTATGCAGAAAAGTTCGCGAGAGCACCCACTTATTGTCCTCCAGTCGAGTGCGACTGGCTTTGACGACGACGAGGTAATTAGTTCGTATTATACTTTGTGACATCGCGAAGAATGGCCGGTCAGAGAGCGGAAAGGGAAGCCCCTTCGTGGCTCTCTCACTCTCTCTCTCTCTCTCTCCTTTTTTTTCGAATATCCTTTCGCGAATTCGGGCCCTGCTCCTCGATGACAACAGCCCTCACGTTTGCGTGAACGCGATCCACTCTACTTCACGTGCCGCTCTTCATCCCTTTCCGTCTGCTCGTCGTTTGCACGATAATTTTTACATACAGACGGATGCGTAAAACGGGAATCAGCGATCGCCCGGCCGAAAAGTCTTTGTCGCTGCAACGAATGACGACGGTTGAGTGCGCGGCATAAAGTACATTCCGTGCGCAGGGACAAAAGGAAGGAAAAAATTACGAGGAGGCCCTTAATGAGCGCGCTTGTTTTTTTTTTCATGAATTCGTAATTCTCAAGCGCGCATTGCGAGGGACGGAGGGAGGGTAGTTTCTCGATCTCATCGCGGCCGTCCTCCGCGGAGGAGGAAGAATCCGCGCGCCTCAAAGACGACGCGCGCGACTCTCGTTTACGCATCGACGAGCGCGCAGAAATAATTTTGTTTTTCTTTTTCATCAATGCGGAATGTTCTCGTTAACGTCGGGGCGGAGTGGAGTCGAGGCCGATGGTCGGCGGGGAAACTCTCAAAGACGTCACGCGGCCTAATTTTCCGACGGAAGGAGCATCCTTGCTTTGATGCGACCTGAAGCCTCCTCTCTTTCCCTCTTTATCTGCGTCGTTTCCACTGGTTATGTTTGGATCTCCTGCGGGAAAAAGGCCGCGTCGATGAGTCGCGATACAGCGGACCATCGCTTCCGCGGCTTCAAATCACGTCGCAGTGCCGAAGAACTGTTCGTGACAAAGAGAAGAGTTCCAATCGTATGTACGCTCACATATGAATTCGTTTAGCTATCACTGTTGATCGGAGGGGAAAAAAAACATTACGAAGAAGAGCTAAGATGAAAAATGGGTTGACAGTAATGATGACTGAAACGAATCGAAGTTGAGTCTACTCGAAGAGGGCGGGGGGGGGGAGGGGGGAGAAATATTTCCTCGAGGTTTTTGTGGGCTTGTCAAGCGTCAAAGAGACTCAACGACGCTGCTTTCTCATGACTTTCCGGCTGAAGGACAAATGTAGGTAAATAAAAAAAGCCTGACTGAGTAGAAACAACTGTAGTATGACGCTGTAATGATTCCTTGTCGACATGTGGCAATCAATCCCACACGTGGGGTTAATTGGCACATTTTCACAGCTTCATTTAAAACTATTTTGTACGATGATTCAAGTTTAATATATTAAAAAAAGTAAATGAAAAAAGCCTGACTGACTAGAAACAACTGTAGATGACGCTATGATGATTCCTTGAGGACATGTGGCAATCAACCCCACACGTGGGATTAATTGGCACATGTCGCCTTATTTCTACCAATGCAGATTAACTTTAATCTCGGTTTAACTTACTTTCTATCCTTTTTTAGTCCTAAGAATTAGAAAAAGATGAAAAGTAAGTTAAACCGAGATTAAAGTTAATCTGCATTTGTTGAAATGGACATTTCACAGCAAATTTAAAACTATTTTGTACGATAATATATTCAAGTTTGATAAATTTTTTTTAATATCTAAGAGGATGTAGATGTATTATAATGTACACGGTGTTTAAAAATATTACATTTATTTTTTACTAAAAATCAATATTAAGGCTAATATTCATAGTCATTTCTCATTTCAAGACTGTCTTAAGTAATGTCTTAAGATGCTAATACGGCCCTGTGATTGATTTAGAACATCTTAAGACTTAAGATGATCTTAAATATAAGAACTGACTATGAGTACCAGCCTATAAGTTGTGACAATTGGCTTCTCTAATAGCCTCCCCTAACTTGATTATAGCTGTACTATTCCCTTATATTACAGTTTTCGACTAGCAAGTTCGTATGTAATTTCGCTTCGCGAATCTAAGCACGCAATCCCCGAAACTGCGTGGGAACGAATTTATCTGAGCTCTTTTGTAGCCGTCGCCGAGTTAGCGAGAGTGCTGCGGGTGCAATAGAATCTCATAGTGACGTGTTTCTTTGGTGTGAGCGAAAGCATCTATCATGTAGACTCGAGTTTTGTGCAATGAGGGATCGGCTACCTCTCGCACACGGCGCGGCGACGTCGATGAATTCTTTGATCCGCGCCGTAATTAGTTGGTAACGGGCAATGCAACCGTCGTCGTCGCCGTCGCGGCGTAAATAGCAGTAGCTACTATCGACAAGGCGAAGGGTTCGACGGCTCGTGGAAGAAGGGTAGCAAAAATGTTTTAGTGGCGATCAAAGTATCCCGACTGTGCCGAGGGCTGCTGCACTGAGGAAAGAAAGAATTCTCCGCGCCCAACCTCCCCCCCCCCCGTTTCTTGCTCTCTGCGGCACTATCATTAATGACAGCGAACAATATAAACGGATGCAGCATACTGTGTATTTGTTTACTGAGTAGGACTTTCTACGTATAGAGAATTCGATTTATGAACATTAATTATGAACATTAATTTATAAATTAAATAGGCTCTTATTTTGAACAATATATTAATAATTAAATTTTGAATTCTGTAAAACAATAAAGAAGATAAATTAACATTTTTATTATTATTAGTTATTCATTCCTATAGTTCTGCAACTTAAAAAGTTAATACTTTTTTAACGAAATGTTTGCGAGCATATACTTCTAGAGGAAAATTTGTTTTGTTTTGAGGTTCTAAATTTATGTTTAAAGTTTGGCCACTTATCGCGGGAACACCCTGTACATGTATTTTGATATATGGAAGGATGTCCCAGATCTGCATGGCCAAACTAAAAGGGTGCATTCAGCATGCCGAAACGAAAAATTTTTCTATTTGACATTTTCTATTTGACATTTGAAAAAAAATAGCGTGGTCTCAAAAATAGCGCTTCTTCAAATAAAAATGTGATATTGCTATTTTTACCAAATTCAGTTATTAAAGGCATAAAAATCATAAATTCTTATATTTGTTCTCTTTTTCTGTATGTACTAATTCTTATAGTTTAAATAAATAATTTTACTTGACTGTGGTAAAAATAGTAATATCCTATTTTTATTAAATTTTTATTTAGAGACACATTATTTTTTTAATTTTACCAAATTTTGCCAGATAGCAAAGTTTCTTGTTTTGCCAAAAATTTACTTCTTCAATTCAACCACGCAGATTTGGGACACCTTCCTATATAATAAATCTGTGATTACGAATTTCTAATAATATTATATTTTATACGTATTCTAATTATTGCACAATTAACGAAACAAATAATTGATTAATTACCAACGATTTCAACCGTGCTCTCTTGCCCGAGAAAATTTGCAACCCTCGGCGAAATTCGCAGGTATTTAATATGGGAGGAAGCAAGGAGTTTGAAACGTGAAAAAATAATATTTTCGAGCTTAATACGCGTCGGTGGCGAAGCTCAGCGCTTGTTAGGCGCTTGTCGAGTGCGGCACTCCGCGCCCATAAAGTACCGTCATCGTTCCTCGTCGTCGTCGTCGTCGCCCGCGATGCGAGACATTCTGCGTGATGTCGGCAGGATTGCGATAACGAAGGCTCAAGTGTCTCAGAGCGCGGAATTTAATGCATCCGTGTAGAAACCGAGCGCGGATAATTCGAGCGCCATTCGAATTTCTAGAGATCGGCACCGAAATCAATTTTGGTTTTGTACGCATAGTTCGCGATCCACTTTCGAATGACCCGCATTGTTGTTACTCGCGAAATCAGAATCCACGAATGGAAACTATGCGTCTCTCTGCAATGTGACGTTCTATAACATCCTAATAAAAAATATTTTTAGGATGCGATACGTAATACATGTTTCAGTCCTTTATCCAAATTTTATTATTGCCGATTATTTTGTAGACTCATTAAAATATCTTCTCATCTAATCAAGAAAGAATTAAAGAAAAACTGCAATCTTTTGTTATGGATAAAAATACGCAAAGTGAGGCAATTGTTACAATCGTTATGTAACTAAATAACAATCTTATTATAATGTAAGTTAGCATTTATACCCAGCTTAATTCTTTAGTCCATCTTGTTTGTTGATTTTTATTTCCAATTTTAGAACTTTCTCACGTGGAGTTTGCCAACATTGGAAAAGGGCCGACATTGGTTCTATGGTAGCAGTTAAGTATCGATAAATGACACTGGTCTAATATTAGTATTTTTGTAAATTTGATATTGGTTACGTACTGTTTATTACTGCACTTTTTAGTTTAGTACTGTTTTACAGTAATCAGCTGCTGTGTTGGCAATGTATTGGCTTTACATTGTTATTCCATGTTTAATAAAATGACGGTAAACGGTACCATGTTAATATTAGAGGTATGACAAAATTATTACATCACGTTGCCAATATTTGCATAACATTGTGCCAGTACCAATGAAACGCATAATTGATTTTTAAAATACATATCTCGAAATAAAGTTAGAATTTAATTTTGTTTTATTGTTAATCTATGTTTTCAATAAAATCTCATAAAGTATTAATAAATCGCTCCATCAGTATTGCTTTAACGATTTCTGATATTTATATAATTTTATTAAATTATAAACTTTCGTGCTAATACTTTTTCAGTTCATTACTAACAATAAACAGTAACAATTTAGTGTTATTGTTTATTGTCATTATTAAGTGAACTGAAAATGCATATTAAAAGCTTATAATTTAATCACATTCTCAGCAGTCTTTAAAGCAATACTGGCGTGACTTACTAATTTTGTATCGTTTTAAGAACAATGACTGAAATAGAACTGCTTCTGGCGTACGATGTTGAGGTGATATTATTAAAATTGATACCGAATGTGATGTTGATCATAGTACTGTGCCAGTCTTATTTTAACATTATGCCAATATTGTATCAATGTTGGCATGCAGTGCCATGCCAACATCGAAACTTCTATAGCCGACGTTGGGCCAACATTGCGCCATTTGTAAAACCCTACATGGATTGTTTATAAAATTTACTCATCGAGACTATTGTGTTTGTATGTCATCCATAATCATTGAATATCGTAATTATCCTTGTAAGGCAATATCGATTAAGCTTTGTACAAAACAAAATATAACTACCTAATTGTAAGATAAATCGGGATAAATATAGATTTGGTGAAAGTGTAACCTAAAATGTTTCATATATATTACATTTTTCTATAATGCAAAATATTTATATTACAGATCAGAACGTATGTGTTCTCCTCCTTGTTTATAAATTAATAACGTACATCTAGCGTGGTTCGTTAGCCCTGTTTTTCTTATTGTTTATTTTAAATTATCAAACTAATAATTTATTTACTTAAAACATTTGTGTGTTAATTATTGCGTGACATGTATATTATTTTTGAGTTATATCCATATTACTCTCATTACAAGCTATAATTACAAGCATGTTATTACAATCTTATTATCATTCCATTCTCTCGTTGCTGTCGTACGGTAATTCCGATGCGAGACACGTTCTCATAAGTGGCTCGATGTCAATACAATTCCAAGTCCGTTTCACTACGTCGTCACGTCCTGACAATCCGCTCCTTGTTCGACGATTATGACGGAGGTCACCCCCCCCCCCTTGGAGCGAGCGGGGCGCGATCCGGCCGCTGTAAACGGCTTACGGCTTTCCCTCTTGGCGCAGCGAAAAGCGACGTGTAACCGCGATCGATTCGTTACGGCGAACGGCCGCGCCGCCATGAATTCCGACGAAGTTCCCGGGGTCCAACCCCAGGCCCTATGTCGCATTAATGCATCGAAACGTAGTTACAGTTTCGTAACTCTATTTTGAGGGACGCGCACGGTAACGTGCACCCAGTGCGCGCAACCCCCTCTCCCCCCCTCATCCCCTGTCCCCGGCTCGATTTTCGTAATATTTCGCGGCGCGCCGATAACTGCGAGAGCTACCCTGGTCGGCTAGCCCGGCGATGACGATGGGGAACGTCGACGTTCGTCGACGTCGGCGTCGACGCGGAATCGAATGTGAAGTGCGTCTGGTCGCGCGCTTCGCGTAACGGGAAAATCACGAGTCCCCCGTACCTTCTCTCCCTCCCCTCTGTTCCACCCTACTGCGATCCCGTCTCTCGCCCCGACATCGAGGGCCCTCCGTTTCTGGCTCGCTTAAAGTCGGCTTAATTACGCCTATCGTGGACGGGCAGCTATTTTGAATATTGACAAGCAATGACGCGGATATGGAAATACTTTGGAGCAAAGGACCGCGAGGCATGTGATTAATTTGGGTAGATGTACGTTTATTTCTCGCACAGATGAAAGTTGATGGATGTTTATGGTAATCCATGTGGAAAATTAAAGTAATCGGTGTCCTGTAACTGTCCAGTTATTTCAATTCATCATTATCTAGTTTGATTAGCTATGATGGTTAGAATTCTATTTACTTTATTTTATTTCTTTTTTTAAAACTGGTGGTAGCTAGTCGGTCTAACAAAGATATAATTTCGTAGTTAAATGTCATGCATTTAACTGCAACTATATAATCACTGGCTAATGTATGATATGTAGGTTATTTAAATATGTACAATATGTAGATATATTGAAAAATCTGGCAAGTGATATCAATATTATTAGCTAGATATTCAATATAAGATGTGGTACAATTTCGAATACTAAATATATATTTTTATTTTATGAACATGATAAACATGACAACATTCCAATTTATTGTAGTTTGAAAATTGACAATTGAGTTGATCTTTTAAAAAATATAAAGTATAAAATAAAAAATATATAAAAAAGTTGTCATAACTATGATTTTTTTACTTTCACAAATTCGGTCGAAATAGTATAATAGAAAAATTTATTATCCATTTAAGATATATTTTCTTTTCTGTTTTATGTCGTAGCATCTAAATTTTAAGCAAAGAAGAGAAATAATTCATGCGAAATAGTTGCTAATAACTTTAAAAATGTACCTTCTACTATTCTTAAAAAATTATTATATAGTTTCCATTCTGTTCATAACAGTAGCACTTGTACGAAAATCATGTATAACAAAGATTATAAATTTCAATAATATCAACAATCAAGTCTCAAAAATATAATGCACAACGATAAACTATGAGCCACTTTATAATATGACATTTTTTAAAGATAAAATACTTATCTTCAGAAAGTAATTTATTTGTGATAAATACAAACAGCTTATAATACGACTTTTACGGAAAAAAAGGTAAAAAAGAATATTCTTAATCATATTGTATAACATTGGAACATATAAATTTCTCTCCCTTTTACTGTCTTTCTTTCTCCTGCGTCTCTTATGATTTTGCGTTCTTTTTGAGAGAATATATGAAAATGCCAAGAAATAAGGAAATAAGAGAAAAAGAGAGGAAGAGAAGGATAGAGAGAACGATAGAGAAATAGAAAGAAAGGAGAGAAAAGAAATAATAAGAAAGAAAATAAGAGTCAGAACGAGAAAAAAGTGTGAAAAATATGAATGAGTGAGAGAAAGAGAGAGAGAGCAAAATAGAGAAGCGTGTGTGAAAGGATGAGAGAGAAGTAGGAGAGATAGAGAGAATTTTTGTGGGAGAGCAAGAGGAAAAGTAACTGTGAAAAACGGAGTTAGAAAGAACGCAAAAATGTGAAAGAACCAAGTAAAAAAAAAAGAAAGAGAGAAAAAAAGAAAGAAAGACAAAAGATAAGGATACTAAGAATACAAGAATAAAGGAAGAGTGAATAATATTGAAAAGAAGAATGAGAAAAATACTGATAAATGTCAAAAAATAAATTAATGAGAAAAGGGGCAGAGAGAGAGAAAGCGCACGTCGAAGAGAGCGCAGAAACAAAAGCAAGAGTGAAGAAATAAAAGAGAGAGAGAGAGAGAGAGAGAGAGAGAGAGAGAGAGAGAGAGAGAGAGAGAGAGAGAGAGTGTGTGTGTATGTGTAAAGAGAATGTAAGAAACAGAGAAAAAGTGAGAGAGAAAAACGAAAAGAAAAATGATAGAATGAGAAGAGATTAGAGCAGAGAATAAGTTTCATTTACGTCGTTAGGAGTCACAAGGACTTTTCGCTTTCGCCTAAAGTCCGTTTTTATTTGAATGAACAAGTTAAAGAATATTTTAAAAAAAGTAGATTTAGTTTAGTCTTTTTATGTTAAAAATTTATAAATTGTCGAAATCTTTTTGTAATTAGTTTCAGATTTTATTAATACTACAGGGTGTCTTATGAGAAGTTGTTGAAACTAATCAGCTCTCATTTACATTCAGTTGCTGAAAAAACAAAAATTACGTTGAAAAGAGGAAAGTCTGTAGTTTTTAATAAGTATAAATTAAATTTAATAAAATGTTTGTATATTAGTTTATTTTATTGATGAAAAATATACTAATAATCAAGTGAACTAATGATAAATATTTTCGAAGTGCGCACCATTTGAGAATTTGTACTAAGCTCAATTCTTTTATGAAAGCTTTATTTAGCATGTCATCTGTAATGTTGTTGACGACCTTTTTAATAGTTGCTATTAAATTTGAAATTAAAAACACTTACAAAATATTTATCATTAGGTTACTTGATTATTAATATATTTTTCATCAATAAAATAAACTAATATACAAACATATTGTTAAATTTTATTCAACCCATTAAAAATTTTCCTCTTTTCAACACAATTTTTGTTTTTTCAACAACTGAATATGTTTGCAAATGACAGCTGATTAGTTTCAGCAACTTTCCATGGGACACTTTGTGGTATTAATAAAATCTGAAACTAATTACAAAAAGACTTCAACAATTTATAAATTTTTAACATAAAAAGACTAAACTATATCTACTTTTTTTTTTAATGTAAAAGATTAACACAAAAATTTAATATTTGGACGTTGTCAGAAATCAAAGTTTATGTTAAATTAATATATATGTATAATGTGTTAAATATAATTAAGATAAAATGTTATTTTAATACTTGAGAGAAATATCTATTTTTTATTTTGATCTTTTTATGATCAAATTCATCATTTTATGATGAATAACATAAAAACTGTGTCAATTTAACACATGTTACTGTTATAAAAAGGAAAATAACACAATTTATCTGTTCACTTTAACATATAAATTATGTTACCAAGAATTCATGCAGTTACACATCAATTGTGTTATTTTAAATCTTAAAAATGGTTAATATTAATTTAACATAGAAAAGTTTAAGTAACACAACGATGATATGTTAAATTAACACCCGACCCTGTTAGAAATTTAACACAAAACTTTCTACACGGGAAAATTTTAACACAAATACAAAAGGTTTTTTACTGTGCATATAATTAAAAGTGTTGTCGACATTTGCAACTTGCAAACGGATAAAATCTTATTTCATTCGAAATTATATCATCTTATCCTAGTTTAGATAAGCTAGCATTTGCTTCAGTTTGACGAGATCATTTTCCATGCGGCAACTTAACGGCTAGGTCTGATAGATAACGCGCTCTTTTATCGGCGTGATCGGCGAAATTAGAATGCCGTGAGGCGAACAACAGAAGTCGTCCGTCTGACGCATTAGCGCGACGCAATCGGAAGAACCTGTTATGATTTATTAATGGACAGAGTGCTTCGCTTAGGCATTACGTGTCGTGGGGGCGACTATGCCGGACGATTACGACCGGCTGTTACATTCCCATCTACCATCAGATCGCTCCGCATTGTCCGTCCGCGCACGCCCGGCACATATTTTTTCCTCCTGATTAATTTCCACTAGAAAATTAATCGCCTCCCCCAGAGAAGAAAAAGGGCGAGATTTTGTTGTCACTGCTGCAGATTCCGCCTAGGCCCAGTTGACGAGCACGCATGACGCCGATCGCGTACACGCGCGAAAGAGAAAAAGAGAGACGGATAAACGAGGACGCGGTGATAGAGAGACCGAGGGGGAACGATAAGAGAGGCCCGAACAGAAGGCCGGCTGGCGGCGGCGGGGAGGGGGGGGGTAGGAGGAGGGGGCGCGCGTACGAACCCTACGAAATATTGATTGACATCCGGGTGACAGATTTCACTGGCCACACACCCCTTCGGTCTTCAACCGGCAGCCGTATACCGTTCGAGTATCCCGCCTCCTCCTTCCTACACTCTTTGTCATGCTGATTTGTTGCCGAGCACGTAGAGGTGCTCAACCACACGCCCGCCGCCCCGTCGGGGATCGATCCCGAGTCCGCGAGCGCGAAAATGAAGCTCGCAAGTTCGACGAAGGCTTTATCATTCAGATTCGATCGGCGAATCGTTCGTCCTCTCCCTCTCCCTCTCTCCTCCCGTAAACTCGTCCGGCTGTTTTGCTACGTTCGCAACGAGCTTACGGGGAATTGCGAGAGATTACCCCGTCGGGTCTGCGGTCGCGCTCCTGCACCAACGATTGGCGGGACGAGAACACCGGATACGCAGATCTCGACACCGCGCGCGATTGTTTGCCAGGCACTTGACGTCTAATAACGTACAATTAGCGCGCCGGGTATAATTGCGATTAAATGCCAGCCGGGAATTATCATTTCCGACTAAACGCTTTGATAAACAAATTCCGAGGAGGTCACGGCGAGCCGGGCGAATCTCGCGTTCCCTCGTCGCCCGTCGCCTCGTTATCGCGTACGGTTTCTGTTTGCCGTCGAGTTAGACAGGTGTAACGTCGGCCAAAGTGCATAATAACGTACGTACGTTACCGGGCCGACTTTTACCGTTATCGACACCCCGGAACGCCGCTTGCGGCCTGATTGACGTATCGATCTATGGGAAATCTATGCGGCGAGATTAACCTTTCGGTTATCCATGATTTCTCCCTTCACCGCACGATATGTCGTCGCTGTTGTATTATTTGGGACAGGCTGACGTTGAAAAAGACGTCAATAGCATGTCCGTTCTCTGAGAGTTACGACCGAATTCACGCGATGATATGTAAACATTCTGTAATTGAGATAAATTGAGTTCAAATTACTAGGCAGTCAGGCTCGTTGTATGAAATGCGAAATAGAAAAAATAAAGGCCTAGCTATGCATAAAATTGTGAACGAAAAAGATGTCACAGATAGCATAGAGAATCCAAAAGAATGCTTTTTAAATTTTTGAATTGTGAAGTGAATTCTTTTTTCTATTTCTATTTTCGGTACTTTCAATGAGTTAAAAAAAAAATCGCTTTTATGTCACCAATTCTGTGCCCTTTTTTTGGATACAAAAGGTGTTCTTGTTATACTTTTTTATGGAATCCTTTTTGAAAGGATTTTTTTTAGTTCATTTGGAACAGATTACGTTAGTTCAGAAAGAATTTTAAAAAGTGGATCCTTTTTCAATTTATAACAATCTGTGTTATTTGGGGTATTAAAGTTATTGGAAAGTTTTATTTTCAAAAGTGGTGATATAACACAACTATATGAACAAAAAAAATGTCCCAGATAGCACAAAAATCTAAAAAATTCTTTTGAATTGTAAAATAAATTCTTTTTTCTATTTCTGTTCTAAACACATTTTCAATAATTAAAAAAAATCACTTTTATGACAATAATTTTGAGCTTTTTTTAGATACAAAAGGAATTCTTTTTATACCTTTTTAATGAAATCTATTACATTTCGATGTAGTTACTATATTTATTTTACAGTATATTTTTATTTTTTAAACTCTTATTGGATTTACGTAATATCTTAATTAATTCGTCTGTATTTTAATTTATTTATTCCACTTATTTAACTTTTAACTGTAATGTATAATTAAAGAAGATTAAATTAAATCGAAACGTCTACCATTGTATTGTCTCATTATTTGAAAATAAAACTTTTTTGCTCCTCACGTTAGCTCTACTTTTTTCTATTTTAGATTGATTTCGCTAACTTTCTGATAAGAAAAAAAAGTAATTAATAGATGCATTCATAATCATAATCTTTTTAAATTTTGCACAAATATTTTGTATGCAAAACAATTCTTTGATTTCATCTAAATATTTCGTATTTCTTGCAAGTTTAACAAATGTTTTCACTCAAGAAAGGATAGAATGTTTATGCGTTAAGCGAACGTATTGCGAGATGAATTGCTCAAGTAGGTACATCGAAAGAAAGCGGTGCAGGGTCGCTGGGCGAACTTCGAAGTGGCAAACAAAGAGCTACGCGATAAACGGCAGCGGCGGTAGACGAAGATGACGGAGACGATGCGATTCTTGTTGATTGCGGGATGCTGATTGCTCGAACGGAGGAGCCAATTGAAGATGTGACAACGACTCGACGCTTCTGAATCATGTCACATGTCAAATGAGTGACTCGGAAACTGTCAACCGGTCCAATTACGTCTTCATATGAATAGCCGACTCACAGAGAGAACCATCGTCCCACGCGCAACGATGCTCAATAAGTCGACAGGTTCGGCGTAACCGACAAAAATGGCCCGATCGCACGTTACACGAACACGGGCATTTCACACGTTCGTTTTTCCCGACACATCCCAATCTTGCACAAGTACGGAGCATTATGGAAGCAAATTTTGAAAAAAAATTGTTAAATTATTATTAAACTGTTTTTCTTCCTATTAAAACGTAAAATCTTCGTTTTTTAATTAAAGCCGAAATGTATTTGCGTAGCTTTTACAAAGAAACATTTACAAAATTTGCATAAATTTGTCGAAAATTCGAAATTTATGCGAAATTGTGTAAATTTTTAACATTAACCTTCTAGTTGTCGCGCGGGAAAAAAGATTAAAAAATTTTTTGATATTCAGTAAAACGCATTTTTCCATAATAAAATATAAATTTTAAAGAGACAAGCAAAGAAAACATTTGAGTTCTCGATGTAAAAGCTGTAAATTGATATTTTAAACGCAAGTCTCTCAAGCCCTCATGTGTCAATTTGTGTTAAAAAAAAATAGCAATGAATAAAGGGTTAATAATTATGATGATTATGAATTATGAAAATTTTTCATGGTTAAAATAATTAATATTATAAAGAGTAAAGTAATAAATTTTATGTAATAATAATAAATTTTACGAACAGAATTTTATTCTTTCACATTGCCTCTAGATAAAATGAAAACTCGGCTGTCCTTTCGTCTTCCACGCAGAGAAGTCTCGCTCGTAATTATTTCATGGAATTTCAGCGGTGTATAACCCGCAAGGGGTTGCGAGTGTAAGCCGCGGTAACCCTCCCGCGTACATATCGCAAATATTGGTCCATTACGAGATCACAATGCTCTCTCACCTCGTGTGTGTGCCGCGCATAGCGTCGACCTCAAAAGAGCTTCTCATAGGGCGATTGGACAGGTTACCTCGCACGCGATATTATGTAGAATTTCGCCGAATGAACCGAATGGAATCAATCAAATTAAAACGGAACACGGAGAATGATGATATCATGTGAAAGTGGATAAAAGTAGTAGTAGCCGAAAAAAAAGTGCTCTCTGTCGACCGTTGCGCCCTTTGCCTTATCAGAGTTGCGTATCTAAATTAATAGAAAGCAAATGGAAGCTCGATTTTCGCGGAAATCCGAAAACGCAGCGCTGCACGACAATAAATAATGTATTTGGAAGTTTAATAAATTCTTAACAGATACACATTCTACAATGTTATATTCAATTCTTAAAATTTGTCAAAAATGAAATTTTGACAAAGTATTTTATGTATAGAAGTTGACGAAAATATAAAGCAGATATAAAAAAATAAGCAAATTATTTGCACTGTAATAAATCTATTTATTTTTTACACCACTTTTATGCAAAAATGATTTGCCATTACTTGAATAATAATTGTACAATTTTATGCTGTAATGGTTTTTACAATAATTATAAAATTAATTTCTGAAATCTGATTAATTTCAGTAATAATTGTGCTAATTATAAAATGATTCGCCCTATATTACAATTATATAAGAATTTATTTTAAGTAATTTATTAAAGATTGCAATATGTTACAATAATTAAATTAAAAATTAACGATTTTAAAAATTAAATTTAGATTTATTACGCAATATATTATACATTATATTTTAAAATTAAAATGATGCTAAAATTTTTTTTTATGCGTTCCTATCCAGGATAGGAATACAAAGAATTAAAAGGTCTTTTGTTTACTGATTTTATAAGATAGGGAGTGAGAAATTAATATGAACGTAGAATGCGAGTATTATTAATGCTACGAATAGTAAGACAAAATTTGTTTGTTTGACATTTTATATTTGACATTTCTGTTTGATATGACGCGTGAGCATTTAAATGTTTTCTATCGAAATAACATATATCGAGAAAATAAATCGTGTCGCGCCCACGCACGTACGATTTATTAAGCGACGAGGCTCGCATCAAACGTCGCGAATGTCACGCGAATGACCCTGCAGCTCTTCCATGCGGAGCAGTTCCTAAATTTATTATCGGAGAGCGAATGGAGCATAATTGAGACGCATATGTAAAACGCACATGTGCCGCCCACGCCCACCACGTGATAAACGCCTCCATGTCTCTCCCGCTGTCAACGTACTAAAACTGCACCTCCTCTGCACTTTACAATTAGGCGCCAAGGATGTAATTAGTGGCGCACTATTGACGCAAAATAATCGGATGAGCTCTTATTGATTATAGCACGTGTACTTGCTCTGCAAGATTTCAGTTCAAAATATGTCTTTTCGTGAAAAATAAGAATAATAGAGACTCAGAGGATGAAATACATAAAAATGTTAATTTTTTATAATATTAAAAATACACATTTTATATCTAATATCTTGCTCTGCCTTCTTTTATTGCCTTTTTCAATTCTTTGACCAGAATGACATTAACTATCAATTTGATACCCTTATCATGATATTCAATTTAACGTTTAATTTAAATTGTTTATCTACTGCATCTACTGGTTATTTGATGCAGAACTCATTTAATATCAATAGTTTCTGTAGAAAAAAATAGTTTCAAATACAGAGAATAGTTCTAAAGATGTATACACTATTCGAATACGAATCGAATTGAATTGAATCGGGTTGAGATTTGATTTAATTCAAATTTTAACTACTTGAAAATTTCAAATCTAAATAGTTTAAATATATTTTTAATCATATTATATTGTCAATCTTATAAAATCATATTTCCCATTAATAAGCATGTTAATAGACACATTTATATTATTTTTTCACATCAAAACATTCTCTTATTATTTACATGTTCAAAATTTAATCTCACAATCAATCATAATTAGACTGTTAATTAAAAATTATATTTCAACAATTCACTTCGATTAGACAAAAAAAAATTCTTAATGTACACTAGACAGTTCCTGAGGTATTTTCCGAGCTAATATCCTGGGATGCTTCATACATATAGATATATGGTTCAATTACGCACTAACCGCATATGCGAAAATCATCGGTGTTCACGAACAGTAGGCGGCAACATGACGGAGGCAGAACGCATGATATTGCTCCGGGGCGGATTTGAGTGCGCGCAGCGCAAATATTGCTTTAAGATTACAGGAGCGCAGGACGGCGGCACGTATCTAATATCCGTGCTTTCTTCCGAAGTGTCAGTCCCCCCGAGAGAAGAACGTGCCATCAATCCCCGTTATATGACAATTCGAAGAACGCAGAATTTTCTATATCGTGCAATTCGTGGCAAATATAAAATATATATATTTCAACAAAATATAGATTAAATGAGGAGTCTCGCGAAAGTTCCAAAACTTTTACGCAATAAAGATAGGTGCACTGAGATTTCATTTCACGATCTGAAATCAGGATGGCGATGTGGCGCAAAGAAACGCGCGTTAGTCTACGAACCAGAAGATCCGAGTTCAAAAACAACAAAAACAAAAACCTAATTGTTTTAAAAACTTATTATCCGATCGTCACCTCTCGGCGGAATAAGACAACGCCGAGAGCACACTCTCCGCCTAATGTCCATTTCTACCAATGCTGATTAACTTTAATCTCGGTTTAATTTACTCTTCATCTTTTTCTAATTCTCAGGACTAAGAAAAAATAGAAAGTAATAAAAAAAAAATAATTTCAATATACATGGAATCCTCTGAATCTTAGAATATTTTACTCTTATTTTGGCCTCAAAAGGAAATCCTCTAAAATCAAGAGAAAAATAGTATAAACAAGATAATTTTCACTTTATTGAAAGAGGAATATGTTTGCTGTAAAACAGTAAGCTTAGAATATGAGATTATAGGAAAAATCACTTTGAACGTAAAACACTTTTTTTCTGAGTGTGATAAATCAGAAATGGCAGGACACGATCCTATATGAAGAGGAAGAAGAAGAAGATTTCAAATCACTCATCCATCATCTTTTGAGGCGTCTAACATTTTACTTGAAACTGGAAACTGACCTGAAGCATTCAAACCTATCATAAACTTTGTTCAATATATTAATTTTAAAACGTAGCAAGAGGACCTTTAATACTTCGAAAGATTTCAAGTTTTTAAATAGCCAAAAATAGAATTTGCGGTCAACAAACGCAAGAGTCCAAGAAAAATTGATAAAGATATGTGTGAATCATGTTCGCGATTTAGTCCCAAAAAGACGGCAAGTCCATAATGTCCATAAATTGAAGCATCGCTCTGGAGTAACGCGGAAATACGGAAATCGGAAATTTTCCGGTCAGGAATAAACGGCCGGCGCGAAATAGAAACTTCACCGTATTATTGATTTCCGTCCTTTGTGTCGCGTGATCGAGAAAATTGCGGGGCAAGGAGGCGCAGCCGGAGGGGTCATGCCGGAATCGCTGATGCGATTACCCGTCGCTGAGTAATGCACCGCGAGCCCGATGATACAGTAACGTTATTATCGTTCTTTCGCTCGCCGCGGAAGCCGGTTGAATATTCATCATTCGTCAAGTGGTATATAATCCACGGCGAAACCGTTTGACTGCGCTTCGATTCTCTTTGCATTTGCGTCTCTTTAGCAGAAAGAAGCGTCGCGACGCTAGCAGTGATTGCGCGTCGTTATTTATGAGCAAAGGGTGACGCGACTTCAAAATGTCGCTCCGATTATCAGGCACACACAGGATTTATCAGCGAATTTTACTTGGCATGCTGAAACGCTTGTATACGGTTGAATATATTAAAAGATTAATTGTATATGTAAATGTATTTTAATGTACTGACGTTTACAATATAATTTGATATTTTATACGCACAAAAATCGGCGTTAATCTCTTATAGTCCACTTATTGTTAATTTATTATTTTTTAATTTAGATAGACTTTAGTTATTTTGGTAATTTAAAAGATTAAAGTATGAAATTAATTTTTTGAGTTAAATAAAAATAAATTATATTTTGTAATAATAAAGTAAATACCTATTAACATAAAGTGTAAATAATAAATTTTGTAGTAAAGTAATTAATATTTTCTCATTTTTGACTATCACCTGTGTTAAAATTATTATAAAAAGTGTTTATTATTCATCTTCATTGTTTTTGCTAAATCAACGACATATTGAGCAGCAGTAGCGACGTAAGGAATTAGAAATGACTCAAATTAAGTACAATTTGACATTACGAATTTAAATAATTATTAGTTTATCAGGCAATATTGGAACGTACAGAATGTATAACTATGCGTTACAGCATGTTGCTAATGATTCGCTGATGCATGTAAACGAGCGGAGCAGAGAAGCGTTCGTAACACAAGCCCGATAAACGGCCGAGAGCCGTTAATAAATGTGGAAAGTGTTGATACCGGTACTCAGCGCGACTGCTCATTCAACGGCTCGTCGTAACGGCTCGTCGCGAGAACGCCGGATTAAGCGTCACGAAGAGACACGAGGTGCAAGGAAGAATGCGAAGGGCGAGAGCGCGGCGATTAAGGTAAGCAGCTCGTTGCACGAAGGAGTCGACGAGGAATAAAGGCGGGCGGTGGTAGATGGCATTGAATCGGGGAGAAGAAACAAACCCGGGGGTACGAAGGGACGAAGAGGCATACGCGTTGTCTCCCGCGGGATCAGCTTGAGCATTGTCGGGAGGGTTGCCCGCTCCGTCGTTCGTCGCTGGAGGCCGCCACCGTTTGCCGACCCTCCCTCGGGTTACATTCACCCTTTCTCCTACGCCCACCGCCCCTCGCCAACCCTGTCCATTCCTCCCGCCGAAGGAGAAGCGGGACAGGACAAGAGAGGACGAGGGGGGGGAGGGGGACGGCGGGGGATGCGGTGGTAGGTAGCTCGGGACTGTCACTCGGTGATGGATGATTCTACCCCAACGCGATCAATTCGCCTAACCCCACGGCGCACATGCCTCGAGGGTGAAGCTTACCCTCGTGCGCCGCTCGTAGCTACGGGAATCGCGATGCCTCCTCTCAATCTCGCGAGAAGGTGCATTCCTCTCTCTCTCTCTCTCTCTCTCTCTCTCTCTCTCTCTCTCTCTCGCGCGCGCGCGCGCGCGAGCACTCGAATTGGCGGAGAGGGATCATTTCGTCCCTCCCGCGAAATCGATGGCAGCCATGACTCGAGTCCCCAGATCGGTATAACATTCCTACGTTCTTGGATTCTGGTTAAGAATCCAATAAGAAGGCTTCAGTTACGACGGAGAGGATAGAAACACCATGCCTACTAGGAAAAGATTTAATCATGGTCGTTACATAAAAAAAAGAGGCCTTAACTCTTCCATAAAAATCTATTATTATTGCTGCATTCTAGTTGGAACTCACAGAACCTACTAACAATGTATTACAAAATAAGAGAATAACAGAAAACCAAAGTAATTTTAAGTAACCTAAAGTTGCGACTCAATATTTTATCGAGGAAAATGCACTTCTAGGTGTAAAAGTCTATTTTAGATCTAGATGATTTACACTCCGAGCCAAAAGTTTGAGTACATCGGTACGTTTATATATATTTTGTTTTATTGTCTTTACCGGGAATCTAACCTAACCCAATCTAATGGCTCAAAAAGGGAATTTTTGTTAGTAACGAATCATTATATGCAATAATAACTATCAAAAGCTTTGCTTATAATAAAGAGATACATAAGAGTTTGTAAAGGTTGACTATTTTCCTCGATAAGATATTATAGAGTCGCAACTTCAGGTTACTTAAGATTACGTTGATTTTCTGTTATTCTCTTATTTTGTAATACATTGTTAGTAGGTTCTGTGAGTTCCAATAGTTAGTATATACCATTTTGTTAAATTGGCGTTTTTTATTTTGATAAATTTAAATGATACATTATTATTATTATGAGATGTGAATGAATAGAATTGTATTTATTAGATGTCGTAAGGAAAATAGTTCTTTCTTGTCAGTAATATGTATTTTAAATTATTAACTGTATTTTAATTGTGCGTTGAAATTTTGCAAATATATGTATACACTCCCAGTCGAAAGTTTGGATATAATAATAAAATTGAATAATAAATACATGTTGTACGATGTCAACATCGCTCACAACTCTGTTTTCAAAGCTTAAATAAGTAATCGTGTTCCGAAAAAAAATAGATAAAGAAGTTAGTATTGAAAAACGGAATGCTACAGAAGATTATTTTTATCGACAAATAAAAATAATCTTCATTATAGCATTTCGTTCGACAAATAGTAAGAAAAATGAAAGTTTCGCAATAATTTTCTTGTGCTTTTACTACTGTATCCAAACTTTTGGCCGGGAGTGTATGTATTCGCAAGATTTCAACGCAACTAAATTCATTAAATAATTTAAAATACGTCATTGATAAGAAGAAGAAAGAGCTACTTTTCTCACGATACTTAATAAATACAGTTCTACATTCATTCACATTTTTTTCAAACATATATACTTTATAGAAATAACTGATGTACCATTCAAATTTATCAAAATGAAAGACGCCTATTTAACAAAAATAAAGAAAATCGGTATAATTAAATTATCTTGAGCGGCGCGGCGCGCTCAAGATAAAAGACGACTTTTTATCTGCAGTAAACGGCGACGCCGTTTAAGAGCGGCCGCTTATCGTACGTATACGTCGGCGAAATTTGTAGACGAGCCACTAAAAACGTTAACGACCGCCGCCGCCGAGCTCCTCCCCGCGCTCCGCGCCGAGAACAAGAGACTTGGCCTCTCGTTACTTCCTGCTATCCGTTCCGGCACTCGCGCGCGCACGTCTCGTCGCCTGGTTCCGCCTAATTTGCATAGTAATTTTAATCAACGTTGCCGCAAACTGCGATACACTGGCGCAGCTACGCGCCGCACACGTGTGCATGTCGTCGCCACAGATAAAGCAAACAGGCAGACAGGTCGGTTTACGTAACCCGGCGGAGAGATCCGCAGCTCTCTCTCGCGCGAGCGTAGATTCTCGTCATTCTGTAATTACTCTCCTCCAGCGCGGCGCGCGGCTACGTCAATTCAAATTGCTCTCGAATTACTCTGCACTGAGAGCACGAGCTTTTCACGTGTGCGTCAAACGGAAGAAGGAAGGGATGCTAGAGTAGTGGATAAATGAACGATGGCGCGAGCGCGCAGAGAGCTCGGATTAGGGAGTTCGGTGATGAGAGAGAGAGAGAGTTCCTTGCGCGTAACAAGCCCGAGGATTATCCGCCGCGCATTTCCGAATGCATCGCCCGGCCCGGCTGATAACACGCGTACCCCCCGCAATCCCTAAAAGACTCCGAAATGGTCCTCCGGATTATCCGCGCCGCGGCGAAAGATAATGGCGCTTATCGCGGATGAGGGAAGGTGGAGGAAAATTGCCATGGAGAAGGAAAAAAAAAAACAAGCAACGACGGCGATATTGTCGAGGCAACATCGTTCACGGCTGCGTTTACAGCCTCGTATTTATAACGGGATTTGCCGAGGAAGATTGTCGCGTGCCATTGTACGCCGGTTGAATACGGCGAGAACTTTGTTATTAATAACCGCCGTTAAGTCGGTTAAAAAAGACATCCTCCGTCTCCCGCGCAGTCGAAATGCAAATGAACTCGGCGCGCTGGCAGTTTGTCAAGTTTCACACTTAAAAAGGTTTCTGCATTTGTGTCAGTCTGTGAATGGATAATGTATTAAATAAGTACAGAATGTAGTGAGCGTGAAATATAATGTGCTGGTTATATAAATGTAAACCATAAATGATAACCATACACTGAGGGAAAAATTTAGTTACTTTTAGCCTCAATCTCAATAATTTTATAATATTTCTATGCATCATTATGTTACCCATAATTATCGTTAGAAATATTATAAAATTATGGTTGAGGCCAAAAGTAACTTATATATTTTTCTCTCAGTGTACTTTTTTATATTGATATTTTGTATATAAGTATTCAAATCAAATTAATTAAGCTGTACTTTTATCATTAATATCTGCAAATATTGAAGATAGTTGTAAATATAAAAATATTTCTTAGATATAATGTAAAGAGAGAAAGGAATAAATTATTTCTGATATTATTCGTAAATATTCTCAATTTACTGCTATATTGTTAAAAAACATTTTTCTTGCTGCAACAAAAATAAATAGATATGAATTTCAATGTGCTGCTACTCATATTGCTAAAAAAGTTCTTTTAATAATAGAAAAGAAAAACGTATAAAATGTTTCCTGGCTGTAACAAAAATAAATTCGAGATTGAAGCGACGCGCTTTGACCAGCATTTAAATTCAAATTGTCCAACCAGGAACAACCGAGATTACCCGTTAGACAAACTCAAATTCCAAGGACTGAATACTGATGTATCACCGTCCTTTTACATTGTCACACGCGAAAAGGAATTCCTCGACCGCTAACTAGCGCTAATGCGTGGCAACTGAAAAATGCTGCCTCGTCACCCAGCACGAAATGTCACTCAGTAGAGAAGACTTCTACTCCGAAGTCTGAAAGCTACCGATAATCCATTTTCATCCTCCAACCGACAACTCAATTGTCAGCAAAGTCACTATTATCGACACCGGAAAAGCATTTTTACTGATTGCCGCGTCATTGTTCAAGCATACACGAAAAAGCGCTCCATTATGCCCATTTCTACCAATGTAGACAAATTCTTGGAACAAATTTCTCTAATATCTTATTTCTACCAATTCAGATTAACTTTAATCTTCAACTTACTTTCTATCTTTTGTTTTTAGTCCTAAGAATTAGAAAAAGATGAAAACAAAGTTAAATTGAGACTAAAGTTCTACATTGAAATGGATCTTGTAGTCTCTATCAAATTCCAAGAACTCTCTTCGTGAGATTATCATGAGTTGAACGCCCGTTCAGTTCATCCCGTCGAGTTTATCGAGACGTCTACTCACCGGAGAAGAGACGTACGTGTTACGATGGTGCCGCTCTCGATTGCCGCACTCCCTCAGGTGTCCTCCTAATCGTGTTATCTAGCGTGTAGTCCAGAGCTCCTTCAGGAAACTGTCTTCGTCACTCGCACAACCGCGGCGCACAATCGGAGCACAAAAGAGAGAGAAAAAGAGAGCGTATGTGTGAGCGAAGGGGTGAGTGAGAAAGAAAGAGAAGGGTAGCGGGGACTAGCTCGGGCCCCAACCGGCCGACCGGCGTTCGGCGTAGGTGTCGGGCGACAGTTAACGGGTTAACCTTGAAAAGGGAATCCGGCGGTGACGAGCGTACGGTAGCGAGGCTGTTTTGGGTGGCGCGTATAGTAATACGGCGGGAGAGAACCGCGGCGCGACACACCGGGGACGCCTCCCCGTGACTACCGTGCGAAGCAGAGAAATCGATAGAATGGCCATGCTGGCACATGCGTGCATCGCGGTCCTTCCTCATCCCCTCTCGTCCAGGGGGAGAAACCGGCGAGAAGGATGACGACGCCGAGGCGGCGGCGGAGGAGGAGGAGGAGAAGGTGGAGGAGGAGGAGGAAGAGGAGGAGGGGGCGGCTGTCGAGGGGTAGCGCGAGCGCAGGAAACGGAAGAAGAGGAAGACGCAGGCGGCAGAGGGTTGTAGACGTCGCCGGGGCCAAAGTAATGGGAATTTCTTTCTCGCGCGCTCGCCGCCGCGTGTACCTCTTCTTCCTCCTTCGCTGTACGTCGGCGAGCTTTTTTCCGGGGTCCGCGTCCCGCCCTCTCACGTTTCTCCAGTCGACCCTTTACGGGGATCGCGGAACGCGCGTCTCTCTCTCTCTCTCTCTCTCTCTCTCTCTCTCTCTCTCTCTCTCTTTCACGAAGGTGTATTACAATCGTTCACGCGAAGAGCGCATCGTTTTAGAGATGATGTTTTTTTAGAGACCTTGCGAAAGTGTTCCGGAATAACGTAAAACTCTCAAAAATTGGTTTCTGCATTCGATGATATTGGATAAAGTTGTAATTGGGGTGGCAATAAATTGGCGCCATAAAGAGATTTGTATCTTAACCGTTTTTGCTGCGTTCAAACTCAAGACATGAGCGTTCGAATGGGGGAAGAGGGGGAGGAGTAAAACATTTATTAACTATTCACAAAAGATCATAAAAGTTTCTATCTTAATTTTAGTATCAATTTTTATACATTTATAAACAGAATAATTGGGTTTTATTTATTAATTTTTGTTTTAAATAGTTAAAAGTAATTAGTTATTTATTTTAATTAATAAATATAATAAAGTAAAATAAATAAACACCGCTTTTAGAGCCAGAGCTGGTTGGTGGTTGCTCTTATTTTAATAACAAATTAACATATGCTACAAACGTTTCGTCACATTGGTTATACACTGGAGATGGCCGAAATCAATGTGCCGAAACGTTTGTAGGATATATTAATTAATGTGTTATTAAAATAAGAGCAACCACTAACCAGCTCTGGCTCTAAAAGCAGTGTTTATTTATTTTACTTCATTATATTTATTATAAAAAAGCCTGTTATATATATATTGCAATTCTATATTAGTGTTTTCAATTAATAATTTGATAAATTAAAATTAATTAAAGAAGGTAGCATTGAAATTGAAAAATGTGAGATGTAATAATTTAGAAAAATTTAGAAGTGTAATAATAATAAAAATAAACTCTCTAGGGTGTTGTACACATTCCACGCGCGCGTAACGAAGGGTTAATACTGAAAAATTAATTGTTCAATATATTACACAGCCTTCCATTTGACTTGAGATATAATATATATATATATATACTTAAAGTTTCTACATTATTAAAACTAACAGTCCATCTTTTACTTTGCTTTAGAGTAATGCGAGTCGAGTAAACCTAAATTTACGACGTACCTATCCTTTTATAGACTATAGCTCCACTTTTAGTATAGATAAAGAATGGAGATTGAGTTTTTCTATCAGGACCTACGCGCCCGTTAGAGGTGCGACCCGAGACGGCGGAATTTGTTTCAGGTCATTCTACTTCACTCGAGGGTTAGTGCGACGAAATATTGCGTCTCCGGTGACGCACGGTGCCGCGCGGAGGAAACGGTAAGAAACCAACGGAGTGGAGAACGAGCACAAACTAAAGTAGAACAAACTATGCGTAAGACAATCACGGATAAACGTGGCTGGATAAAGTCCAAGGAATTTATCGTTCGGAAAGGGCGGCCGACAGGCTGGCCATTCCGTTGAATTTCCGCGGTCGTAAATTTCCACGCCGCACTTCGGCACATTTTCATAATGGAGAAAAATCCGAGGGGGGATTCATTTCGCGGCGTTCCTTACAAATATGTTTTGCCGAGCGAGGATAAATCACTCTCAGATATACGAAATGGCTCCGCGGTTAAGCTTGACCGCTGGAATATGTCGCTTGAAACTTATTGGCATGGCCGCGATAAAATACGCTAACGCGGTTGAGAACTTGTTGGGAATTATATAAACGTTTATGGCTCTCTAAATAAGTCTGTGAATTTCTGTGAATTTCTGCAAATGGAGATACGGAGAAACTTGTTGTGTTAAAAACAGTTAAGAATGTGTGTGTTATGAATCATTTATATTAAAATAGTATATTTTAATAAATATATGTATTGAATCATTTATTATTAATTTCATTAATTTCAGATGATTGAAGAATGTGTATGTCTATGAATTGTTTATATTACAATTGTGTAATTTAATAAATAGTATATTAAATTGTTTATCACTAATTTGATTGATTTTAAATTATCTAAAAACATGGATGTCTATGAATCGTTTACATTAAAATTGTATAATTTAACAAATAACGCATTAAGTTGTTTATTATTAGTTGAATTAATTTTTAAATGGTTTAAGAATGTGTACATGTATGAAACGTTTATATTAAAATAGTAGACTTTTATAAATAATATATTAAATTGTTGTGTATTGTTAACTTAATTGATTTTTGGATGATTTAAGAATGTGTATGTTTAGGTTTAGGTATGAGAATCGCTTATATTAAAATTGTATATTTTAATAAATAATGTAGTACATTTCAGTACAATAGTTTATCACTAATTTCATTGATTTTCAGTTTATATTTTATTATCGCCGCTCGACGTTACCCGTCGACAAGGGTAGTTCTGGAAATATTTAATACCCCGTTGCGCGCTGCAGCGAAATTTCTTCCATTAGGAGAAGTTGTTCGCAAACTTGTACAACGAACACCGCGTGAAAGGCGTTAATTGCGCCAGCTAAAAGATAGTGTCTCAACAACACCGCTTTGCTTGCGGCTCGGACGGAGGCCGATCGATTCGCTGAAACTGCGTAACAACGATAAAAATAAAGTTGACATCGATAAATCGCGATAGGCGAAGCGTAAGTCCCAGCGGATGGAGCTCCACAGTGGTCAAACGGATTCACATTGCCTCGGAAGCAATTGTAAAATGCATCGAGCCGTGGACGCCACGGCGAAAAGGGAAACGGTGGCGAGGAGGAACAGCGTCGTCCTGCGAGCAAAAGTCGAGAGACAGAAAAGAGAGACTGCGGAGAATTGTTGGAACACGGCCAGGTTGCATTTTCAAATGGGGCTCGCTTTCGCGAAAGGAAGAATCGTCAGAAAGAATTAAACGGCGTCCTCCAAACCGTGAATGATAATCGCGACGGGAATGGAATGCATCACTCCGGCTTGGCAAGTAATTCAGCGGTCGGCATTGTCTAGTTTTTTGAGAATAATTCAACATCACCGCGAACATTTGTGATGCGGCGACCGTCTCTCTCTCTCTCTCTCTCTCTCTCTCTCTCTCTCTCTCTCTTTCTCTCTCTCTCTCTCTCTCTCTTCCTCACACAGCGGATATGTACAATTCATACGTGTACAATTTGACGATCTGCGCGACTTATTCTCGCGCGTTTAGATGCCTATCGAATCCGCAGCGAGGAGGAGAACCCCAGGAGCACCTCCGGAGAAAACGCCGCGGGGGAAAAATGTGCGGGAGAGTTCGAGGAGAGATTTCGAGACGTGGGATGCAGGTTTCACGGTGTCATGGCAACACCCATCGGGAAACGTCTTTGACTCCCCGAGTTACACTGCCAGCTAGAAGGAAAGAAAGAGAGAGACAGAGAGAACGTCCCGCGATGATGAAGAAGCGCGGTCGGCGGCGGCTCCTTCGAAAGGAGAATCGGCCACTCGATCGCGCTCCTATCCGGCGCGGATGCTTGCGCCTCTTGCTTGCCATCTTATCGGCAGGACGGTAGCGTGTGTCGAGCATATTGGAAAAGCGATAAGAAAGACGGCCGGGAATAACGTCGTTTTTGGCGTCCGACGCGTCGTTTCGCGATATTTCGTAAAAAAAGCTTCGTTCGGACAGTTATTAACTGTTATCGATTTTTTTATCGCGTCGAGTGTAGATTTTAAAAAGATAAACCGACTTTGAAAGTCAAACGCGCACTAAAAAAATTCTGGTTAAAAACAATCGAATCAGAAAAATCTTGTAGGATTGATCAAATATTCCGATTATTATGAGTTATAAAGTATTAAGTTTTATTATAATAATCAGAATTTCTATTATAATATCTAGAATATTTGATTAATCCTACAAGATTTTTTGATATGTCCGTTTTTAACCAAAATTTTTTTCAGTGCTGTTCTTAGTGCGTGAATTAACCGTTTATTAATTTAATTAATAATTCTTTAAAAAATACTTGTTCTCGTCTAATAAGAGTTTGAGATTTTTTTATTTAATTATCGCGTTGCTGAGGATGGCTCGAAGTACAGCCAAAATGTACGATTTATAGTTTATACATAATAGTTTATACAATACATAATTAATTATGATAATATAATATAGAATTATAAAATTGTCAAATCAACTTGTATTTATAATATATAGAAATTTTAATTAAACTAATAAATGTTAACCAACAGTTTTAAAGTAAAACAATTTTATCGTTAATTTTTTAAATTTCAATGTCGAGAATCTGTAATTAATTAATCAGTTATTTGAATGTAGATTTATTCAAAAATACGTCATTTCGGCGATAATTTTTATTTAAAGGAAAATTAAAAAATTCTGCTCTCGTTTTATTTATATAGCCAACAAACTGAATTCTACCAAATAGATTTTTCTAAATCTTCGAGGAGAGCCGAGTACGACTCGAGATAACTCTGAAATGATTATAGAAAGTTCAGGTTTCCAGTAATAAACGTAGTGCGCTCTTTCAACCCCACGAACTTTCTTGTCTCTGAGCGCAAAGTCGAAAAGCCGACGTTGTTATCTCAGGAAACATCAACGTAAGTCGCAAGTATGAACACAGAGTATGTATTTCTCATACATGATGAAATGGATTTTACATTATATAACGACAGGAGTAAAGCAATAAAGAAAAAAACTCTAAGGTCATCCGAGGATAGCAATTGCGTAAACGGGATCATCGAGGGCATACTTTCGCCTCGCAACGAAAAGCCACATCCATTTCTGTTGATATGAAACCGATGGAGTGATTTAATATCAAACGGTTTTCCTATCGGTTTCGTATCGTGTTTTCGTTTCCGGCGAACGCGCGGGGTGATATCCAATGGAACAATATTTGTTACAATATCCACGTAAATGTATCGCGCTTTCATCAGGCCATTCTTTTTCCCCGGTGGATCCATCGATTGAGAGCTACGCGCGCTTACCGTCACACGCAATGTGTCATATCTCGCCCTCGCGCGCACTCGGGGCGAATTTAGGATGTATGCGCGAGGGACCGGCCGGCCGATTTGAGTCTGACAAATCTGAATTGTAAATCTGGACTGCAATTAAAAGTGTATCACCCGGCAGCGGCGACGCGGCCGCCCCGCCGGATGCGGGAGGAGGGGGAGTTCGAATCCGCAATTAAGGCGAAACATTATATAACGATTGCCCGTAGGAGGGTCGCGTAGTACGAGTGGTATCGAGTTCTCTTGCCGCAATACGCGACATTTTTCCTTCGTCGCGGAAATTAGCGTCCGCCCCCCCCCCCCGGAAATCGCGGTGCGACCGATAGTTATTAATCGACACAAGCCGTATAATGTATCTCGCGCATACAAATTACGTCTCGTCCGGAATTACATGCCGCAAATTTACGCGGCCGTCAAAATTAATTATTTGCTCCCCGATGAGAGAAACAGTCAATTAGTTGTATTACTGTTAAATCGATTGCGCTGCGTGATGTTATGAAAATGAGATTTTAATCACAGACTCCGACAAGCTTATTTCGTAAGGGTTATTATGTCGTATCAAAATTCCCTCTGGTATCAAAACTGTGAATGCGCCAATTTCCTTTTGGCATGTAGTTAGGAACAGAAAAAGACATTCATTCCACTAAAAAGGGAAAATTTGTACATTCTCGGTTTAAGAGAAACGATATTATATTAATGAATGATAAAGTTCCTAATTCATCACAGATGATTGTTGTAAACTCAAACACGATTTACTTTTTTAAATTCTTTAAAAATTATCGGAATCTGTTCCAAATAAACTCGAAAGAAATTCTTTTATAGAAGAATATAAAAAGAATTTGTATCTAAAAAAGGCTTGAAATTAATGACATAAATGCGATTTTTTTTGAAATCTGAAAAATGTTTTTAGAACAGAAATGGGACGAAAGAAGAATTCATTTCATCATTCGGGGATTTAAAGAGAATATCTTTTAAATTCTCTGTGCTATTTAGATTGCCATCGATTTCCGTAAAGATGCGACAGATAAATTATGCATGTCCAAATAGGACAAAAGATTGTTGTCAATTCAAAGAAAATTATTTTTTAAATTCTTATAATTAACGTAATTTGTTTCAAATAAATTCAAAAGAGATTCTTTCAAAAAGGATTCCATAAGACAGTATAAAAGTATTCCTTTTGTATTAAAAAAAGAGATTAATATTAGTGACAACGTATCTATTAATATTAGTGACAACAGTAAAAACGAATTCTTTATAAGCTCTTAAGAATGTTTGAAAATATTATTTAAGGCCCCTTAGTGATTAATGCATTGATTAATGAATTCCCGAATGAAATGAATACTTTTTTCTCTCCATTTCTATTCTAAAAATTTTCTTAAAATATAAAATGTGTGTCACTCGCTTTATCTAAATGATAGAAAACATTATTTAAGTCATCACTAATCAATGCTCGTCACTAACAATAAGGGACCTTAAATTGTGTTTTCTATTATTTAGATAAAGTGAGCGACACACATTTTATATCTTGAGAATGTTTTTGAAATAGAAATTAAATGGAAAAAGTGTACATTTTTCATCATTCGGGAATTCAAAGAAACTGCCTTCTAGATTCTCTGTACTATTTGGATTTCCTTATGTTTAATAAATCCACAATATTTTCTTCTATTTTTGCATCGCACGTCAGATTATTTTTGTTTTCTCGCTCGACTGCATTTCGCAAGGTGCGTTCCTCGCTGCACTTCGACAATGGAAGAGTGTCCTCAACAGGTATACCTAAATTTAAGCCGCTGTAAATGCGGATCGTATGAAGTGGCTTAGCGAAGTGGCAAATTTCATTAAAGTGGAAAATTGCAAGTAAGCGATCGTCGATATAGGTCGTCTGTTGCTGCGCTGCTCGCTGATAGCGAGCAATTAGGGCATGCGATAAAGTATATCGCGCGGTCTTTGCTGTTATCAACATAGCAAAATTAACGATAAAATTCGCACGGGGGAAAAATTTATTTCTTCTTATTTTATGTTTTCGGTCGCTCCGTGCCGTCACTTCCCCTTTCCAGGAACGGGAAGTTAATTTATCGATTGCACGGGTAACAGGCTTAATCGAGCTTCTCGTTTACCTTCAATATACGCCCGAAGCGTGTAAACATTCTACCACCTCGCAAAGTTGTAAGTCATACTATGCACGTGGAAACGTTCACTGTCGTAACAGATGATAATGAAACACAATGGCCGCGCAAATCGCTTTATTGATTATCTCGCTCGAGTCATTACGAACGACAATTATTGCAAGGTAATTTCACTGTAATTAAAAAGTAAGTTCTAAAATTGGCATTTGTAAAAGTTAATTTTTCAAGTTTTTTTTCTTTATCTGTAATAATTTTTTATTAATCTATAATAACTGTCAATTTCTTTTTATATTGAAATTAACAAATGACTTTGTTATTCCCAGAAAAATCTTTATCGCGTGCACGTTGAAGTGCGTATACGCAACGTGATCATTTATTATTTTTTTCTCTCGTAAGCATTGTACGACAAGCGACACGGCCGTATCGAGTAGCGTGTGTTGACTGGAGGGTGATGATCGGTAGACGATGTTCTAGACAGTTTTATAGCGACGCCGGAAAATAATCCACGATCCGGGATCGTCTCTTCCAGACTGTTTGTTATTCCAGCCTTGTCGAGGAGAGACAGAGCCATGAAAAAAGAAACGCGAGACCCTTGCCCACATAGCATGATTTTAGATTGTAAAAATGGCTCGTTAAACCGTCAACTTCAACATCCGGGTGGTACTTTTTTCAATATGGTTTTATTTTAGAATTCTCTCTGTTTTTTAATCAGTTTCAATGATAATGGTGGATTTAAATTAGCTTATTTCATTGCATTGATATGTAAAAAAAAAATTTTCGTTTTTATGCAAGTGAAAAAGATAGCAAAATAAAGTTATAAATGTATTGCAACGGAATAATCGCAACTAGCTTTATTCTTGCGGTTAAGAAAATTCTGAGCGCAAAGCAGAAAATATCGTTTTCTAGAGAAAATGTATTTTCCTAAGAATCGCTATTGTACATTATTTACCGGAGGAACTTTGAACGACGTTAAAAGTTTCCAGCGAAGACTTTGAAAGGATTTATTTAAAAAGTATAAAGTGTTGCTGTGTGCAATGTAATTTCCAGATGAAAACATCATTCGTTTCCTAACGAGAAGAAATCGGAAAAGATTTCTGGTTTGCTTGAAGAAGAGAGAGCCAAACAAAAAGGACAGCTGTAAGTGAAGGAGTGAAAAAGTAATGAGAAGAATTGAGCATCGACTTTGTTGAACTTCAAGACCAAAGTCACAGCTGAACGTCTTAACGAAGCCGCATGTTTTGACACATGAGGGCGATGACTGCGTAATTTTTAATTACAGAGAAGAACCGCGGTACTCACAGCAGCCACAGCCTTTAGCCTTTTCTCTCAGTCTTGTATTCAAGTTAGATGCGAGTGCTCGTATTACGTATGCTTACGAATACTTTGCATATGCACGAATCCGGATGTGTTCCGTGCGATTCTTTGTCGTCGAGAAGTGCGCATTTCTTATCATTTCTTCATTTAGTGATAAATTTCTTATTTAGTGATAAAATATGATAAAATATTTAAATACAAGGTATTATTGAAGACGACTTAAAATCAACTCAAATGTCTTTATGTGATAGGTGTAGTTTTATTATTTATTAAATAATATTTTGAACGATGTTAAAAGTTTCCAGCGAAGACTTCAAAGGAATTTATTTAAAAAGTATCAAGTTTTGTTGCTGTGTGCAATATAATTTCCAGATGAAAGTATTATTCGTTTCTTGAGAAAGAATCAGAAAAGATTCTGATTTAATACGTACTAATAATTGTGTTTAATTTTCTAGGCTTTTTTATTAATTTAATGTTAATTTCATATTACGAGCTCGTTTATATAAATAAAATATCTTTTGCTTTTACAATTATCGCAAGGTACAATTCCAGCAATACATCAATTTTGAAACAATACTCGCGATTCATTAACTTCGTAAAATCTTCATGAATTTAATTAAAGTTCATATGAAAATGTTGAGACAATTTAAAAGATAAGTTAGATCAATATCAGAATTATGAAATGAAGTTATGTTAGTCTCTTAAAAATTAATATATTCTCATTTATATCAGAATTAATATATTCTCATTTATACCAGAAAATTATTAAAACGTATCGTCAAATGTATGACGGAAATAATTTTTAAATAATGTTATTAAATTAAATTTAAAAATATATAAAAGAACTGTCAATATTAAAATTAAATTAAAACGTGGTGGAAAACAATAGAGAGTCAATGAAGGTATTTTGATACGTAGTTTGAATATATACGCTTTCTCGCGTTTTCTCAATTAATTGAATTGTATTAGTGATTAAATATATATTTAAATTATGCATCAATACACTGATTTTCACTGCCTTATTTTCCATTTTTCATATTTTAATTTGACGTTATTTTTACTTTAAAATATCATTAATATTCCATCAAAATTAAACATTGTAAAAGTATTTTCATCGCACCGATTGAAAATCGGGATAAAACCATTTTGCAAATAATCTTTTGGTTATCTGCAAATAAAATCGCGCAGCGCGATTTCTCCTTCAGTCTTAAATCCCGTGCTAGTAATTCCGCGACGCAAACGCCAAGGATCTATGTAGGGTGAAAAATCTCGTCTTCATCTTGTCCTCCAATTCGTATTCGTTTTAATGTCGACATGTCGCCGCCTTGAAAGTTCACAGCTGCCGCTGCAACGTTCGAGAAGGGGGAAGTCTTCGTAAGGCAACGTCGGATTAAAGGATTAAAGGACACGTGGCCCTCTGACGTTCCGCGCTTTGCGTTACTTTCGCGATACGAGCAATGTTTCACAAATAGAAACTTCTTTTCTATCACACGATCATTCCCTCATCTCGCGATCCCTCTTTTTCTCATATTTCTCATTCACACCCTCGTTTTACCCCTCTCCTCTCGCTCGCACCCCTTTTCTACCTTCTTGCACCTTCCTTCTTCAGCCTCGCTCATATTTTTTTCCCCCTTTTCAGGACGTAATCCACGAAGCTTCATTTATTCTCCTTTGAAGCTGTTTTCTTCGAATCGCTCTTCTGCAGTTCGCATGAGCATTAAATGTCATCCGTGTGAAATGGGATCGCTGCATCCTTTTCGAGAAACTCGCGTACGCTGCAATATCACATGACTTCACCGCGCGCGGTCCGTTTGACAGACGAAAAATCGGGAATGCGAGATGAAAGAAAATCAGAGAAAATTGAGTCGGCGCGGGCGGGGAAAAATGTGTCGCTTAAACTTCTCTGTCAATCGAATATTTTGTAACCATTATGAGCAACGTGGTAAAACTCTAGACTTTCATCAAAATTTATAGATTATTAAATATCCTTTTATAAATATACTTTACAGCCTTACAGGACAAAGTTATATTAGCCACTTCATTAAAATATAGTTTCTTCAAAAATAATATTTCAATAATAATAGCAATACATTAGACCATACATACTCGTCGGTTATACGGTTTGATAGAACAAAATTTCAACTTTAAGAATCTGTTTTGCAAATTGTTGTACGATAATTTTTAACGGAGATATGAGCAATCTGATAAATGTCTATTTTAACCATTTTTTCTTGAACCCTTGATAACTCGGAAATAAGAAAGCACAGAGAAATTTTATCAGAGGAAAGAATTATAGAGAAAACTTCATTTTTTCACATGGAATATTGTAATGTATTGCTATTGCTGTTGTTGAAATATTATTTTTAAGGAAACTTTATTTTAATGGAGTGCCTAATAATTTTGTCGATGGCTGTATATTCAAGTATTTAATAAAATTGTGCTAATTATATTAAATTCTTTGAAATTCCTATTCATAAATATATGATATTATATAACTGAAGTCTCGATGTCACTTTAATATTACAAAAAAGAAATTCGTGTAAATTGCAACATGGATTCGTACTTTCGTCCTTAGATAAGTCATGGGTGGCGATGCGGTTACTTTTAATCTAATGAATGCAAATGAGAGCCGATATTGTATGCGTGGTCTCGGTGTTACGCCACGGAAATTTGAGTCTCGATATACATAACAGAGTTCTCTCTGCCTCTCCTTCTGCGAACCACGACTCGTCCCACGGGAGAGGGTGCTCGCCGCCAAAGCGGTATGCCAAATCGAATGTGACATTATAATGGAAGCGGCATTAGTGGTTTTACCCGGCAGCTTCGAAACGAGAATTACGACGGAGAATATCGTCGTTGCCTTGAAATCATGTGAATACTATCTTCCTCTCGCTATAAAAAAAGTTCCCTTAGCCGTGAGCGAAAAAACACGATCGAATTATTGATCAAACGATGGCTGGGAAATGAACGTGTACGATGCGATAACGATAATAATTATTATACTGGACAGAGAACAAATGACATGTAATGAACGATTATTCATGGAATGATAAAAGCTTGGAATGAATGAATAAATCATACGTGTTACAAGTTACAAATTATAAAATGTACACGTAATTGTATCTATGATGATTATTCCCATTGTTGTAAATTTAATTTAATTTACGTTCTGATTTTAATTTCAATTTTGACGAGAGAGAAAGAGTAAAACGTAATATGACGGAAGTGTTGTAAATCGATTTGAGGAGTTGAAATATTTCCGGATTTTGATAATCTGATAATATAAATGTACAAGATGTAACTGTCAATTATACTTTTGGCACGTTGACATCTTTTTTAGCCAGTTGATTAATTCTTACAAAATTTGGAGAAAGTATTAAGGATGAAAGTTTCATTTGGTGCCACTGGTGATAAACGTGATGTTTAATAAACGTGTGTCGTTGGTATTTTATCAAGTTTCAAAATAAAAAAAATTGGAAATTGTTGATGTGAGCCTGCGCTCCCAGATAATACAGAGAATTCAAAATGAATTATGAAACAAGTTCTTGTTCCATGCCATTTCTGTTTTAAAAACATTCTCAAGAGTTCAAAAAGAATCACTTTTATATCACCAATTTTTAGTCCTTTTTTTAATACAAAAAGATTTTTTTTTTTTACAAAATTCTCTTCTATGAAATTCTTTTTGAATTCTTGGTTCCTTTCGAGTTTTGTATTAAAAAATGGACTAAGAATTGGTGATATAAAAGTGATTCTTTTTGAACTCTTGAAAATGTTTTTAAAACAGAAATGGCATGGAATAAGAACTTGTTTCATAATTCATTTTGAATTTGGAATTAATAATTTAAAAAAGTGAATCCTTTTTGAGGATTCCATAACGATCATCTATGCAATTTAGGTATGCACAATTTCCATTTGTCCCATCTTCATGGAAAACAGGTGATCGTTGGCGAATCCTTGGCGCGATAAGGCTCCTGACACAAGATAAACGTTCCTCTCTACCGCCAGCGGAGCACGCGTTTGTCCGTAGATTCGACTATGCAACAGGAGCCGCTCGAAACGGAAAGGTCAAATCGAGGCAACAGTTTTGCCGTTATAAAGCCCTGGCGCGCGCTAGCGAAAACCCCCGGTATTTCTTTGGACCCCTCGCGTGTAATTGGTCGCCGCGGGGGTCGAAGTCACTCTCCACTATCCGTTCCGTACGTTTCGGCGGTTGCCGGAGCGCAGCAAGCGGAGCGACCGCCGGCAGTCCGCAATCACGTTTCGAATTTGCTCCTCGAGAGATCGAAGGACCGTACGTACGTCCGTCCCTTATGTGACGTCACGAGCGACGCGAATCGCTCTCGACAGAACGATCGGAGGGTAATCTCGTGTGCGTGCCTGCGAGCAATCGCGAACCAAAGAAAATAATCGGATTAACTCAAGGGCAGAATAGCGCAAGCGATTTAATCCACGAACTCGGGATGAAATTTCTGTTGCTTTCGCCCGTCCGATTGTCCGCGCGAATTCGGTTTCTCGCGATCGACGAGGACTCATTCAAGATACGAAGCGCGTCGGTAATCGAATAAGAGAAAGCAATTTCTTGTAAAATTAGTTAATCAATATATAATATATATTAATCTATATATAAGATTACAATGTGTATATTAAGATTTTTGTCTTTGATCGCAAAAAGATTAATGTAAAGTCGATTAATGTAAAAAAAAACACGAAGAATTAAGTTTAAAAATTTTGTTGCATTTTGTGGATTACTTTGGTGGATTTTGCAAGATTCCGTATCTAAAAATTAATACTATTAATTGATTTCTTTCATTATTTTACATCTAAAAATATTAAGATAAAATTATTGAAAAGTAAATACTTTACGAGATATTTCATATTTTATATTAAAAGAATTCATGAGAAAATTTAAAATATTTCGAAAAAAACTTAACAAAATTATACTTAATTATAGTGTTTTGGAGAGCTCTCGAGAGCTACAAGAATATGTAATGAAAAATAGAAAGAGTTCTATTTAAGAAATTGGAGGTGATCTCGAAAAGATCAAAGTCAAGTCTATATTTTTATCATATGGCTCCCTCGAAACCATGCAACTTTTGTCTAAAACATTTTTGTCAGCTGGGCTGATAATAGAATGTCTACCTGTTCTGACTGTTTGTATGTTCTATACATTCCTAAACCTTTTGACCGATCTGATCAGATTTTGCATAGTTGTCCTTTAGAGGATCCTGCCAAAAACTATCTACTACCTGAAAAACTATCTAGGCTACCTGGATTCCACACTCCTTTCCTTCGATTTCATTCCCTTGACACTCTGTGATAATAACTCTCAAACTCTTTGACCAGAGCTCTGAACGAAATTTCGTATAGTTACTCCCTAAGACATTGCGGAAAATAGGTTACCATAAAATCTGGACAACCCACACCCATCCCTTCCAATTTCATCCCCTTGACATTTTGCGAAAATTTACCCGGACAACGCCAGGTATTTTGAACTAGTAGACATAACGAAATTTTGTTTCAAATCCCGACGGACTTTGCTTCGACAGAAATTTAGTTTTAGACGTTGCATCGCGATAAATTGAAAGATATTGTAGACGGTACATCCAGCAAATCCCGGAATAGTGGCGCGCAAGAATAAAAAGTGCGTCGCGGAATTCAATGCACGGTGCACTCGGTTCAGCAACAGGTAAAAAAACGCGGTTATGAAAAATCCTTCATCGCGGCCGGGCGTAATCCGCTTTGTCGCGCGCTCGTGCGGCCTGAAGGATCTTTCTTGAAAAATCTCATGGAGATTTGGCTGGTTGTCGCAGTTACGAGCCCGCCGGGTGAACACCCGGCGGGGTTCGTGTCTGCGTCTCGCGGCCCGCGTTATTCCGATCCTCGAGCCGTCGGGGCGTCGATACCTCTTTCCCTCGTTGAAGTACGACGTCAGTGTCAGCCGTGAGAGTGACAGCCAGAAGCGCGGGAAGAAAAAAAAGCCTTAGCCTCGCCGACGTATCGCGACGCCCCGGCATTGTCGAGAGGCGTCGGTTCCCGTCTCTCCCCAGCGCACGCCGCGGCGGGTCCCTCTTTTCCCATTGACAACTCGAACACAGGGACCAAGTGTCGACGGTGGACCGGGGTGCGCGCCGATTCGAATCTCGTCCTCGAACGCGGACTCCATTCACGCCGGCATAATGGCCGCGGTAGAACGCGGAAGGGGAACCGGAGAGGGAGAGATAGATAGAAGCTCGCGCGCGCGCGTGTTCGTCGTGACAAGCGGATTCGCGTGTGAGCGCCTGTATCCTGTGGGACAGAACGCTCTCCGGCCCTCCACCAGGCTCTATGAGAGCGAGCTCGCCGACGCTCTAGCGGGCGACGCCCGTCGCGTTGACGCGTAAGCGGAAATACACGTCGATATTCCTCCTCTAGCCTTCCCCCTCCCCCTCACCCCTGCCCGCGTCCCCTTCCGCGTCCCAACTCTCCATTAGCGGCCACAATAGCGCGCCACCGAATATTATATGCGCGGAACGCCTCGCCCGTTTTCGAGATACACTCGGCTGTCGAGCCGACGCGATGGCGCGGCCGCGTTTATTTTGCCATACTGGACCATTGTTCATATGTCACGGACGAGCCTCTCTTGTGTCGCGCAACACGCGTAATTTTCGCGCGTGTGCACTCGCGAAATTTACTCGATTGCGTTGCCGTGTCGTTTCCGCGAGCGCCTATTTAAAATAAACATATTTTTAATTAAGGGGGCTCTACATAGTCAACAGTTGATATTGCGCAATATTATTGAGCTCGTAGGAATTATGTTGAAGGTTTGTGCAATATATTGTGTTGATAAAAAATTGTTGAAATGTATTGTGCGATCCGCGAAACACTAAACTGTCTATAAAGGAATCCTTACAATGATCCTTGATGTTAAATGTTTGATATTGCACGATATTATTGATCATGTCAGAATTATATTGTGCAATATATTGTGTCTTTGTGTAATGTCTATAAAAAGTTTGTTGGAATATATTGCGCAATCCGCGAAATATTGAACGTCTATACTATATATAGACGTTCAATATGGAATATATATTGCGCAATATTGTTGCAGTTCAATACAAGATTAGAAGATTACAAACGAAAATTCAATGCTAATTTAATCAGTGTATAATAAAATATTGATACAAAAGCAATTTGTATTGTTTTCATTTTACTATCTTGTACTTAATTGCAGCAGTATTGCGTAATAGTAATAGATAGCTCTGCAAACGGGCCAATATTTCGCGAGTTGCAAAATATATTTCAACAAACTCTTCATCTCGCATAATACATTGCATAAACCTTCAATATAATTCCTTCAATATAACTCGATTAATATTATGCAATTATTATACAATAATTGTATCAATTATTGTACAATATTATTCTACAAATATTGTACAATACTATTATATAAATATTATTATATAATACTATTGACCGCGGCGTGTAGGGACCGCTTTATGAAGACATTCTGTCGTCATTTACTTTTTTTATAGAATTCATCATCGCATGATTTTTATTTTTAACAGCGAGGAGAAATAATTTTGTCATCGTACATAAATTACATTCTTGTGTTCACTGCGCACGCAGTTTTGACACTTGAAAGTCATAGACGGATGATGTATGATCCGGTAAGCGCGCGAGGATTAAAACCAGTTTCCCCAGTTTGATTAATCGTTGATTCGAAATTCGCACTGCACGCGCACGTGCAGCACGCCGATGGAGAATCAAGCCCTTTGCATCTACGAAGGGCGAGTGGTACAAACGGTACAAAGTGGACGTTCTTGAAAAGATAATAGCGCGGTCTGTGCGTGAATGTAAGTGAAGTCGCTGGAAAGCGTGTCGAGTATTGTCCGGCGTATTACGCATTCCCTGTGTTCCGTCTTTGAAAAAAAACCTTAACGCGCACGTTCGTAAGACAGGTATACGCGTCATCGCTGCGTCGTTGTCTGCCGCTTTTCCATGCGAGTTTTGTGTTTATATTGTAATAAAGGAAGAGAAAGGGTGAAGAAAGGGTAGATACTGTCAAGAATAAAAATAGAAAACTCGCGAATTAATCCCGAAATTTGTCATTCCATCAACCACTAATGATAGCCACTAATACACATTGTTAAATTGGTAATGTCAAATTATACTTAATTCGAGTTAATTATTTTTAACCATTCTTTAAATTGCCATTGCTCCAATTTAATAGAGCGTTAATTTAATTGAAACAGTGGAATTAAATGATATGTTAATTATACGCTTTGTATTAAAATAATAATTTCGACATACGTGGTAGTTAAAAATAATAAAATATTATTTACTTTTATGTAATTTAAGAAATTACGCATTGATTCAAATTTGATGCTTCAACATTTAATAATGCATGCAAGATACAGGAGTAAAGGCTATTTTACAAATGTGTGCCTTTAATATCAATTTGTAAAACTTTTTATTTTATTATTTTACTTTAATCAAATTGGATAAATTAAATATTTTAAACTTTTTGACGCAAGTTATAACTGCAGTTCAACAAACCGCACTGTAGGACGTGTAAAATAACTTTAATAACAGTCACGATTGTTATACTTTTAATTAAAACACAATAACGGAACGAATAATGGACGTATTCAAAGGAAGAAAGCCAATTTTATAAAAATTTTTTCTTTTATTTTTGAAAATAACATTATTTCTGTACATTTTCATTAATAGTCTTTGCCTGCACAACATAGCTAACTGGGATATTTAGTGTAGGCTAAACACAGGTATGCACAAACACAAGATGACCATAGTTTTTTAAAATGCAAAAAAATATCTTTATTTTTAATATTTTTTAATACAATTCAGCATATGGCTTCACTGAAGCTTAAGGTACATAATACTATTGAGATATAAAAAAAATAATTCACAGAAAATTTATATTATTATAATATTGCAACATAAGCATTGGCCGTCTTACCTGACTTTTAAGGAATAGGTGGCCAGAATAGGAATAGACAGTATTATGGGGTAAATAACATATATATTTCATGTTAAAAATGTATCTAATTTTTTGTAAAAACAACAAAAAGCTTATAATTTTACATTTTTAATTTTATTTTGTTTTTATAACACATTGAATATTTATATCATTTATAAAAAACAAAACGTACATACAAAATGAGTCATAATAGTAACTTTTCCACACGTTGCAAAGTGTAATATCTATAATTGTGAAAAAAATCATCTGTCTATATCAAATTGAAAATATGTAAAACTGCATTATTTTTTCAAAATTTTGAAGTAATATCTAGCGAGAACGTTTCAGATATGGAGCTATCTTATCCAAACTGTGAGGGAAAGATGATCGCAGTATTTATAAAGAAAACAGTAAAAACGGAAATAAAAATTATAGTTCACATTACAATTTATATACCTTTATTATGTATCTAATACTGATTACGACACTTTAACTATAATTTATCCGATGTTACAGCAGTTTTTAGTGGCCACACGAAAAATTTTGCTAGGTAGTCAAAAGTAAAAACATGATATAATATTCACAATATATCATTATTTCGAATAATGCACATAAAGTGCTGTAAATATCGATCTTCTTTAAAAATGATTTTACGCACAATTATTTAAAAATTACAGCCAATGGTCATCTTTTCTGGTATGGCCATCATACTCCGGTTTACCCTACTCTATGATCAATATCAATTACACTTATATCTTGTTACACGCATGTATTAAATCTTTACATAACGTAACTTACAGTTACTCTCGCAATCGTCGCAATAAGCGCGCTAAGAACAAAGTATTCTGAATAGAAAATTATTCGAGTTTCGGAACGCTGGTTGTCAATACGATTTCTTGCTAATAGCGATTGTTGTTATTAGAGATAGATATCGCATAAAGGCAATAAACATTACATTTATTTTCCGGACGCGCATACTTGATAGATTTACAGGGCAAAGCTGCACCGAGAGTGACGCTCGGAGGTGCATGGAAGCGGAAGAACGGCGAGAGAAGTTTTCTTTGTTAGGGTCAATTTACACGAAAGAGACGAGGTGGAGGAGCGATTCGCCACCGCTTTCTTCTATTGCTGTGTTGTCTTTCTTTTGCGTCAAAACCCGCCGCATCGGTTACTTATTCTTGCGCCGAATCGGACCGATACCGATTCCACCTCCGGGAATAAAGGCGCCCCATCACGAGAGTTGTGATAATTGAGTATCCACCTAGCTCTCGTAATTAATCATTTAGCAAGAATACTCGTTGCTCCTTGAATTACTCGATATTTCAATTGTTTTGCTTCGGTCATTAGGATGATTAAGAAAAAAAAAAGAAACGACGATTTTTATTACTCTTACCTCGTTTTTAAAATTCTCTAAAGTCTATGATCCAAAATTATTTATTGTAATTACATGAACTATTTTACTATTTTATATTCCAATATTTTCCAATAATGAAATCATAAATTTTCTGATAAAAACTCCCTTTACATTAATTGATTAACATCAAGCAATTGATTAACATAAAAAAAGTGTGAGTAAAATTTAAAAATATAATAAATGTAAATGTAAACTTTGTTTTTTTTTGTTAAATTCGCATTTAATATAAATAACAGGTCGTAAAACCTCTTAAGTTTTATGGCCTGTTGCATTGAATTTATAATTAAATAAAAAATAAAATAATTATTAATTATATTACATTAGAATTTTATTCATTAAGAGCCTCTTGATTTAGAGTTATTTTAATTCTTTTTGTTAATTTGAAATATTGTTTAGTTTAATAAAAATTTAATTTGAGATTTAATTATTACGACGATTTATGTAAAAAATTAATTAAGCTACAAGAAATCATTATTCCCCGGTCTCATTTTCGGATATCCGGCAAATGGTTTCTTGGTTAGTATTCCATTACCATTTATTGACCCATGTATTCCATATTAGTCTTTAAATCGAACGCGTTTACAATTGGAATTCCCGCGAGCGTAACTCATCCTGCTGATCGATGTCGCCGACAAGCAAAACGAAATTTGGTGGCGTAATTTCGAAGAATGGCTGCGCGCGCCACGGTATTTGCGCTGGTCGACTGTGAAATTTCAATTACACGTGTACCCGGTCTGATTCGATTATCGGGGCCGGCTTGATTACCGATTCGATTGTTACGTCGAATGCGCCGAGGAATTCGTTTCTATTTGCACTAGCATGCAAGCGGCACGGGAATCTATTATGCAAAACGATTCTCCACGTCTGCTAGGCCTCTTCCGTTAGGCCGATCAGTTCTGGGAAAATCCTATATGAGACATTTTCCCCCCGGTCTTTCATCCCCACCTCTCGTCTGCCTTTTGCCTATCTCTATTCCTCGCAATTTCCATCGCGGCAAATGCGGCAAACACTGAGTTAAGGAAATAAATTCACAGGGTTGCAAACAATTGTCATTAGTTTTTGCCTTAGAGGATCATTAAGATCTTCCGCAATAATTAGATAATATTATGTCAACTATGACTATGGTAGGAAAAAGCATTACCAGCTAACATTATCAACATCGCCGCAATCCTAATGATGTAAAGCAAATTCTACTTCTGCGGATTCTGATTTATAGACTAATCCTTATCAAACGGAGTTGCATTAGAAATATTCGATCTAATATCGATCTTAAATTATATTATTTGTAATTATCATTTTTTTAGTTAGAGTTATAAATCCCACACTACTCCATATTTTAATAATATGTATTTTAATGATCAACTGAAATTGAAAATCTTGAAAAGGGATAAAGTAATTTATCAGTAATTTTATTTGAATAGCATTTTATTTGATCTTTATTATTTCTGAGTTACTTTGATTTTTTATGTACAGATGTTAAATATATTATAACAATATTATTTCAGCTGATATGACAAGTTGATTATTAATAGAAAATTTTTATTTTTATGTGCAAATTATTCGACTCAATTATTACATATATATTATTTTACTTATAAGCTTATCTATGATATTTTCTATAAAACTTATACTTCTAAATTATTTATAATTTTATATATTATACAGGGTATATCAAAATTCGCGATAAATATTTTAATAACAAGTTTTATAATTTTGTAATATTTTAAGTAAGTTCAAATACGAAAATGCCGAAGCTATAATAGTTTTCAAATGGGAAAGGTTTAAAAATTACGAATGACAGGGCTAAAATTACACGCGCTCAGGGATGGAGCAAAATGGTCAGTGACAAAGGTGCTTCTATAAACCGAATATCTTTGACAATGATAAAATTATTAAAAAAATATTCAAGCGTTTTGTTAAGACTCTATTTCTTCGTCCAATATCCGATTCTAGGGCAGGGTGTTGAATGCATTTACAATGTCCAATGACACCGCAATCATCACCCCACCCTCCTGTACAGTCCTCTGCGCTACTGTTTTGACCCGGAGAATAGCATCAATTGTTGATTTTCCCTTGAAACCGAACTGATGATCATGCAAGTCGGGTGGAGTCCAGCTTGCGCCAACCTTAATGAGTTCGTGGCGAGTTATCCAAGGACCAAGTGCTGCAACTCATACATCGCTATGGGATTGACCCAACTTCTCACGTAGAACCTCTGAGAAAGCGACTGCGGCAGTATATAGCTATACATTCCGACGGACGAATGGAGCCTGACCTACCTGAGCTGAATTTCCCGAACGCCGAAATGCCGGAAACCAAAGAAGACGCCAGCGTTTCGGAACCGACCTCACTCGGCACACTGGAAAGAATAAAACTGATCAATCAGATGAGGAAATGGGGTCCATAGCAAGGCATTGCTCCGTAGGCACACCAAGCAGCAGCTGGTCGTGGTTCAAGCCGTATCCGGTCCGGAGCTGTTCGATTCGCTCCAGGAACGTGAGTGGGTTTACGCCGTCCACTTTGACATTGAGAATAGTTCTTTATATTCTATAAATTATGTAATTAAGAAGATTGGTATCCGCCATTAGAATTTATAAGATATTAATGAAATTATTAGTATAGTTTATAAAACATATTAGAGAGAACAGCACAGTCTTTATATAGTTATTATTAATATAATAATAAATTTTATATAATAATTTTTTTGTGTTCCTAATAAACAATAATTTGTAATACATATGTATGTGCAAAGGCACTACAATAAAATGTAATTGTAATTTATTTCTGTATTGTTCTCTTATTATCTGTGAATTTGTGAAAAACTGTTTTAAATTAGCGATGTACTACTCATCAAAATAACATCAAAATGTCAAATTATAATCATTTTTTTCCCCGGTTTGACGTCATTGTGACTTACATCGTTTTGACATCATTTTGACTTTATTATGACTTTTTGTTCTCCTTGGGATGTTGAACTGTAACATACAAATATTATATTTTGGCTATCGAGTATGTGTTGATTGCGCGGAAGGAAATGCAGTAGGATATCGAGGCGGTCAGAAAATGACTATTCTCCTTATTATTAGCCAGTCTTTATTCGCGTTACATATGTACAGATCGGTTGAGTCGCGAATTAAAGGTACGATGTTATCGCGGAGACGATCGACAAGAAAAGGCCTCGCTCTCGGCAATGCGTCTCTATTTATAATCTTTCGCCTCTCCTTGACGAGTATTTGACTACTAATTAAATAATAAATATGTTTTCGAAGCTTCGCTATTTTTCGAAGCTAAGTCCGTTGTGTGTTATTGTCCGTTTCCTTTTGCTACCTGTCTAACGATATTTGCTGTTTGGCGAAATGAGCCCGTGGAAATTTATTCGCCACAATATATTCCAATTACAGCAATGTCAAAAATAATTAATATTTCAAGAAATAATTGTGGCACAATTAAAAAATAATTACGATTATTTAATTGTATGTAACAACTTTTTATTTCTTTGTAGCACTCACATAAAATCGATACACGAATTGTAAAAGGTAGGTTAATAACTACTAACGCGAGGAATGATCACATTTCGGTACTTGTCGCGATTGCACGATGATCTATGATGCTGCGATATACTTATATTACCGGCTTGTTGGTTCCGACTCTTACGTTCCGCTAGGCGAACGTAAACAAGGTATGTGTTACGATGCGTCAAGCAACGCAATGTACGAAAGAATAAATGGTAGGCAATTGTCACTTATAACCTTTATTGAGTACAAATATTTCGAGTCGAGGAGTGATACAAGTATTTCGCTACAAGGTACGACTGAGAACCGAAGCTGCTGAGAACTAACTTCTCCTTTTAAGGGGATGCTGGATACCGACATTTGTCGCTTTTGCACTAATCTTCGAAATGGCTTTACAGAATTGAAAATCGTTTATCATGGTTAAAGTAGACACACTAACAAATGGTGTAGAGGGTAATTTTGTGTTAAAAATGAAAAAAGTTAATAATTAACATTAACATTTTGTAATTATTTAACTAATATATGCAAAACAAACGTACAACACTGTTTTATACTCATAAACAAACAATACGTTATCTTTAGAACTGAGTTCAGAAGTCTAAACAAAAAGATTAATGTCAAAAAAGATTGTGCATAAATAAGCCATCGTAGAGCAAGAGTCACTCAGATTGATATGAAGTCGATATTCGCATGGTTCATTTTTGCGCGTACTTTAATCCTGCAAAAGGATTTTGTATTCTGTAAAGCCAATTTAATAATTTATAATGTTATAATATTAAATAAGGTTAGAATTCCGCTCTACATTATCGACCTCGATCAAGTTCGAGCGTCACTCCAGCATCCCCTTAAGAGGGATCTTTGTCAAAATAGGTGGAATTATATCAACCAATAACATTGCTCATTTTTAGTTTTCGAGATGAGATTAGTTAGGGTTTCCTTTCCTTTTTTTTTTGTTATAGAACAGCGGACGCAAAGATTGTATGTCAAAAATTAATTTACAACTAAAAAAGTATATAAAAAAAAGGTTTATAGTTGAAACATGATTTCGGAAGTACGTTTGGGAAATGTGTCTTTCAAACTGATGATGAGAAAAAGTGTTCTTGACATACACGAAAAAAAAAAGAAAGGAACCAAAGAACAGGCTGTTGGGAAATTAAAGATCCGTCTTAATTTGATATTTCGCATTCTTATAAGCTAATTATGATTATAAGTTCTGATACAAAGTTTTAAGTACGATGCAATACAAAATGGAAACTTAGTCTAGGATTACATAGCACGTAGTGGTTAAAAATAAGTTTAGTACAAAAATTAAAATCGTGTGCATATTTTGCATATGTGAGCTTATTTTAAATTCGTCAGTCGATTATTACGTGAACGGGATCGACGTATTCCGCTGTTTCTCTTAAATGGATTTTAAGTTTCATTTTGCGAAACATACTCGTTGACAATCACTTCATTTGGTATCGAAGAAAAGGTAATTACATGTGAATCATTAGGTTAAAAGTTATGAGTGCTTTAATAAATAAATATGAATATATAAATAATAAATAAAATTTTTATTTTTAATAAATAATAAATAAAATAAAATAGAGGACGCAATCCTCTTTTACACAACACAATTTAAAAATATTAATGCATTTACTTATCAGAAAGTATCTTACTAAGCTATATAAAATAACCAATCCGCCAATACATAATTATAACATATAATAGAACTACCATATGACTTTTTGATACAAAGTTGTTGTGCGATGATACTTACTTAAATCTTCTGCTTCTTTATAAATCTCATCCAAAGAAGAGCTTGCAGTTTTTAACAAATGAATATCTAAATTTGGAGTTTTACCAATATTTAAGAAATGAAGGTCTGAAATATTTACATGTTTCATGTTTCTTTAGATTATCGCATAATTTGCTGGTATTTAGGAATGACGTTAGGAATATAATCTTTATCTATTGTTACTTATTACTCCTATGATTTGGCTACGTAACAAAGCATAATCAGAGATAGCGTTACAATCTGTAGACAATTTAATAAGACCCATTGAGAACACTTGTGTTTGACGCGGTTCGTTGTCTTTACATATTAAGTGTACAAATAAGTTTTCGGCCTTTTTTCATAAAAATAATTATTCATTTACTCAAAATAAAAATACATGTTAATCAGGAAAATAATCTCCATTTGCTTCTATGTACTTCTCCCACCTTTCGAGCAGATGGCGAATCCCCTGGCGGTAAAACGAAGACGGTTTTGAGCAGATAAAATCGGTTATGCATTTTTCGACTTCTTCGAACGTTTTAAAGTGGCTATCGACCAAATGATGTTGGAGCGATCGGAACAATTAAAAATCCGATGGAGCAAGGTCTGGTGAATACGCCGGGTATAGCAAAACTTCCCAGCCCAACGAATCTAAGCGTCACTGGTCATTTTTGCAGTGTGTCTGGCATTGTCATGCAACAATATGACCAGCCTAGGTCCTCTACCTGTGTAAGGTACTTACACAGGTACCTTACACAGGTAGAGGACCTAGGCTGGTACGCTTACGCTCAATTTCGTTGCTTAAACAGTGAAGTTGGCGTTTATAGCGCTCAGCCATGATAGTCTCACCAGGTTTGAGCAGCTCAAAATACAAAACACCCTTTTTGGGTGGTCCTGCTCTTTCGTCATCCTCGAGGTCGAAATTTCCATTCTGAAATCTTTGGAGCCATTTTTTTGTTAAACTTTTCGTTCGGCAATATAGTCTACTAGGTTGGTATTATATAACCCCACAACGGCGAGAAAATCTTTTCGTACAAATATATAATACAGTCGTTTTTATTCTCAGGCCGAGAATTTATTTGTACACCTAATAAAATATGAAGTGTTTTATTACGACGAGCCGTATATAACCAAGAATTCGTAGTTATCAATTGATACCAAATCGTGTTATGAATTCTCATAACTTGAACATCACATTTTTTTAATATAACCTCTAATATGGCTGATTTCAGTATATTTTCCGATTTGTAATTATAGATCGCCGGAACTATAACAAATCTGTTTGTTTACAAATCATCACACTATTAATCTTTTTACATCGAAAAATGTCATGTTCAGTTAAATGTACGTACAATTGCTTATCTGATCTAAGACCTAAATATATGTATAAGTTGGATTTATAAACGCATAGATACCCCTCTGCTATGCTTGATTGGTAGTGAGATTACATGATTTGTTATACCAAGTTCCGGCGATCTATAAAATAAAATCTTTTTGTTCAATTAATGGTATTTCTAATATATAAACTAAACGGTGATTTCTATAAATTTAATAAAATATACTTATGTCACTAACATCCATTAAGTTGCTAAAATGATTAGGTTAGGTTCTGAAGGTACTGGTAAACTCTTATGGTCTATGCAAGATCAGTTGCATTTATATTATCGAACAACTCTTTTGGCATAATTATCTTCGGATGAATTAAGCCTCGTCTCTCGCTAGTAGTATAGCATCAGTAACTATTTCTAACTCTAACTCGTACTCGAGTATCATTTCAGAACATTCTATTCAACCCTCAGTTATTAGACTGGGTGTAGCACACTTGAACGTATGTTGACGTTTTCAAAAATATTTTTAAATTAAATTAATTGTTTATATTTTAACTAAAATATTCATTTTTCTGAGATTCTGACCTTTAATTAAAAAAAAATTAAAATTGGTTGTTTTGACTCCAAGATATGAGCGATTGAAGCAATGATACATTTTGATAGTCTAATAACTGAGGGTTAAATATAAATTTACTAAGAAATTTTTATTTCGCTTAACGCTTTTGAATTTTTCAAAACCTGCGTATTTAGTTTGTCTAAATTAAAATCTATTTCCTCAAATTTTTGTTTATTTAATTCGAAAATTTTTGAGAGATTACCAATGGTTGACTGTATAATGCTTATTTGCTTTTTATATAAATCGGTTAACTGTTGAGTTTTTATACACAAAATCTATTTGTTCGTTATAATAATTTGCATCGAATGAATTCAATGTACCAAAGAGGATCGTCGATATTTAACCAACAAAGTCAAAAACACCTCGTTTATATCTATGTTCGTCGGATGTATTAATACCCGATCGTCCTACTAAATTAATGGTTTCCCTATTAACTTTTAAATTTACCAATCTTTGTTGTGAACGCTGTAATTCTTGTAATCCTAAACAGGCTTTATCTCCCGATTTATTATGACACAGAAAATTAATTTTGTTCATGTTACGTCCAAACCCAAGTATCTTAAAATCAATGGAAGCAAGGAAAAGACTTCCGAGGGAGAAAAGGAAGAGAAGGTATGGGAGGACGTAACGTTTTGGTAGTTTCGCCTGTTTATCCAGATAGATAAGTAGGTGAGTCGTTCACACTCGTTAATGCTCTGGCGTTGGGACGACGTCTGCAGTAGACGTTGCTATGCTAGGAGCAATGTGCATGATCTTTATTTTGGGTCAGAGAATATACTCTCTTTTACCCGGGGATAGGACCGTGCGCGACCTTACAAGAGGAGGGCGTGAGATGGGGAACACAGAGTTTAATGTCCTTTTTCTATAATGTAGTACTCTATTATAAGAGTACTTGAGTAAAGCCATAGAACGCAACTCTCAGCCGTTCTCGAAAAAAATTAAATTAAAAAATACAGCGTCCGGATATTGTATAACAAAGAAGACGACGTATTCAAAGGGGACCCCAATTTTCCACGCTGTCTTATTTACGACTTGCAGCTCGACTGGGATGCGATTCGCCACACTATCGTATTTACGACTCATAGAACGATTGGTTCGCGATTTGAATCTATCCATGGTCCGTGTAAATTACGGGGCCTTCAAATGGAGCTAACGGTTTTGTTACGTCCTTTGGACTCCACAATTTCTTCCATTCGGGAGAAACGTTATCTTTTAGGGAGAGGAACCAGTGCATGTCGACAGCTGCATTAAGTTATTCGCACTATTTGTTTCAAAGAAGCAAATAGAAGGCAAATGATTTTCAAATAATAGAGATCATGTATCAATGTCGTTACGCTGTCAACAAGTGCAAGGTTGCTCAACATAGATTAAGACGCGCCGTTGCGACACTGATATGCATCGCGAGCGCAGATGCCTAACAGTTCTGGATACTCGGACGCCGAGCCCATTGATATTATTGCCTAAGCGCAGAAAACTCCGTTCTATTTCATCTATTGACAATATTTGAAGAACACGACTCAGCCGATCACCGATGAAAAATCGAAACAAATCATCTGTTACGTCCTGCGGACTTCACGATTTCTTCCATTCGGGAGAAACGTTATCTTTTAAGGAAAGGAACCGGCGCATGTCGACAGCGGGATTAAGCTACTCGAGCAAACACAGTATTTCCCTCAAAAGCAAATAGAAGACGTGTGATCTTCAAATAATAAAAACCATGTATCAATGTCAAAGACGTTGTTACACTGTCGACAAGGGCAAGGTTGCGCAACGTAGATTAAGATGCGCCGTTGCGACACTGATATGCATCGCGAGCGCAGTTATCTGGACGCTCGGGCACCGAATTCACTGACATTATTGCCCAAGCCCAGAAAACTCCGCTCTATTTCATCTATTGTCAATATTTGAAGAACACGACTCAGCCGATCTTCGAGGAATCGAAAACACTCTTGAACAATTATCTCGACGCTCAGGCGTCGAATTTATCGCCCAAGCCTAGAAAACTCCGCTTTATTTCATCTATTGACAATATTTGAAGAACATAACTCAGCCAATCATAGATAAAAAACCGAAACAAATTGTCTGATGCCGAAACATCTAAACGGTTATCTGGACGCTCGAGCGCCGAACCTATTTACTCATTGCCCAAGGCCCAGAAAACTCCGCTCTATTTTATTGTCAATATTTAAGAACTATGACCCAATCGATTTTCCCACCAATATTAGAAAAAACGAAAAACGCTCCGACACTCCCACCCTTTAATTTCTCTGTATATAAACCCACGATTTCGGGCCTAGCGCTCTCAGTCTTCTTGCTGGTACTGTCCAGTCTCCTCGCCGTTACTCTCGCCAGTGTTTTCACTAGTACTCTCGCTAGTATTCTGGACAGCATTTTCCCGGTGACATCAAGTCGTTCTCGGCCAGTGCCAATCAAAGTATTAAACTCAGTTCCGCGAGCCAACTGGACGCTACACCCGATCTACCAGGCCGAGCCGAGCTAATTCTCACGAGAGTCGACTACGTTGAAAAATCCAGCAATAGTAAGTCTCCATCGTTCCATTTTACTTATTTCGATCATCGCGAACCGTCTCGTGTTAAGCTTTCGACCTCCTATTCTCGCGCCGTTCCGTATCCGGAAAGCTCGATTCTCTGGGCAACCAGGTGGGTTAAGCGCTCTGGAATCGGATCCGCGACTCTTTCCCTCGCGTTGTTCCGTATCCGGAAAGCTCGATTCTCTGGGCAACTAGATGGGTTAAGCGCTCTGGAATCGGATTCGCGACTCTTTCCCTCGCGTCGTTCCGTATCCGGAAAGCTAGATTCTCTGGGCAACCAGGTGGGTTAAGCGCTCTGGAATCGGATTCGCGCTCTCAACTATTCCCCTTTCTGACTCCAAGAAACCTTTGATCAAACCACCCATTTAAATCACGAAACCCTTTTTTTTATATTTTATTTTATTTTATTTTTATTATTATTCAACCGACATTAACCGTAGTGTCGGATCGCCCGGTCGCCCCGTCCTCGTCGCGTCGTAGCAACCGGCACAAGCGGAACCATCAGAACCGCCGAATTCGTCGGGCCGTCGCGAACCTGCTGTCCGACCTCATAAGGGAGGTCGAGATTATCGAGCAGTGCCGCAAACTGCGTGAATTAGGCCCAACCTCACCGGCAGCGCCACCTTCCAGCGGGTCCACACCCCCGCTTGACCGCGTACCGTCGCCGACGCCCACACCCCTGCTGCCTGCTCGGGCACCGTCGCCGACGCCCGCACCCCCGTTCCCTGCTCGTGCGGCAACACCACTGCCACCGCGTACACCTACACCATCGCGCGCTCGCTCTCCATCGCCTCCTCTCTCCCCTTCGTCGGTAATAACCCTTGTCTGGCCGGAAACACCGGTCTCCCAACGCTCCCCCTTCTCGTCAAACGACGCTCCAGCGGAGAATAGTCCTCCCCGTTCTCCGTCTCCTTCTTGCTCTGCGGAGAATAGTCCCCCTCGCTCTCCGTCCCCCTCTTTTTCCCCATGCAGTAGTCCGCCTCATTCTCCGTCTTCTTCCTTTTCCCGCTCTTCCTGGCCATCTCCTTCATATTCACCCACACTGTCTCCTTCCGTGGGGCCCAGGCCCGTAACCCCCACTCCCTCCGAATCGAGCATCGAGATACTCGAGGATATCTCGTTCGAAGCTCCCTCCTCCCCCACATTTGACGCTCCACGTCCGACATCCCCCGCAGATTCTACATCCAGTGTAGAATTTGTGGAAAGCGTCCCCATTCCTCCTCCCAGGCCTCGCCGCCTATCCCTCGAGGAATTAATAAATTCCTTAACATCCTTCCCCCAACATTATGGTCCGCTTCCTGACGACCCTTATACAATAACTCCCGATGGCGTAAACCTTACCTCCTTCCGCGACCATATCCAGACACATCCACCCAATGACCCAATTTTCGTTTTCCTTTCACATGACACTTATCCCTATGTAGTTCCCGTCCGTCATTTCTATAATATGTTTTCCCGCTCCACAGTTTCCCTCGAAGAGATCCCGTGATCCTTTTTCGTACCTGAGCGCTCACACACACATACACACACACACACTCACACAGTATAACAATCACATTATAGATATGATTATTATATATTATTTTTTTTATTATAAATTACCTATTAACTAAAATTATGTACTCATATTGTTAACTCTTACAACTAACCATCTTTCTTTTATTATTATAATAAATGTAATTAATTTAAAAATCCATATGTCATTTAATTTCGACCGTCCGTAACTTTTCCTTGCTCCCGCTCGTCGAGAATCGCATAGGTCCTATCCCCGAGTAAAGAGATTAAGTTCTCTGACTCAAAATAAGGACCACAAGCACATTGTTCCTAGCGTGGTGTCATAGCGTCTATCCGAGACGTTGACCTAACGCTGGAGCCTTAATAAATGTGCCTGACTCGCCGCCTATCCGTTTTTCTCACGATAACGGCCAGGCGATATTACAAGGAATCCGTTGCGTCCCTCTACCCTCTCCATTCATTCTCCTTTAGGGAAGCCTTTCCTTCGCTTCCCTCGTTATAAAAAACTTTCCCTGGGCCAAGACGTAACACATCCGATGTCAAAATATCTAAACAGTTATCTGGACGCTCGGGCACCGAACTTATTGACATTGTTGCCTAACTCCTGCGTAAAAACTCCGTTTTATTTCAATTATCATCAATGTCAATATTTGAGAGCTATGACTTAACCGATTTTTCAATCAATATTGGAGAAAATGAAAATCGCTCCGCAAACACAAATCCGACACTCCCACCCTTCAATTTCCTTGTATATAAACTCACGATTTCGGGCCTAGCAGCAGCAGTATTCTTACCAGTATTCTTACCAGTATTCTCACCAGTATTCACGGCAGTCTCGCTCAAACTTTATCCGCGAAATCAAATCATTCTCGGCCAGTGCCAGTGCAGCTAAGCGATTAATAAGTTAAACTCAGTTTCGCGAGCCTGCTGGATCCTGCACGTGACCATCCAAGGTGTGCCGAGTCAACTCTGAAACTTTCGTGAGCGTCTACTTCGCACACTAAAACAAATCAACACCATCATGGCAATCGAATACATTAACATCCGGCTATTGACCCGCGGACCAGTGAAGGTAAAGATCGTCAAAGTGGAGTCGCCTACGTTCTTTTGGGTCCAAATAGAGAACGGGGCCGAGGAATTTGAAGAGTACCTCGAAAATCTCGCCCGGCGTATGGATCGGAAGAGTCACCTCTTGCATCATTGGCCTCACAACATCCAGCTAAACGATTTAGTGGTTATCCGCGAGGGAAGGCTCTGATAGCGAGGAACTGTAACCCGGATTGAGGAAGGCGACATGATCACGGTTTTTCTGCAAAACTAGAGAAGAACCATTCGAAGAAAAATTTCCGAATGTTACCAATTGGAGGAGCGATTTCGCGAGATACTATGGCAAGCCATCCCTTGTGGGCTCGCAAACACCCAACCTATGGGCATAGCATCGAGGTGACCCCAGAGAACTAACAAGTGAAGCGTGGATCCACGACTCCGGCGTAAAAATAAGAACAGAAAGATCTTAATTGTCCTAATTTTTCTATATCGACAAATATTTGTATTGGCAAATCTAAAATCGTTATATCATGATCGTAAGACACTCATGTCGTTAAGAGATTAAATCATACGTTGTTTTCTTGCGTGATCATCATCACGCTGGATGTATTCTTTTCTATCGCGTTGCACGAATGATTTATTTCTTTCTTTGATGTATAAATCGGATTGCCATCTATTTTTTTATCTAAATATATATACATATATATATGTTCATTTTGAAAGCCAAACATATCTGACTTCTATATTCAGCGTTTTCCTACTCTGGTTCAGTTCCCCGTATCAAAATTCAAGTATGTAATTATGTAAACAGTATGTAATTTATATTAACGCAATTAACATAATATTAATTCGGTTCAGCAGCGGCAAGGTTACCATTCATCGAATTGCTAATCTTAATCAATAAAGATCAAGGATATCATTTACCACATTTTGGAAGTGTATTTAAATAATGTAAGCGTTATTTTATCCAAATTTATGTTTGTTTATAAATGACACGGGCGCAAATTTAGCGTGTTTTTCTCGCCTCTGACGTCATAATTCAATATGACCAGCGAGAGTTCAAGAGCCTTAATAGAAGCTACATATACGTTATTTTTGGATAAAAATTTTAATATCTTTATTACATTTTTATCTTATTTTTTTGTTACGTCTGTAGACTCCACGATTTCTTCCATTCGCGCATAGCATAAACGGAAACAGTAAATATGTCATCGAGCGCGACCCGATAAGAGTTTAACGCGGTCTCAATGATCCCTTATCTGAAAACTTTTCGTCAACATCCCTTTGTCCCGTGAATGAAGGCACGTGTTATTACTTCTAAGAAACGATTTCAATAAACATGCCTAATCTAGACAGCGACATGGAGAAAAATTAATATCTCCATAATTAGCAGCTCCGAGAAATAGTTGCGAGCCGTGTGCACTGCTTCCCTAATTCGGCCAATAGAAAGCCGAAAAATTGTAAATCTCCTTATTTGGAGACTATTATCTATGTCGCACCACCAATCAAATCGAATCACGCGGAAATTGGGAAGGACCACCTCCCCTAAAAATTCATTATAAAAAGGGCGACTTGGCGACTCCGCGGACACAATTTTTGTTTCCAACAACAGTCAGTAGTCACTTTACAGTGCGCGTTTCCATTGTTTACAAGTAGTGCACAGTTCCACGGTTCGTAGTTGCGAGTTCGAGCCCAGCGCTTCCAAGACCGAATCACCCGAGCTCTTCCACAAGTACTTCTAAAAGTAAGTCGCTGCATTCTAATCATATTCTTCCGCGTTAAACTCGAGTGGATCGTAGAGTCTTATAGAACCTCGTTTTAGTGTCGATTAACCGCTCAGCCGACGACGATTTTCTCCGGGAGATAAATCTATTCCTCGAGGAACTCGACTTCCTATTCGATAACGAGGATCAGCAAGAATTCAGACAGCTGTATCGTGTCAGGACTCTTCCTCCGCAAAATCCCTTAACTAATCGGGTCATCCCCGACACTCCTCCCCCGACACCGCCGTCTTTTGCATATCATCCGTTCTTGGATGACGACTCTGGGCCATCATACTCGCCCGTTAGAGACCTAGAAGAAGAAGAGACGGACTCTCTCCCTATTAACAACCAATCGGAAGAAAACGAGAAGAATCAAGAGTCGGAAGAAGACAATGATAGTATTTACAGTAAAGAAACAGAGAAATTCGACGAGAGTGACAGTAGCGAAAACGAAACAACTGATAGCGACGAGAGCGACTACGAACCATCCGCTAAGATAAGAATACTATAGTAATTCTAATCTATTCGCTACTACACATTTTATTCATACACCTACACATTCTATATCCTGCGAATATGAGACCGCGATATTCTCGACGCGTTAGTTTTATTATCTCAATATTCATGTAACTTTTATTCTCTTTTTATACTTTTTCTTTTAAAAGGTTGTAACTAAATGAATAGTAATAAATAGTTTAATTATTTTTATAATAATAATAATCGTTTCAATTTTCATTTGAAACCCCGACCTCGCTCACTCCTCCTTCGCGATAGCACATGGTCCAGTCCTGGGGTAAGAGGGCCTTGACCCGAAATTAGGACCGACGATCGCATAGCTCGGTTAAAGAGTCATAGCGTCGCGGACGTTGACCTATAACCGAAGCATCCGCATGCGATCGGCTCGAAGCGCCGTATAGAGTGGCTTCGAGATAAGAGACACACGACTCGTTCATCCATCCACACCCGCTCCTTATCTCCACTTAATTGATTTGAATCCACGGGTCCGGACGTAACAGCCGTAGCTTTTTGGGGGCTCGTCCGGGATGAAAAGGTGCTGTCTTTGAGGAGGTAATGAGTACGAGGTCTAAATCCAATAAAAGCGAGGTCGACGATCTTTATAAAACCGCTATAGAAGACAATAGAAAAACAAAGCCAAGTGGCTCAACATTATACACATCCACACCATCCGCTCCTTCCAAATCCGTATCGAAACACGTTAACTTCACTCTGAACGAATCTGAAATTTCGGAAGCTCAATCCGGGGATATAACTAACACTCTTGTATTAAAACCCGAGAGTTCCGTAGACGAAACGATCCACTCATCGCGTAACTCAGATAATAGAAATAATAGCGAATTTCTTAACATGGCGCAACAAAATCCATTCGCCACGTTAAAATACGCGGTTGAGGCCGTGCCTTTCTTCGATGGTCAGAATATTTCATTACGTTACTTTATCGAAGGATGCGAGGAAGCAAAGGCTATGTTGCCTGCGGAAGCCGAGAGGCAATTCGCAAAAATTATTAGAACTCGCATTGTAGGAGAAGCACGACGAACTATTCAAGACGTAGATTTCGACAGCATAGCCCAATTAACCAAATTCTTAACAGATTTACGGTCATGCAAAAAATATTTATCAATTACAAGGGGAATTAGGTTGTGTTTATCAGAAAAACGAAGAAGATGTAATTACATACGCGAACAGAGTGAAACTAATAGGAAAACAAATATTAGAAACTCATAAAAATTCGGCAAATGCCAATCAAGATATTAAAGAGCTCTTGGAGAAAGATATGTGCAAATGCTTTATTAGAGGCTTGAAACCAGAGATCGAACAGAGAGTAGCTAGAAATTTAGACGTTCAGGCTACAGTAGCCGACGCACTACGCATAGAAAGAGAACTGCGTGAGATGACAGATTTACGACAGGGACAGAGCAGTATCTCAAGTAAAATACCGAGTGCTAATCGCCCGCAAGAAACCTGTCAGATCTGTTATAAAGAAGGACATTCGGCATCCAATTGTAGGAAAATGACACAATTTTCTCCACAATCTTACAATACGGTTTTAGGAACTGAAATATTAATTTGTCAAATCTGCAAAAAACGTGGGCACGGCGCTGACAGATGCCGCCTTCGCGAGGCTCAAACCCGACGTTTCGTTAATGTAATACAGGGAAATAAAATTGTGTGTCAACTGTGTTCGAAATCCGGTCATGACGCTAAATCGTGCCGAACAATTATTCGCTATAAATCATCGAACCGGTTTGACGAACATGTATACAGAGCGAAAGATAGAAAGAAGACAGAGAGAAAGATAGAAAATATTATGTAACTGTTCTCGTCTACTTTCCGAAGGTAATCATAACTGGCCAAGCGCACACAGATGTGCTCAATCCCAGTGAGATAATCGATTCGTCCAACTTGATCTCGACATCAATTTGACCAACTATTTCTCATTGGATTGTATCAGTGTTTACATTGGCAGCAATTCCCATCTATTCCCACTACCGCTGCTGAGTTATTTTCTGTTGATTAGCATTTCTAGCTATCTCTCTCATTGGAGATGGAGATGCCCATATTCGATGATGAATATATTAGGCGAATTTTATATAAATTGAAGAACGCGACCGCGCCCGTAGCAGTTTTAGTGAAAGAAGTGAAAAACTCGTCCGCAGTTTAACAGTTAATTAAAAGATAAATAAAAAGTCTTACAAGAGTGTGTTATCAGAACGTTAGAATCATTAAGATTTTGAGTAGAGAAGTATAATAAAAGTCAACAAAATCCGTATTTACAATGTTGTTCAATGATATATCTGCTACCATTTATCTGCTACCATTGTCGGTTATGATTATTACAAGTTATGTTTTTTGGAAATGGTTCCAAAAAATTATTTTTATTAGAAAATTAGATTCTATACCAGGACCAGAAACGTTTCCATTTATTGGCAGTGTTACGTCCAGCGGACTCCACGATTTCTCCCATTCGGGCAAAGAGGGGGGGGGGGCGACTGGCAACGAGTGATCCACACGTGCACCTACTTATCTTCTTTTAAATAAATATTAAAAACCATAAAAGATTTAGAAACAGAGGAGAAGATAACGTGCACGTTGACAGACGCCGGTCCTCCGTAATGGAAAAGAGACACATCTTATCGACGATTCCTCCGAAAACCGAGTGAGGTACATAAGCCGACGCGTGAAATTTATGAGTTCACGCGACAGTCATTGCACTGATAGCGTCCACTTGTCGTGGGAAAACCACTTGAACCGCGGAGGAATCGTCCCACGCGTAGTTTAAATTTTAAGGAAAAACAGGCTTAGTTTGATCGTAAAACACAAGGACATTTACGATCAAACTACCTATGAGGAACTTGGAGCCAAATTATATGGCCGTTTCTCCAATTAACATTAAGAGATCCGAAAACCGCTCGACGAATCAAAGGGCCAGATTCGTTGTTCAAACACACCCACCCTTCAATTTTCCGATATATAAACCCGCGATTTCGGGCCTAACGCGTCTAATTCTCTCAGCAGTATTTCTCGCAAGTGATCGCAGTCTCACATAGACTTTTCCCGTGACATCGAGTTATTCTCGGGTAGTGCCACTTATTAAATTAACCTCAGTTCCGTGAGCCGACCTGACGCAGGACCTGAGCTTCCGAGCCAACTCCTCGAGAGAGCCAACTCCCGCACTACGAAAGAAGTCAACAGCAGTGAGTCTTAATCGTTTTCTCTCTTTCTTCCCTCGTTATTTTTCTTATCGCGAACCGTCACCCGCTATGCTCCTTCTCCGGATTCCCTATCGACGATCGGCATTTCTTCCCTCGTGCTGTTCCGAGTTTTGAAACTCGATTCTCTGGGCAACCAGGTGGGTCGAGTATTCTTGAGTGGGATCGGCGAATTTCAAATTCCCTCCCTTGCAACCAAGCCTTGAGAGCTCGATTCTCTGGGGAACCAGGTGGGTCGAGCGTTCTCGATTTCGATCCCCGAATTCTTTCCTTCACGTTCGAGTTTTGAATTCGATTCTCTGAGCAACCAGGTGGGTCGACCATTCTCGATTCGGCTCGCGAATCTCAAACTCCTATTCGCGTTTCCTTCCGAGCCTCGAGAATTCGATTCTCTGAAAAACCAGGTGGGTCGAACGCTTTTTGGCTCTGATCCAGATTCCTAATCACTACCATAAAATCATCCTTGATTTCAACCCTCTAATTAATTCAAACGGAATTAATCATAGTGACGGATCGCTCAAACATCGCGCCCCCATCGCGGTCTAACGACCGATCGGCTAAGCATAGGCGGAACCGAGTAAACCGAAAAATTCGCCGGGCCGTCTCCGATCTCCTGTTCAACCTCGTGACGGAGGTTGAAGCAATCGACCAGTGCCGTATACGCACTCAACTGGCCCCATCGGGATTGCCACCACCACCCCCTCGTGGCTCTACACCCCCACTGCCCGCTCGCGCGTCGTCGCCGACACATACACCCACACCGCCCTGTGCTCGCTCACTGTCGCCTCCCCTCTCTCCCTCGTCTGTCATTACCCTTGTTTGGCCGGAGACACCTGTCTCCCTACGTTCCCCCCTCTCTTCTCCTTCTTTCCCTGCGGAGAACATCCCTTCTCGTTCTCCGTCTCCTTTTCTAGACTTATCTCCTTCATACTCCCCCACACTGTCTCCTTCCGCGGGCTTCAGGCCCGTATCCCCCACTCCTTCTGAGTCGAGCATCGAGTTCCTTGAGGAAATCTCGTTCGAGGCTCCCCTCTCGCCTTCACTCCACTCTCCGCGCCCAGCATCTCCCGCAGATTCTACATCTAGTGTAGAATTTGTGGAAAGCGTCCCCGTTCCTCCTCCTAGGCCTCGTCGCTTATCGCTCGAAGAGTTTATTAACTCCTTCACAAGCTTCGAGCAATCCTCCAGCCCGATTCCCGACGACGCCATCACAGTAACTCCCGATGGGGTCGATCTCAACCAACTCCGTGATTGCATAAGACAAAAGGCACCTCATGACGTAGTCTACGTCTTCATCTCCTTCGATATCCATCCGTATGTCGTCCCTGTCTCCTATTTCTACAATTTGCTTCCCCCCCTCTACTGTCTCCCTTCAAGAACTTCCTTGATCCTTCTTGCACGTGAGCGATATAAACTTATATACATATATGTACACATGCACAAACACACAAGATCGAAAATTATAAGACTGATTACTACTACATCTATTAAAATCCGTTGTATTTTTACACTATTAATACTAATAAATTATTACCTAATAAATCATGTATATTTTGCGTTAGATTTATAATCAATTAATTCTTGTTTTTAATAAATGTAATTTACTTGCAACTCCCTATGTTAAATTTCTTTAACTACCCATAACTTCTTCCCGCTTCCTCGCCTAGGAATCGCACGAGATCCCATCCCCGGGTAAAAGAGATTCAATTCTCTGACCCAGAATAGGGACCACGAGCACGTTCCTCTGACTTTGGCGTCATAGCGTCTGTCCCAGACGTTGACCCAAATTCAGAACCTTGAACACGTGTGCTCGACTTGCCCGCTCAAACGGGCGAGATTACAAGGAGTCCATTCCGTCCTTCCATCCCCTCCATTTTTCCCCTCTTGGGAAGCCTTTCCTTCGACTCTGTAAACTTCGGGGTCTGGACGTAACATCAATATTTGAGAGCAATGACTTAACCGATTTTTCAATCAATATTGGGAAAAACGAAAAGCGCTCCGCAAACACAAATCCGACACACCCACCCTTCAAATTCCTTGTATATAAACCCACGATTTCGGGCCTAACACGACTAATATTCTCAACAGTCCCCACCGGATTCTCTCGCCGCCGTTTAAAATCGGTTCGGTCAGTGCCAGCAAGTGTATCTAACAAGACTCAACGACATCAAGTCTGTGAGCCGACTACCTGACCTTCCAAGGCGTGCCGAGCCAACTCTGCAATCTTCGCGAGTCTACTTCGCTCACTCGAAGAAACCAACACCATCATGGCAATCGAACACCCGGTTATTGACCCGCGGACCACTGAAGGTGAAGATCGTCAAAGTAGAGTCGCCTACGTTTCTTTTGGGTCCAAATAGAGAATGGGGCCGAGGAATTTGAAGAGTACCTTGAAAACCTTGCTCGGCGTATGGATCGGAAGAGTCACCTCCTACACCATTGGCCTCACAACATCCAGCTAAACGACTTAGTGGTCATCCGCGAGGGAAGGCTGTGGCAGCGAGGAACTGTAACCCGGATTGAGGAAGACAACATGATCACGGTCTTCCTGCAAGACTGGGGAAGATCACGGGAAAATACAACCTTTCTTAACACCACAAACACATATCTTATTAAAGCAAGGTACACAAATTAATGCAATGGTTTAGCACCGTCCATGTCCATGTCTCAACTAGGAGGTGCATGGTACAAATTCTTACCAAAACCAATAGAAGCGATATGTTACGTCCGTAGACTCCACGATTTCTTCCATTCGCGCATAGCATAAACGGAAACAGTAAATATGTCATCGAGCGCGACCCGATAAGAGTTTAACGCGGTCTCAATGATCCCTTATCTGAAAACTTTTCGTCAACATCCCTTTGTCCCATGAAGGCACGTGTTATTACTTCTAAGAAACGATTTCAATAAACATGCCTAATCTAGACAGCGACATGGAAAAAAATTAATATCTCCAAAATTAGCAGCTCCGAGAAATAGTTGCGAGCCGTGTGCACTGCTTCCCTAATTCGGCCAATAGAAAGCCGAAAAATTGTAAATCTCCTTATTTGGAGACTATTATCTATGTCGCACCACCAATCAAATTGAATCACGCGGAAATTGGGAAGGACCACCTCCCCTAAAAAATTCACTATAAAAAGGGCTTGGCGACTCCGCGGTCAATATATTTGTCTCCATCAGCAGTCAGTAATCACTTTACAGTGCGCGACTCCATTGCTTATAATTACAAGTAGTGCACAGTTCTATAGTTCATAGTTGTGAGTTCGATTTCGAATCACCCATCTCCTACGAACTCAGCGCTTCCAGAAGACCGAATCGCACGAGCTCTTCATCAAAAGTAAGTCCTTGCATTATTATCATATTCTTCCGCGTTAAACGCGAGTGGATCGTAGAGTCATATAGAACCTCGTTCTAGTGTCGATTAAAAGCCGACGACGATTTTCTCCGGGAGATAGATCTATTCCTCGAGGAACTCGACTTCCTATTCGATAACGAGGACCACCAAGAATTCAGACAGCGTGTCAGGACTCCTCCTCCGCGAAATCCCTTAACTAACTGGGTCATCCCTGACACTCCTCCCCCGACAGCGCCGTCTTTTCCATATCATCCGTTCTTGGATGACGACTCTGGGCCATCATACTCGCCCGTTAGAGACCTAGAAGAAGAAGAGACGGATTCTCTTTATAATAACGACCTGTCGGAAGAAAACGCGGAGAATCGAGAATCGGAACAAGACAACGATAGTATCTACAGCAAGGAAACCGAAAGATTTGAAGAGAGTGATAGTAGTGAAAATGAAACTACCGATAGCGACGAGAGCGACTATGAGCCACCCGCTAAGATAAGAATATTATAACAATTGTAATCTATTCGCTACTACACATTTTATTCATACACCTACACATTCTATCTCCCTCCTGCGAATATGAGACCGCGATATTCTCGACGCGTTAGTTTTAGTATCTCAATATTCATGTAACTTTTATTCTCTTTTTATACTGTTACGTCCTGCGGACTCCACGATTTCTTCCATTCGAGAGAAACGTTATCTTTTAAGGAAAAGAACCGGCGCATGTCGACAGCGGGATTAAGCTACTCGAGCAGACACAGTATTTCCCTCAAAAGCAAATAAAAGACGTGTGATCTTCAAATAATAAAAACCATGTATCAATGTCAAAGACGTTGTTACACTGTCGACAAGGGCAAGGTTGCGCAACGTAGATTAAGATGCGCCGTTGTGACACTGATATGCATCGCGAGAGCAGTTATCTGGACGCTCGGGCACAGAACCTATTGACATTATTGCCCAAGCCCAGAAAACTCCGCTCTATTTCATTTATTGTCAATATTTGAAGAACACAACTCAGCCGACCATCGAAGAAAATTGAAAACATTCTTGAACAATTATCTCAATGCTCAGGCGTCGAATTTATCGCCCAAGCCTAGAAAACTTCGCTTTATTTCATCTATTGATAATATTTGAAGAACATAACTCAGCCAATCATAGATAAAAAACCGAAACAAATCGTCCGATGCCGAAACATTTAAACGGTTATCTGGACGCTCGAGCGCCGAACCTATTTACTTATTGCCCAAGGCCCAGAAAACTCAGCTCTATTTTATTGTCAATATTTAAGAACTATGACCTGACCGTCTTTCCCATCGATATTGGGAAAAATGAATAGCGCTCCGCAAACACAAATCCGACACTCCTACCCTTCAATTTTCCTGTATATAAACCCACGATTTCAGGCTTAGGCTCGCTTATTTTCCTTCAGCAAGTCTCAGCAGTTTCGCTCCGCGACTTTTAATCGTTCTCATTCAGTGTCAGTTAAATTCAATGCCGTGAGCCAACGTGACGTTGTACACCACCTTCCAAGCCTTCCGAGCGACTCTGCAACCTTCGCTTTCAACAAAAACCAACACCAATGAGTCTTTAATTCTATTTCTTTTAAATTTGTTTCCGTCCGTCTCGCGTATATTAATTTCCCGGATCGGTTATCCGCGATTCTCACTACTTCCCTCCTCTTTCGCGACCGAGTCTCGAAATCTTGGTTCACTGGATAACCAGGTGGATCGAGGGCTCTTGATTCGAATCCGCGACTCACTCTCCTCCTTCGCGACCGAGTCTCGAAATCTTGGTTCACTGGATACCCAGGTGGATCGAGGGCTCTTGATTCGAATCTGCGACTCACTCTCCTCCTTCACGACCGAGTCTCGAAATCTTGGTTCACTGGATAACCAGGTGGATCGAGGGCTCTTGATTCGAATCCGCGACTCACACTCCTCCTTCGCTACAGAGTCTCGAAATCTTGATTCACTGGATAACCAGGTGAATCGAGGGCTCTTGATTCGAATCCGCGACTCACTCTCCTCCTTCGCGACTGAGTCTCGAAATCTTGGTTCACTGGATAACCAGGTGGATCGAGGGCTCTTGATTCGAATCCGCGACTCCCAACCACTACTTCTCCGTTCCATCACCCCGATTACCGGTGCGCCTAAATAATAATTAACTCGATCGACCTCGGCCGTAGTGTCAGATCAATCAATCGGCGCGTCTCTGCCGCGCTCTACAAGCCGGATCGCCGCCAAGCACAAGCGGAATCGCCAGAACCGCATCATTCGTCGGGCTGTTACCGACCTGTTGTCCGACCTCATAAGAGAGCTCGAAGTAGCAGAACAGTGCTGCAATTTCGCCCAGCTAAACCCGAACGCACCGCCGCGTACGCCGACACCCCCGCTGCCTGCTCGCGTACCGCCGCGTACGCCGACCCCCGCTGCCTGATAGCGTACCGCCGCGTACGCCGACACCCCCGCTCCCCGCTCATACGCCAACACCGCCACCGCGTACACCCACACCGCTGCGCGCTCACTCTCCGTCGCCTCCCCTCTCCCTTTCTTTAGTAATAACCCTTGTCTGGCCGAAAACACCGGTCTCCCAACGCCCTCCCTCCTCGTCAAACGACGCTCCAGCAGAGAATAGTCCTCCCCGTTCTCCGTCTCCTTCTTGCTCTGCGGAGAATAGTCCCCCTCGCTCTCCGTCCCCCTCTTTTTCCCCACATTATGGTCCGCTTCCTGACGACCCTTATACAATAACTCCCGATGGCGTAAACCTTACTTCCTTCCGCGACCATATCCAGACACATCCACCCAATGACCCAATTTTCGTTTTCCTTTCACACGATACCTATCCCTACGTAGTTTCCGTCCATCACTTTTACAATTTGTTTCCCCGCTCCACAGTTTCACTCCAGGAAATCCCGTGATCCCTTTTGTACCCGAGCGCTCACTCACACACACACACACACACACACACACACACACACACACACACACACACACACACACACACACACACACACACACACACACACACACACACACGCACACGCACACGCACACGCACACGCACACGCACATGCACACGCACACACACACTAGAAAATACCATTGTACGAAACGAATATTATCTTTGTAATGATAAGGATAAAAATAAGTTACCTACTGACTCAAATTATATATCTATTTTTATAATCAACAATTTTTTCTCTTTTCTAAAATAAATGTAATTAAATTTAAAAATCCATATGTCGCTTAATTCTAAACATCCTTAACTTCTCCTCATTCTCGTTCGCCAAGAATCGCACATGGTCCTATCCCTGGGTAAAAGAGATTGAATTCTCTGACCAGAAATAAGGACCTCGAGCACATCGTTCTTAGCGTGGCGTCATAGCGTCTATTAGAGACGTTGACCCAACGCCGGAACGTTGATAAATGTGCCTGACAACAGCTTTCCTACAATAGATACCAGGCGATATTGCAAGGAATCCGTTGCGTTCTTCTACTCCCTCCATTCATTCTCCTTTAGGGAAGCCTTTCCTTCGCTTCCCTTGTTATAAAAAAAACTTTCCCTGGGTCTGGACGTAACAAAAGAATACCACGGCTGCAATTGTTTTTAGAACATAAAGATTCAGCCCATCAACACCAGACTCCTGTCCCTCGGATCACTCAGAGTACGAATATTCAAAGTAGAGAACCCAATGCTTTTCTGGGTCCAGCTTGAGAATAGCCGGGAAGATCTTGAAGAACTTATCGACGATATGTCTCCGCGAATGAATAGAAGGAGCCATCTCCTGCGTCTTTGCCCTGACCATGTTAAACCAGGAGAATTTATCGCGATCCGCGAAGGAAGGCGATGGCAACGAGGAATTATCAAACATATAGGAAGAAACAACTTAGTTACAATTCTTCTAAGAGACTGGGGGCGAACCATCGAACGGGGTATATACGACTGTTTTATATTGGAAGATCAATTCCGTGAGATTCGTTGGAAGGCGATTCCCTGCGGGCTCGTCTATATAAAACCCATAGGAACCAGCATTCTATGAGGCCAGAGAATCAACATGCTAACAAAACATTTAATAGAAGGCCGAGAAGGATACATACGGATTCACGGGATATATGCCGATGAAGCGGCCACCGTCTCCTTTCAAGCTATGCGTGGCAGCGAGAATGAGATAACCGACTTGAAAGAATTACTTATACGTGTGGGATGTGCCGAGCATTCTGGCCGTATGATGCTTGGCCTTTCCGACCCCCATAACCAAACGGCACTAGGCATATAATCTAATTTATGTCTGTCATATGATCATGTCAAAACCTTAAAAAAAAAATCCGTAAACGAAGGAATAGTCAGTACGATTTTAGACACGACATTGTCAAGAAGAGTCTAAAAGTACAACAATTATTATTAAGTAAAATTATTATACAAAGATGCGACCACCAAAGGAGCTAGACGACAGGACGGACGCGGAAAAGAACGAATTCTATGGGCCAATAGACGGAGTAAAGCCGATAGATTATCCGGGAACATACCGGATATTGCTGAGGAGCAGCTGCATGCGCCTACAAGAAGGAGCAATAAACGTAGGAATGGAATACCCTTATGCGAAGTACTGCGAACAACATTACGCAGGACAGGAAGGCTTCACGCGGAAAACCGAATGGCACGCAATCAGTTCACCGTTGCACAATTTAGATTGGAACATTAAGGCGGATTGCCTAGTGTCCAAAAGATCATTATTTTGCGACCTGCACATCAATGCAGAATTTGCATTGAAGAATTTTTAGTTAATAAGAAGATATTTGAACGTAAATTTAGGGAAGAACGAAACATAGAAATTGAAGCAAGAATTTTCCCATATAAAAACCCGCGCTTCCGAGGGCTGTAGTCAGTTTTTTTTTCATCTAATACGGCGTCCAATCGGCAGTTTTTATCAGTTTCGAGTCTTAAGGCAGTCTAACACCCAGTCTAATAAGCAGCCTAATCTGCAATCTTTAATTAAAAATCGGTTGTGCGGGCGTTATACTCCGTACTCGCGAGTGCGGCAAAATCGGCAAGTGTTAATTCACGAGCACCAGCCCATCCACTTGGGGAGCCGAACCGACCTTCTGCCTCCGAAGCCCACCGAGCTGCAACGCCCAATTCCATCGATCCATCGAATATCAGCACTAGTAAGTCAGCTTATTTTTCCTTCGCGATAATCAAAATTCGCGTACGGGTCAGACGCAGAACCGAACTCCATTCGTTTTCTCCAGTGGAAGATCGCGAGTACGATGAAGAATTCGACCGCGAAGTCAACCAGTTGCTAGATGAAATTGAAGCTCTCCGGGACGCTGGGTTATTTCCTATATTGAACCTCCTCGCTTCCTCCCTCTCCAGCGATTGTGAGAACCCTTGTTTGGCCAAAATCACCGGTCTCCATACGCTCTCCTCATTCTCCGTCCTCTTCTTTTTCCGCGGAGAATAATCCTCCTCGTTCTCTGTCTCCTTCTATTTCCGAGGAGAATAGTCCTCCTCGTCCTTCATCTCCTTCGTGCTCTCTCTGGCCATCCCCTTCGTACTCCCCCACGTTATCTCCCGCCGCGGACCTCAGGCCCGTATCCCCTGCTCCTTCTACATCAAGCATCGAGCTACTTGAAGAAATTCCACTCTCCCTCTCCCGCACACAATCTCTCTCACCCCGCATCTCCGGCAAATTCTACCTCTAGTGTGAAATTTGTGGAAAGCGTCCCTCTCCTTCCTACCAGGCCTCGTCGCCTGTCCCTTGAAGAATTTACAAACTCAATCGTAACCTTCGAGCAATCCTCCGATCTGCTTCCCGACCATTCTATTAAATTAACTTCTGATGGCATTGATCACGATAAATTCCGCGAGATCATCCAATAGTCTCGACCCGACGACGTAATTTCCTTCTACGAAACGTATAAATACATCGAGGAAATCTTTGAAAGGATTAAACGTTGTCGAACTCTGTACATGATTCCTGCAGGTATCAGCAGATGTGTCGAGCTAATAGTAATGAACAATTTTCGTTTTTCGAGTTTCCAGCGTTGGAAAAATTTAAACGATGCAACGTTTAGTTTCGACAGTTACTTTGAAGAGTGGGATTGGATCAACAATTATAAAGATGCCTGGGTTGATTATGACAAACTTAGGCAGAATCATTATACTGTTCAGGACAATGAACGTTTTTGCATATTATGTAAATGAGTCACGTGCAAGTGTTCCATAGAAGAGTGTGACGTGATATAAAAATGGAACAAATCGAACGCGACCTGCTGGAGCAATCCAGTCAAGTCGATACGTTGAGTGATTATTTCACGTAGGTGCAGCGATGCGACGAATGCGTGGAACGACTCAAAGTCGAGTTAAGCGTCCGCGGCTTTCGATCGGAAATAAACAATCTGTGGTGGCAAGCATCGCGCGACTCGTGGGTGTAAAGACTCGATTAGAGAGACACTTTATACATTTCGGTGGTGATTATGCGGGCGGTGGCGTGGAAAGACTCGTTTGACGAGAGATCGATACCACGTTCGAAAATCGCATATTGATCGGTGCCGTGATTAATACAGATTACATCGAACCGCGACAATTTTTGGAAGACGCTAGTGGTATAGTGCTCGAGCGAGTACAAGACATTATAAAAGAACACAACAGCATAAAGGTAAATACTGTGTTCAACGGTGAATTTGTGGCGGGTGACAAACGCGCCAATAAAAGTCTCAATACGCGAAACTGCGAACTCTTTCATACATTTGATTTGCGCGAGTGGTACGAGCAATGCGTCATCGAGCCCACCCTGGCGTCCCTCAAAGAGTTTCAGGAACGCGACAGTTGGTGGGCGTTGTCGCGAATACTCAATCTGACAGTGAACGTTAACAAATATCCACTGTATGCAGGATCTTACGTCGAATTACCGCAAGAAATAAAAGTCAAGAGAGCGGTTATCAACGTGTGGTTTACAGACATTGCGTGTTTCGCGTGGTCGGTGGTGGCCGCTCTGAAGAGTGGCATTCACTTGGACACCGTTCAAATAGACACAGTGCTGAAGGACACAGAGATATTAGACATGATATTTTGCGCACGGTTCAATTGGACACGGAAAAGATGCACACGAGAAGAAACGCACCGTGTATTTGCACACCGAAAGAAGAACACCGTGCATTTGTGCACGGAAAAGATGCACACGAAAAGATGCGCACCGTGCATTTGCACACCGAAAGAAGGACACCGTGCATTTGCGCACGGAAAAGATGCACACGAAAAGATGCGCACCGTGCATTTGCACACCGACAGAAGGACAAAGAGATGTGCCACGAGAACCAACCGGTTCGGCGGCACCAGGGCACGCGTTGGGACCGTGCCAGGTGATCCCCGTCAACCGGGGTGTCCAGGTCGCAAAGATCGCAACGTAGGGATCCGCCACGAGAACCGAAGAGTTCGGCGGCATCGGGGCACACGTAGGAACCGTGCCAGGTGACTCCCGTCAACCGGGGTGTCCAGGTCGCAAAGATCGTGACGTAGGGATCCGCCACGAGAACCAACGGGTTCAGCGGCACCGGGGCACACGTAGGTACCGTGCCAGGTGACCCCCGTCAACCGGGGTGTCCGAAAAATTGGAGGCCCACGGTGTCGACTGTCAGCAGATAAATGACTGCGCGATCCGACTACCGAGCGAGGACGACAAGTGGCTGAAATTCAAAAATTACAATAGGAAGGAACGGGTGCTTTTTGTCGTATATGCCGATTTGGAATGCACACTGGAGAAGACACTGGACAAGGACGCGATAACATCCACATACATGCGTTGCTCCTGATCTCGTCGCGATAAGGATTGCGTCGCGTGGTTCACTGAAGAATTGAGAAATTTAGCGCATCGCGTAAAATTTGTTTTGTCCGCGAATGTCCCCATGGAAAATTTGTCGAAGGAACAGAGAGGCATACCGTAACGTGGCGCACTGCCACATACTCGAGAAATCGTTCGCGTCGGGTGACGATAGAGTACGCGATCATTGCCATTTGACCGTCGGTACAGAGGTCCCGCGCATTCGAATTGTAACTTAAATTACAAAGATTTATATTGTATTTTTATAGTTTTTCATAATTTATCCGGTTACGTATTTACATTTCATTATCAAAGAAATAGCTGCAGCGTACGAAGGTAATATTAATCTTTTGCCAATGTTACGTCCGTTGGACTCCACGATTTCTCTCATTCGGGCAATAAACAAAGAATGTTCGAGACGTTCTTTGTTAAAAGATCTAAGGAAGGGGACTGGCGACGGAGCGATCCACACGTGCACCCATTAGCCTTATCTCTTAAAAATTAATAAAAATTAAACAAATAAAAAGGGCTATACTATAAAACAAAAAATCATTAAAGGGATCACTCGCACGTGTGGCATCGATAGACGACGGTCCTCCGTAAAATCAAAGCTATGTATTTAGCGGCGAATCCTCCGAGAGTCAAGTGCATCCTGTCAAGCGGAAACACGAATTTTACGAGTTCGAGCGTTATCGCTCGCGCGCTCCGAACTGTCGCGACAGGAAGACACCTAAACTCCGGAGGAATCGTTTTACGATTTTTAAGTATTAGTTTAAACTTTTAGAAAAAGGCAGCTTGGTCGAGTCATAAAACAAAGAGAGATTTTACGACCAAACTGCCTATAGGAAAACATACACAAAATTATATAGCGATTTTCCAATCGGGATTGGAAAAGGGCGAAAAGCGCTCCACCAATCCAAATCCAAATTCAATCTCCAAATACCCCACCCTCCTACTTTTTTTCGATATAAAAACCCGCGATTTCGAGCTTAACGCGTCTATACTCTCACCAAGTTCATCCGGACTCTTTCTGCATCTTTTTACGATCAGTGTCGACCGAGTGAAATTATTAAGTTAAATAATTATATAAATAAATAATTATAATAACACTCGGATAGTGACACTTATTAAATTAAACTCAGTTCCGCGAGCCGACCTGTCGCTGGACCTGAGCCTCTGAGGCGTGCCGAAGCCAACTTCTGGAGAGAATCTACCTGTCGTACTATTAGAAGAATCATCAACAGTGAGTCCTCATAAATTTTCTTTCTATTTTAAAATCGTTCTTAGTTCATTTTTCTATCGCGAACCGTCTCGTTAAACTGGTTTCGACTATAATTCATTCCCTTTTTTTTCGCGTTGTTCCGTATCCTCTCAGCGAGGATGTGAAGAAGATGTAAGACAGAAGAAAAGTGAGAGAGAAAGAATAAGGAAAAATGAAAAAGAGAATGAGAGGATGTTAGAGTGAAATAGGAGAGAGCATGCAAATGAAGAAAAAAGAAAGAGAAAAAAAGAATATGAATTAAAGGAAAAGTGAAAACGCAAGAATGAGAGGTAGAATAAGGGAAGAAAATGTAAAAGAAGGAAGGAAAGGAAAGAGAGAGGGTATCAAAGAGAGTGTAGAAACAAGATCAAGAACAAAGGAATAAGAGATAGGATGTGAAGAAAATATAAGAGACAGAGGAAAAGTAAGAGAGAAAGAATAAGGAAAAATGAAAGAAGATATGAGAGGATGTTAGAGTAAAGAGCGAAATAGGAGAGAGCATGCGAATGAAGAAAAGAGAAAGAGAAAAACAGAATAAGCATTAAAGGAGAAGTGAAAACGCAAGAATGAGAGGAGATAGAATAAGTGAGAAAATGTAAAAGAAAGAAAAAGAAAGTGAAAGAGTGTGATAAAGAGAGCGCAAAAACAAGATCAAGAGCAAAGGAATAAAAGATAGGATGTGAAGAAGATGTAAGACAGAAGAAAAGTGAGAAAGAAAGAATAAGGAAAAATGAAAAAGAGAATGAGAGGATGTTAGAGTGAAATAGGAGAGAGCATGCAAATGAAGAAAAGAGAAAGAGAAAAAAAGAATAAAAATTAAAGGAAAAGTGAAAACGCAAGAATGAGAGGTAGAATAAGGGAAGAAAATGTAAAAGAAAGAAAGAAAGGAAAGAGAGAGGATATCAAAGAGAGCGTAGAAACAAGATCAAGAACAAAGGAATAAGAGAGAGGATGTGAAGAAAATATAAGAGACAGAGGAAAAGTAAGAGAGAAAGAATAAGAGGAAAAATAAAAGAGAGAATGAGAGGAAGTTAGAGCAGATCAAAGTTAAAGAGAGTAAGCGAACAAGAAAAAGAGAAAAAGAAAAACGAAAAGAGAGTTAAAAAGAAAATGAGAGAACGTAAGAATGAGAGGTAGAATAAGAAAGAGAAAAGGATGAGAGAAAAAGAGGAGTACATTTTATACCTTTTTCTTTCTTGGAAAGAGAATATAAATAATTATATATTAATATCTGAAATAATAAATGGCGCGCGTAATGTTTGTTCTAGTAAATATAAAATCTATGGGTAATGGTCGTTATATTCATTTTGGGATTACTTTTGCTCTAAAACGGTCGATACAAATATATTCAAAATTTATTAGAGAAACTGAAATAAAGTTAAATGTTAATATTGATGGTGTACCACTTTCGAAAAGTTCTGGCAGTCAATTTTGGCCTATAATGGCATCTATCGAAGATGTAAATACATATACGTTACCTTTTATAATTGGCATTTATCATGACATGTGTAAACCTAATGACGCTAACGATTTCTTATTGGATTTTGTCAATGAGTTTATTTCGCTTTCTGAAACAGGTATTATTGTTTCAAATAAGAAATATACAGTAACTCTCAATGCAATATTATGTGATGCCTCGGCAAAATCATTTATTACTTACACAAAAGGTCATACAGGATATTTTTCATGCTCAAAGTGTATTCAAAAAGGTGAGTTTGTACGTAAAGTAATTTTTCCAGATGTATACAATACGTTACGTACAGATGACATATTCAAAAATCGTTTACATATTAAGCATCACACTGGTGATTCCATATTAGAAAAACTTGGGATTGGAATGGTATCTCAGATCCCATTAGATTACATGCATCTTGTGTGCTTAGGTGTCACAAAACGGTTGTTACAACTTTGGATTCGAGGAAATAGAAATGTTAAATTATCTTCAGAGTTGTAAATTCAGTTTCACGTAACTTTCTTGTATTAAAACCTTTTATTCCAGTAGAATTTGCGAGAAAACCTAGAGGTTTAGATGACATAGATAGATGGAAGGCTACTGAATTTCGGCAATTTTTGCTGTATACTAGTAATAATAAAAATAAGAATAAGAAAAAATAATAAAAGAATAAAATAAGAAAAAAATAATAAGAATAAGAATAAGAAGGGAATATAAAAAAGAGCGGGCGAGCGAGCGAATGGGTGGGTACGTGAGATGCATGGGGGGAACGGGAGCGATGGAGCGAGAAAAGATGAGAAGCGGAGTGGGGAGCGAGAGAAGGTGGAAAGTGGGAGGGAGAAAAAATCCTTCACGCAGTCGTAGGACTCACAGCCGTAGGGCCTCTAATACACATCCCCTCCACCACGAATTTCCTCTCCGTAGTTGTATGCCCATGCCCATGGAGTATCCCCGTACATGCTCCGCTTTCAAAATAATGTATCGTTTATAAATGTGAAATAATTAGTTTTTATTCCTTTTACAATTTGCGAGCGAATTCCCGCCTGAATAAGTGATGCTAACTCCCACGCATCCCCAAGCGACGCCATTAACCACGTGTTTTTACATTTCGTCTCTGCATGCAATTTTAATTTACAGTACGCAACTCGGGTATCTGTCCACCAAGTGTATGGCCTAACTTTTTATCGTCATTGCAACAGTGGTTAAGGGGGTATCCTGGTCAAAAAAGTCATTTTTTTTTCTTTGGCTTAAATTACTCTCTAACATCTCTAAAATATGGAACTATAGTTGTTTTTTCCAAATTCGAACTCTAAGGCCCGTATTCATAGTCAGTTCTTATATTTAAGATCATCTTAAGTAAAGTCTTATATGGTTCTAAACCAATCACAGAGCCGTATTAGCATTTTAAAACGTTGCTTAAGACGGTCTTAAAATAAGAACTGACTATGAATATGGGCCTAAGTTTACCTACTAAACCTTTTTTGGAGCAGGTATGTACACGCGCCGTTGGCGCTCAGGTACATTTTTCGCGTTTTTCTCGAAAACATGTTTTCAAAGTTGGCGTACACGATTACTCAAAATCTATTGAACGGATTGATTTGAAATTGAACATACTTTGCAAATACATAATTATCTTCGATATGAATAGAAAATTATTTTAAAAGCAATTGTTTTTTTAATTGTACAGGTCATTATTACCGACTTTTTTAAAGCTAAAAAATGCTTTTTTTTTCAAACTGCCAAAAAACTTTAATTTTTTTAATTTTTCAATTTTTGCGCTTATTCATATAGAAAATGTGGGTTTATGGATTACAAAACCATTAAAAATTTTCAGATTGGACCATTTTTGCGACCAGGATCTTGTACGCCGATTTGATGCTCGGAATTTAGACTCTTCACAAGATTGCTTATCATTTGTTTAAATAACTTTTTTTCTTTATAAAAAAAATTTTTTTGTATTGTCTGAGAGTTACACTAGTGTGTAAAAAAAAGTTTTGAATTGATTTGGATTATACGTTTTGTGTAAAAAATGATTAAAAAATCACTTTTTTTTCGTGCTCTTGACCAGGATACCCCCTTAAGTACACACGGCGTCACAAATGCCTACACCTCTGAAGTTGGCTGCGTTCAGAGTTTATCTTTTTCTTTTCAATATGGAAGGTAATAGAAGGAAAAGGATAAACTCTGATTATGGCCAACTTCAGAGGTGTAGGCATTCATGACGCCGTGTGTACAACCATCTGCATTAAGTACTTCGGTATTAAGCGTCGCGACGACCCGCATGTAATCTGCCTTGACTGCTACGTGCATAAAGACCCATTTGATGAGGAGCAAGAAGGAATCGTTTACGAAGGAGTAACGCGTCACTACTTATATATACAGGGTGTCTGAAATAAAAGTTCTCACACGAAAGTTGGTGGTAGATCGGGTCAAACCGAGAAGAAAAGTCCTGCACCATTTTCCAAAATTCGTAATATTTATCGAGTTATTAATTGTTAAAAATCGGAAGAAAGGATAGACTGTGCGGGAGACGTGGGCGGGGGCTCACTGCTCCCGCTGTCATTGCCGCTCTCACGTCTCGCGCACCGCGCTGTCTATCCCTTCTTCCGATTTTTAACAATTAATAACTCGATAAATATTACGAATTTTGGAAAATGGTATAGGACTTTTCTTCTCGGTTTGACCCGATCTACCACCAACTTTCGTGTGAGAACTTTTATTTCGGACACCCTGTATATAGCAATCATAATTTAGAAGTCTGTTATAATTGCCGCAGCGCACTTTGTTATATAACTCCTAGCGGCGATTGCAATTGCTGCACCCTCGAATTTCAACAGTATTATTCCTATATTTTATAATAAAAGAAACAATTTTTTCCTTTAGCAAAATTCCGTCCGACAAGTAGTTTTTACAGGCGAACAGGTTGAAATCAACGAATAAGCGCTCTTATCCATGTGGTATTCCGGGCCGTCGCGCGCTTCTCACTCATTTGTTCATTTGAAAATAAAGACATGTAAATTGTAAATAGTAATAAGGTTTATGAGCTAAGCGTCTTATTATTCTAAATACTGCACATAATTGAGCATGATTATGTTATTCTTATAACATATTAAAAATTAATAATTTTGGAGAAGTTCTTTGTATTTTCATAGTGAAAAAATAAAAAGATAATTAGCTGTTATATAATAACTCAAATATTTTACTTTTTTAAAATGACTATTACACAATACGTCAAGTTTTCGATATTTGTACAGGTACGTATTCTCATTTAATTAGTAATCTATTTTTACATTTAATGATATTATTTAATTATCATGCTCAATTGTGTGTAATATTTAGAATAATAAGACGCTTAGCTCGTAAAGCTTATTAGTATTTACATATGTCTTTATTTTCAAATGAACAAGTGAGTGAGAACCGCGCAACGGCCCTGACTACCACATGCATAAGAGCGTTTATTCGTCAATTTCAATCTGCTCGCTTGCGAAAACTACTTTGTCGGACAGAATTTTGCTAGAAGAAAAAGTTGTTCCTTTTATCATAAAGTATCGCGTCACGTACACCGAATTTCCGGACACTCTGTATATTGAATGTTTTTTACATAATAGTAATTAAACTAATATTGAAATTTAATTTAGAGCTTGTAGCGTATTATAATAATAAAATAATATTAATATTAATATAAAATAAGTTGTAAATTGTTTAATATAATAAAAATTAAATGTTAAGAACAATATTAAATTAATAATAAAATTAATATTGCGCCAATGTTAATATGATGATAAAATAAAGTTAGGAATAAGTTTTACGTCATTTAGTCAACGTTATTTGAGAAACATTATATTGAGCTATACGTATAAGAAAAATATTTACGCAACATTATTTGCAACATTAAGATATTTCTATTTCAACGTTTTTAAAACCTTAAAATTAATGTCAAAGTTTATTTATAACGATATTGATTAAAACGTTAAAATCTACATACTTATCAACATATTACATATTTACTATAAAAATATCATTGTAATAACGTTATATTAATAATTTCTTGCTTACTGGGATGCCTTGCTCTTTCAGTCGAAATTTATTTGGTACTACATGAAATTCGTGACTAGCATTTTCCGAGTTTAAATATTTCAAGAGTTTGTTATTTTTCTTCCGTAATTCCCTATATCTCAATTTTCTTATCTTGATACACTAGAATGTCGCAATGTAAAGTATTTAGTTTGATAATATTTATATCGGCGCCTGCATCTAGTAGGAATTTATCTGTAGAATTTCTGAGTTCGTCGAAGGGGAATGGAGAAAACGTTTCTGGAAGTTGTGAATTGTGAACGTTCAAATGTCTCTGTCTCGATTAAATGAACAGAAGCTGCGCGATTCGACATTTGGCCGGAGCGTTGCGCGCTCTTTGCTTGGCCTTTGTAGTTTAAATGTTGATTACTAGATTGAATTTTATTATTAGTATGATGATAATTATTTGAAAAATTATTTGAATTGTATCGATTATTAAAATTCTGTCCGTTATTATGTTGATGTCTGTTATCGAATATTGTCGGATTCACTTCTGGTATTATTATTATTGAAATTTTGCACAGAATTGGAATTATGTCTATTTTGGAAATTTGGATTTGAATTTGAGTTTCCATTTCTGTTTTGCATATGGAAAGCTTTTCTTCTGCATTCGTTTTCGGAATGGTCAACTTTTTTACAATAATTGCAAGTTACAGGAATTGGTTGATTAAATTTATTAGTTTTAAAAATCGATGTGTTTGATATTTTTATTTTCTAATAAATCTCAAAGTACTTTCTATGGCTTTTTCTAAATTATTAAACTTTTGTGCTAAAAGAAGTTGTCCGATTTGATTATGTAATCCGCCTAAGAAATTTTTTATTAATTTGTTAGTTGCAAAAACTTTTAGTCCTGCTTTTACTACCGGATCAGGATAGTTAGAGATAGCAATTATCAAGTCAGAATTTAATTTCCTTACTTTAGTAACATGTTTTTCTATTGATTCGTCTTTATTTTGCCTAAGATTGTTTATTTCATGTTTTCACTGATCATAAGTTTTAAGACTACCGAATTCTTTTAACAACGTGCTGCATAATTCGTCTAGATTCGTTATTGTGTAAATAGATCTAATTAACGCGGCATCTCCCGTTAATTTTGTTTATAAGACTGCTCTAAAAAAGAATTGTCTATCATCCGGATCAACTAAATCGAAAACTGCTTTACAGTCTGATACAAATGTATTTACTGGAATGTTCGAACTAAAGACTGGCAAAAGTGCTAAAGTATTTCAGAGTGAAAAATAGCTATTGTTTGTTAAAGTAGAGGATCTTTGACTTTGTTGGTTTCTATCATTCTGTGTTTCTGGAAAATCATCCATTGGCGCTGACGCCTGATCGTGTATGTTTTTGGTTTATGAATACAAGATTGGTTTTAAAATCTCTTATTAAACTATTTAGATAGCTATATAAACTATAACGTGCTACAAGATTTTTATAATTCGTTAACTTACAGTAGGAGTACGATGTAATGTATAGTTGATTGCGGGATGTCCAATCGTTGATTCAAGATGCAGCCGTTGTGCCGTTGCTAGTTCGATGAGGTGGCCCTTTCAAGTGGCAGCCGTCCACGGAGTTCGCGCTGTTGTCGCTGTACTGAAAAAAATATTTGTGTGAAATTACATGCTGGGTTTTTTTCTGACTCAGCGTAATCATGCAATATTGTAACCCATATAAAAAATTATAAATTATAATATCATATCAAATACATATGTGTTTTCTGGTTTACACTAAACATGGAATTTCACATACAAAATGTAATTTTATCTTGAAAATATACATTTATTGTTACATTAATTCTTCTAGAAGTTTGGCGACGAAAGAACTGGATGCCTGTTATAAGTCTTTATATCAGAGAATTTTAAATTACAAATAGAATAAAATAAACTCATTGTACTGAGATAATAAATATTATTCAAGTAATAATACTTTTCTTTTATCAATTTTTGATACACACAAACCAATAGAAATGGTTACGACTTTATCTTTCTACTCATATCTTTCTATTTATATCTTTCTATAGGAACCTAGATAATTCCGGAAAGTATATGAAGATTCTTAGAGAGAAGCTTCGGACGAGCTCGGAGAAACATAAATTTTGATTGGTCACAATAATTGCACAATAAAGATAAAATCACATAATAAATGTAAAATTACATTTTTTTCTATAATTTCGCATGTAACTATTCATATGTTGTAAAAATACCGTAAATTTAAAACTATAAGTTATTTTTACACACTCATAATATTTTCACCTATATTTTACCATTAATATGTATTTTTGGCTTAAAAAAATCTAAAAAAAATTGCAGTGATAATTTTATTAGATAATTTTACGGTTGTGAACAAGTAATTTCTATGTAAAAGTACACACGTTTTATTTAGTGTGTTATTTCGAAGAAATTCCGTTGCCTGGTCTATCTCGGGATATCTTTGACTCGTGCTTTTTCTTGGCTCGTTAGACTGCTGCTACATATCCTGCGGGATATCCAATCGTTGATTCAAGATGCAGCCGTCGTGCCGTCGCTAGTTTGATGAGGTGGCCCTTTCAAGTGACAGCCGTCCACGGAGTTCGCGCTGTTGTCGCTGTACTGAAAAAAAATATTTGTGTGAAATTACATGCTGAGTTTTTTCCGACTTAGCATAATTATGCAAGATTGTAACCCATATAAAAAATTACAAATTATAATATCATATTAAATATGTGTTTTCTGGTTTACACTAAACATGGAATTTCACATACAAAATGTAATTTTATCTTGAAAATATACATTTATTGTTACATTAATTCTTCTAGAAGTTTGGCGACGAAAGAACTGGATGCCTGTTATAAGTCTTTATATCAGAGAATTTTAAATTACAAATAGAATAAAATAAACTCATTGTATTGAGATAATGAATATTATTCAAGTAATAATACTTTTATCAATTATCAAATAATTTCTTTTATCAATTTTTGATACACACAAACCAATAGAAATGGTTACGACTTTATCTTTCTACTCATATCTTTCTATTTATATCTTTCTATAGAAACCTAAATAATACCGGACAGTATATGAAGATTCTTAGAGAGAAGCTTCAGAGAAACATAGATTTTGATTGGTCACAATAATTGCACAATAAAGATAAAATCACATAATAAATGTAAAATTACATTTTTTTTCTATAATTTCGCTTGTAACTATTCATATGTTGTAAAAATACCGTTTAAATTTAAAACTATGAGCTATTTTTACACAAATATAATATTTTCACTTATATTTTACTATTAATATGTATTTTTGCTTTAAAAAATCTAAAAAAAAATTACAGTGATAATTAGATAATTTTACGGTTGTGAACAAGTAATTTCTATGTAAAAGTACGTACGTTTTTTTCAGTATGTTATCTCGAAGAAATTCCGTTGCCTGGTCTATCTCGGGATATCTTTGCCTCGTGCTTTTCTTTTGACTCGTTAGACCAGTGATGGTAGAAATGGGATCCTGCGCGCGCATCGATGACGAAAATTACGTCATCACAGCAATGCTGTAGCAAAAAGTAAAGTATTTTATGGACCCTCAACTATTATTTATGTATAAAATTGTATAATATTAAAAATATATGACTTAAAAAGAAAATATACATCTAAATAATTAATATAATTAGTAAAACATAAATAAATGTAATGTGTAAAGTATAAGAACTAAAAAAAAATATTTATTTTTATACATAATATTTTTTATTTCTTAGAACATTATTTTTTATAATAATAAAACCTCTGAAAAAGGAAGGTAAAAAAGAAACACACAGTTTTGTATAATTTAAAACAAATAATTTATGTGGCAGAAGTTATTAAATGAATACCAACATTTGTTGCGAGGGTATGTACGCGGAAGATCTGAGTATGCGCATGCGCGTGTAGGATCCCATTTCTACCATCACTGCGTTAGACTGCTGCTGCATTTCTTCGACGTCTCCTGCTTCGACGTGCCTTTTACTTTGGGTGTTGAACCGTCAAAGGTTTTATCGGTAAATCTGGATCGCCGAATTATCGCACTTGCAGGAACACTTATCTCCAGTTGATTGAGATTTCTTGTGCTCTTTTTAGTAACTCTGACTTTTGAGCAACAGAGCGGAATATCAACGAAGGTCTTAGTCTTCGGGCAATTCTGTACCGTTGCCACCAGTTGCTGCGATGCGTCAAGCAACGTAATGTACGAAAGAATAAATGGTAGGCAATTGTCACTTACAAGATCTTTATGGAGCACAAGTATTTCGAGTCAAGGAGTGATCGCTACGAGGTACGATTTAATACTGATTGTGAGAACCGAATGGAACCGAAGCTGCTGAGAACTAACTTCTCCTTTTAAGAGGGATCTTCGTCAAAATGGGGGAAATTATATCAACCAATAACATTGCTCAATTTTAGTTTCCGAGATAAGATTAGTAGGGGTTTCCTTTCCTTTTTCTTTTATTATAGAAAAGCCGGCTCAAAGGTTGTATGTTAAAAATTGATTTACATCTAGAAAAGTACATAAAAAGGAAGATTTATAGCTAGAACATGGATTTGGAATTTAGAAAATGTGTCTTTCAAACTGACGATGAGAAAAAGTGGCCTAGCCACACACAAAAAAAGGACAGGCTGTTGGGAAATCGGCTAAAAGGAACAGCCATTAAAAAAAAGGAATGGAGATATGTAAAAATATGTATAAACATATATAAAAATATATAAATATATATAATTATATACGAAATATGTCCATATATGTTCATACTAGATTCTTTCTTTTGTAAAATTTCTATTTAATACAACAAAAATAAAAGTAAAGGTACGAAAACATAAAAAATAATTAAAAGGATAATTTTCGTACCTTTTTTTTTAAAAAGTGAAGTTTGAAAAAATGAGGAAAAATAAACCATTTATAATCATATACATACTTGTATATACTTTCATTCATAAATATATATATTTATATATGGGTAATCTTTCCTCATATTTTCAAACAGAATTTTTTGCGAGAAAACAAAAATTGCAAAAATTATTCTTTTAATTATATTTCTGTTTTTTCATTATTACTTTTCTTATCTTAATCTTTTACATTATTATTTTTCTTATATTAACCTTTGTGTGAGCATTCAACTTTACGTTGTTACGCACCCGGGGTATCCAGGTGCCCACATCCCATTTTTTTAATTTTTTAAAATATTTATGCAATTGAAATCGTTTCCTTGACGTTTATTTTAATTAATAAACATCAAAATTGAGGGTTGGAGGCATTTTCAAATTGAATTGACCTGCTGTAGCTCCTACAAAAGGAAGAGAAAGCGGAATTTTCGAGGTCGACGCAGGTAGCGCGCGGTCACTTTTAAGGGGATCCTGTAGCCGTCTGGGGAACTGAATTTTTGTAAAATTTTGTAAAAGGATTTCTTTGTATTATTTTCATAGATTTAGAAATACTTTTAGAAAATGTAAATATAGACATCATTATGTGTCTGTTCGATAGTATTTATTCTGAAAACAAAAATATTTTTAATTAAAAAATTTTTTTGTTTTAGTCACCGGTTTCTGCCACATTTGTTATAAACAAACAATCAAGAAGAGAAAAAAAACACGAAGACCTGCTCCCAATGTAATAAGCCTGTCTGCGATGAACATACAATAACTTTTGCCAAATGTCAAAAATGTAATTAATAAATGGTTTTTTTATATTAATTTTCACGTATTTTATTATTACGCAACACATTTCACGTGAATCAAACAAATTAATAACAAACTAATAATCCAGTCAAAATGGAGTTCTTTTATGGTGGGTACCCGGGTGCATCCGCGATGTATGTATACTTTAAGTCCGATTATTTTTGCCTAAAAAAATTTTTTTTAATTTCTGAATGCACCATTTGCTTAGAATTGAGTTAAATAACGATGGAGGTTTCAAACAAAAGTTTAATTATTACTCCACTTATATGCAAAAATGTACCGTGATGGCCACCCGGGTACCTGAGTGCTCATACAAGGGTTAAATAGAAATTTTACAATGGAAGGAAGTTAGTATGAACATGTATGGACATATTTCAAATATAATTATATACATTTATATGTATAATTATATATGTTTATATATGTTTATACATGAAAAATTTTTACCGGGTACCATAAAGTTACAAAATCCAAAAATTCATTGCCAGCGCTGAAACTCTACACGTTAAGTGTACTATAGATTTTTAGTACTGACAGTGAATTTTGGAACATAGCCTAATACGTCATATTACAATTCGTTGTCGTTATAAAATATTCAATTCATATACAGGGTGTCCCTAACCTATCATATCACTTGCTAATGGCAGATTCTAAAAGTCATTTAAAGATGAAATTTCTAATGCTAAAATACTGAGGCTGTAATAGTTTTTAAATGGGAATAATATTTGTGCAATTATTATACATAGCATACACAGCAATTTAATTGAATAAATAAGAAAAGTTATAAAAAGGTAAATTCAAAAGTGCACGCAAAATTATGTTAATATTTGAATACTTAGGTAAAACAAAAATTATAATGACATATTGACATAAAAAAAGCACTAATATAGTGATAAAATGACAAAATAATGACATTTTAGAGTCATTTTGACATATTTGTGATTTCTTGTTCTACCTGGGTATTAATATTTAGGAATATCTTTTTTTCACTATGTAATGAATGTGAACGCACAACTTTTTAACAAACAGATTAGCTATTTTTAAATGCTTCCCATTTAAAAACTACTGTAGCCTCAGCATTTTCGTTTCTAAATGATTTTAAGAATTTGCCATTAGCAGATAGTAGGTCTGAAACATCCTATATAAAATAGATAAATATCGAATATCTTCTTGGAATATCGTTAATAAACGATCGTATATTCTTATAATTAGTTTGGATTACTTGATTCAGTGCTTTAAATATATATTACTTCATATTTTTATAATCTGAAAATGGGTAGAAAAAATCAGCCAGAGACATTCAAGGAATGATATAAACCGATTTTATTATGTTAGCGTTGCGTAGAAATGCATTTATCAACCATAAATATCGCAATAAGACAATTTATAGCTTTCATCTCCCTGTTGTTACAATCTATTTTAAATAAACTGCGAAATTTTATCTGATAACTAGCCATTGCTTCAACATCATTAAAAATTGTTAATTATTATTAAGGAATCTGTTCACTCATTGCAGTAATTTTAAATTCATTATGCCAGAAGCGGGGAAATATAATAAAATAATGAAAATTTTTGCAACGTGTGTTAAAATAAAAATGTTTTAAAATAACGTTTGTAACTGATAGAATAATAGACTTGTAAAATATATCGAGTATTCTCCTTTTGTTTGGGCAATCAATAAATAACACATATACGTCGAATTAAAAACAAGCTGTTTCACAGCTGCTGAATTAAAATAAATATTTGATTTCACACATTAAATTATAACAAAATTAAAGTTTTTTTATATATTTTGACACTACATTTATTTTAAATACATACAAAAACATTGTATGCAAATTATTTGCATATATGCTACCATCAGACGCTATACGTTGTAAGCTTTTTAACGTTATTTCTCACACCTTGTAATTCACAATTTTGCCAATTGTGTACTGTCAATCGAGGCTTAGCAATCGAGTCTTAATACCGTGGGATTAGTTAAGCTGATAACGGAACAGGTTACAGATGTATGTTATTATAAGTTTTATAAAGAGCTATTACACAAGCTGATAATTATTTAGATAAATATACGCATTTCGAGATCTAATCAACAATGATACACGGAGCGGCTTGCGACTTGCTATTTATTCGAGAGACTCACCACGCGTATAATAGAATACAAGATGAACACGAGTAAACAACATAATAACGTGCAAAGAAACGAAGGCCGCAGTCTGCATATCAACTGCTATCATAACAAAACATTTTAACTAAATTTATCTAATAAGATAAGTGCTGTGTGCGATTTTATTATAAATAAATAATAATCTGTTCCTTACAAGTCAATTTCAAAGAAGATATTACCGTATATAAAATTTTATTTATTTGCAGAACAAAATTTGTCTTCGTTCCGATTTAAGAGATATTTATTTAAACTAATATTTGATATTATTGTTTTCTTTCAAATTTTTACGTCTCGAGAGGAATAAAATTGTGAAATTTCAATAAAGAAATTCTTCGCGATTTTAGAATAATCATAAGATATAATGTTCCCAAGAGAATAAAATTTAATGACTCACGAGATGACTTTTGGACCTATCATATTTATACAAAATTTATATAAAATTACATTCTTCTGGATGTCAAAGAAGGATTAAGAAAGAATATTAATAATACTGAAATAAAATTTCCATTTTCACACTAAATAAAAACAAATATCATTTTTTTAAATTTAATATAAGATTAAATGATTTCTTTTAAATGGACTAATTAATCTATTATTTAAATTTTTATTTAAATAATAGAGAATTAAATAATTTGCATATAACAATTAAAATTTGCTATCATCAAGAGGCACGGTAGTGTCTCGCGTCAAGTATATAGCAAAATCTACCAGATCTCATTGACGCGCGATGCCGTTTAAAGAGGATATCGTATTATCCGATCTCAATAACGGCTGATTGACGGGTGATGATACGGTATGATTCTTTGGTATCAAGAATACCATGTTTACTTTTTAAAAGAGATGGCACTATGTTAATTGCGACCAGACACATATTGTAAATTATACATTTTATGTAATACTGACAATAATAATAATAAAATAAAAATGTTTTAAATAAGCGTTATGTGCCTCCCTTCCTCCTTTAGGTCATTTGATTTTCAGTCTCACACGAAAGTCGAAATATCGCGCAGCGCTGCAAGATACGACGTGCTACGTTCGCAGCGCTAAGCCGGTGCGATGCACGGAAAAATACCGTGCTTAGTACGAGGAAAGACGTTGCTACGCGAGCAGCGTGTTTTGACATGGGCGCACGACGAAAGAGAGTGGGGAACACGGCCCAACGTAGTGGTAGGGCGCAGCGCTTTTCATGGTCCGCCTTGCATACTCTCCTACGGTGAATACCTTTTTCCGTATGGCAGAAGATAACTTTCCTTAGAATCTCGGCCTGTATAAATTCTCCCCGTAGCCTTGCGAGATACTCTCGCCAGAGATTGATACGATTTCGTGCAGTATAGCAGGTCTTCGATAGAACGGCACACTATGATTTCGACCTTTTACTGTCCAAAAGGAAGCGACTCTTATACTTGAGATATTCTGCACGACTGTGCACGCAAGCACGCGCGCATTACTTAGCTAGCACGCGGCCGGCTAACACGCGGCCCGGGGATCGAGGCGAGAGCCATCCCTCGGATGCCGGTTCCGATATTTAGCGCCGATGAGCGCCCGATTTCGATCTACACATGCCTGATTTTAGGCATCTTTATACATCTTCAAATACTTGCTTCCGATAGAAGTAATGGTGGACTTTTTCTTGTTGAATATAAAAACATTAATTGTTTAAATTTATATGAAGAGATTAAAGCCATAAGTGATGTAAGTTAATTTTTTGAAATATTAATATTTGTGTGCATAAATGCGATCACTTCCAATATTATAGTTTATGTATTTGTAAGTTAATATTTTTAAAAACTAGACTTGCAACATGATGGCTTTCATCCCTTCATATATATTGTAAAAAAAAAGATATTTAATACTACAAAATGTGTGAAATCACAACAAAATTATCTTTTTAAAAAAGATAAAAAAAAGCGTCAAGTATACGCCCGCAAAAAATGTTCTAAAAGAAGGTAATGATATATCATCATTGCGCCAAATATAAAAATATGTATACCACCTAGAAAAGCTATTATTTCATTATTACTCTTTAATAGTAGTAATGCTATGCAACGATTAATTTGATTCTGTTCAGTATTTAAAATACTTGGCGATGATATATCATTACTTTTTTTTTACAGCATTTTTTACGGGCGTATATCTGACGCTTTTTTTTACCTTTTTTCGAAAAGGTAATTTTGTTGTGATTAACTTATACCTATCGACTGATACCATCCTGATATATGTAATATATGTGAAAAATCATAAAATCAGATGTGATTGCTTTTTAACCAAACTGAAAATCAGTATTTGAATTTATTAGAAAGTAGGGGGATTTCTTGAGGGCATAATAAACACACACACACACACACACACACACACACACACACACACACACACACGCGCGCGCGCGCGCGCGCGCGCGCACATTCGGCAGTAGTTACAAGCAAAAATGATGTACATACTATATTTTTTCAACAAAGAAATACAAAAGTGTGCGTGTAGTTTGGTAAAAAATTTTCATATAAAAACATATATAAATTTATATAAATATGTATAAACATATATAAAAATATACTATATAATTATACATGAAATATGTCCATATATGTTCATACTAGATTCTTTCTTTTATAAAATTTCTATTTAATATAACAAAAATAATAGTAATAGTACGAAAACAAAAAATAATTAAAAAGATAATTTTCGTACTGTTTTTCTTTACAAAAAGTTGAGTTTGAAAAACTGAGGAAAAATTGACTATTTATAATCATATACATACTTTCAATCATATATGAAAAATTTTTTACCGGGAGACTCCAAAAACGACAGAAAATAAAGTAAAAGCCAAATAATAACATAAATAGGCTAGTTTCACACAAGATGTCGCTGAAACGTTAAGTTTAAGATATCCCACAACAGAGTTATTATAGAAATCAATAATAAATGACAAATCAATATACGTGTAAATGCAATTATAAGCCCGAATATTGCAAGCAACATTATTTGATCAACTTTGATCACTTATAATTATAATAATATAACTCCGATATTTTCATATTAATATTTTCGATTTTAATTAATTTCCAAAATAAATTATTGTGCAATAGTTGGAAAATATTTAATTATATCTTCAATCTAGCTAATTAATAAACAAAATTTTAAAAAAATTAGCTAAAGAGATGTAATTACTGAATTTTAAAGTAGTTATAAAAATTTATATTAAATAATAACTGATTAAAAAATAAGAATTTGTAAATTTTATATGTTTAATCGCTAAAACTGCTCATTGTCGACATTGACCAATTTTAATAGCTAATATTTTAATTGTAAATCATTTAGTGTTAATAAAATTAATGATCGCAAAAGGATCTTTGTTTTTTGTACCTACGATCTATTCAATGCGATCAATAATCGATGATCGCTAGACATCTATCGAGAATCGTGAAAGTTTTAAGCCTGCATTACCGTCGATCGATGGTCTCTTCCGATCTTTCCGGTAAGACCGGTTTTTTGTATTCTCCGGTACACCTTCGAGAGACTTCCCATTTGCTGCATTATACCTGTCACAGCGGGCGCAGCTGTAGTACCTGCTGATTCTCAGGAAAGAAAAGCAGCGAGCATTACTCAATCACATGTTAAAAATACAGGAAGAGCAGAAAAAGAAAACATCATAATCTCATATTATGAATATTATTGTTTTTATACATTATCTATTATTTTAGTTATTATTTGTGTTACTAATTATTAGTTTACAATGTTTTCAAACACGCAAAATTTTAATAATTTTTTAAAATATATTGTTTGTTTTAGGAAATAAAAAAGAAAATGTCTCGACTGTACTGTTCCATAAGTAGAAAATTTCAAAATCATAATAATGATATAACAGCTCCGCGGTTTCGGGCAATCGGTTCCGAATCGAAGGAAAGTTGAACGACCAGGATGATAAAAATGAACAAGATGATCCTTCTCGTTTGAGTCGCATCGGAACCGCATCGTACGAGTTCCATCCCTCCACCGCAAAACCTCAAAGTATGCGAGGCCATTTTCGAAATGGTATTAGTAATTCTCCTCCCTGTCACAGCGGAATCTCAAATTCAGAGATAGTTGGAATTTCTCTTAAGAAGACATGAAAAGCGGTTGCAAATCGATCACCGATCTTCAAGGGGAATTGAATTTTCTTTGCAATTTTTAATATGCGTCACAAATTATTTTTCTAATCTCAACTTATCTGAAAAAAAAAAGATATGGCTCCCAATTCATTTTGCAATGAAAAATGCCGAGTCTACTGAACTCGCGGAGAGTACGCGAGAAGCTGCAAAAACGCGCTTGGGGCCCGCAGAGACGGAAGAGCGTGGCTCGCGAGAACGTAGCATTGCGAGCGCTTTTCGACCGTGATTCACGGACGATCTGGCAACAACGGGGGCCCCGAAGGAGCAGCGATCTCGCGGGAGTACAAGTCCCGTGAGATAGAGACACGGTAAACACAGGCGGAAAGAGGAGCCGCATAGAGGTACCTGGCGCGGCGCGAGCGAGCAGAGGAGACGCTGGAGGGCAGGTGGAGAGAAAGAGAGGAGGAGAAGCGACTGGCCGCTGAGGTTGCCCGAAAGGCAGCGTAGTCGAGCGCGAGGACCTGGTCCAGCGCTCGTAAAACGGGTTCGTCTCGAAAGACATCGAGAGTTCACCCAGAGGATTTTGCTTTCGTCGCGCGAGGACTTTTCCCGAAATTCTCACTGAAGACCGGAAGCGGAAGGAAAGATAGAGACGCGATGCTAGACTCGACTGTTGCCTCGTCCATGTGATCCAAGAATTGGTTCCTCTCTCGACGGGCGTCTCGCTGATCCGGCCGTGTCCGCGAAGGTAAGCCCGATCGATCCGTTGATTGCCTGCCTGCGGCGTCGGATTTTCCGGTGATTTTCACGAAGAAGTCCGTTGGACTCTGTCAACGGCGTTGTTATTGTCGGATTGTCGTAAAGACAGTGTCGTAATCTGACAAATCGTCGATTCGTAACTGGGTTCCACTTGTGTTTGATCACGTGTCCAATGTGGGATTTCCAGCGGCAGAAAAATTGCAATTTTCAAATATTGAGAATGAAAAGATGAATTTAAATAATAAATTTAGATTTGATATTACAGTCTTATAATATTATCGTTTACGAAAAATATTGTTTTTGTACTTGCGTTATACACTTAAAAAAAATATAGCCTCTTTCTGCTGCGTATCTATTAATTCTGCCGTATTTTTCAAACGTATGAATTCAAAATAAATAAATCGTTGTATCCAAATTTCTTTACTACAAGAGTTATTTGTATCGAATTGCAGATGAAACTTTATTAGTAATCGCGGTAAATGAAATGAATCGACCTTGATCTTTCGCGTGTGATTTTTATAAAGTTCCAATTTAACTCATAAGACTAATACGTAAATCAATATTAATTTAATTGTTCAATATTTAATAAGACATATATTTTGTAAGAATTTTTGAAAAATTGTATAGAGAATGTTGAACAAATTTTAAAGGTTAGCATTCCTGTAGGTTTAATAAACAGTATTCTGAAAATTATTTATTTCCGAGTTATGAAGCATTTTCTTCTGAATTTCGTTTACTTCAAATAAAATTATATGTATCATATAATATATTTTTTATACATATGATTACTATAATCTCTCACAAGCTTCTAATTTTCGATTGGCCCTGGATTAATTACTCCGGGAGCGATTAATGACGTCATAAGTTCTGTCTCGGGTTACTAGATGAATTATTTTTGCTTTTATTTCAACATCGTCGTCAGAACTACTCGACGAAAATAAAGACTCTGTAAGAGCAAGAGTCAACCATGCAAAATCTGCCATTTTATCAGCCTTATTTTATAAGTAGAATCTAATCCAGGTTTATAACACATTTTTCGTCGAACATATTTTCCTAGTAAGCTGGGTTTAATCGCTCCCGGGGTGATTAACCTAGACCTAGTAAAAAACGCTATAAGGTTTATAGGACGAATAATAAATACGACGTTTAGTATGTTTTGTAAACATGTATTTGTTGACAGTTTTCAGTTGCTCTGTGCTCTGTATTCAATTCATCTACGAACGCCCGTGTTTATATGGTCGTTCATTGTTATTACGTATTGATTACCATTGTTTTGTTTAGCTTTGAAACGATAAATTGTTAACAGTGTCTGATTTTGTGTTGTTTGAAAAATAGCTAATTGTTACACATTATATTGTTGTCACATTGAATAAACTGACACAGAAAATTATAAATTGTTGTCAATAAATACGAATAATAAACCTAGAATTTTTGGAGCGTGTCCAATCTTTAATGAAAAAGCGTGTCGAATTGTGTGATAAAGTGAACGGAAGGCACATCGAATACTTATCTGTTGTAGATTAAATTTATTTTTCATTTATTACAACAAAAAATGTTTTTATACATGAATGATTTCTGGAGTACTGTTTACTAAGACTTTTTGGTTTATTTTTACGAGTATTACATAAGGTCCCTGTATCCAATATGGCTCTTTGAGAATTTTTCTAATTTTTTTGTAAAAACAAAATTGAAAAATAATAATCAAGTTTAAAACAAGAAACATTTCTAAACAAAAAAAAATATATGAAATATTTTTAATTATTTACTTAAGTGCAGTAAAGATTTAAAAAAAGCACTTGGGCCATGTTGAGTACATATATATGTACCCAATATGGCCCGGCTATATATTTTTACTTTTTCATAAAAATTTTCAGGAAAAAAGCAAATAAAAATGAAGCACATTTTGAATATGTAAATTTCGTTTATCTTTGATTTGAATAAGTAAATGTTTATCTTTTTCTGTAAATCCCACACATTCTTTATGGAATAATTTGTAATAAGTGTCACATTTATACATGTTTGTTGAACTCATGATAAAAAATATGTCCCACGATCTGACTGTTTTGTTGACACGTGTATTCACACTAGGTACCTTCTGATGGGCCATATTAGTTTCACTTTACAAAAAGTTTTCTTTTTTTAATTATAAACAAAATATTGTAATAAAAATATAAGATAAATATAGTGCTGAAAAGCATTAATAAAAAGCTATATAATAATGACTATATAATAATATGAATTGTAGATATTTGTAATTATCACTTGATAGTTATACAAAGTAGAAACTTATTTCTGAAATTTTAGATTCCGAAGAGCACAATTTGAATAAAGTATGATTACAAACCGTAAAGACATTGATCGCCTAATTGGCATAAACACAGTAGTGACTTCCTGAACAATATAATAGCGTTCTCTGTGAAATTTCTTGTGTATTTATTTAAAAATGGATAGTGGGCCAAATTGGGTACAGGGCCATATTGGGTACAGGCACTTTACTTTTACAATTTGATACTACTTTTTTTTATATGTTGTAATGTTGTTTTGTTATGTATTGTACTTATATGTCTATACACATACATATTTTAGAAAAAACATTTTATAATAATAATTGATGAGAATAATGAGCCAACTAATCAATCTTTAGCATGTTGTATTAATATGACTATATAATATATAACTATATATAATATATAACCATATAATATAACTAAAGAAGAACTATAAAAAGTAAACATTTTAAAATAGGAAATTGATGTGATTGATAAATTTATGAAGCTGATAACGTTCTGATAGGCTCTTTTGAAGAAATAAACAATTTGCTAATAAATTGTTATTGTAAGCTATTTTAATTAAACTGGCTAAGTACTTACATATTATTTTAAAATTCAAAATAAGCTGTGATTGCATACTCTGTGTATTATAGTAACATAGATTTGCTATTGAAATTTATCAAATATAAAAATGAAATAAGAGTATTAAATAATATGTCTTGAATCTTACTCCATTTTAATCAAAATTTTGTGCAAATTTTGTGCAATAAATCATATGACATATAAATTATAATTTATACGTGCAAATATAAACGGAAGATTTAAACAACTATAATCTAAAGTTTTCATAGTTATTATATGAGTATAAACGGAAAAAGTTTATCTTGAATAAAGATTCATTATTACATCTAATATATCATTATAATCAATTCTTATCAATGTTTTTAAGTACATCGATAAAAAACATACAAAATGTCCCAAAATTCAAGAATAACAAGAAAAATAAAATTGCAGCCTAGCAGTTCATGAAAAAATTGAATATTAAAAATGCATGGCATTTTTTCTTGTAAGGTAACTTTTTAAGTGTAAAGATTTAAAAAATTACCAATCACATAAGCGTTGGTTAAAGAGTCATCTGTCCGTGTATCATGCATGCAATGAATATTAAATGTTAAACGTTTCGCGATCATAAAACCTTGCCACTATTCGCAATATTTTCACGTACATACGAAAATATTACAAACACCACTTCGATATTTTTATCCATCACACGTATGAATATATGGTAATGTGCGAACAGTGGGAAGGTTTTGCAGGAGCGTCCGTCGCGAAGAGCAGTAATGATCAATTTCGCACGCGCATTATCGCAATCTCCGTGCAGCGATCTGAACGGTAATTAGTTCTTTATGGCATCATCAGAGACGGATGTTAGAGCATCCCTGGCAATGACATTTTAATCGAATCACATTGCCCGGAATACGATACGGACGCGTGCGGCGAGGGAGGGTACGCCGGGGAGGGGGGGGGAGGAAGGCTAATGATCGCTGCTGATTGCGAGCTCTCGTGTCGGCGGTACAATCGACGGCCGATGCATTCGAAAACTACAAAACCCGAACTAATTAAAAGGGAATCAGAAGCCGCCCGCGTCGCCATTGGCGTCGCCGCTGCGCCGCGCGGCAAAATATACCTCCCGGCTGTACGAGTCGCGAGATCAACCGGACGGCTCGCGCAAATCAAATATTAATGGCGCAATTAGCACCGATTGTACCTTAATCGGTTTTGTCGCTTTTTCTCCAACGCGCCCGCGAATTTCCCGCCTCGGAGGGGGTAAAAAAGAGCTCGACGCCGGACGCGCGTCGCGTCGCCCATCCGTTGCGCGCAACTGTCAACTTCTTGCTGCCCGCTGCAGTCCTATTAATTTCGGATTATCGCAAATTGCCGGCGTTGTCTTCCATTACAAGATTTTTCCGACAATGGGGAGGCGGGCGGGGGAAGGGGGGAGGGGATGCAATAAGAAATAAATGATAAATGGATGCTCCCTTTAGAACAAATCCGTTCCTCGTTTACGTTTTTACGATCCGGAAAAAGCACCGATTAATTATAAATACATTTATTTTCCTATTGCGTTCTGATATTATTCTTTGGACAGCATAATTGGATCTTTGCTAAGTGGATGCGCATAAATTTGAATTTTTAATAAATTTTAATTACTCCCCGTGCGTCTAATATCGGAATTACGTTGGATCCGGCGCCGGTAAACCGATATTTATGGCGCAGGTGACAAGCTTACGCTACGCGGGATTTGTTTTGTTAATTATTCAAGCCGATTACTTAATTCACTTTTGATTAACGATCGTCTGCGTGTGCAGGGACGCGCGCGCGAGGGAACAATGGGAACCAGAGCCGTTGCCGTTGCGGCGGCGGCAGGTGCCGCCGGGATGTCTGGCGAGGCGGGATTGGCTGGTGTACCGAGGCTGCTGGAGGATCTGGCGCGACTCTCGGAGGATAAGGACTCGGCTGATATCGTGTTCCTGCTGGGGCGGGACGAGACCCCCGTCTATGCCCACAGAATAATACTTCAGGCAAGGTCAGCCTTAACGAGCCATTATTTATGAAAACATTAATTTTGCTCTTATTCTGAAGATGTGATCTCCCGCGATAATTCCCACCGTGTGGCGTAATTAAGGAATGGAATTTTTAACGCCGCGGCGAAAGTCGAGTGCGCGGTGAATTTCGGGAGACTCGTTGGCAAATAAATCTCGATTAGTGTAAGTGGAATTTTCCGAGGGGTGGAGATAAGATTATTTGCTCGCTCAAACAATTATTTCCCGATATTTCCCGATACCGTGAGGAATTCAAACTGCGATGCCGTTGGGAGAAAGTACACCGTTCAACAAAATTATCACATAGATAAATTTATATCAAAATTTTACATAATTTCAAACAAACATTGCGAAAAATTATCGCATTTTAATTTTTCGAAAAGCATTTTAAAACTTGAAACTTCTTCTTTCAAATGCCTTTTTACTTTTTAGCGATTTCAATTATCTTTTTTTTCTCACAAAACGGCACAATGATGAAGCTTGATCCGTCAAAATAAAATTTTAAATGCAACTTTGCTGCATTATACTTGCTGTGGAAAAAATCAAAAGACTTTCTATTACTTGCACCTTGTAGCAGGATCTTTTCCTTTTAATTTAAAAGGTTGTAGACTCTCTAAATGTGAATCAGTGAAACGCACTGTCAATCAGTCTGATTGACAGTTAGTTTCACTGATTCACTTTTAGAGAGGAGCATTGTACGATTTTTTGACCGAGTTCTCGACGTTTGAATAAAAAGTGATCACTTTGATTTTATCAGCAACCTTTCTCTCTCCCCCAAAAACACACACACGACACGAAAAATGCGATCAGTAACCTTCCTGTACGCGTCGGGTATTGCTAACGCTGGTGCTAACTGATTGAAAATACATACGTAAGTTTGATATGCCGTGGCGCTGTAAAAAAAATTGTGCAATAATTTTTTATTTAATTTGTAGAGAAAAGTTTGTATTTTACGATAATTATCATAAGACTTGCGAAAAAAATTCTTTCAACTTCGAAAAATGCAATTCCTATTAAAATTCGTTCATTTTTTGAAGACGTAACACATTTTTTACATGTTACTTAAAATTTGATTTCCTGATATAAAAAGTAAGGTAAAATAACAGCGTTTAAAAGGGCGAACTTTCAGCTTTTCAACGGGTTTTTTTTGTGGAATGTTGTACGTTGATTTTTTCACGAGTTGTAAGCGATTACAGTCAAAGTAATCACTTTTTATTTAAACCTCGAGAACTCGGTCAATAAAAATCGCCCAATGCTCCACAACCTTTTAAATTAAAGGGAAGAAACCCCGCTATAAGATTGCAAATAATAAAAAGTCTTCTCAATTTTTCTACAACAGGTGTAATGCAGTAAAGTTGCATTAAAAGTTTTTATTTTGACGAATCAAGCTTTATCATTATGCCATTTCGTGAGAAAAAAAGATAATTGAAATCGTTAAAAAGCATTTAAAAGAAAAAGTTTTAATCTTTAAAATACCTTTCGAAAAATTAAAATGCCATGACTTTTCACAGTGTTATTCTTGTTTGAAATTATGCAAAATTTGGATATAAATTTTCCTATGTGATAATTTTGCTAAGCAGTGTATAAGTATGACATCCTCTGACAATGAGAGAAATAGGATTAATCGTTAATAGCAGTTTTTATCGCAACGTCGCACCATTATTGTGTTGATCGAATTACTACGAGCGAGATTTCCTCGGAGAGTTTAAATACCGTAAAAGTACACGATTAATTGTTACGGGAGAGCCGCGATTTTAAAACACGAGTTTCAGATGTGACGAAAATATTTCCACTGCGAATATTTCGTTATGAAATATTCATCTTGAATACACGTATTTTGCGGGATTAAATTTAATATGAAATAAAATAGTTTATTTTAAAGTAACGTGATCTTCGGTGGGTGAGAAGAGTTGTTAACAATCGCTAAATGGGAATATTAATAATAAAATATTAATACGGAGTCATTTTCACTGGGAAATACGGCAAATCTCTCTTTCACGCGAGATAAAACGGACAAAGCCCGTTACTCGGTAATTTGCAAGAAATATTGTAGGAAAAACGAGGAAAAGGAAACGACTGCTGAAAGAAACAGGGACTTACTGAATCGCGCGAAGTGCCGGAATTCGCGCTAGCGATGAATTTTAAAGCCTGTTACGGTTTATGAAGATAATTGCGATGAAACGGATCGATTGAACCGCTCTAATTAGTTGGATAGTGAGAGAGGCACTCTTTTTCTCTAACCCTACGGCACTTTCATCCCTCTCTCTCTCTCTCTCTCTCTCTCTCTCTCTCTCGTTCGGATTTGTAAGGAGAATTCGGTTGATATTTAGAGGGAAGACGAACTTGTCCGAAGGGTTGGCACATTGTGAGACAAGCCGGCGCTAATTGTAAAGTCAATTATGACATTTCCACGAATCCCTTTAATATCAGGCGTGGAAAGTAATGGCGGGACCTTTGTCATCTCTACCGTCGTCTCCACCCTTTAGTATTATTCTCTTCCTCTCCCTCTTTCCGCCCTTCTTCGCCCCTCTCTCTCTCTCTCTCTCTCTCTCGCTCTCTCTCGCTCTCTCTCTCTCTTTTTCTCTCTTGATTCGGTTGCCCGCCAACATGGGAACCTGGGAAAATTAAGTTACGCGTGCTAGTGACAGATGTCCGCGGTCGAAACGAATGGACAATGCGTGCTACTATACGCGCTCAAACTCTTTACGACGCTCTTCCGCATTGAAAATCATGATAAAGAGACGCGCACTCGAGGATTCGCCCGTCCGCGACGAGTAGCGGCTCTGAAAAGGTGGAAATAAAATTTTCCAAGAGCACGCGTATTACCGTCCCTCCCCGTTCTTCCCGGTAAGTCTCAGTAATCTTCGGGATTTCACAGAATAAAGTCCCGAGACATAAGCAATTTATAAATGGAACTGAAAAATTCGATGACGATCGCAAATGTGGACAGAGTACAGGATTGTTCAGGCTTGTATTCATAGTCAGTTCTTATGTTTAAGATCATCTTAAGAACAGTCTTAAATGTTCTAAACCAATTACAGAGTCGTATTAACATCTTATGATATTACTTAAGACGGTCGCTTGAAATAAGAACTGATTATGAATGGTTTTAAAATACTATTTCGATATTCAAGCAAATTCTTATTGGATAGGAATTATTACGGAGTAATTAATTTTAATCTGTTTGAGTGTCGAGATTTAAAAGTATTATAGCACTATAACTGCATTTAGCGGCGATTGCATTTAATTTCAATAATTATAATTATATTAAAGTGAACGTTACAAAGAAAAAAATGTTTCTTTAATACGTACGTTTGTTTGGCTTACATTCGCTTCACCAAAGAAATATTCTTTTTTATAAAATATTTTTATAAATTATTTCATTAAATAAAAACATGATTGTTTTGTAAATTATATTGTTTGACGGGAAAATAATTATCATTTGAAATAGTTATCAAAATAATCATCTCTCATTTGAAACAATTTAAATTTAATTTAAAGAAAAATTGTTGTTTGCCTTAATTAATTATTATTTGGAATGACCAAGCTTGTAGACTTTATTTTTTTATTTTATTTAAAGTAAACACTCATACATGTTTTTTGAAATTAAAATAATCATATTTGTTAGTTTAAACATTATATAGTTTGGTTGGATTATTTTAATTTCTTTGACTTCAATCAGATTTATTAAATCCAAAGAAACATTTTTCGGTAAATATTGACAAAAACGGAGACATCTCCAATCAGCTTGGTCTTGACATATGTTGTCAAGGTCACCTTCCTGAGTAATCTCCAAGAGGTTTTAGCCGTCGCTCGTTGTTCATTAAAAAGTTATTAACAAAATTAGTTTAATTCTAACTTTTTATTTAAACTTAAATTTTTAGTACATTTAGTATTTTTAGACTGTGCGTTATGTCACTAAAATTCGAACTTTATGTAGGGATCTTTGCTAATCTTTTTAAATCTATTTTTAGTATATTGTAAACTTGTCAAGTTTATGTGTATTTATTACTTAACAACACAAAATTTAAGTTGTAAACCTAAAAGTTGTGAGATTAAATAATAACGCGTGGGCAGGGGAGGGGCTCCGCACCTCCCCCTTCACCGCTTTATCCTAACCCAACCAAACTTCTTAATTAGGTAACGAATTAAGTACCCATCGCCTAATAGGTGCAAAATTTTTATTGTTAACTTATGTGGAAGTTGTAAGGTTGAGAAATAATGTTTGGACGGGAGGAACGTGCAGGAGGAAGGGCTTCGCCCAAGCCTTATTATTCAACCTCACAACTTCCACATAGGTTATAACAAAAATTTTGCATCTAATTAGACGTTGGATACTTAATTCGTTATCTAATTAAGGAGTTGGGTCAGGATAAAGCGGGGAGAGGGAAAGGCGGAACCCTTCAAGGTCAGTAGATGAACGACGAGAGGGGAAGGAAGATTTTCGCATGAGCGCCATTTTGGGGCCACGAAATGTGCGTGCGTGCGTGCGTGCATGTATACGAGAAGTAAAAGTGGAAGGTTAGGTTAGGTTAAATATTTTAATGAAAGCAACCGCCAGTTTGGGGCCAAATGTGTAAATATGAATGCGAAGACCTTCCTTTCCCTCCAGTCGTTTATCTACAGATTTTGACTTGTATCAGACTACGAATTGAAATTTTGAGATGAGTTAAGAAATTGCAATAATAATGTAAATATATGTAATATGTGATAATATTAGGTCATTAAGTATGAAATGTCCGATTTCGAATCAAAAATTTAATTTATCTCAAACAAAAAGCAGTTCAATTAATCGAAATATGAGCCTAAACTATCAACACAGTTTTGCCATCTTAATGGTAACTTGTTAATGTCGGCAGCAAAGAAGCCTGGAGGGCGAGAGACAATGAAATCGCGAAAGGCGTTTTTCACAGCTTCTTCAGAATTAAATGTTTTTTTTTTGCAAGAAATGATCCAATGCTTGAAAGACGTGGTAGTCAGTTGGTGCAAGGTCTGATGAATACGGTGGGTGACAGAGAATTTCCAAGTCCAGCTCCTGTAGTTTGAGCAATGTTATTTTTGCGACATGTGGTCGCGCGTTGTCTTGTAAGAGGATTGGCCTGTCTCTATTGACCAATCTCGCTGTTTAATCGCAAGCTCCCTCATCATTTCGTCCAATTGGTTGCAATAGACATTTGCTGTAATCGATTGACCAGGTCTCATAAAGCCGTAGTGGATAATGCCTGTGATGGACCACCAAACAGACACCATTAGCTTTTTTTGATGAATATTTGGTTTCGGCATATTATCTTTATCCAACCATTGTGCCGAACGCTTGCGATTGTTGAACAAAATCCATTTTTCATCACACGTAATAATACGATGTAAAAATGATTTGCCTTTATGCCGTGACAGCAAAGAAAGACAAGCTTCGAGACGATTTCTCTTCTAACGCTCGTTTAATTCATGCGGAACCCATCGATCCAGTTTTTTTACCTTGCCGATTTGTTTCAAATGGTCCAATATTGTTAGAATAGTAATGTCAAACCTTGCTGCTAAATCACGCGTAGTTTGAGATGTATCCGCTTCCACTACAGTTTTCTGCTCATCATTATCCACCTTGCTCACAGGTCTCCCTCGTGGCTCATTTTCAAGATTAAAATCGCCAGAACGGAACTTCTCAAACCATCGACGTACTGTGCGTTCATTAGTCACACCCTCGCCAAACACCTCGTTAATGTTTCGAGCTGTCTGCGATGCATTGGTTACACGGCGAAACTCATATTCAAAAATAAACGAATTTTTAATTTATTCATGGTTTCACAAAAATTGCTCTGAAACAGACAATTCGAAAGACAATCGCAAATCAAAATGTGCGTTTGAAGAAGTAATAATGCACCTTCACATTAAAAAAACCTAGAAGAGATATCGAGAGATGTCAAAGAGATATCAACTCTCAAACTCAGTACTTAAGGAAATCGGACATTTCATACTTAAAGACCTAATATAAGTAGCATGTGTAATAATATTTATAATTATATAAATAAATAAATATATATACATATAATGATGTAAGTAATAATCTATGATAAATAGATATATATAATATATATATATATATATACTATTAAATAAATAAATAAATCAGCAGCGGCAGCGGCAATCCTAGAGGCAGCATTGAAAAATGCTACTTTCTCTCTCATACACGCATGCTCGTTTCGTTTTCATCCATCCCTATCAATTCTAACCACACGACTGAAAGAGAAAAACAGAGATCTCCAAAATGCTATTTCTGCTTTTACATCTTTACAACGTTACATCTTTCAACCATAAATCTTATAATATACTGGATAAATCTTCTGACTAAAATCAAGGTTCGAATTGTTAGAGCGAGAGAATATTTTCTATCTCTATTTTTTTCCGTTGGAATGCGCAAGCGCGAGCTCAGCGCGGGCACAGTCGTTGCATGTATGTACATACGTAAATACATATACCCAGATAGGAAACTTTCGCAATAATTGTGTTAAGATGATTCTGCAAAACGCATATCTTTTGCTGAAATAGAATTTTATAATTATAACTTCTAATTATAAGTTCTAAATATTAACAAAATAATGACGCAAAGTTATGTAAAAATAAAAAGTAAAAAAATTTTTTTCTATTACTTTAATAATAATTGTACAATTTTATGCTGCAACGATTTTTACAATAATTACGAACTTAATTTCTGAAATGTATTTAATAATTATTGTGGTAAGATGAGTCTCACTAATGTTACAATTATACATATAAGAATTTATTTTAGGCATCAATTTTTTAAAGATTGCCAAATGTTATAATAATTAAATTTAGAATTACTGATTTTTAAATTTAAATATAGACTTATTATGCAATATATTATACATTATATTTTAAAACTAAAATGAAGCTAAAATTTTTCTGCATGCATTCCTATCTGGGTATACAACGCTATATTTAATGAAGCATAAATATATACAGGGTGTCCGGTAAAGATTGAATCAACGCTCGTAAGCAGATAGAGCGAACTAAACCAAGTCGAAAAGTTTTTTACCATTTTTCAATTTTCGCAATTGTTAATGAGTTATTAATTGTTAAAAATCGGAGGGAGGAATAGACAGCGCGATGCGCGAGACGTGAGAGCGGTAATGACAGCACGGACAGCGGCCCCTGTCCACCTCGCTGTCTATCCCTTCTTCCGATTTTTAAAATTAATAACTCGTTAACTATTGCGAAAATTGCAAAATGATACAGGACTTTTCAACTCAGTTTAGTTTGCTCTATCTGCTCACAAGCGTTGATTCAATCTTTACTGAACACCCTGTATATATATATATATATACATGGTGGGCCATTTTAATCTATGCAGTTAAAATTCTCTGCACCGAAGACAGATACCGAAAAATGGTTCAGACAAAAGTTGTTGGGGATGAAGGGGGTCACACAATGGTATTAGTGAATTTGACCTTCAAGGTCATTTTCAAGGTCATATGGGAGTTATGATGACATTTTTAAATGGGAACCCCTATTTTTTATTCCGGATTTGAAAAGAGCGGGAAATTTTACGTATAAAATGGTTATTTTGTAAAGGTCATTTCAAGGTCACTGAAGGTCAAATATGCGAAAATAGTTGAAATTGTATCCGTTCACATTGCAAGCATTTAAAAAAGGTTCAGATCACTTTCAGAGATGCAATGGTCTACCGAGCATGAACGACTTTGAAGGTACTACCGTTATCAAGGTCGTTGAAAGGTCAAAATCTCAAAAATTACTCAATTTTTTATAATTTTTGTAAGTTTTGGGCACAGTAAGTAAGTTTGTAAGTTTATCACAGTGCCACTCTATTGTTATTGTTATCATGTGCGATTATAACTTTAGCCACGAAGAAAATGTTCAAAGTTGCCTCCAGTTGCATTAAGGCATAAAGTTAAACGCATTTGGAATTGCCTTAAAACGTAATAGTACAATAAAATGACAACCGACCCTCTTGCGGAGTCTCGCATACGTAGAAATATTCTTCGCATTCGTATGCGACTACCGCGTACAATGCTCTACATACGTTTATTGCAGGTTATAGCTTGAATAGAGTACGTAATATGGGCACTGTATTCTACTAGTACGTTTTAAGGCAATTTATTATATTCTTTTAGTCGTGTACGATAAAGCGCTACTTAGTGTAGGAAAGTCGCGCACGATAAAACGCGGAAATCGTACTACGTTACATAAAATACATAATAATAATAGTATCAATAACAACAATACTTTCGACACACGGCTAGGTCTTATTAGTATTATTATTATTATTCTACGACTCTTCCGCGTATAATAATAACATTATAATGCTTAACGCATTTTCCCGCTTCCTGGATCAAAATAACTCATGATGAAAGTATCATAGGGACGTAATACATTTAATAAGGCCTTTCAGAAAACAGCTAGTATGAAGAACAGACAATCATTAATTGTTTAAAGAGCCACTACAGTCGTGGCCAGTCCAATTGCAGAAGCAACAAATATTGCTGATCTAAAATTGGCATTTACATTTCGTTGCGAGTACTGAATTAATCCTTACTCAATTATTCGCTGGAATACCTACCTGTTTCTATCAGTGTGTACATTAAAAGTACGTGTGATTAGTTATTCGATATTTCTCTTTTTTAGAGGTCGGTTTAATTTTAATTAACATTTCATTACTTCAGTGGCGCATTAAAATTAAACAGTCTTAAAAATGTCTGATTATACTCCCACTGAAATTGTTGACATGATAATGGTTTTAGGCGTATGCGATAACAATTATCGTGCTGCAGCAAGGCTTTATGCTGAACGATATCCAGACAGAAGACACCCTACAGATATAACAATGCGTAGTTTAAGTGGAAGAGCTCGTGATGGGCATTTTACTCGCCAGCGCAGATGCCACGAGTACAACGAAAATGACCCTCGCGTTGTAACTATTCTTGCAGCTATACATCTTGACCCTCATATCAGTAGTCGTCAGGTTTAAACAGAAATTGGTATACCAAGAAGAACATTTTTAAGAATCTTAAAAGTTCTTAAATATCATGCGTATCACATAACGTTAGTGCAAGAATTAAAGGAACGTCATATTCAACAGCGAATTGAATTTTGCCAATGGGCTTTGCAGACAGTAGAGAATAGTCCAGAATTTTTTAGGTTTGTTCTTTTTCAGATGAAGCTAAATTTTGTAGTGATGGACAACTGAATAAGCACAATTGCCATTTCTGGTCAAATGAGAATCCTCACTGGCATCGATCTGTAGACCATCAAAATCGCTGGAGTCTTATGGTGTGGTGTGGAATTATAAATGGATATTTAGTCGGTCCTTATTTTTTTGAAGAAAATGTCAATACACTAACTACCTACTTGGAGTTGATAAGAGATCAGTTGCCAGACTTATTGGATAATGTAGATTTGGATACAAGACAAAGAATGTGGCTTCAGCAGGATGGTGCAGCACATTTCGCAAGAACCGTACGGGAGTTTTTAAATGAAAGGTTTCATGAAAGATGGATCGGACGAGGAGGTCCCATTAACTGGCCTCCATGCTCACCTGATCTCACATCCCCTGATTTTTATTTGTGGGGTTATTTAAAGAATGTTGTTTATCAACAACGACCCACAACTCGAGATGATATGCAAGACCGCATTCGTCAAGCGTGCGCAGCAATTCCCAGACAGACTTTGCTAAACATCGTTCGACATTTCCAAATGCGATTAACTTTATGTCTTAATGCAAATGGAGGCAACTTTGAACATTTGCTTCGTGGCTAAAGATATAATCGTAATAACATAATAACACTAGTGAGAGGCAAGGGGACTCACTCTGATAATCAAGCACCCCGAATAGTGAGAGGCAAGGGGACTCACTTTGATAATCAAGCACCCCGAAGGGAACATAATCCTATTACGTCCACGTCGTTGTTCCTGGATAGTGCTAAACATAGGAAACTTATGACCCTGGAAAAAATGAGGATCATTATTGGGTGGTCGGTTTTATCGAGCTTTAAATATCTATTCAACTTCCGTAATTCAGAGTAAAAGGTTCATGTCCAAAATTTACAAAAATTATAAAAAATTGAGTAATTTTTGAGATTTTGACCTTTCAACGACCTTGATAACGGTAGTACCTTCAAAGTCGTTCATGCTCGGTAGACCATTGCATCTCTGAAAGTGATCTGAACCTTTTTAAATGCTTGCAATGTCAACGGATACAATTTCAACTATTTTCGCATATTTGACCTTCAGTGACCTTGAAATGACCTTTACAAAATAACCATTTTATACGTAAAATTTCCCGCTCTTTTCAAATCCGGGATAAAAAATAGGGGTTCCCATTTTAAAATGTCATCATAACTCCCATATGACCTTGAAAATGATCTTGAAGGTCAAATTCACTAGTACCATTGTGTGACCCCCTTCATCCCCAACAACTTTTGTCTGAACCATTTTTCGGTATCTGTCTTCGGTGCAGAGAATTTTAACTGCATAGATTAAAATGGCCCACCATGTATATATATATATATATATATATTATATACATATATATATATATATATAATTTATATATATATAATTTATATATTTTTATTTCTACCATACAACTATTCGACGTTTAAAAAAGTTATATTTAGAAAAAATTGAAAAAAAATTATTTGTCGAGATTCGAACCCGCAACCAACTTAACCTCGAAAAGTTACGAGTCTAGCGCGCTGCCGCCGCGCTACAGACGCTTCGATAAAATAATCTATTGCACTAGCTTATAATGAGTTAAGATTTTTTAATCTTGATTTTCTCGTGAATTCTTGAAAAACGCGTCCTATCCTTTTACTCTATAATGTTTGACGTGAATACCTATCGATACAATGAATTTCATTAAAATCGATTGGTATCACGTCGTGGACTCCCCTTGTAAAACAGAAAAACAACGCAGATAGCCAAGTCTGCCGAAAGCAGATAATGTCAAGTGTCTGATATCATTTGCTGTCAATAAAAATTCTACAAATTTGGTACAAATGTTGTTATTACCAATTAAGTTATCAAATTGGTACCAAAAATCGAGCAGATACTGTTCATAGAATCTGACAGCAAATTGACGGCAAAAATCGAGCAGGATCTGATAACTTGACTTGATGTCAGATTGTTGACAGAAACCGAGCAGAATCTGCGCGCGTGCAATCTGATGGCAGATTGGTAGCAAAAACTGAGCAGAATAATCTCTATTAAGTGAACTCGCAAACTTGCATAAGTTCCACTTACGCCGCTAGGAGTCGCAAAGACTATACGCTTTCGCGTAAGTAAAATCCGTTTGATTTGAATATATATACAAGCTTAACATTAGTGTCTAATCTAATTGAATCACGAAATTGATTCAAGAATTAAATTTTGAGAATATAATCAATGTTGGTCTCAGTGACGATTCTTCGCGCATATACACGTTGAATGTAATTTCACTGAAATATCTAACTTATGTGTGGGTACTGTCTTAATTTAAATATATATAGGTTTAAAATATCGGAGTACACAAATTAATTTAATCTAATTTAATAAATGTATTAAAATCTCAGAATCTACATATGCTGTTAGTGAAATAATAATTTTTAAAGCTAACATTTTTTCAAATATTAACACATTTGTAAAACGAATGTGTGCTGCCTGAGAATTGTCAAATGCTAAAGATTCTGGTCCGTTTCTGCTGCCAATTTGCCTTTAATTCCTTTTAAATCCCTTTAAATCCCTTTAAACATATTTAAATGTACATTTATATTATTATGGCCAAATACTGCAGATTCTGCTCGGTTTCTGCTACCAATCTGCCGTCGGATTGCGTGCGTACAGACCCTGCTCAGTTTCTGCCGACAACCTGACGTCTAGTCAAATTATCAGATTCTGCTCGGTTTCTGCCGTCAATCTGCTGTCAGATTCTGTGAACAGGATCTGCTAGCAAATTGTAAGTCTACTGCGGATATAACGGATGCCAATTTGCTGACAACTTTTGTGGGAATCGGTTGCCAATCTGCTGGCAAATTTGACGCATTTTGCTATCTGGGTACTTTCTATTAGGGAGAAAGGTCTTTCTTTTGCGCTATATCGTTACCAGATGTCAAACTAGCCGGTCCCGTGAGTCACAAGTGCGCAAAAAATGCTTTTAATGCTAGACATAATTTATCGTCAGAAAAAAGGGCAGCGAAGGCATAATTTACAGAAATTGTGTAGACCAGATGTCTTTTATTACCTGTCTCTCTCTCTTTTTTTTCGTTACTTATTGAATGCCGAGAAAGATAGAACGATGTCTCTCAGTTGATTGGTCCATTCAGAAAGTACAACTTCCGACAACTGTTCGGCCAATCAGCGGTTGCGTCGCGACTAGCGTCCGCCCCACTCCGCATGCATGAAACTCGGCCTGCGAACATCGCGCCTTGTTAGTCGCAGACTGATAGCGAACGTGTTTCGTCCCAATGGAAAGTTTTTGAAGGTTGCTGAAGCAACTTTACGCTTTGAAATAACCTCGCTCCTAAGGGGGCATAAGATATCGTCATTTGGTCATATTGTCTCGACAGAGATCAGATGCCAAGAAAATTAAGAAGAAGCGCTGTAACAGAGTACAAAGTTGAGTTGTCCTACGTCGCGCAACAAGATGGAAGTGGAATTCATATTTGTGATGCAAGAAATCTACACGCAACTGGAGAATCATCTTGGCCCGAACGTCGGGACATTGTTCATCAAACACATCTGCAGCAAGAGGGACAGCATATTTACGGCGTTCAAGAGGGTCCTGATCGAGAACGGGGCCGAATTCCCCGACTTCTTCATGACGACTCTGCTCAGAATAGTACACCACACGAGGCCGTCGAAGTTCACGAGCAAGCAGGACGAGCTGGCGCTTAAGTTCCCAGTGCTGGTGTTACCGAACGAGGGTCCACGTGCCGAGGCTAACGAGGCCAAGGACGAGGAGATCGTCAACGACGTTATGGCCTCCCTAGAGGCGTTCGCGCCGTCTAATAAGAAGCAGTCAGCGAACACTGAGGCGAGTAGCGATAAAATCGATGAGAAAAATGGCGGAAAAAAGAGCAAGCAAGGAAGGAAAAGCAGAAGCAGGTCGAGAGTCAGGAGGCGACACAGATCTAGATTGCAGGGTCGCAAAGAGCGACGCTCCAAGTCCAGATCGCATTCCAGATCGCGGACGCGACCGAAGCCGCGTCTTGGCAGAGATCAGGTGCCAAGAAAAATTGAAGAAAAAGAAGAACGCAGCCATGGATACACCATCGAGTTCTCGCTTGATGTTTGATGAGGAGGACGTCAACGGTCTGATGCTCTGCAGCAAGCACCTGCAGGACGAGATGCTGATGAAGATCTTCTGCCATGTCGATTACGAGACTCTGTTGAGCTGTCAGCTGGTATGCAAACGCTGGAGGATGCTGATTGGAGAAAGCAAGGTCTGGCACAAGAAGAGGACCGAGGCAGTGTTGGCCAGATTGTTATATGAATGTGAACAGCTGCAGCTCGAGACGATGAATGATGAATTTCTATTTGAAGTTACGCGCAGAGAAAACCGCAGAGTGAGCTCAATGATTCTTTAATATGGCTGCGTTTAACTGACGCAATTATTATAATTCAGTTTGATTTTCTGCTAAATAATATTTGGCTACATTTAGTAAAATGTAAATTTTACTGTTCTAAAATTAATGTTCTAAAATAACACAGCCCCACAAAAAAAGTGGTTTGTCCGACCAGTATATCCTTATGTATTTTGATCCGCTGAATCCGAATCCGAAGTCAGAATTGTCATAGAGGCTTTTTTTCACCCCTACAACCTAACTAACCTAACTTTCAAAAAGTCCCACAAAAAAAGTCGTCTATCCTTTATTCAGTCTGGGAATAATACAGAAAGCTTTCTTATTCCGACATACCATGTGCGCACACAACGGAAGAAGAGAGAGTTAGTAGATAAAAGTGAATATATATATAATATAGAGTGCGGTGATTCCGCGCTAGTTTCATTTAAATTTCTCTATTGAATTTAAATAATGAAAGATAGAATAAAAATAAAAACTTAATATAGCTTATAATTTATACTCAGGAGTAAACGAAGGAAACAACATTTTTTCTGTGGATTATAATTCCAACAATTAGAGTATAATTTTTATACATATTAATTATAAATTATGTTAACTAAATTTAATGACAAATATTTATTTTAATGAATATTAAGATTTTTAAGAAACAAAAAGTTGCTTAGTTTTTATTATTTTTTTTAGTTCTGTTTTGACTTCTACAGTTGGGAAACAACTACCTTAATAGTTTATCTTAAAGATTAAAAAAAATGGCCGCGATTTTTACAAACAAGTCACGAAAATTTTGTTTTCTTACTAAGTTTTTGTACTAGAAAAATTAGTTAAAATTAAAATTTTGGCATAATTGAGGTTCCGGCGATAGGCACATATGTGCTGAATAAGCCTGCAAAATTGCAGACCGATTGGTGAAATCGTTTTTCACCAATCGGTCTGCGCCAGTTGTAAAAATGATGTTTCGAGAAAACCGCGTTTAAAGTTTCTTGTAGTGAAAATTTATGAAAACCGTACAACTAATCAGCGATTCCAGCTTTATGTAGAATTCCTTCTACTTCCTCGAACAATTCTTCTGCAGCTGATTTAGCATCCCTTCGAGCTGTACGGGCTTCTTTTGAAGCATCGGAACTGCGCCGGTTCGCTCTGCGTACGCGCGAGCTGTCGTGTTCCTCGACGAACTGCAGATTTTCTGGACCAAGTATGATGCCCATTCCTTCCATAATTTTTAAAACAGGACTGTCGCCTTCATTAAACGTATGTGCAGCAATCTGTGTTGCAATTTCCAATATTGCCTTGCCGCAAATATGTGTTAGGTGCAAGGTTCTAAATGCAAGAGTTAAAACTCTCACTTGTTATTTAGCGCATTGGAGCTTAGACACCTTTTTATTATATTTTAATAAATCATCTGTCGACAATATAGACTATATAGACGCAGGTATAAATCCGAACCAGCTCCTCCGAGTGAATCGCGGCGCGCAGGTCGTAACAGTGGGTCCAATGTTGAGAGACGGGCCGGGTTTTCTCGCGCATGCATGTCAAATAAGGCTTCAGTAAGTATCCATTAGTACAGAAAAGGGATCTTTAATAACCCATGCAAATTTTTTTATAAATTTATAAAAAAATTATTAGATTTTATCTATATTTAATACGCATACAACGAAAAGGAAGATGAATTATTTACGACATAAAATATACGTTTAAATTAAAGTATTTTATTTGGCGGAATCTCACAGAATATTAACATTTGATGCGAGGATAAGGAAAACCGCTAAAAACCTTACCAATATTCATCAAATAAAAATAAAATATACTTGTAAACTCAATTTAATATCCAAATAAAAATAATATTAATATTTGTTTTAAAAAGATTGAAAATATTTTAAAATAATATAAAACTCTAATTTATGTTAATTAATTATTTAATAATTTTCTTTTTAATTTTATTTTCATGTTATTTCATTTTAGTTGTAGACGATTATTTTTAAAAGTGCACATTTTCTTTTTACTTGATTATTAGTCGTTTAAAAATTTTACAATAATTTTAAAATATTTTCTATCTTTACGAAACAAATATTATTTTTATTTTCATTTTTATATTAAATTGAGTTTATAAGCTTATTTTATTTTTATTTGATGAATATTGGTAAGATTTTCCTTACCCTTGCAATAAATGTTGGTATTCTGTATGAGTTTCTGCCAAATAAAATATTTTACTTTAATTTAAATGTGTTTTATTTCATAAATCATTCACCTTTATTTCGTTGTATACGTATTAAATAGAGATACGTATACAACGTATTAAATAGAGATAAAATATAATAATTTTTTAATAAATTCATAAAAAAATTTGTATGGGTTGCTAAAGATCCCCTTTCTATATTAATAGATACTTTACTGAACTCTTATTTGACGCGCATGCGCGAGAAAACCCGGCCCGTCTCTCCACATTGGACCCACTCGCATTTCGTGTCTGAAGCCAGTCGTAGATAGTTCAGTATAGTTCAGTTCGACTAAGAGAAGCTCGTACAGAAACCGATACGTGCGTAGCTAGCGACTCAGGGTCTGATACCCCTAAGCGTTGTCGCAAATCAACTTCATCGTCGACACAGAGCATCAATCCCCAGGCTGCCCCAGACATTGTCACGATTACTTAGACGTATGATATACAGATTTTGTGTTGTGACTCAGAGCATCACGCTCTCAGGCGTTGTTTCGATACATAAACTCAGGACATTAAATCCCCAGGCGTTGTCACGAGCCAAAGGTTTCGTGTACAAATTTGTGGATATTGATTTGTGAACATTGTGAACATTGTGAACATTGACAATAAACAATTAAAAATAAAACTACGGTGTGAATCTTAAATAAGATTTACGTCGAGCTATAACATTTTGGTGCCTCCTGTGAGGTTCGAGCCACTGGACTGGAAGGATTGAACTATCGTCCGAGTGCGAGATTTAAACAAGGATACAGACGACCATTCCCACTGTGCCGAGCTCAAATCCACAACTAATAAATCAAGGACAATATTCATTAAATATATTAGAAATAAGTACGAGCATATCGATTCGATATCTCAATCGCTATCATGTCTGAGCGCGTTAAACTTCTTATACAGAAGCGAACTTCACTAAAGTGGCAAATTACTAATTTAACTAATCTTATCGATAAAGGGAAATTGGGTAATACTGAATTAAAATTACGGATAGCGCATTTAACCAATTTGCATCACGCATTCAAAGAGCACAATGACGAGCTCGCGATATTAGATCCTGATGACGTACATCAAGAAGAATTCGCTAATATACAAGAGCAATTCTGTACTCTCGCGGCTAAAGTCAAAAACATTTTAAATACGACAAACTTGTCAAGTGCCGGTAGTTCGAATAACGAGCTTCGGATCGAAGATAGCGCGTCCGTATCTTCAGACTCTAGGCGACGGTTTAAGCTGCCAGTGGCACCTTTATCAACGTTTGACGGGAAATATGAAGGGAAGCGAATGTTAATATCGCGACATCTTTCGTTAATTTTAAATCTGCCCACACTCGATAAGGAATCTGCCGACGGTTTATACAGGCTCGCCGACGATACACAGCAGCATCTCGCTTCGTTGAATGCGTTAGGAGTCAACGTCGGTTCCGAGATAATAGTGCATGTTATCGAAAATAAGTTACCGAGGACTACTTTGGAAAGGTGGGAGGCGTCTCTCGAAAGAGACGAATTTCCATCTCTCGAGTTACTATACGAGTTTCTATACAAAACCGCGGCTTGCGCGTCAAAGAGAGAGATGTTGGAACTATCCGAATCCGAGAAAGGAAAGGGCGAACCTCCGACAAAAAAGAAACGCAGGCATCCTTCAAATCAGGCTTTCATTTCCAACGCGTCTCGAAATTGCATAGCGTGCAACATCAAATGCCACCCACTGTATTTATGTGACAAATTCAAACAACTCTCAGTTCCTAAGCGTATCGAGACGGTAAAAAACGCTAAGCTGTGTTATAATTGTTTACGGTCACACCTTGGCAAACAATGCAAGTTTTCTAATTGCACAATATGCCAGAAACGTCACAACACTCTTCTACACCTCGAAAAACACTAGCCAAAATAGCCGTCCACTAGCGAAAATAGCGCGACGCAATCCGAAGCCATTAAGCCGGAATGACTAGAAAACTTAACCGGGGGCAGAGCAATGAATTTCACAACATTAGGTGCTGTTTTTACATCGCAGTTATTAACAAGCGTATTCATATATGTTTACGACAGTCGGCATAATCTCATTATGTTGAAAGGCAACAACAAATCCGAATATGGCGTGGTCAAATACATTACTATGCGCATGCGTAGCGCAGTTCAATTACGATTAAGTGATTTCCGTTCTTTCTTGATTTCACTAAAGTTGTAGATTCGATCTCTATCTCTATTGTAAGTCGCACGTTATTAAGAATAAGTTATCTCTGTTCTCAACACAGTAATTCTGTACCAGATTTTGTACATTCATATTACAATTTAATTATTGCACAAAGCACGGTTCTGTGTACCAAATAAAGTTTTGTTTGTACCATGTATCATTCTTTTTCATTCAATTGAGATACACCTTTTAAGACATTAAATGTCGGCCTTTATTAGACATGTGTGCCACTGCAAGTTTTATTTCAGAATCTCTCGTGAAACGATTAAGTATACGTTCGACGTCGCAATCGATTCCGATCAGCACGATTAACGCCACGAATTCCTCGTCCAAGAGCATAGTACAAATTACTATACAGTCAATACGTAGCGGTTTCCGTAAAGATTTAACGTGTTTGACATTACCATCTATCGCAGACTTAGTTCCGTCTGAAGTTTTCCCTCGAGATTCAATAAAAATACCGCCGAATCTTCATTTAGCTGTCCCGAATTTTATATACCACGTCCGATCGATCTGTTAGTTGGTTCCGGTGCGACGTTATCATTGTTTTCCGTCGATCAAGTAAATCTATCGGAAGGCGGTTCCGACAAAAATGTATCTACAAAAAACCCGACTAGGTTGGATCGTTGCCGGCACCACAACAACGCGGGCTTCGATGAAGACACCATCGTGTAGTCTAACATCTTTGGAAGCTCAAATAATCAAATTTTGGACGATCGAAGAAGTCGCGAATGAAAGAGTCAAATCGACGGATGAGATAGAGTGCGAAACTCACAAAGCAAAACTAGCTATATTAGAGAAAGAAAATAATTATTGAAACCAAATGATTGAAAATGTCGTCTTAAAAAAAGCTACATTTTCTACAGAACTGAAGCCTATGGAGGCTAAATTAAATTATTGGGAAAGAAAACGTTATGCTTGTAATACATGTTTTAATGAATAAGTAGTAAATAATGTTTTTAAAAATAAAACTTCAGTTCTGTTAAATTTTCAAGAAATTTTTTTATGTTTGTATTTTCTTATGTTTCAAATATGTTAAATTCTAATAAGAAAAAACTACATTTTTTTTCATTTAATTTTACTTTTTTAATATTGTGATGTTAATTATCTTTAGGTTATATTTGTAAGAACAGTTATTAATGATGTAATTATTTAATAATGTTATTATTGGAAGAAAAAATAAAACAAGTTTATAATTTTGCAGTTACTGATTATTGATATTTCTATTAAAATTCTAAACAAATTAAATTTATTTATACAACAGAATGTTCACATATACTTATTTACATATATATAAAGGGATGCTCTTGGAAAAAAGGTAAGAAAAATTGTTATATGTAAGCATAATAAATAAAAAAAACATCTTCAAACTAAAATTTTTTATATACATTCTAAAATACATGATTAAAAGGCTATTAATGAAATATAATTATTTGAATTACTGAAAATGTCTTGCAATAAACTGTGTTCTATAAACAAGACTATTAATATTATGGGAAATTTCGTGTAAATTTGCAGTTATTATTAATTTGCGTTATTATTAATTTCTTCTCTAAAATCTTTATTTGAATAATTTAAATTTATATGCAAATTCCATAAAACAGTGGTCGCATAAATAATAGCAATACTATTTTCTAAATTGTTCTTTAATCCTCTTGAAAGACATGAAAATTTCCTTTTTCAACGTTCCAACGTTTCCAACGTTCAAAACTTCTTTCTGTAATATTTCTTGTTTATACATGACTTCTATTATAATTTCTTTGCATTTTATTTATGGTATTTGACACAGGAATTAATAAATATGGCTTACAACCGTAGCCATTGTTACCCAACAGCAAACCTAAATATCAAAGATATAACTTTGTTGAGTTAAAAGGATATTAGTTGATTAAATTTAAAAAAATTAATAAAATGTCTGAAAAATTTTTATCATACCTCTGATTTGATCTTCTTCAAAATAAAGTTTTAATACACTCTGATCAAAACATGTTTGATCGTGTGTGCTACCAGGATGTCTAACATTCATAAATAAAAATTCTCCTCGGAGTCCAACAGCTGCCTGAAAATTTTAAATATTTTACATGTAATATTCATTGTTTTTTCTATATAATGTTTCAATGATTACTATAATGTTAAACGAAAAGAATCGTTTTCTACATCTAAAAAGTTCTGGAAAATTTCTTGTACATTTGCTATTTTAATTAATGTTCCATCGATGCATGCTGCAACATTAGGAAAATTTTCTATTTTATAAAATTTTCTGATGTTGTATACTTGATCTTCGACCGTTCGAGGAAATTGTACATATTGATTTAATTTACAGGCAAGTGCAATTGATACCCTTTTAATACATGTGTAAACTGTACGTTGGCAATACTCATGCAAATCACCTATGACAGCCTGAAATGAAAAAAAAAGGCATTAATTGCTTTCATTATAAAGTTCATTAATTGTTTTACTATGTTGTGAGAGACTTACTTGGTAACTCCCAGATGCATAAAATCTAAGAGCCATGAGTAATTGAATTACTGGAGATACTGGCAAACCTCTATTATTAGCTTTCTGTAAATCTGCTTCTATTGGTAATAAATAATACATAATTAATTCTTTTGAAAATCGAAAGCACATTAGAAAAGCTTTTTTATAAAAGTATTCAAATGCATTAAACCGATCCCTTAAATATCGTTTAGGAATTCTCATTTGAACATGCTCTTTTCTGTCTATAAATGCCAGAAAGTCTTATATGTCTTCAAAGGCAATTTTCATATTAACCTGAAATAAATAATAATTATTAGTCTTATTATTTTAACAGAACAAATATATGAATATATAAAAATATTTAGTGCAATTATATGTAAATGTTAAGTATATTTGATATTTTTTTCAGCAAAATACATATTAATGTGAAACAGTAAAAAATTTATTTATTTATTTAAGTTTATGTGCAATAAATTTAACCTATTATAAAATAGGTTTAATAAAAATAATATCAAAGATATTAAAAGCTGGTTCTCAGTACTTGTAATTTATTAAATATTTTAATTTGCTTTGATTAAAACAAAAGACGCAGTATCAAACTATTTATTTCAGCAAAAAATATTTTTTTAAGTAATAATAATGCAAATTTAAAAAGGAAGATTTTTAAACTTATTTAAATTAGAAATTAAAATGTATGTTGTAAATGAAAATTTGCTGCAAAATTTATATAGCAAAATTGTGATAGATATTATAATACGGATAGATACGAACAATATTAGATATAAGATTAATATAAATAATAAATAAAAATGTAGATAAAAATTAGTAATACATAAATTTTAGTTGTACCTTTTTCCTATTTTCATTCATTGCGAAATTTTAATTTCAATTTTAATTTTTAATTTTTTTAAATTTTCTTAATTTTGTTTTTACTTTTTGGTTATCTAGCTTTCTTTCTTTTTCCTTTTTGTTTTCCACAAACATGAACTGTGAAAATCTAAATATAAATCTACTATCTAAAATGAATTAGGTACACGAAACAAAAGAATGGTTGAAATCTAGAAACTGAGTATCAAGTGCTGAGTATTGAGTATGACTCGACTATTACTTCGAGCCATAGTACGATTACCGTTTCGGAACTCCGACGTTCGCATCGGTGAATCGCGTACCATTGCACTTAAACGACCATCTTCATTAGAGCGTAAACGGGAATCCGACTTTAAAACTTGAATATACTCGAGTAATCAACGAGTATAAAAAATTAGGGCATATGTCCTTAGTGGAAACACGACGGATTTTATATGCCGCACCACACGGTAATCAAAGAATCAAGTAACACGACCAAGATGCGGGTCGTGTTCGACGCATCGACCAAGTCGTCTAATGGCGTATCATTAAATGACATTTTGATAGTAGAACCTACGATACAGCGCAAGCTTTTTTTTGCATTTAATTCGATTTCGCACATGGAACTATGTAATTACCGCGGACATTGAAAACATGTACCGGCAGGTATTAGTATAACCGTCGATTCCAAAGGATATTATGGCACGACAATGGTGAGATAAAAACATTTCAATTAAACACGCTCACTTTCGGCGTCTCGTCAGGCCCCTTTCTTGCAATTCGCACTGTCCAAAAACTCGCGGATGACGAGGGTCATGCGTATCTTAAAGCGCCAAAGGCTCTTAAAGAGGAGCTATATGTAGATGATTTGTTGTTCGGTGGCAAATCCATCGATGAAGTCCGAACCGGTTCGGGATAATTGCACTGTTATCACGATGCGGTTTTTCCATCCGACAATGGGCTTCTAACGATATACGCGCAATCAATGATTTACCGAATAGTTCACTACATGCAAATTACAAGTTGTCACGCGATTATTCTCTAAAAACATTGTGTACTTCATGGTGCGCTCGCTAGGACAAAATTCTATCCGAAATCGCGAAAATCTACGATCCGTTAGGACTTTTGGGTCCCGTGGTTTTGTTTGCTAAATGCCTAATTCAAGGCATTTAGAGATGCGGTGTATGTATATTGGGACGAATCAGTTTTACAACACATTTATACCGAATGGTTGAAATTTATTTTGCGAATTGCGTTAGATTCAGTAAATCGAGTTACCTTCGATCGTAAGATACTGTTAGATGAGTATTGTGACATTCAAATACACGGATTTTGTGATGCCAGTAACACTGGGTATGGAGCATGTTTGACGTCCGGTCAGTCGGAACAAATGAACAAATTATTAGCAGATTACTATGCGCGAAATCTAGAGTAACACATTGAAAATCATTACCATACCACGACTAGAACTCTGCAAAGTATTAATGTTAGCTCGTTTGTATCGCGAAATTAGCAGTGCCACAAAGTTTGTACCTAACAAAGTAATTTTTTGGTTTGATTCAACAATTGTCTTGCATTGGCTAAAAACTCCTCCTCATCCGCTCAAAACATATGTCACGAATCGTGTCGTGGAGATCCGAGAACTCGCGGAATCGGTCGAATGACGACATGTTATATCAAACGATAATCCAGTTGACGCTATTTCAAGAGGTCAACTACCTCACACTTTCCTTCAAAACGAATCCTAGCGAATAGGGCCATCGTGGTTGATCAGCGATGAGGGCGATTGGCCCAGCGAAACCTTCCAGCCAATAGACTATCAACATGGCAACACATAACCAATGTTTATCAAGACTTCTGAGCTCGCTGAAATCTTGAATATTTGAGCGAACTCCAGAAACATGCCAAATGGTACAAGGACGGCCCAGAAATAAAGATTGGAACAATGATGCTCATCAAAGACAAAAATCTTCCTCGCTCACAATGAGCGCTGGGCAGAATTATCAAGCTATACCCCGGCGAAGACGGCATAATGAGAGCAGCTGATGTCAAAACGACCTACGGAGAGGTCAAAAGAACAACAAAGTGTCTTTGTCCACTTCCGGTCGAACAATAATTAAACATGCTCACATTACACTCATGCGATTACGACAATATTCATACGTATCATATTGTAATGTGTACCAAATACGAATGCGAAGATCGATCATTATTGAAATATGCAACTTAGCTCTATAACACATACATAACGAATACGTAAACGTTATAGTAGTAATTAATCGGTACTTTCTTAACGGGGGGAGCATGTTGCGGTCGTGCACGACAGACTAACAAGGGGACTATCAACCCTAGTAACAATGGATTTTTTTTATTTTTACATATATTGTAGAGAGTGTCTCCCTGTATACGTCGGTAAGCGGAAAAGTCGCAACGGGCCTTAGTTTACGAAAAAATTAAGTTGAAAATTTACGAGTGCTAGAAAACCCGGGACGTTAAAATAATTTTCACATCAAGCGGCGTGGAGCAGTGACGAGTGCCAGTGACTCGTACGGTGTCGATCCGAGTTCGAGACCCGTTATTTTTCTTTATTAAGTTATAAATGTTCGTATAATAAATCGTGAACTATATATACATATTATTTATAAATATTGACAATTGCAAATGATAATTTGTCTACCAATAATTTAATTAATGACATTGTTTTTTAATTAACTATTATAATTTAAAGTATCGCAGCAAATTTTAAATAAAATATTTGTATTTAACGATTTTAACATTGTTTTACATTAATCATAATATTTTGGTGGAGATCAAATGGATTTTTCCGTTACTTTTTCGTTTTGATGCATCCTTTTGCTACCTGTAGAGTTGTGTCCTAACAATAGGACCCTACAGGCTGCTACAGGCATCTCATCTTTGTTTAAAAGAGTGGGGATTCTAACCGTCAGCGGTCAGCCGGACCTTGATGAAAGCTTATAGACTTATATAATAGCCTGTACGTTCTTATGGGCCATTTTGCGCCGGGACCAAAGGATAGAGATAGTCTGTAAGTCGTGCTCTCTCTCTCTCTCTCTCTCTCTCTCTCTCTCTCGCACACTACGAAGAATGGGGAGGAGTACGAAGGGGAATCGCTATGGAGACGCATAGCAACTTCTTCTCTTCGCATCCCCATCACCTCGCATGTTAGAAAGAGACATAACTATTTACGCTATTGCTCTCTCTTTCTAGTGTTGACCCCAATCTCTTTCACGGAACGCGTCTATGGGTGAAAGCATCTGCATCGTTCAGTTTCATTCGTACAGTATTCTTATAAGAACGTAAAAGAAGCATTGTAAGAAAGAAGCGTGTGCAAAAAAATCAAAATGGAAATTGACGACAAATTAAGGGGTGAAATAACAAATGCATTAAAATATTGTGAAAGTTTATTAAAAAATAAAAATCTTCTAACAAATACATCTCCAGAAGAGATTTCTTCTTCTTCTATCGCAATGGGAGAGGAATTTTTTAATGCAATAGTTAATATGTTAGAAGAAAGAAAAATAATTGAAGAAGAAGAGTTTATTGTTTCAGATGAGATTGATGAATTGCAAGAATATGTGGATGTAAGTTTTGTTTTATTTATATCATCATTATTTTCTTAATTTTTTAATGCCTATGAAAGTAAACTGTTATTTTGTTTGCAGTGCATAGGTTTACCGGACGATGACGACGATTTTGTTGCAGAAGAATTTACAGCAGCACCTTTTGAATATATCCCTTTATGGTATAAAGAAAAAGCAGTCGCTTTAGCAGCTGCTCATCCGAAATGGAGCCTCAAGAGTTTACAAACGCATGGACTTGCTCGTTTAAAACATAAAGAACATCTGTATCGATGGAAAGAGGATGTAAAACGAGGAGGGACTCATTTTGATAAATGGTACTCCATCGACCACGAAACATATGAACGATTTGTAAAAGCTAGGATGAATATGGAGCAGGTAAAATATTATAATTTTAAAATAATGTAATTTTTGCAGACGATAAATGTAAAAAGTATAGTAACAAGTGAAAAAATAAAATAAAATATATAAGAATAATTCTATCTGTTTTTAGGTATCGACGAGAACGTTACAACAGTGGGCAATGAATGCAGCTTTCCCTTTTCTGTCGGAAAATTTTAATTTCGTTGCCAGTACAGCTTGGGTGGAACGATTTAAAAAAAAGCACAAGATCAGGCAGCGGAAAATAACGAAATATACAAGCCACAAAGAATTTGTTACGATAGAGGAAGTACTGGCAGCTGCAGAAAAATTTCAAGTACAAACGAAAACACTTATTCGTAATTACGATCCTAATTTTGTTATTAATACGGATCGAACTAGTTGTCAGTACCAATACCAATCAACGTATAATAGATCGCTTGCCGCACAAGGATCAAAAACTGTTTTTGTGACCAAACGAAATTTGAGTAATATTACTCATTCTTACACGGCACAGTACACGTTAACAGCATCAGGAAAGATTTTTCCATTTGTCTTCTTATGCATGCAAGAACCGTCCGGAAAGTTTGGTCCTAATGTGCAGATCAAAGTAGACGAGTTGAGCAATAAATTCAAGAACGTTGTTGTTACTTGCACAAAATCTGGCAAATTTACAAAGGAAATTTACAAAACATTTTTGGAAACTGTTGTGGCTCCTTATGTACAAAAAAATAATTTTGTTTTAATTATTGATTCATGGGGAGGACAGACATATTTAACTCTTCACGATATCATCTTTGAAGACAAAAAGGGAGCACCAACATGCACTCTGAAAATAATTCCACCCAAGTGTACTTCACTTTGTCAACCCTGCGATGTTTATTTTTATCGGCAGATTAAAATTTTTATTAAAAAGATCCAAAATGCCTCCGACTTATTAAAGGAACAACGAGAAATTGCTTCGAGGGAAGATGCAATCAAAATACATTCTTTAATTTTACATCAATTAAGCGCTCCAGATTTCATTCCAATGATCCAATATACATGGTTTGTTTCAAAATTGACCGAAGAAAGAAATATTTTTTTAAATGTAAATGATTTATGTTTTCCGGTATCGTTATTAAAAAAACCATGTGCTTGTAAAAACGTCGCTTTTATAAAATGTGCTTGGTGTTCTAAAAATTTATGTTTTTCTTGTTTTTACGATAAATACCATCCTGAAATATGTTCTGTGTAATACAATGTAAGTATGTTAATTGTGATTAAAATAAAATAAAAATTTTCTCTATTTTTATTATCTTGCACACGCTTCTTTCTTACAAAATGGACGGATCAAAACGAAAAAGTAATGGAAATATTCACGAAAATATTATTATTAATGTAAAACAATGTTGAAATCGTTAAATACAAATATTTTATTTAAAATTTGCTGCAATACTTTAAACTATAAAAATTAATTAAAAAATAATATTAATTGAATTATTAGTAGACAAATTACCATTTGCAATTGTCAATATTTATGAATAATATGTATATATTTCACAATTTATTATAGAAACATTTATAATTTAATAAAAAAAAAAATGAAACTTAAACCTGGATCGGCAGCATACGAGTCACTGGCGCTTGCCGCTCGATGTCAAAATTATTTTACATTATAACATCCCGAGTTTTCTAACACTCGTAAATTTTCAATTTAATTTTCTCTCGTAAATTAAGACCCGTCGCGACTTTTCCGCTTACCGACGTATACAGGGAGATACCCTCTACAATATATGTAAAAATAAAAAATCCATTATTACCAGGGTTGGTAGTGATCAAGCCCCAGGCGTTGTCATGATTACATAGACATGTGATATGCAGATTTAGTGTCGCGACTCAGAACATCACGCTCCAAGGCGTTATCTCGATACATAGACTCAGGACATTAAGCCCCCAGGTGTTGTCATAAGCCAAAGATTTCATGTACAAATTTGTGAACATTGATCTGTGAACTTTGTAAACATTGTGAACATTGACAATAAACAATTAAAAATAAAATACGGTGTGGATCTTGAAGAAGATCACGAAGAAGATTCAAGCTATAACACGTGGTTTACAAAACTTATTCAGACAAACATCATTTCACCCTTCCCTGATTTCGTACGCATCGTCAACGCTCTCGTGTTTTATGTCAAGAGCTCGAAACTTTTGCCCACATTCGTCGAAAAACGCTCAGCTTAACCGGAGACCGGAGCACTCGACTGTGTTTTCGCGTTTTTCATCCACTTTATCTCCGGTTTTCTCGCGCGACCTAGACGTTTCATATATTTTACGTGCTTTTCTAGCGTCAGTTCACGTTAGATTTTAAAGAAAATGTTCTGTCACACGTGCTTTTTGACACAATTCTTTTTGATTCGATGAAAAGCACTGTTGTATTTTACTCTGTTGCTCGGCGCTTTACAATCCTGATATACTTTAAATTCTTTTAACAATAGCTTTACCATTATATTTCTATTATAGAATAAATAAATAAATCTGAAATTAATATTACCTAGTCAGTTTATCTTACAAAACTCTCTTTATAAAAAAGAAATTAATTGCAGGGAAATAATTTTCATAAAAAACTTTGTCCTGTTGCTCGGCGCTTTATAATCCTAATGTATCAAATTCTTTTAAGAATAGCTCTCCGTATATTTCTATTATAGATAGATAAAAATTCATTCTAATAATGGAATATTATAATAATAAATTCAGTTTTTGTCCCGCTAACACAAAAATGATATTAAAATAATATTAATACATTGCAGTGAATACGAATACATATTGCAACATGTTAATTTGTATGCGTATAGCGTCAATTAAATTATCACGTCAATTAAAAAATAAAATGACAACTTTATCATTGCATTTCTTAATAATCAGAGTTGTCATTTTATTTTTTATCAAATTAAATTCAACAATATACATTTATACGCGTAAAATTAATAAATCTGGAATTAACATTAATCAGATTCTCTTACAAAATTTACTTTATAAAAATGAAATTAACTGCAGGGAGATAACTTTCATAAAGAACTTTTGTAGCTCGGCGCTTTACTAGAAATTTATCTAAGGTTATGATTAGGTCCTGATCAGGTTGACCTTATTCATTATCAGGTTCTGACTAGGGTCTTATCAGGCATGTAACGCAGAACAGTAGTCAGGTCCTTATCTGGATATCCTTGTTAGGTCTATATCGGATTAAATTATTAAATTTTTACCGTATTCTTAGATTCAATGGGATATTAACAGAAAATATTAAAATTTAAAAATTTTTAAATTTAAAAATTCGTTTTGCATCTTATAACTTTGTATTTTCAGTATAAAATAATTGTTTATTATAAATTAAATATTATTTTTTTATCGTTCAATTGTTAATTGTTAATTAGCTAATTTTAATTTTAAAATTAACACTTTTTTGCTCTATCTCTCTATATCTTTCTCCCTCATTTATTATTATTTTCATTTTTAAAGTATTATTAAAGTATTATGAGAGTCGATTGTCATAAATAGACCAATCACAGTTAAATATTATTATTAAATGTACCTTATTCAGGATAACCTTTTGTGAACTAAGGGTAACCTTAAGCGAACCAAGTCAGGTCTTTATAAGATATCAGGTTAACCTGACATAATTTCTAGTCGAGATGCTGATACGTGAAATTTTTTTAAGAATAGCTCTCCATACATCTCTAAATAGTTAAAGATTCATTGTATTATTGTTTAAGAGCAATTTAAGGATATTGTAATATAGACTGACTGTCATATAGTGCAATCCGCATTTGGTGAACAATTTCTATTTCATTAACACAAAAATGATATCAAAATAATGCTAATGCGTTACAGTATGACATATTACAACGTGTTAACTAGATAATTACATTTCTTAGCAATCAGATTTTTTGTTTTATTTTTCATAGCGAGAAAATATTAAACTGAGCAATATAAATTCATACGCGTAAAATAAAACGAAATAAGAGAAGTAAAAAAAAAATAAATCTGAAATCAATGTTTAGTCAGATAATCTTACAAAGCTCTCTTTATGAAAAAGAAATTGCTGCATAGGGTGGTAAATCTTCATAAAGAAAATGCTTGCGATGAGTGCTGTTCGTAAGATAACAGACGGGGAGAATAATGCAAGGACTATTAATGGATTTAACTTCCAAGCATCGTTATTGAAAGCATAAATTATCATTTATTTTTCTTTCTGCAGAGCTGTCTGGCAAAACTAATTAACACTGTTAAGACTACGGAGTAAAAAAAAAAACAAAGCCCGTCTGAGCCGATTGAAAAACGAATCAATTTACGCTCGTCTGTCGACTAGCACTTGTAACTTCGCTTCTCATTCTTTCTCGTTACTAGAAAACCCACTGCCTCTTAAATCCAATTTCGGTTCGACATATCGAGTAGGATACTATTAAGATGTCAGACTGTGTTTTCCTAGGCGCATTTATTTCGAGTTTCATTTAATTATACGCAAGTCTTCATTTCGATCTATCTTGCGATACTGTGCTTCTTGATTAGGATAGCAAATGTGAAACACATTTAATTCGTGTATTACGTCAGAATTTTATATAAATGCGAGATTAATATTTCTATGAAATTGAGTCTGCGACGCAATTTTACATAGTTTATTATTGAAAATGATACTGAAATAGAAACTCAATGTTTTTGCCAGCATTAAAATTTGAAAATTCGCCTATTCATATTTAAAGGAAAATTATGATTTAAATAACATCTTATAGAATTGTATTCTTAGGACATCCCGGGGAAGACAGAAAGTCATGATAATATCAAAGTGACCTCAAATAATGTTAAAATGACCTCAAATAATGTCAAAATACTCATTTTGATCTATCTTGCAATACTGTGCTTTTTGTTTAGGATAGCAAATGTGAAATAAATTTAACTGGTATGTTACGTCAAAATTTTATATAAATGTAAGTTCAATATTTGAAATTGAGTCTGCGACGCAATTTTCTATAGTTTGTTATTAAAAATAATAATGAAATAGAAACTCAACGTGTATCAGCACTAAAATTCGAAAATTCACCTATTTATATTTGAAGGAAAATTATGCTTTAAATAACTTATAAGTTGAATGTTATTTTATAAAATTGCATCCTTGGGACATCCTGAATAGGACAGAAAGTCATGATATTGTTAAAGTGACCTCAAACGATGTCAAAATAATAAAAGAATAATTAAATTATGAAAGGTGAATTTTGTAATCATATTCTCATCATTTTGACGTCACTTTGACTTTAACATGATTTTAACACTTTCTCTTCTACTTGACATACATTTCATTTGATATGAACAAAAATGCTGCCAAAGTTTAGCTATTTATTCCAGCCACATCACACGCATATTTTCGCTTTTATTACACCAATTTCTCGTACCATTCGAAGGGTCTAAATCGAACAATTAATGAGATGACATTGGGTCCCTCTTGATCTACGCATTCTCCACTATCTTGTTCCCATCCTAACGCAGAAGGGATACGAAGCGTGAGGGTGCTTCTGAAGGTTGCCATTAGTTTCTAAGGATAGGAGGAGGAGCACACTTCTACCGCCCTGTACCTTGGTTTTGTATCTCGACAGTTTCATGACGAAGTCAATTAAGCTCTTTTGTTACATGAACCGTCGCCTGGAAAGTAACGTGCGCAGCAATGGCGGCAAGACGTGGCTTGTTGGTTTTGAGAGAGCATGCTGGAGTAGAATTATTCGAAACTCGATGCGTCGCGCCGTCTCGAACAGATACATTGTCAAAAATTATTTTGCAGATGCAAGAACTTTACGGCCGCCAAGAGAATCGGCACAGCCGCTAATCCGACACCGGTTAGAATGCCACACGCGCATCCGGAAACGTTTCGCCAGTTTATTCGTTACATCTACACCGGTATGGTAAGTAGTTGTGCAGCTTAATAGTTTTATATTCAATGTCGGCAAAATTAAATGTTAAATATAAAATAAAATAAAATATTAAATATAATTTTGCAACACTGTTTTGTCAACATTTTCTTATAATTTCTTTATACATATAAGAATCAATAGGTAAAATTTTATGGTTTTTAACATATTTTGTGTAACAATTCATTCCCTTTTTCTTTTTTTAATAATAGAATTAGAAGTAATAGAATTATATATATATATATATATATATATAATATTAATAAAACTTACATATTTTAAAAAATAAGATCTTGTGACAAATTTTTCTAATAAATCTGGTATGCTGTACGAAATATAAATAGGTAGTAACTACAAATTCTTTTTTAACTGATTGTAGATAATACTACAAGACAGTGGGATTTTCGAAATGCTGGGTCTGGCGCAAGAACTTGGTATAGAAGAACTTTGGAGAAGTTGTGAGGAACACGTGTCTGTTACTTTAAGTCCCGGAAACGCGTGTGCACTTTTAACCGCCGCTTTGGAGGCGCAAGAACGAGTTCCAGGTATAGTTAAAGATTTACGTTTTGCATGTGATAGAGAGAGAGAGAGAGAGAGAGAGAGAGAGAGAGAGAGAGAGTAACATTTACGCCGTATGTTACGTACTTTTGACTTCCTAATTATATTATCATAATGCATGCATATGGAAAATGTATGGAATAATTTGAATGATGAATTTTAATAATGAACGGAGAATATCTTCTTGCTGTCTGTCACGTTTGACTGTGTATTTTTATTTGGCAGCATAGTATATCCGCAGCATTTATTTTAATAATATGAAATACGAAATATAAATTTAAAGTGCTCATCATATAATTAAAACAATTATAAAATAATATTAATTATTTAATCATATGAAATACGAAATATAAATTTAAAATGCACATTATATAATTAAAACAATTATAAAATAATATTTAATAAAGAAAATTTTCTTTTTTCTGTACATTGCAATGATTTATGTTCATTAAATTGAACACAAATTTAAAAATATTATTTAAAATATATACTTCATCGTCAAGCGTATCAAAATAATGAAAATACAAGGCAAAGGTAATAAAAAATTACATTATCATGATTTTTTATGAAGTATTATAAATTACATATAAATTAATATTTTATTTAAATAAAATGATGGACGAAATAAAATTTTGATTGCTTAAATTTGCTTAATAAATGCTCAATTTATTAAAGATTACTTAATAAAAATTTACTAAATTATAATTATATTGTTATTTTAAATATTAAAATTAATTGAGCCAGTAAAATGTGATATTTTGGTCGAAATTGATTTAACAATGGGTTTTTGTTCTACATAGATAGACACATCTTTTTTTCAAATTTTTAAAAATGAAAATTTGCCTTAAGAGTGAAGTGCTACTCTTTCGAAACGAAGGATCCTGAGTTCGAATCCCGGTCGTGGAGCTCCTTTATTTTTTGTCGCTTACAATATATACAGGGTGGATTTTAGTTGTTGTGCCATATTTTATAGTAAGATAAAAGAGACTAAGACAAGTAAAAAAATCCTATCCCATTTTGCAAAATTCACAATAATAACAGAGATATTAATTTCTAAAGTTGTGCGAATGAGAGCACACCGTGAGAAGCGCGCGAGTCGCTCGGTAATAGCACGGCCCAGCATAGCAGTGCAACGAGACGTGAGAGGGACCGAGCTGTAAGCACGAGAAACGATGCGCTTTCCCCCCTTGCCCTCCCAATGCGCCGGCAGCCAATACACAATATGCTCTCTTTTATCTTACTATAAAATATGGCACAACAACTAAAATCCACCCTGTATATACATATATATAAAGATGGATTTTTAATAGATCTATGCACATAATTATGTAAAAAATACAATATTATTATAACAAATCTGTAAGTACACTTAACTTACTTCATTTACAATTAATCGTGAATAATGCGAAAAATGCTCGCGACTTTTGTTAATTATTACAGCGTATTTTAATTAACTCTCATATATGTACGCTTTTATAAAGATTGATATTATTACAATATTTAATGCAGTTGCATCATAAGCACGCTTCTGATCTATAATTAGAATAATTAGACAATGATCTAAAAAACTAAGGCAGAGAATGAATAAGTGCAGCACAACTGTTCACTGACAAGGGAACGTTCCATATTGCAAAAGTAATATAAAAAAAACTAAAACTAACATTACTAGTTGAAAGATCACGTTTGAAATAGATATTTTAGATGGTTAGATCTTGGGATCCCATGAATTCTGTACCCGACTTGGGCTATCAATGCTATGATTCTTTAACCGAACTATGCGACCGTCGCATTGGTCCTTAGTTTCGGGTCAAGTTTAATCCCTATTACCCCGGGACATGACCATGAGCGATCTTCTAAGGGAGGAAGGGATTTCGAGAGGTCGGAATTTAAAATGAAATAAGAATGGTTATTTCTATTTAAAATCTAATTACATTATTTATTAACGACTATAACCAAGCAAAATTGATTAATTACAAGCACAAAAATGAGTAAATGTAACAGAATAAAAAGTATCCTATTACTAAGAATAGAAATAATATTAGAATTTATCATTTTCAAAAGTATTGCGGTCTTAATGATAACGCATGTTTCGTGCGTATGTGTGTGTGTGTGTGTGTGTGTGTGTGAACGGGCGGTTCTATTCGCACGGCTCGGTGGTGATTCGCGTTCCCCCTGTTTTCTTGCTGGGACTCTCCCGGTTCGTCGGGTTGATGCGGAGGAGTCTCGGATTTGAAATGACTCTCCTCTTCCTCAGAGAGTAGAGTTGGAGAGTATGAAGGGGCCCACTCGTCCTCCGACAAACTCTGAGAGTATGAGGGCAATGAAGGCGTTGGAGGAGTGGTATCGAAAAATATCCACCCAAAAAAATTAGCAGGAGGAGAAGGAGGGAGATCTCCGGGACCGACTAGCCATGCGTCATTTAAGGGAGCGATCCAAGGCGTCACAAGGTTGGAGCGACGCTTGAACTTGATCGAGGTCGATAATGTAGGTAGAATTCTAAGATATAATATTATAAATTATCAAATTGGCTTTATAGAATACAAAATCCTTTTGCAGGATTATAGTACACGCAAAAATGAATCGCACGAGTATCGACTTCATATAAAAAACGAAAACAAAATTAAAAATATTCGCTCTTCTTTACCTAACCTAACCCATACATCACATAATTTTTGTAAACCCAAATCTTTTTAATTATGTGTCGAAATAAAATTTACAAAATTCTATGTTGTTTGTTAATGTAATCTATGTGTTTACTCGGTGGTATTTCGCAAATACGGATTGCAGAGATCTTATGTCAAGCATATATTGTCATGACTTGACAGCTTATTAAAAAATTTTTGTTGTTTTCAACATCAATACTACGAAGCAGACACATATTAATGTCTATAGTTTCATTCTGTAAAAGGATTTTCCAATCTATGAAAGCAATACAAAGTTATGTGTTTACAAAAATTGTTGGTACCGCGGAAGGCTACAGGATCCCCTTAAGACTTCTAACCCGGCCAGAATTTCGTTCACTTCCCGATCGTGTCCTTCGTCAACATAGGCATCATCTCTTTGCAATGCCACTAAAAGAATGTTGCGATTCTATGTATGATTCCGCGATCCGATTCCACGAATTCCGATTACCGGGGGAAAGAAAAATGATGATTTAGACTTACTTCTTCAGCGATTGATGTCTTCCGCTTAGAAGATCTTCGGCTCGATCGCGCAGGAGGCCCTCTCACACAAGTTAGATACATATATGCGTCGGTGAATTCGAGCGGAACGGAGATGAATTCGCGAACAGAAGCACGAGAAGCTGTATAATGAAGATGTGACGCGGTTTCAACTGTCGGGCGGAAAATGCATAAATGTTCTGTGGAGCTGTTGTTTTTATAGGAGATCTTCTTTTTTGGGAAGTAATTCTTCCCAGCTCTCCGAATGGCATGATTAAAATTCGGTAATTAGGATTAGAATTAAGGTTGGATTATTCTACAATTTCTCAGCCTCCTATTGGTTAATTATACGATAGATTCGGATCGCGAGTCGCAAGTATCATTTAAATAATCCGAATTGTCTCTTTCTATATTTCTGGATCTATTAGTTAGTTGGCATGATAGATTTGCTTTTGACGGAACGCTTATAGTCTTATTGGCAGATGTTTCTTAAAACAATTTAAATAATCCGGATTATTGCATGTTTTTTGGTTACATCTGGAGATGATGACACGTTCTTCACTAAGGAGAGACTGCAATACAATAAGCTATTTTATTAGCTGTATTCAGTAAAATATTAAATTCAATTTTTATCTTATTTTCCGCGAATGGAAGAAATTATGGAGTCTACGGACGTAACAAATATAAACTCTGGAGAAATGCTTATTTAAGCTGCTATATTCTTGGCATTTATTTCAAGATCTATAAAATCATTTTTCTGATATTATGTTAAAAAAATAATTACACTCTTTAATTAAGTTTATATATTATGATACGTTAATTTGATGCGACTACAAAGATTTTAAAATGATGTATGATTGATTCTTTTTGTAAAATATAATGCCACTGTAATATGTGGGGTATCAAATCAAAACTCGTTTATTCCACTTTTGTTATTTTGTGGGAAATTAAAAGAAAACATATTTTTTATTTGGTTTCGCAACTCCAAAAGTTTTACCGATTCTTTTAATGGAAGTGTAAAATACTCAGATTATTAAATATAACACCTAAAAACTTTTGGAGTTGCGAAACCAAATAAAAAATATGTTTTCTTTTAATTTCCCACAAAATAGCAAAAATGGAATAAACGAGTTTTGATTTGATACCCCACATATATGTATAATATAAAATTATAAGTTGCAATTTTTCAACAACTTCGATATATTTTGAACAATATTAATATTTGTGTTTTAGAAAATTTTTAGAAGAATTTAATATTTCTATCGTAATAATTGATAAATAATAACGTATAAAGCTTTTACTGCATTCGAAATGCGATAACCATCGAGCCGAGTAAGAGCGAGTCACCGCAAACCGAGCAATCGATCCTTATATTTTTGGGCACTTGAAGTATCATTGACATCTATTAAAATTTTTGCTTCCAATTTTGTGATTTACGCTGGGACATACACAGCGTACTGCCTAGTAATGGTATTGGAAAAAAAACATTGAATAATGAATATTATAATAAATCACTAAATGAAAAGAATTACAAAATTAAGGATTTAAAATTAAAGACATGTTACAACAATTTTGCATTACAACATATTAATAATACCAAAGTAATATAAGGATACAAAGACAAAAAGGAAAAGAAAAAAGGAGAACTTAAATATATAATAGTAAATAAACTTAACCGTTTATGTGAATAACACACGTAATAGAAATATCTCTTATATAGTCGGGCTGGATCTTTATACTAAATATTTTTACGTATATATTAATTTTTTTATATTATTATTATATATTATTAGACACAAATATCCTGCTTGAATAAGACATATTTGTATTATTAAATTAAGACACATTCCTATATTAAATTAATTAAAGTGATAAAATATACTAAACAAAAAAATCTGAATACAACTAAGGTGCAATTTCATGTGCTGCTGAAACAAGCAATTAAAGCGACAGATTTGTCGCTCCTAATCCAGCGGCTACAGTTTTGTAGTTTGAACTCGTTCAACTACAAAGCATTAATGCTCAAATGCACAGCAACAGTGCTGCTGCGCCATAGAAGCCATCATACTAAAAGTGCTAATACACGAAAAATACGAAATCTGTCTCTAAACTTAAGATCTAATTAATTACATCTAATAAATTTTATAAGAAATATAAAATAAATCATACATTGTAAGTTTTACTTGTAAGTTTTAGTTGTATTTATATTTCAGTTAATTATTGATGAAAAGATGAAAAAAAAGTAAAATATGCACGTTTAAATTTTAATCTAATGAATTTTATCTAAATAATCACAATGTGAATAAAATGTAAAATAACAACGACTACTATTTGAGTTTGTAAATCTTACGTTTAAGTATGCTTTAAAATTAAAATTAAAATTAAATATATATAATTATATATATTTGAGATTACCAAGAACAATGGAATATAATATTTTTTTATTGAAAATAACTGAAGAAACGAAGCCAATTTTAATATTATGGCGCCATCTGGCAAGTACGCAAGTCATTTGTACTTGAGAAAAAGAAAGAAAAAGAAAATAATGCAACTCTATGGCTACATTCCGATATTCACTGCCAGTACTACAAATCTATAGTTTATGTTTCACACATTATAGATTTTTAGTTCTGGTAGTGAATTTCGGAACACAGCCTATATAGACACGAGATAACAAAAGATATCGACAAAATGATACTAAAGATCTACAGTCGATAAGTTTTTTGTTTGAATGAATTAAGGCTCCTGGGTACTGACCGCGGCCACCTTGAATGTGACATCAGAAGCGAGAAATTACACGAAAATTACGTTGCAACGTACTGTCAAATAAAAAGATATTTTGATGAAAACACACTGTAGGTCGCTGTAGCACACTTGTAAAATGTACAGGACACTATTGTTAAAAACATTATATGTAAATGAACATGATACAGAGCGTAATCACATACATAACCAAATACACTAACACACACATGATTTGACAACTCTGAAAAGAGATAGACACTGTGTCTTCTACGTTGTGTATTCCCTGGTAATCTTAGTTACCTGCACATTTCACAAGTGTGTTAAAACGATCTATAATGTGTTTTTATTGAAATATTGGTTTATTTTACAGTAGTTTGCAACGAAAGTCACCGTAAAATTTCTCGCTTCTGACGTCACGATTCAAGATGGCCGCGGTCAGTACCCAGGAGCCTTAATTCAATAATTTATAATTTTATTGCCATCTTTATTAATATTTTGTAAATAGATTCTATTGTATAAATAAAAATATTGTATGGCGATTCTCAAAATATTAAAATTAATCGCAGTAACTATTTGACATCTAAATAATATTTATGATAACATATTTTCACTAAAAATGATTAAATTAATTGTAATTATTTATCAAAGATGGGATATTTTTTGATATTGTGATAATTTTTTTGCAAAATCGAAAGTGACTAGAGCTGGAATTCCGTAAAACGTAAGCGCGTGCATTTTTCTATAGTAAAGCTAGTCACACAGTACTTTCCGTAGAACGTAACAGTAAGGTTTCGACCAATCGCGTTGCTCGATTTGGCCGTCCGTACCGTAACAGTAAGAATTAAGCAACGCCATTGATCGAAACCTTACTGTTACGTTCTACGGAAAGTGTGTGTGACTAGCTTAAAGGTACCTTTTCACGCTGACGCTCGACGCTCGTTTTCAGCGTCAAAAGACGTCACGTGACCAAAATATACCGATTCGTCATTTTTGGTCACGTGACGTCTTTTGATGCTGAAAAGGTACCTTAAATATCACGTATATTGTAGATACATACGCGCATGCGCGTTTTACGGAACGCATCCTAGGATCGTACAACGCCGTCAGCGCCGTTACGTTGGTACAACACGCCTAGGACGCCATATTCTTTGGCGTCCCATGCTTCCAAAAGGCACGTTTGTGAGACACGCTCGCGACGCACATTGCTTGCTGCTCATCCAATTTTTCGAGTACCGGCGTAAAAATGTCGTACAAGGGGCCGCAGAAAGTCCAGAAGGTGATGGTCCAGCCCATCAACCTGATATTTCGCTACCTGCAGAACCGCTCGCGCGTCCAGGTCTGGTTGTTCGAGAACGTGAATCTGCGGATCGAGGGCCACATCGTCGGCTTCGACGAGTACATGAACCTGGTGCTGGACGACGCCGAGGAGTATCATCAGAAGACAAAGAACAGGAAGCCGCTTGGCAGAATCATGCTGAAGGGCGACAACATTACGCTGATACAAAATACCAATCCCACGTCGAACTGAGAAGTGACAACATAACCTCAACCCGGCGTCGTCGATTTCGGCGGGACACTCGGCTCCGAACGCGGGGTCTCTTCTACGACTGTACGAGAATAAAAACTCTCTCAGGGAGGATCGTCGGAAATCGATAGCTTTGAACGTGCGGAATACAAATGTATCGCGTGAATGTATCGATGAATGTATCAATGGAGATTTGTACTTATTTGGACACAAATTCCCGCTAATCTCCAAGAATGCGAGATAGTATTAAATCCTGTTGTGAGAAAAGGATCATTCAGTGTTTTATATGAACACGTACCCTGATACTAATAATTTTATTATACGTATGGATATGTATGGTTTCAATAATGCGTACTTGTGTACTGTGAGTTTTGTTTAGAGGCACAGATATGTCAGTTTATTTTCTGTCTCATTAGAATTGAATTTTTGCGGAAACCCATTCTGAAGGTGTATTATATGAGAGTAAAGGAGAAAAACAAAATGTGTATAAATAATTATTAAATAATTTCATACTCTAAAACGTTTTTAATATTATTTATCCTAATATCCACGTATTTACATAAAGAATGATTAAAATATAGATACATGATTAAATATGTCTGTGGGTAATTTTAAATATATATTTATAAAACAGTATAAAAAGACTGATATTTAAAAACTACAGAAAAGGGTATCTTACAAAAAGTTATGAAAAGTGAGGATAATCTTTATCAAGAATAGCTTTTTTAAGCTGTATATGAATGTACAAATTTCTAAATTCTTTGTAAAATTTTTTAAATGAAATTCTTGGGTTTATTAATCATTTGGATTTAAAGTGATATCAAAAATGATAAATCTCGCTCTAATACTTATTACATATAAGTATATATTACTATAAATAAGATTGATAAAATTAAGCAAATATAATTTGTTTTTTAATTATATTTTTAAAAGAAAGAAACAGTTAATAGTTTAAATCTCATTTAATTCTAAATAATATTTTCTGAGATAAACTTTGAGATAAATGAGAATTATACTTTGTCATTTTTTTCTATTGTTGTTTATTGTATTTTAGGAGGGAAAGCTGCTTGCTCATCTTTCATTGAGAAATGTTTCGCTTTCATCGGCGAAAATGCCATGGATACGGTGAAGACGACGGCATTCTGCAATCTTCCAAAGGACGCTTTAGTAAAATTGATATCCTCGGATTATCTCGGTTTGGAAGAAGAGGACGTATGGCGGGCAGTGTTGAACTGGGCGAAGTATCAGGTTCACTTATTTTATCCCTTGAATTTATCAGACATTAAATCAACTTTTTTTTTATTAATAAACGATACTTTTAGGCAGGAGTTACACAACCCACGCAGCACTGGACCGAGGAGGAGCGCATGAGGGTGTGCCAGCACCTGTCCGGTGTGATAAATCACGTGCGGTTGCTGTTGATCGACAGCCAGGTGTTCGCGGAGGAGGTAGAGCCGACGGGGGCGGTGCCGATAGAGATGTCGTTGGAGAGGTACGAATTTTTCAATCCCGATCGATCGAGCGGCACGAAATTTCTAAGGTACGATCTAACGGGGCGGCACTCACCGTTTGGCGGTATCGCCCTCGATCTCGACGTTTCGCTTTAGGTATAGGTATGCAGCCCTGCCGAACAAGTACTCGGAGGTGTGCTCCGACAAGCGCCTGCAGCCGCGAGTGAGCCCGTTTCTCTTTCCCGGCTCGCAGATCCTCTCCAGGGATAAGGTCGGCTTTCAGCGGGTGCTGAATCAGTGGTACGGCGTGTCGAAGCAGGGCTGGCGATTGGTCTACCGGTAGGTCTCGACATATCATGCAGAAAATCCCAGATAGCACGGAGAATTCAAAGGAATTTCTTTTAATTTCTAAATTATGAAGTGAATTTCTTTTTTTAATTATATTTTTAAAAGAGACACAAGTAATAGTTCAAATCTTATTTAATTTTAAATAACACTTTCTGGGATAAACTGGATAAACTTTTTCCATCCTATGTCTGTTCTAAAAACTTAAGAATTAAAAAAGAATTTGCTTTTATATCACTAAGCCATTTTTCAGATATAAAAGGAATTTTTTTTATATTCTTCTATGGCATCGTTTATAAAAAGAATTTTTTTTTAGTTCATTTGTTACAGATTATAATTCGCTAATTTAGAAAGAATTTAAAAAAATAACTCCTTTTTGAGTTCATAATAGAATATCTGCTATTTAGGATATTTCAGAAGCGAAACATGAGATGAATAATGATCAATAATAATATCACATAATTTATTTCTATCTCTTTAACATTTCTTACATAACTCTGTATCAAATTATTGAATAATTAATATAAGAAGATTAAGCTAATTACATACAATGTAAAAAATTAAGAAAATAAGAGACTAAAAATAGATATGATGTATTAAGTTAATATAAAGAGAATGAGAACTTTATATTAATTTCAATATATCCTATTTATTTTTGCTCGTATAATCGACCTTTACTTTTCTACTTTATTGAATAATATTTTGAACATTAAGTGTAGAAACTGTATAGAAAATGCTAATGCTTATAAATAAAAAATATGAAATAAATTACCTTTCATCACACACAGAAAATGCAATAATATATCACTCATACATCTCATATCATATGCTGATTCATAATCCATTACTTCCAGAGCATCCACTCATGGCTATTCAGCGGCTTCTTTTCATCGGCACTGCGATAACGTTTGTCCAACGTACGTGATAGTGCTGGTGAGTACAGAATTTTTATCCAGGTCTTTTTTTGTATTAGCTATAAAGTATGCATTCTATTGTATTTCAGGGAGTACGCGGCGAGATATGTGGAGGATTCAGCGATGTTCCATGGGGTAAAACTAACTCGAAGGCGCAATACATCGCTTCGGAGAAGAGTTTCCTTTTCACGCTGACAAATAATCAAGATGTACCACCGACCAAATTCGACATTGTGAAGAAATCATTCGCGATCTGCTACCATCCAGAGTAAGAACTGTGATTTTAACAAAAAATTTCGGTTACAGCATTCCCAAAATAATTCAATTTAATATAATTGCAGCATAGGGCCAATTTTTGGTGCCGGAGCTGATCTGCTTATATCAAGCAATTGCAATGTCAACAAGGAGAGCTACAGTAATCTCCCGCATAGTTATGATGGGGACCACGCATCTAATCAATTGCTCATGGGGGATTATCATTTTTCGGTAATCGATTATGAGGTTTTTACCCCAAGTCATCCTGCTCCCAAATCTAATCACTAAACTAATTACCGTGATAAAACCAACATTTATATATATATAACACACACAATGCTTTTTTTTTAATAAATATTATAGTGATTTACTTTCCGCGAAAATTATTTCATATTATATGCCCAGATAGCACAGAGAATTAAAAAAAAATTCGTTTTAAATTCCCAAGTTAATGAATTGAATTTATTTTCCATTTTTGTTCTAAAAACTTTCTTAAAAGTTTAAACAGAATTCGCTTTTATGTCATCACTTCTGAGTTCTTTCTCGAATACAAAAGGAATTCTTTTTATAAAAGAATTTTGTATTCGAGAAATTTGCAATTAATTTGAAATACTTTTTAGATAGTATTTTAACTCCAAATAACAGATAATTTTACGTTCTTTTCGGATTTAAAAATTTCTCGAATAAGTTCTAAAGGATTCTTTCTTATTAATTGCCCCAAATGTAATAAAAATGTAAATTGAAATATATTTTGCGTTAAAAATATATTTTAATAAAAAATATTTTTTATATAATAAATCAATTGTTATCATAATATTATGCTAAATTTCTTCATATTATCATAGTTTTGCTACGATATATTTCTTTAATTTACATTTTCTTAATTTAGTGAAAATAAATCATACTTTGACTTTTAGTGTAAATTAAATATTTTTATTCTGGATACATTATTTGTATATTTATATATATTTTCTTTGGTTTCGATCACATCGTTTCAATTAGATTAATTAATATAAAATAATCGTTTAGTATATTTCATGTAAAGACGTACACAAATCACTAATATTCAACTATTAATATTAAGAAATATTGAATATATAAAAGTGAAATTGTAACTAAAATCTTATAAGACTATTATTTCGTCGTTAAAAAAATAAAATATAATAAATATATACGAAACATAAATTGATGAAAATAAATGTATTAGGAATATTGTTACTCTTGATTTTTGACATATTACATTTAGGAAACATCAACAGAGTAAGATATAATCAACGCAGATAATTATAAAACTAAGCTAGCAATACGTAGCAATACTCCTAATAAATTAATAAATCACAAAAGAAAAAGCAATTTTGTTTAATGCTATCATACCGTCATTAAATTACGAGGTAATCAACTTTCAATTATTTAATTGGTTACAGTGTGCTGCAGCCACTTCCTTATAATTATCTCGATGTCGCTCTTAGAAATATTTTTTATTTTTGAAATAGTTCCTGCAATAGAAAATTTTGTAATTAATTAAATTGATATTTAAAAGAAAGTTTATATTTAGCATTAATATTTGATTACTTAAAAAATTAAATAAAATGAAAAATTTAGAGTATTTTGAAATTTTCACCTGTTCTTATGACTAAACTAGAAATACTTCAATATTATCTCATTCGATATGTTCGGGCCCAAAATTGAAGGTTTTAATTTAAAAAAATCTGTGATTTCTCTCTTCTTTCGATGAACAAAGAATAATATCCCTATGGAAAAAGCCAAGGAACACGGAAGCACGCCACGATGCACTGCACAATTATGTATATTATGTTATAATAATTTACTTTATTGTCAAACTAAAATGAATTTTTTTTTAATCCATTATAAACAGAAAAAGGATTTTCTTCAAAATAATTTCAATTTAATTCTACAAGAACTCAAAAGATATATTTGTATAGAACGGCCAGAAAGAAATGTTTTGAGTTCTTTCGAACAGATTATAATAATTCATAAAGAATTTGAAAAGTAAATGTTATACTTTTCGAGTTCATAACAATCTGTCCTACCTGGGAATTCATCCATTATACGAATCGTATTCTTCTATTGATCACTTCAAAGCACCGACATGAGCAAAGACTGATTGATGAGTTCCTTGGTGAAAATGAAAATCAGGTAAGTCGAATGTAAGGGGTGAAAAATGGAAGCGCGTGAATGAAACTTCTAGAAATAATATTAATAATAATGTTTCGCCAAACAGAATACTGCGAAAAACATACGAGAGTATAATGAGGACGTAATATCTTTAATTATACAATAGTCGTAAATGAAACTATTGTATTTTTTTCTTTATTCAAACCTTTAATATAAATGCGAGTATAAGATAAGACGGCTAGATATAATAATTTCTAATGTCACCTAAACTTAAAAAGTTCTTCTGTGACTTTCCGCTGAAAATGGGATGTATACGGGATGAAGGACCACTGGAATTTGAACCCAGGACTTTTTCGTTACTAATTACTCGCCTTAGCACGAAGCCACGCGTCATCTCATACAAATGATAAATCGGAATAATTAAGATATAATTTATTTAATGTTTCGTAAAAACTAAATTGAAAATTCTTAGAAGTTTCGTTCACGCGCTTCTTTCTCCCCTTATATTTGACTTACACTCCGATTTTCGCAAAGAACGTAAAATAGAATTATAAAATATAAAGGATAAAAAATGATCAGTCTTTGCTTAATGTCGGTGCTTTGAAGTGATCAATAGAAGAATACGATTCGTATGATGGACGAATTCCCAGAGTACATACAACATCGTCTCTTAGGCCCGATTCCGCAACTTACTTTAATCGAAGTTTGACTTAATAATATCCAACAGAAGAGTTCATTTTATATAAAATAAACTTCTATTGGATATTGTTAGCTAAACTTCCTTTAAAGTAAGTTGTGGAATCGAGCATTAGGGTTAATTCCACAATTTACTTTAACCGGAGTTTAATTAACGATATCCAATAGGAGAATTTGTTTTATATAAAACAAATTCTCCTATTGGATATTGTTAGATAAACTCCGGTTAAAGTAAATTGTGGAATTGGCCTCTACAAGTGTAGTTCCGTGAGAGTTATAGTGGGAGTTACAGGAGGAGTTACAGTGCAATTTGTAGACTTGTTCACCCAGTGCCTTTCTGGAATTTAAAACAAGCCACGAAGGACGCATAGAACCGCGGTCTGGTGGACGAAGAAATCATTCGATTCGTGTAGTTTGTATCGGGTAATCGATGCTTTGAGATTTTCATCGGAGAAAATTAAAAATTTATTCGACAGCCAAGATTTATACGACGGCCATCAGCAACGTCATATTCGACGAAGAAAAAAAGCAATTTAATTTTATTACAACTCATACCGCACCAAACTTGCGGTTACATTGCAGCTAAATTGCTGCAAGATTGCAATCTTGTTGCTATAATGTAACGTAAGTTTTGTAAGTTTTGTGCTATATGGCCAGCTAGAATAACACACTATTGGAATAATCTAGATAACTTAAATTGTCATAAAAATAAAATTGTGCCTTGTTAAATTGTTATCAAATAAAATATATATTTAACTGCACGTAGAAAAAAAATCACTATTTTAAATATTCGTCAATTTCGTAAGAAAAGGTTCTATTACTTATATTAAGGGAATAGACACGTGTTTTATTTAAACGGATAATATTAGATATCAAGTGGTAAAAAAATATTTCTTTTTATTATTGTGTAATTTCTATACATCAGTGTACAAATGAGTACTTACTGGCTCCGGTCCCGTTCTCACAAAATATGCTGATCGTTTATTTACAAGTTGTTTCACATCGCTATCTAGAAACGTTTTACATATTACGTTTGGCTAAAGTGATGAAATAAATACAATAAGTATGTCCAGGATAAAACGATTTCTTACGCATGTATATGTTAACAGCTGATACGATACTGGCCTTTATTGACTACATTTTATCTACAAGGAGTGTCTAATGTCGAGACACAACGTTAACAGTAATCAACAATATAACTAAATAATTCGTTAAAACTATATACATCTCACAATTACATAACTGTATCGAAATGTGAGATGCGAGTCTAGAATTGCGACTAAACAGAGAAGTGATAATACATCTTAAAAAATATTAATATAATTATATGAACTAATAATACTTTGTATATATAATATTATAGTATAAATATAATATATATATATATATTTATATAATTATATATATATATATATATATATATATATATAAACTTATAATATTTTCTAATTTCATGTAAATGTAATTCGCAAGACACGTAGTTTTAGAATATCTATTCGAAAGCAGGAGAATTTTATAGCAATTTAACAAGGCACAATTTTATTTTTATAATAACTTAAGTTATCTAGATTATTCGAATAGCAAATGTGTTATTCCAGCTGCCCATATAGCACAAAACTCACAAAACTTACGTTACGTTATAACAAGATTGCAGTTTTACAGCAATTTTGGTACACTTTAACTGTTTAGTGCTGTATGAGTTGTAATAAAATTAAATACTTTTTCTCTTCTTGAACACGTTGCTGGTGGCCGTCGCATAAATCTTGGCTATCGAATAAATCTTGAATTTTTAACGTTTAATAGCTTAATAATCTAAGTATGAAATCGTATCTTTATCGAGATAAAAGGCAGTTAAATAGATATTATATTTCACGTTTGATGTTTAATTCGATATAAATCTTCAGCTTTTAATCCTATAAGTAACTATACATAATCATATCGTACAATCATCATTAATTTCTCTCTCTATTTTCTCCGATGAAAATCTCAAAGTATCGATTACGCGACATGTAGGCGATACAAGCTACACGAATCGAATGATTTCTTCGTCTACCGGATCGCGGTTCTGTGCGTCCTTCGTGCGGCTTGTTTTAAATTCCAGAAAGGCACTACTGGTCGTGAACAAGTCTACAAATCGCACTATAACTCCCCCTTAAAAGCGAAACTGTGTTCGACGGTTACGTCGCTATCCAAAAACGACGGCGAAAATTGTGACACCTGTGAGAATCCAGAGCCGAAACGCAGGGAGAAAAATATCTGTCCGAAATCTTCGACGGTCGCGATAACTCCTCGCAAATTTATTTGCGAGAAATAGGTCCTTGAGGGATTCCCAAGTATGAGTATCGTAATTGTAAAGAAAGGGACAGTTCGTGCTACTCAAATTTAAAATTGAAATCCAGATTTGAGAAGCTGAGACTATAAAATTAAATTTTTTTTATAAACTGTAAAATTTATATATTTATATCTGTATATATGCAAGGCATTTATCTTATGCATCACGAATAACTCTATTATTCAATGTATTAAAAAATCTGTTTAAACAAAAACCAGTTTGAAGGAAGATTCTTTGTTTTTATAATGACTTTTTTTGAACTTTAATTTATTATCAAGATAATCGTAGTAACATCATTTTTTAAATGTCATTTTTATGAAATATTTTATTTAGTCTTGTCAGGAGGAGTTTAAAAATGTATAGCATATATTATGTGTTCTGTGTTAATACATAAGATGAAGAAAAAATAAGTTTGTCAAAAGAATTTGTGAAATAAATAGTAGCTTGTGTTATATTTTTTTCATTCATTTTAGAGAGCTTACTTTGAATCTTTAATTAAAAACATATTACTTTAATTAAAAATACATATTTAAAAGCATTATCATTTTATGTAATATGCGCAGTGTTCCCTAATATTTAAGTTCTGAATTTGTACATTTTCAATGGTATATATGCCGCACATTTTTTTAACTCTTTTTGACAAGACTAAATAAAATATTTAATAAAAAAATGTGACCCCATTAAAAAAATGATACTACTATAATGATCTTGATAATAAATTAAGATGCAAGAAAGGTCATTTATACACTGCTCAACAAAATTATCGCATAAATAAATTTATGTCAAAATTTTGCATAATTTCAAACAAGCATTACACTGCGAAAAATTGTCGCATTTTAATTTTTCGAAAAGCATTTTAGAGCCTGAAAGTTCTTCTTTCAAATGCTTTTTGGTAATTTCAATTTTTTTCTCACGAAATGGCACAATGACAGCTTGACCCGTCAAAATAAAATTTTTAATGTAACTTTACTGCATTGCACCTGCTGTGGAAAAATCGAGAAGACTTTCTATTACTTGCATTTTTTAGCAGAACCTTTTTTTTAATTAGAGGGATTGTGGAGCATTGTGCAATTTTTTAACTGAGTTCTCGAGGTTTGACTAAAAAATGGTTACTCTGATTTTATCAATAACCCTCTTTTCTCTCCCAACACACTCACGCATACACAAACACATAGGATACAAAAAATGCGACCAGCAACTATTATTTGCATCTCATCGCGAGATTTTTTTCGTTTATTTTAAGAGGTTGTGGAGCATTGTACGATTTTTTGACCATGGTCTCGAGGCTTGAATAAAAAATGGTTACTTTGATTTTGATTGCTTATAACTCGTAAAAAAATCAATGTACAACATTCTACAAAAAGCATTGGAAAGCTGAAAGTTCGCTCTTTTGAACGCTGTTATTGTTTTTTTTTTACCTTACTTTTTATGTTAGGAAATCAAGTTTAAGCAGTATGTAAAAAAACGTCTTACGTCTTCAAAAAAATTGCATTTTTGTGGGCTGGAAAAAATGTTTTCACAAGTTTTATAATAATCATTGTAAAATACAGATTTTTATTTATAAATTAAAACAAAAATTGTACGATTATTTTTGCGATATCATGGCGTCTCAAAGTTACCTATGCATTTTCAATCAATTACCGCCAACATTAGCAATATCTGACGCACACGGGAAGGTTGCTGGTCGTATTTTTTGTATCTTGTGTGTTTGGGTATGTGTGAGTGTGTTGGGAGAGAAAAGAGGATTATTGATAAAATCAAAGTGACCATTTTTTATTCAAACCTCGAGAACTCGGTCAAAAAATCGCACAATGCTCCATAATCCCTTAAATTGAAGGGAAAAAGTTCTGCTAAAAAATGCAAGTAACAGAAAGTCTTCTCGATTTTTTTTACAGCAGGTATAATGCCGCGAAGTTGTATTAAAATTTTTATTTTGAGAATCACGTTTTATTATTGTGTCGTTTCGTGAAAAAAAAAACATAAATAAAATCGCCAAAAGCATTTGAAAGAAAAAGTTTTAAGATTTAAAATGCTTTTCGAAAAATTAAAATGCGATAATTTTTCATAGTGCTATGCTTGTTTGACATTATGCAAAATTTTAATATAAATGTATACAATAATTTTGTCGAGTAGTGTATATAAAATGTCACTATAAAATTGAGAAGCTTTAATTAAAACATTTTTTAAACAGTTTTTTTTATATAATATAGAAATATAGAATATAGAAATAATTTATTTGTGATGCACAAGATGAACGAGACATTACATATACATGTACTAATATTTTAAAAAAATTTAAACATAACCTACAAAAATTGCAAAGACAAATGACAAATCTTAAAAAAATTTGAAAGAAATAAAAAGTTTTTTAATGATGACTATCAACAAGAATTTTATCTTTTAAATCTCCAATTAATTCTCAGAGGAATCGAAGTAAATTACACAAGTCTCTTTAATTTATGTCTTGTACGTCAATTCTATTAAAACGCGCTGCATGTTCTGTCATTTAAAAAAAAATGGAATAAACGAATGAACGAAAAAAAGAAAACTACACCATTAATTTCTTTGAGATTTCGTCTCGCTCATACTTCTTCCTCGCTACCAGGTGTACCGCGAGAGGATGAGAACGCGAAACGGAAACGACATCGGCAGCCGCGCAGGCGTTTGTAAGATGAAACGGCTACCGACATCGTGTACCTGTACACCGGTGCGTACGTACATACGTGCATACGTACGCGCCGCGATGTGTTCATCGGAGGACGCTCCGCGGAGCGTCCTCCGTCGTTCATCTTCGTCTCGCGTGATTACCGCGAGCGAGCGAGCGTGCGAGCGATGCCGGATCGCGCGCTTGTTAATTAAAACGGAGGAATCTCGTTAGAGGCGATTGGCTGTTGCGCAAGTGCGCATCGATCGGCGGCTCGCTCGCCTCGGGATTGAGACGTCGGCCGTCACAATTTTTTTTTCCTTCCTCTCCTCCACCGCGCCCGCTCGCGCGTTTAAGCTCGCGCGCGGCGAGAGTCTCGCGAGATTTCGGTTGTACGCGAGCGAGAAGGGTAATTAGGGGATACTGCGAAACACGCCATTCACGCGGCCATTCAACACGTGTCTCAAATCGTTGCAGCGCTCTTTTATGTCGATTACACGCTCACGAGAGTTCGCAGTATAGATAGATTTCGATTTCTTCTTACGCGATTAAAATACTCGGATAGCACGGAGAATCCAAAGAGAAGTCTTTTTGAATTTCCGAATTATGAAATAAATTATTCTCTCCCCTCCCCCCTCCTCATCCTATTTTTATTCTAAAAAGGTTCTTAAGAGTTCAAAAAGAATTCACAATTATATCATCAATTTTGAGCTCTTTTTCGGATATAAGAAGAATTTTAGAAGGTAATAAAGACATATTGCCATGAAATCTTTTTAAATTACTGGAAAAGAATTTTTTGACTTTATTTCGAACAGATTACATTAATTCATAGGGAATTTAAAACTGTGAATCCTTTTTAAGTTCATAACAATCACCTGCTATTTGGGTATAGTTAAATGTATAAAATTTTACGTGCTCCCTCTATAGGGAAATTAAAAGCGTGAAAAATCTATTTGGAATTCTCCGACATCTTTGAGCCTGAAGAACTTTTATATCATGTAAGAATATAATAAAATATGGAACAAAATGAAATATAAAATATATATATAAAATATAAAATAAAATATGAAATACAGAAAATTATAACATTATATTTACATTTGATATTGATATGTACATTTTTTTTATTTAAACCTGGATTCTGTGCAAACGTAGCTACACGAGGCGCCCTTTCCTTGTCAGATTTATCTGCATTTGAAAGTATTGATGTTTGTTATACGCGACCAATTGCTCATAATACAAACACTCGCGGATTAATCCCACTAAAAGTCAGTCCGCCACATGTCGATTTTTACAGCCGATTTTATCGCGAGAAACCGTGACAATACATATTATGGCTGTTACATCTAATGCTAATGACTAACGCCGCCATTAGTGCTCATTATTATACAGTCGAATCTTACTCCGCTTTTCTATTATTTATCACACTTTCCCTCTTATTCCCTTTATCTACTTTTATTATTTCACATTTACGCGATCTCGAGATCACTCATAGAATGAAAAGTGAGCTACCTTAAATTTGTACCTTTCAAATGTAACATATGTGCAAAAGTTAACATCTATCTCCCATGCAATACAATTTCACGCATTATTAAACACACTCATGCTCACATAAACGTGTATGTGTATATCATATTTTATATATATATATATATATATATATATATATATATATATATATATATATGTACATATGTGCGTGTGCGTGTGCGTGTGCGTGTGCGTGTGCGTGTGCGTGTGTGTGTGTGTGTGTGTGTGTGTGTGTGTTTGGTGTCCTACGTGTGTCCTTTTTTTCTCTTTTTTTCTCTCTCATATATCCTCTCAGATACAAAAATAATTCTAAATTTATTAAATGGCTATATAATTTGCGTCAGTATTTATTTGAAACGCTGTATTGTAAATAAACGAAACCAATAGTAATAGTAATGTAGAATTTTTCTATGATAAAGGCATATTTTTAGTGTTTTTTAATAACAAAAGTTACACATTTTTTTATCGTATTGTCGATGTTAATGGAAAATGTAAAGGTTGTAACAAGACATGTTTGAAACAAAAAAATGAAGAAACAGAAATTATAATAAAAAATAAAGAAACAGAAATTATAAGTTGACATTACAAGTTATCTTATTTTACAATAAATAAATTAATACAAATTTGAATTCTTCAGCTTTTATAATATCTAAAAGATATCTAAGCTTAATAATTATTATTTTTACTAGTATTATTGCATTTTGTTTATTGTAAAATTTCTATAAGCTACATATTTATGTGTGATTAATTTGGCGATATAATTCTTTTTACAAATGTTTTACGTGAGTTAAATTTGGACTTTGAAATTGCCAAGAAAATAAAAATTGGTCGTCGTTTCCTTCAAAATATTTGTTCATTGTTTTTGATGTATTATTGATATTAATCCATTCTTCTTGTTGAAAGATAATCTTTTTCTTTGAATAGTTTTTTTATAGCTTTAGATTTTCATTTTTAACACAGTTTACATTTAAATTTCTATTAATAATAGGAAAGAATCAAGAATAAAATATTTCTCTACACATATGATTTTAATGCGTTTGAGAAATTGTTTGCATCTTGTTATTGGCTTGATATTTTCACGAAATCAACGCGTTTTGACTCAAGAATAAAATCTTTCAATATGATTAGTTGTTACAATCAACGAAATTTAATTTATTAGATTATACAGAAATTTTGCAACAATAGTAATAATTTTGTGAAACAATATTTATTGTTATAATAAGCGTACAAGTTTTTTTCTTTTTAAAATTCGCTTACAATTATCTTTTATCAACAAACAGATATCTTTTTCTTTTTTGCTTTCGCTCGTAAACAAAATATATTGATTTATCATTAAAATGTTGTATAAAATATTGTTAGAACATCCTATACATATATTTCCAGACAAAATTTCCTGATATATTCGAAATATAATGAAAATATAATTTCATACAATCAATTACAATTTTAGTTTGCTATGAATTTTTTGAAATTTCTGAAAACTATTATTGTATTTAGAAAAATTGTCATACAATAATACAAACTTTTGAAATTTTTAAATAATTTTTTAATGAAATGTGATTGTTTCTTGCCAAGTTTTACGAGTAAAATATAATTTTATTTTAAGATCTCACATATCAGATATCTTGAAGATCAAAGATCGAGCTATCTCTGTTTTTATTTTTTCTTCACGGTTTACTTGCGGATACATCAAATCAAGATTCACGATACATGAGCAATCGATAACCAATAGAAAAGTAATGAAATTTTGGATATTCTATGAAAATCTGTTTGTCTCTGAAAATTTTGTAACAAAAAATACAGTCGATATGTTTTATTAATTACTCTAAATCACGAGATATGTCTAAAAACTAATCGTATACTCGTACGTTGTACATATAATAAATGTATGTATGTACAACAAGTTGTGTATGTCAACTTACTTTCCAACTGAAAAAGATAAAATTTGATAATCAGTTTTTTAAGTAAAACTTTCTTATTAACTCATTTTCATCTTAACTCGTTTCAATATTGCATTGCCAAGATCCAATATACTTTAGAAACAATTGTATCAACTTAGAAAATTTACAAAAACATTGTACAATGATGATATTAAAGTACATTAAAATTCACTATCGAACTTTATACATACTGAAAAAATGTGCTCTTCCATATAATTCTTATATAGAAGAAAGTTATACGAGAGAGAAAAAGAAAGATAGAATAAAAATATTAGATGATAGTTTTATCTTTGTAAGTGCATTGAAGTAAAAAAATTTAATCAAAAATTTATTATACAATTATCCACAAATTTCTATATACATATAAATTATATATATGTATAACTAAATATATATATATGTATATGTGTATGTGTGTATATACAATATATGTGTTATATGTATATGTAATTATATATATATATATATGTGTATAAATAAATTATATATGTATATATACAGGATGTTCGATTTTAACTTAGACACCGAAATATCTCGAAAAAAATGTTTTAAATAAAAATTGTAGAGTTTGAAGAAATTTATAAAATGAGCGCTACTTAGATTTTGGAGCTCTCTTTGAGTCCAATAAGATCCAGGTATTTTTTCGCTAAATCTTCTCCAACAGGCGCAAAATAGCGCTCAAAGTTCTTATTTTGAAACACATTTCTGCCAATGAAGACAAAATCAGGAGACAATAAAGACAAGACCAACGGGCGATCCAGTATTATTGATAGTAAAAAAATAAAATTATCTTTTAGAGATTCTTCAATGCTTCCTCTAATAAGAACTTTAAGCGCTATTTTGCACCTATTGGAGGAAGTGTAGCGAAAAATTACCGAGAACGAAATTTCCTTATTTTTTTCTGCTATTCTGCAATAAAGAATACACGGTTCCATCAAAAAAATCAATCTTATTGGGCCTTATTGCGCCCAAAGAAAGCTCTAACCCTAAAATCTAAATAGCTCATCTGAGAACCTAACCCTTTTCAAACCCTACAATTTTTATTTGAAACATTTTTTTTAATGCATCGTTTTCGAGATATTTCAATGTCTAAATTAAAATAGAACACCCTGTATATATGCTGAAATTTGTATGAATTAATATTTCTGTTATTAAGTACAAGTAAAATTTTTCTATTAGACTGAAAGAGAGCGCTATTTTTAAGCTGTTCTTTTACTTGCATTTTGAATTTCAATGTAATCAGTATAGCGTTAAATGAAATTCTCTCCCCCCCTCTCTCTCTCTCTCTCTCTCTCTAATATAAATACCGACGCAAATGCCTCAATCAATGTAACAAACTATTTTATTTCGTTACTTAAACATTTACTCGATATAAACAAATCTCTTCCTACTTCGCATCTAGAATCGAAATATAATTTTCGTTGTTAGCGCACAATGACGATCGCGTTCGCTTATATAAAACTAACAAATTGGACTCGCCATTTTTAGTCTCAAACGGCAATAAATTCGATTTTCTTGAAATCGATTTTTTCGAAATCGACTTTTTCGAACCTTATCTCATATCCACGGGTTATCTTACAATTTGATATATATGAACAAGACAGTTACGCGACGAAAAAGCTGTTCGTGTACACAGGACATTGCAATCAGAAAATAACGAGATAAAAAAATGTTCTTCTCCCTCACACTCTTCATGTATATAAAGTTAATAATGTTATTATAAAACACATTCCCATGAAAAAATTTTTGAAGTCAAATAAAACTGAGAAAACAACTGTATGTGTGTAAGTAAATTTAAATGAAGCGTGATACACTTTGTCCCAATAGGGATAGATGTCTACTAGATAAGAAAGAAGATCGTCGTTTCATCTCAACTGTTCCTGTCCTTTCGAATTAGATCTTAGGATTTCGTCGTTAAATCTATCGGTTTCTTCGCAGCCGAGTTTTCTGCATCGCTGACGCTATCTAGCTCGTCGTCCGCCTCGTTCTGATCACTAACGGGTGTCGCGACGGTTTTCATGGAGAGATCTATCGGATTGTCCTGCGGTGGTGGGCAGGCGACTTCCCGTTCCGGACTACACTCGGTCGAGCTAGTCTCTTCGGAGAGCCGCATCCTCTTCGCGGAGCGTTTCTCCGACATTTGTTCCTCCTGCTCGGACCTCGTCCTCTTTAGGGCCATGTCTAGGCAAAATCGGTCGTTGTTGTTGTTCTTTTCGTAGGAGTCCTTGTCGTCGGTCGACGAGGCCGAGATTCTCATGGGGGTCGTCGTGGCCACGGTCGTCGTCATGGTCGACGTCGTGGCGGTCGCGAGCTCGTCGCTCTCCTCGCTCGTGGTCGCCGGCGAGCAGCGTTGCAGCGGGGGTTGAATGAAAGGCGGATGATTCGGCAGGAGGGGGTGGGTTGTGCCGTGCTGCGGCGCGTACACCGGAGTGTAGGGAAACATGATGTTGGAGGGATGCGGGAGGAAGGGCGACGGCAGGATCGACATACCGCCAAGAGGGAAGGTCAAAGAGCTCAGGCTCAGGGTGGACAGATCGACCGGCAAGTGCGAGAGTGATCGGATATTGTGGTGCGCGAAGGCCGCCCTCCTCTCGGACACGTCGACGGAGCTATCGCTGTTGTGCGATTCGGGCGAGCTGATATTGGGCGAGTTGGAGTTCTTGTAGTCGTCCGCGCTCATCATCAGGCCCTCGTCCCTGCCGCCGTGGCTGCCACCGTGAATGCCGTGGATGGGCGAGGTCCGCGAATTATTACGCTGCTGCTGCGCCAGCTGATGCGTCATGAGAATTGCCGACTGGTGGTAGTGCTGCGGCGGATGCTGCGGGCGCTGCTGCAGCGACTGCTGCTGCTCCTGCTCCAGCTGCTGTATCTGCTGCTCCAACTGCTGCTGCTGCTCCTGCTGCTGCTGTTGCTGCAGCAGACAGTGGATCTTGAACCAGTTGGACCGGCGGCCGTATCGCGAGCCGGACTTGGACATGCCGACGTAGAGGCATTTTCTCAGCCGGCAGGACTTGCACGCGGTGCGGTTCTTCTTATTTATCACGCACTTGCCGTCGTTCTTGCAGTCGGCGATGCTGCTCAGGTTGTTGTACGAGCGCCCGAAGAAAGACTGCAACAAGAATCACGAGCGGGCCAATTAGCACTAATGTACTGCATGCGAAATGCATTCGCTCACGCGCGTTAAAAATTAATGTACAGAGAGTCGTGTTTACATGCGATACCAAAAAGTATGAATTATACTAGAGAATGCGCGAATAAATCATTTCCAGTAAAGAATTTAATTAGTTATACGTGAAAATTAAAAATTTATTTGTAAAATATCAAGTCTTGTACAGAAAAACACATTTCTTTATATTTAGTATACGTGTTTGATTTAATTTATGTTTGTTTTACTAAAAAAGCGTTATTTCATTGAATATAAATCTAATTGTTTTGTTACATTAAATCATATTGTTTAATGGAAATATAATTATTATTTAAAGTGATACTTTATATATGTCTGATTTACATTTATTTCAACTAATTTGTTCATTTAGAATAATCATTAAGCTCGTAAATTCATACAAATAGACTCTCTCTATTTCATTTCTTAAAAAAAATTTATTTTATTTAAAATGTATTTTTTTTTGTAAGTTAAACAATCATATTTGTTAGTTCAACCATTAAATTAATTAGACTACATTTTAAATTTCTTTGACTTTAACAAATTTTATTGAATCCAAAGGAACTATTTTTCTCTTTGCAAATCTGCAATTTTAAGCTTAATTTTCATTGTGTTTTCTACAAGTTTGTAATACTTGTTAAAAATAATATCAGTTGTATCTCGGAATCCTCATGCCAGCCACGTCCTGGCAGAGACGACGAGAAGAGACGGGAGGCTCGTGGAAAATATCGGCGCGACACTGCAACGAGCGGCATTGTAACACTTGTAACGAGTACAACAACGCCGGAGTCGTTAGCGTGTAACCGTACACTCTCGTTGTCCCATTCATGGCGTACGAGAGCGGGGGAGAAGGGATGCGGCGGGGTCGTTGGTCGGAGGCGCGTGCGGTGTGCTGTTCTCGTGCTAATTGCCCAAATGGTGCAATTCTACGTGATTCCGACACTGCGCTCGTTGCTTTCGTACCGGAGATGGGGAACAACGGTCCCCCCACTCCGCTCGTTGTCGAGATTTCTTTCTCTCTGTGTCTCTCTCTTTTTGCATAGAGGGAGATACATAAAAAATTATCGCTCTAAATATCTCGGTCGTGATGAATGGCGTGATGATTTCAATGGCGTGACTTTAAGATGGGATCTCTGACAAAACAAAGCAGCGACTTGCTAAATTTTTACGTAAAGACGATGTTTTGTGGAATAACATTATTGAATGTACGTATTAATTTTGCAGAAAATGTTGTGCACAATATAAAACGGACACCGCCAATCAAATTACATAAATTTATCCTAACCTTACCCAACTGAGCAATCTGATTGGTGGTGTCTGTTTTATACTGTGTGTATCTGAGATCCTTCGTTTTAAACGTATCGCCATTGCGAGCCGCTGCTTTTTATAGCCAGGTCGTTGCGAGACAGTTTCGGCTCGCCTCGCTTGGATTGATGGCTAGAATTTCCCAATCGTCGGCGGTTTATATGTCGCTCGGCGCACGGCGGACTGTCACATCGGCGAGCGGATCGCCGAGCCGTTTAAAGGGACGCGCGCGGCGCGGCCGCGTTGTCCACTTTCGCTTTTTCTACCCGTACGCACGCCATATTATTAATCGTTTCTGGTTCGTTTGTCCTGGAAACGAGCTCTTCCTGCGGCCTGGTGGTCCCGATGCGCGCACCGCCGAGACCTATGGGCTGGCATCGCGTCCCACTTGTTTTACGCCGTCGTCGATGTTGTCGTTGTTGTTTGTCCTCCACCTTCTTGCCGGGCGCGACGCGCTTACGCGAGGAGGAAAAGGAACGCGCGACGCTTCAGAAGCGATGACACAATTGAGAAAATGCTACCGTTATTACTTTTCTCTCTCTCTCTCTCTTTCTCTCTCTCTCTCCCTCTCTCTCTTTCTCTCTCTCCCCGGGCCCTGGCACCGCACGCCCCTTCGTCCATCGCGAGTCCGAGTTATGCAAACGGTCCTACTTGGAAGCCACGCTATGCTCGTTTCATAGCACTCTGTTCGGACAGTTGTTAGGTTTTCGGAAAACTCATTTAACACCAGAAATGTCTGACCATTTCTATTTCTTTGATTAATAGAGGAAAACTATCAATACCGACATTTTGTTTTTTAAGGTTATCTCTTAATTGAAAGCTCGAAATAAAAATTTATGTACATATATATGTATTAATATATGTATTAATTAATATATGTATTAATATATGTATTAATATATGTATAAATATATATGTATTAAAAATTGTTTTTTATCAGGGGATATCAGGGGATATTTTTTATAGTATTGTTTCTAGCTTTTTAAATAAAAAATAACGTTTTTTAAGACACACGAAAATTGAGCTCTGACAAATTGGGTACCAAAATTGACATGTCTATTAAAAATTATAAAATATGTTAGAAAAGTGGTGGTATTAGGTTTCAATAAATGGTTCAATAATACATTAACTCATTCAATCTAAATATATATTTATGTAAAATTTAATAGTTAAATATAGACATACGATTATTTAATAAAAATTAAATTAATAATCTTTGGGATAAAATTAGGGATAAACTTTTTAAATTTTAAGGGTTCGATATAAGTTAATTTAGTATATAAACAAACAAGAAACATACGAATTGTAATTAAATATATTGCGTTTATATTAATTTTGAAGAAGGAAAATATTTAATTTTTGAGAAATAAGAATATGCCTTTTTAGAAGATCAATGTTAGTTTTGACGCTTTTCTTCCATCTTATTTTTTGTAAAAAATGGGGTTCTGAAATTTTATAATTTTCTATCAGTCATTTCCTTTATTTCAATGAATTAGTTTTCCATAATTTTTTAAATTTTCATAATAATTCATACGACTACTAAGTGATCAAAAATGAAACCGCTTAGTTCTTTCAGCAAGTAGAAATTATTATTACTTCTAATATTAATATGTTTGCGAATTAGAAAATAAAGGACTTTGGAATTTGGAGAACAACGTTTGTCAAGCATCATGCTAACGAGCGAAAGTTGATTACTATTCGAAATAAACTTGTCTTTTTTCCTCTCTCCCTTCAGGTTCGGCTTCTTTCGTCTTTCACAGCGAGCGCCCAACAACGATGTTTGTAATTCCACATTTAAGCGTTTAATTACAAACACGAGGAACTTATTATTCAACAGGAAAAGGGAGCAGGGCCCGGGCGCACGCGAGATATCCCCCGCTTCCCCCCGGCCCCTTTCGTTCCGATCGCCGGGCCGCCTCGAGACGCCGCTTCCGGCGCTTCGCACTTGTCCGCCACAATTGTTTCCGCCCTAGTTCACGGTTACGTCAGCACGACATTGTTTCGTTTCGTTATTTTCGTTTTCAGGCCCATCGTAGCATGTCAGCTCTCCCTCCTCCGCGCGCGATCCCGCGCGACCCCTCCTCACTCCTCGCCCCGCGCCACACCGTCCCCGTTTTTCTCGCTCCTCGAGCGCTGCTTCACGCTTCGGAGCGAGCGCTCCGCGGCTTTTTCAACGCTGATGCGGCGCGCGGAAATCGGTTTGTTGCGTTTCAACTGGAATCGCGGGCGCGTGCACTCGCGGCTGCTTTCGGACCACGCCGGACCACAGGTTGACACGCATGCCTGACCGAACGTTTAACCTCGGCCACGGAGCGGCTCGTGAAAGCGATCGCTCGCTGCCCGTTGGGGCAGTCTTTGCGAAACCGCGGGAAAGAGCGTCGCCCGGCGCGGCCGAGAAAGAGCGCGAGCGAGCGAGCCGGCGAGGAAAACTTGGCTATTAGAGCGATGGATCAGGAGCGAGGTTCTTTCCTCTCGATCGCGGACGCGCTTTTTCGACGGTGTGGGACCGATTTCCTTCACGTCCGCCTGCCTCGCGGCGCAATTCCCCCGGAATACGAGTCTCCCCTTGCAGTATCTCGAGCGTGTAACGCCAAGTACAAGATACAAGTTCGAATCCGCGCTTATGTCATCACTTTTGCTCCGTTCAACTTGTGTATATACTTTCCATTCTTGATAATGTACAGTAATAATTACGTAGGTATTAAGAAATGTAAGGCAAAGTATTCGGATATGTATCTACACATGACGTCAGAAATGAAGTTAGTATGTATTAAGAAATCTGTTGCGAGGACCAATCAAAAGCGTGAATTTTTTAATTGACTCTTCTGATTTACCGCAACAGATCTGATATGTGACCAATTTCATGTTTCTGGACATTTCTGACGCCGCGTGTGTACACAGCGTGTCCCGGACCTAATGCACCATTTGCTAATTGCAGATTCTTGAAGTCATTTAGAGATGAAAATCCTAATGTCAAAATGTTGAGACTGCAATAATTTTTAAAGGGGAAGCGTTTAAAGATAGCTAATCTGGTTGTTGGAAATTCGCACGCTCCTTTGAATGTAAACTAGAAATCCTCCAATAAAAGTTACGAAATAATCAATTTTGATTGGTGCCGGGATTTTTTAATAAAAGTAATAGATGTAGTACGACTACTTATGACTACATGATTGATTCGCATGGATTTGTGTCTACACTAGACTACACCCAAAAAGTATTAATGAGCAGCAGTATTTAAAGCTGGACGCTGTTATTATTTTGGTCTTTAAATACGAATATTTAAACTTTCAATCATGAATATATATACATACATCCAATATGTACATGTATTCTATATAGGAAAATTAAATATTTAAAAACTGAAATAATTAGAATGTCCAGGCATTGGTACTTTTACTTTAGAACGTAGCAATTTTAGGCAAGATGGTAGAAAGCTTTTCATCGTCGCTTTTCATAACGAGATACGAGTTTAAATTTAAATTAAGATTGAGAGAATTCATGTAAAATATAATCCCTTCGTTGATCAATTTTCAATTCATTTTTGCGCAGCGCAATTGTACGCAATTGTAGGAAAGAGAAAGATGGAAAATTAAATGACAGGACTCACCTTGCAACCCTCGCAGGTGAATGCACCGAAGTGGAAGCCGGCCGCTGGCTCGCCGCACACCTTGCACTGTTGGTTCATCTGCAATAGAAAACAATTGATTTCTGAATGCATTGACAAACTGGCTGTGTGTGTACGTACAAATGAATTGCTTTGCATTTCGCAATGTGAGAGTATTATTTCTGTAATTATATTTAGATGTTCTGTTAAGATATTCAGAAAATTCTCATCATTCAGATAATATCATTCTAAACTATCTAATAATTTGTCTATTCTCTCTGCATTAGCTCATAAGTGGTAAAGTCTGATTGTTATTAACATTAATTATAACCGCTATCTTCAACACAAAATGTTGTCGTTCTTCTTTCCAGAATTTTTCAAAGTAGAGGTAAAAATTAGTTCTTTTAAAGGATGTCAAATATTTCTCACCGATATATAGGGTGAATCACATTTAAATTTGATTAGAAAATTTAAAAATAGCAATACTCCACTTTTATTACATTTTGATTTGGAAAAGCATTATCTTTGAAATTTGACCAAATAGAAAATGTTTCTTATTTTGATATACTGAATTCATCCCTTCAATTTGACTACGCGATTTGAAATATAGAATGCGTATACGTAATCAAAATTATGACTTAATTGTATAATTGTATAACAATTGATTAAATTAATTCTACCAATACATTGTCTTCGCGATATTAAAAGAAATGTTAAGGTGACAAGAGAAAAACTTGTGGAAGTGTTTTCAAGCATCTTTGCCTTGTCTTTGCTTTATCTAATCGTTTAATATTTCTTCTAGGCATACCGCTTGCTCTCACATCGCCATTCTCATATCAAATGTTTTCCAAACGATTCCACGAGTTTCTGTGAGAGAACGTCGCGTTGGGAAACACTGGAAAACCAACGGACCGTCGGACGTATCGAAATTATTGCACGCTTGCGTCACGGCAAAAAACGATCGCGCGACGCTTCTTCCCGGCGCGTGAGCCGCTTCCTACGCGACGGAAACGAAAAGTAGATCGGACGCGCCGGTATCTTTGACAAGCCGACGATGCAATCTTTATCGTGCGCGCCTACACCGATCGCGCGCGCGATTGGGTAAGAGAAGAAGCGCGTTGCATAATACGCCGCCGCTTTGCAGCGCGGCGCGAGCGCGAATCGCTGGATCGTGGCAAAGCGGTGCGTGTTACGTTCAACGAGCGGAAAACTCTTGCGCGCTTGCTTTTTTCTCTCTCTTTCTCTCTCTCGCGCGCGCGCGCGCAGCCGTTCCTTTCAAGTTCCTTGCCGGCTCCTTTCGCCTTCTTTGGCCGATCGTCCAGAAAACGGACCGTGGCTCCGCGGTCTCGTTTTCACACCTCGTCGCTCTTATTTCACGCCGTGATCCCTTGCGCAACGTGCATTTGCGTAGCGGAACGATCCCGCGGATCGGAAACGGACGGGTTGGACCCCCGCCTGATGGTTTCTCTCCGGCGGTCTCTCCGCCTTTTTCATCCTTCACATTGTTTCCCCCTTTTTTTCCGTCCGTCGTCTGCAACGTGCTTCCGACATCCCGTCGGGAATTTTTCCCTCTATACCGAAACGCTCTCCCGGCGAACGGGAATATGGGACAATAGCGGTGACCTGGATGCTTGCCGCGGTCCGAGGGCACGACCGTGCCTACCTCCAGCGACTTTCATACGTGACAGACTGTCGCTAAATGGGAAAGTAAATTTCAACTAATGGAAAAGACATCGACGTTGTTTGATCAACGGAGTCTCTCCTGACCTACACCCAACCAGTCGTTGACACTTATCATTTGCGGATGCCGCCGTTCCCGGCCGTCGCGGCATACCTGTACGCGGCTTGCAATTTGTGCATGTTTTTTTTCTTCTTCTGCGTTTTGCCTGCACCCGCGTACACTTCCGTCGCGATTACCGGCCGGCGATTTCGCGGTGGCGAATTCGTCTGATCTATTTCACGCTCGGTGATTTATTTTGAGCCGTTTCGAGTTCAGGGCGCAAATATCTCCTCTTACGTGATCGCGGCTGTCGCCACGGTTTATGAGATTTTTCTAACATTGTCAAAAAACCGGCGGTATCCGTGTCGCGGCTTGCTCGCTGACGCTCGACGGCCGACAGGAGCCAACGACATCGCCGAGCGTTTCTCAACTGCAGTCGGATTATTCCGTAGGGCGATAATGAAAATTCGAATTTAATATCAGTAGGGGAGTGTCCAGACTCTGGCTAACTTGGAGCGCCGTTTGAATCTTTGGTTTTGCCGTTTTGACTTGGTGAAGCGAGAAAATGAGACGAAATAAACATTCTCATTAGTATTAGCTAATCATCAAGTAGTTAAAAGGCATTGTAATTTCTGCCCCTACAATCTAGTAATCTTATTAGCGACAGCCTCGACGCTTCGCAATTTTGCAAGCCTAATTGCTCGAATTTCTCACAGACAAGGACTGGATGATATTCGCCGGATGGTGAACAGATATGATCCGACGGCGCCTGTTCAATGGCAACCTGCGTTGATTAGAGGTGTGCATCCGGTAAGAGGTAAGTCTCACTTGGTGATTCCTATGCACGGCAGTGCGTTCCGTGCCGATGCAATTGCGATGTTTAAATGATATTGTTGTCGTGCCGAGGTGTCGCAACAGAACACAACACAATGTCGTCAGATAAAATCGAATGAGGTTAACGGATTAGATTCCGCGTAGAAATGGAAAAAGAATCGTATCAAATATAAACAATCACGCATATTATGACGATTAAAAATATTTAATTGTAATTAATCAATTATAGATTCTCGTGGTTTTTCTCTTTTATGATGTATTTACTTGCTTTATAATATTATTTATTTATAATTCTTTAAATATAACACAATTTCAAAAGAATTTTGCTTTTAATGTGTATTTACGTAGAATTACGTAGAAACTAAATTTTATTTTCATTAAAGATATTTAAAGATTTGAAGATGGAAAATAGACAAGGAAATCATTCGTCGTAGAAATTCGTGATAGAAACGTTCTGGTTTTACCCAGGTGATTAATTTTTAACATAATGACATGTGACTATCAAGCGCATTTACACAGAACTAAACAGTCCTTACTGGAAATATTTAAAGACTCGAAGATTGAAAAGAATCGACGAAAATAGACGAGGAAATGATGGTAGGAATTCCATCTATATCGCGGTACCCATGGACGACGTTCTGGTTTTACCCAGGCGATTAATAAAAGCTATCTACCTATCTCGCTTCGCGAGAATTATTCGGTGTAATCGGGAATTTTACAATTACGTCCGCGGACGATAAGTGGCCGCTGCACACTTGTTACGCCGATCCCCCCGGCCGTCGCATGTAAACAGCTGATTCACGGCTCGGTAATCGTAATAGCCCGCGCGACTCCGCGGGATTAAAGATTGCGAGCTATTGTCGTGTCCACCTCTTTTCAATTTCCGGGACGGATCTTACGTTTCCTCGCGGTAAATTCCCTCGGAGGGAATTCGACACCCCGTCTTCTTTTTCTTCTCCGTGTCAATCGAGGCGCTGTAAGTCGCGTCGCAACGCATGAGAATGCAAATCCGATTTCTGGCAACGTAAACCATCTTCAATTCCGCGCCGGACGACGACGGCGGTCCGGCATTTTGCGACTGTAAAGAGAGACGCTCGATAATAAGCAGACGTTTCTCAACACACGGCGACAAGAGCCTCGATGCGCATTATTGCGGCGGCGATGATCATCGCCGAGAGGCTTGACCTTGCGGATTCCGTGCAATTGTTGTGCCAAACAGGCCCCGGCGAGCCGTGAGAATCATAACGTCCTCCCGCGCGAAGTCTCCGCTCGGCGAGCGTATTGACGATATAGCTGCGAGATTTGTCGATCGGATGCTTATAAAGCGATCGGTCGTCATAATTTTTGCGAGTCGCGCCGCGTTTCTCCTCCTTTTCCACGCTGACCTTCTTCACCCGCTGTATCTTTCATCGCGAAAATGAGAACTTTCCCGCTGAGGAGTAGAGTTCACTTCTAACTTTAATGCGAAATTTCTTTCACGCAGAACATCGTTTGAAAAGAATGCGGCCAAATTTAGCCTTTTTCGTAGTTTGAATTTTCTAATTGAACATAAGTCTCAATAAGCCAATAGATTGTAATCTTAATAAAATTGCAACTTTTTGGATCGTTTACTTCCAAAATGACTGAGATTTTATATTCTTAATCAAATTAATAATAAGAAGCCTTATACGATTTTATATTCTTAATCTACTTGTTCTAGCTTCAATTTGGCGTATCATTTATTAGAAAATTCACAGTACGAGAAAAGGAGTTTGGTCGCACTCTTTAATCTAAATTTAATCGTAATGGTAATTTAATTAGGTTGCCAAAGAGTAGACACGCAATAATGAGGCAAAAACTGCTTAAGTAAAAATAATATTACATAACGTAATTCTACGTTTTCACGCTAAGCTAAACATTGAAGCGCAGTGAACCCTAATAAATTGAGTAACCGGAGAATTTCACGATCACAACAATTATTACGACTGTAATCCCGCAGCATGTGACAATAGAGTCGCGCGCAAGAATGCGCACCGAAAAAGAAGTAAAACTGTAATCAGCCAGTCTATATGCTCTGCATCTCGCGGTGAAGGTTGTAGTGTCGATACTTCAGCATTACGGAAGAAGACAGAAGTAGACTACACAATTTCAGGGAATTCCAGAGGTATGAGGCAACTACTCGAAAGGGACAAAAAACATAATCGTAAAAGGAGAAAAAAGAACTGCCTTCGTATTATCGTTAATACTCCAATTTCGTTCCATGGATTTGGCTAAAGTGAAAAAATGCACGTGATAAAAAATAATGACAATTAAAGCTTCAATAATTTAAAAACAAATAGATAAAAAAAGGCTAATAAATCGAGCAATATATTTGCGCTAGGTATATAAAAAGTTGAAATAAACCGTTTCGACTTTCGACTCGAAATGTCATCTTCAGTGCAAATGATAGAACAGTCACAAATGAGACGGTAAAAAGATATCAAATCAAAAAGTATACAAAATGTAAATTTGATTTTTTGTTCGCATATATTAAATAGACAATAAGTTAATTAGAATTATATATTTTTACTTGATATCTTTAATGTCTTACTTGTAATCATCGTTTCATCATTTACGCATTAAATATGATTTATCTTATTTCAGATTAGATTTCGATTAAATCGAAACATATTTATCACGTATTTGTTATTCAAATTTTTTATAATATGTATCGCACATTTTGCTCGGGTCAATAACCTATTTTTACCTTCTCGGATTTGATAAATTCTAATCTAATTACCCACATTTTTCTAAAAGGAAAAAAAAATTTGACAAACGCACTCATTCATGATTTTCTTTGTGTCGGAACTTTGATACGGACGAAGAAACGGAAAGGTTAAAGAAACGGTTAAAAATATTACAAATCGGAAAAATATAAAGATCTTTCTAAACGGTACTCAACAATAGCAAGCGGCGTTAAATGGCATTTAATTCTTACGGCTTCGAGACAGATGTCCTTGTACATCAAACCCTAGTTTTTGTTTAGGAAAAAGAAACCGTTCTTTTTTTTGAAAGGGGAGAGAAAACGTATGCGATCGGGTAGACGCATTTTTTCCGGTAAAAAAAATACTTTCACTGTACCACTTTTTCTCATGAAAAAAGCCTTTGCCATTTTTTTGTAAAAAGTTTCGCCATTTCTTTGTATTCTCTGTGTTCCGAACGTAGAGAAATTTCATAAGAAAGGATAGATTTGACAAGGGTTTTTTTTACGACCACTTTTTACAATCTACTTTTAATTGACGTGCACTGGAAATTGCACACATTGCAATTCTTGACGAACGTAGCTTTCTCTTTTCTTTTTGATAAGCTGAAAGATTTTATTCGATATCGGAGCGTTGTGCGAATCGAAGCGGCGGCCGACGGCGACTCGAGAGAGATCAATCGATCGCGCTTCTCTATTCGCCCGAATTAACCGACGATCTGGTCCGAGCGCATTTATTCGACGCGGCGATCGATCGGTCCCCCGTGCGATTCCGGCATCCTCATCGCGCAACCTCATCCCGACGACGGCTCCAGTTTGCAAAGAGCGACTTCCGCCCTTTCGAAACGAAACGCGCCGTTCCACGGCGCGCGTTCCGCCGATCGGCCTTCGCGTCGCGACGCAACGCAGCGCTATTTCCGATTTCATTGTCGTAACCGGCCCGTCGATTGAATCGCGCGCGGACGATTCGTCGCGGCGCGATGCCGCGAATAAATTCCACGGCTCGCCAAGACGGAACGGCTCGGCGAATCGTCCATCAGGCCTGACGAGCCGCGACCGAAAACCCATCGCGGTACCTAATCCGCGACGAACCGATTCCCCGGCGGATTCTCATCGCTCTCGCGTGCTCGATCGCACCGTCGTTGCCGCGCGCACGCGGGAATTACACGGTCCGATGTCATTAAGACTGCGTCGAACGCGAGTGCGTCTCTATATAGGAAATCGTTGCACTCGACGTATAATGTCGAAAGTTAACTGGACATGCTGAACGGCTATAGCTTCAAATGAATTACGTCTTCTACCTTTCCGCGACGTAAACTGACGTTTACTGAAGAACGACTTGAAAGAGATGTCGTTGCAAACTTTGGATAGATCTTTCCCGGCGCACAGGTCCTTAATCTGACGACCAGACTGTCACCAAGTATGTATGTACGTACTTTTGTTACGATGAGTTAACGTTGCGGAGATATGAACGGCAGCGACTCAACTTCAGACGGAGCACTCCACGATATCCTAACTAGTTTTCCGGGCCACGTCTCCCGAGGCACTCGTCGTCATTTTACAAAACGTCGGACACTCCGGAGCCGGCGGATAGAAACGAGACTTCACAAAACCGATCGGTTACACACTTTTGACTATATCTTCACTGGACTTAATGTGCAGGCTCTTGAAACAAAAGTCTCTCCTGTCAATCAACTCGACAACTCTGCCGGGCGCACTACCTGATTCTCGAAATCGAGTTTCGCAAAGAATCCACCACTCTCCGGTAATCTCGTAGTCCCCGGAATGTTCAGAAAGTTGAAATTAGCCGAAATGTCCGTATCCCAAGTCACCGTGCGGTCCCGACCGCGCAACAGGTACCTAGGCACCGACCGACGACGATCGCGCGTCCCCGCGATTGGCGAGACCGGATAACGGAAGAAGACGAGGACTCTTGACGCGCCGATGACCGTTAGGTGAATGACTTTGGTAGGCGAGGGTGTCCACATCGATTCTTGAATCGGCCCCCACCTCGGGCACGTTTATTTTCTGCGGTCCCACTTCGGTTGCCCGATCGGTCCTCCGCTCGCTCGCTCACTCGCCGTCCTCGGCTCGCTCTCTCGCGCGCGCGCTCTCGTAAGTATACCTCGAATGGGCCTTATGGGCATACTGTGCGTCGGATCAGCGGAGAAGCGTGCACGGTCTAACCGAGTGGTACAGGTGGGTTGTGGATCCTGTCGGGGCTATCTGGTGGGGAGTTCCGCTGGGTCCGTATAATCCTTCTTCCGTGCGGTGGGGATACGAGGGAGGGGCCTCAGTCGGTTTACCCCTCTCCTCTCTTTCCCACTCCTTTCTTCGCGTTATCCCTCTTTTAACTTTTTTTTCCAGTGTATCTATGACACCTAGGCACTTGTACACTTTTCAAATTGCCAGCTCCGCTTTTTTTTTCTTCCTCGAGGATTCATTCTATGATTTTTTTGTACGGATTATCACTTTCATGTCTAATATAAATTAGTTTTAATCTCGGTTTAACTCACTTTTCATCCTTTTCTAGTTTTATTAGAAAGAAGTAAAGAGCAAGTTAAGTAAGAGCAGGAATAAAACTAATCATTATATAGAAATGAACATTAGTCATCGAGAAAAATTGATAGCTTAAAGATCAAGAGATGTGAAGCACAAATGCGAAGAAAATGTAGTATGTTCTGGAAACAAATTTTCTTTTCGTGTGTGAATAACGATACTACGAATAATTGCTTCAAATTACTTTATCAACCACATGTAACCGTAAAGTTAATTCTGTATTGATAGAAATAAATATCAGTCAATGAGAAAAAGTGATGCTTAAAATCAAGAGATTTGAAAAGCACAAATACATGAAAATGTTATTATACGGAGCGGATTAAGCATTTTCTGAAAACAAATTCCCTTTTTGTGTGAATAATGATACAACGATATTACGAATAATTGCTACAAATTACTTTATCCACCACATGTTGTAACCGTCGTTAGAGTTAATTGGCTCCTTCTAGACGGGAAGATAGACCTCAAACTCTCCAATCTTTCCTTTCGAAAGTAACTGAAGCTTACAGTGTTACAAAAAACGGGGAACCAGTTAAATATCCTAATTTTTCGATACACGTTATTACGTTCCGTGATTAATCGTCGAGGAGGGGAAAAAAAAGGATCTACTTTCGTCCTCGTCTTCGCGATTAATGCCTTTTTTTCCCCCTGCGATGGCCTAATGTCGGCGAATTAGGGTTATTTTCGTGACTTTCTTCGGACGAGCAACGTGGGAAAGTCTCCGACGGCGACGATGCGCGGGCGCTTCTCGCTCCCGTATCAAGGAAACGATTTACGGGAGTTTGCTTTACGTAATGGTTCGCTATTTAGAATGTGACATTTAATGTCGTTCCCCGGCGTGGCGCGTCGAAACGATTGCGTTACACGCAAGTGCGGTTTTACCAGGTTCCAGCGATTCGACCGCTGCGGGCGCACATCGCGCACTCGTACATATGTACATACGTACGTACATACGTACGTACGCGTAACGAGATGACTCTCAAGACACGTCCTTGGAGGGACGACCGTGACGGCATGTCGATCTCGGGCTCGTGCTTTGATGGCCGATTAAATTCAGTGCTTGTAACGAGCCGGGGCGATCACGCTCGCTCGCCCGCTCGAGATTTTCCCTCGTGCGTGCATGCCTAAATGCACCGCTTTCCTTCGCCATGCGTGCCGAGCGACATTTCGTGCGCGTGAAGCCAAAATTCGTTCTAGCTCGTGCGCGAAAATTTCTCTCCGCCGAGAATGCCAGTTCACCCGGCGATTAATTAACCGCGTCCGACGGATCGAGTCTCCATTGCTCCCCGCGGCTTTATGTGGTAATTAATCAGATGTTGTAAATTTGCATCAATGGAAGTGATATTGTGGACTCGATCAGTAATTACTCTTCGCACGCGGCTTTCTCTTTGTTGTAAAATTGTTGAGCTCTCTTGTCATTGATATAACAGATGTTTAACTGATGTAAAATGTAAACTTTTGAGATTTTAACATAGTTAGAGCGTTTTTCTTTGAGAGAATATAGTTTGACGAAATAAATGGGTTTACAATGTTATTCTATTTCAATGACAATGGAGATGATATAAACCAGCCGGCCTTTTATGAAGTTTATTCGGAGAAACCGACTAAATTGCCCTTTATTTACTACTTTCGTTGAAAAATAAATAATCTACAGGTTAATAAACATTTTCAAATAATTAATAATTTTATTATATATCTATTAAATATAAAATTCAAATAACTATTTATAATATGTAAATAAGAAGAGATTGTTATTTTAATGAATAACAGGGAAAATTAGCTTTGAAAGGTAAACGCAGGTAATTGAGCATATGTTAATGCTAAGTGACATTCAATTAATAATTCTATAAAATTATAAATCGTTTTGGCTCTACATTGAGCCATTCTCTGCGGTGCGGTGATAAATAAGCTAAAAAAGCTGTCCGATGAAAGTATAAGAGGAATATTTAAAATATACATAATGTCTTCGAAAAGTTTGAGATTGTTTAATTTGACTTAAAATAAGATCAAAACGTATGATTCATAATTTTGTATAGAATTGTTAATTAAATGCCACTTAGCGTTAACTCACGCATAAGCAACAGCGTTTAATTCTCAAAATCAATTTTTCCTGTCACTTGTTTAAATTTTATTAATAATCTTTGGTCAAGAACTAATTAATTATGTTTGAAGATCATTATTATTATTACGTGGAAGTAAGCGACAAAACTAGGAAAATGATGAAACAATAGCGGCAGTCTGTACGTTATTAATTAATACCGATAATAATATATTAATTACGTTAAATAAAACAAAAAATAACTTTTTTAAGATCTCGGAATTTAGTTTTATAAATACTGCACATTTCTTCTCCATATTGTTTTATTAATGGAATCTAGATTTAATCTGCAATTTTCGATCAGAAACAGAGACGCGATAAGTAATAGCTGAACTTTATTGTGTTGAAGTAATTAAATATTACAAATACTATCAAGCGATGGAATTATCTAATCGATTAAGCAATATTGCGCTTTTTTATCGATTAAAGAACGCTAAGTTTTAGTTAAAAAATACGCGCACTATTTCTATAGTAATGAAAATTCCCAGCTGCGAAAGCTGCTCTCATAAATCATTTTCTATTCTGTCTCCACATCTGTCTTCACATTCTTTCTTCAGAAAAATATTGTTATAGAAATGAATATTCGTAAACTCTGAAGAAAAACCTTTCTTAATTATTTCTTTTATCTGAGAGAAAGAATTTTAGTTGTGGAATATATAGCATTATGGCATGTCATTTATAACTTTGGTTTTATTATAAGAAATATCAGATTTCAACGAAGGGTTTCATTATTCTTCTCTTACTTCTCTCTTCTTTCGGAAATGGCAAAAGTTCCATCCCTGAGGGGATCTGTTTGCCTTCGGCGGAGAATTTGCTTCACGAAACCCTCGTTCGCGTTCAACACGACTCGAACGAAAACGGGTACAAAGAATATTTTCCGCCTCTATCTTTCCCTTCTTCCTCTTTCTTTTTTCTCCCTACGCGGAGCACGCGGATCCCCCGCAATTACGCTCGCGCGATGAAAAGTAATTGCGCAACCCACGCTTCGTGACCTTTCCTCAACTTTGTTGTAGGCCACCATGCATTCCTTAAAACACGCCGGTTATTCTACGATGAAATGATGCACGGAGGTCGGAGGCGAATAACACGCAACGCGAATCAACTTTCCCGGCTACAGATGGCGCCACGGGCTCCGGCGCCTTCGGTTTCCCCCCCCCCCCCGCCATTTCGCCATCCCCAGTCCGTCTCTTTCGTTATCCCGATCGATCGCGCGCGTTTTATATCCTTTACGGTCGTAAGTGATATAGTTTCAATCATTTTACTTCGTTTACCACTTCACCACGTCTGTGCGTCTATGTAGACTGGAGGATAAGGAGAACAATGAAAATGAGACAAAAACGACGATCTACGCTACGTGTAAGTACTACCTGTACGCTACGAAATACTCATTTCTTACGACATCGCATTATCAAGTTAATAATTTGAGAAGAAAAAGGTTTCAAAAAAAGTAATTCAAGAAATTGTTGAATATACACTATTAAGTGTTTCCGTGCAATGGATCCGAAAAGTGAAATCAAGTATTAAATATTCTAATTTGCACAGAGTAATCCAGTAGACACTAACGTTGCATCAATATTATATTATCAGTATTATATCATGATCAATATTATTAATATATTAACACATTATATTATTTCATTATCAATATTATCAATATATTATAATTTCCCATTCAACAATATAAATATATGTTATACATTATTGAATAAGAAATTATGATATTGATGCAATTATTGTTACTTCATGTTTATTGGATAGTTACTCTATTTTTCCATCTTGGCAAACACCAACTGTAACATCGCATCAATATTATAATGTAACTTTATATGCAACACTTGTTACATTATATTTATATTCGTACATGGGTATACTCGATAAATATATTAAACACGAATGTAATCAAATATATTTTGATGAAAAAAATAGAGTTTACTCTCCATTAAAACGTCTCCGACTACAATTTACTTAGATCAAGTTTCCAGACTAAGCTTGTAAATTTCGTGTCTTGTTCGAAAATGTAGAATGTTTATTTCCGTTTCTTGCGAGATAAGCGCAAATTCGAATGCACACGAGCGTGACTGGACTTGTGCGGCAAGGTGGAACCTTAATAACATATATTTCATACAATCACGTTGTAAGATCATTAATTAGTTTAGCATAACATTGTACCAGTTACACTAGTGTCTCCATATGAAGGAACTTACCGAAGCGGCTCGTTGGTCTAGGGGTATGATTCTCGCTTCGGGTGCGAGAGGTCCCGGGTTCAAATCCCGGACGAGCCCATAGTGTTTTTTTTTCTTTTTTTTCGTCATCCAATAATTAAATAACGAGGATATTATGGACGCATCTTCACTATCTGTATTTTGTTAGATTTTTCGGGCATCAAATTTCAAATTGTATTTTTGCTCAACGTACGTTATAGACGATAGTCGGTCTGTCTATAACGAGACGACGAACCGCTATTCTTTCACTTTCGATTTCCTATTTATACGCGCCGTGACGCCGTTAATTATGCGCCGCTCATCAACGTCAATTATGTTCTTATCTACGCGACACGCGAGATAAAAAGAGATACATCGAGAACGAAATCCCTTACGTGTCGCGTTGCGTAAATGCGCGTTAGTCGACCTCGTGCGAGCTAGACAATTAATGCACGGTCTCTACCAGGGGTAACGTCCTTTTTTTAGCGCAACAAGGGCTCGTAATCTGTGAATTGTACCCTATTAACGACTCGGATTTACGTCGGGCTCACAAGCGCGCCTTATTGTCGGAACCATCGCGGTGCCCTCCAATTCGAATATCGGCCTCTTTGATGTTCTAATGTGTTTCTAAAGACAGAGTTTCTATTCGGCAGGTAACATCCAGTTAATTGCTCTCTTAAGAGTTCATCAATAAAATAGGGCTAAACCCTTCGTTTTTGGTTCTAATAAATTCGAACTTTTATGATAAATTTTCAAAATTCTCTCTTAAACATTAAGGATCACATTAAAATCAATTCCTTGAGTTGAGTAAAAGTAAATACCATTTTGTTATATTTAACTACTATACATGTCGAAATTATTATTTTTTAAAATTATTAATACAAAACATGCAGTTATTATTCAACTTCATTGTTTCAATTAAATTAACGAAATTCTTAATAGGAGCAATGGTGATTTAAAGAATAATTAAAAATGACTTGAATTGAATATAATTCGAATTTAAGAGTGTATTATATATAGGGAAATACAAATTATTACAAGATTTATTATTTTGTATTTTTTTAAAGATGTAATAAAATAATGTAATTATAGATGTATAATAAAAAAATATTTTTTAAGTTATATCTTACGACTTTATATTAAATCTTACATTGAAGAGATTTACCAATCAAATCAAGATTTTTAGGATTTAGTTAGCGAATGAGATCATCGTGAAAAATCGAATGTATTATTGACGTTGTCTATCAAATTACACGAAAATTCGAACAATGTAGCATTCATATATCATAATATACATACAAGCAGTACTCAATTTGAATTATTTTTAACGATTTCTTAGATCGCCAGTGCACTTATTGAATAGTCGTCAATTTAATCAACACAATGATAAACGAATGCTGTTTTGTACGGAATTTTGTGCAATTTGATACGCAACGTCGACACTGCATTCAGTTTTCAACGATGAACTCATTTTCTGCTGACTAAACCTAAATCCCGACGCGGTTGGTGAACGTTAAATACCACACGCGGTTGAAAACGGTGCGCGAAGACACGCGATACTGCGAGACCTTGACGGAAAAGGATTCCTCTTGTCTCGTAGATTATCTGCGAGCGTGGAGGACGCCGCGATCGATCGGCGGTCCGTTAAACGATGACGCGGCTTCTAAATTCAAAATGCCTGTTGCCACTTGCCTTTCGCCTTAATTGCGTGTCCAACATTGTTGCACGGGATAATCGATGCCCGAGCACAGCGCACGAGCGGCGACAATTATTCCTCTCTCCGTCATAGCTACGGTGACCATATTTTGAGAAAAATAAAGGACACCGCCACTTACCTTCTTCCACAAACAAGTGTAATGTAAATTTATTATTATCATTAATACCTTTTTCCTGAATATATATTTATGTGAAAAAGAGTAAAATTTTGTAAACTAAAACAATTATACATAAAAAAAGCAACACATCTTTATTTAAACATTACACAAAATGTACAAAGATAATAAAGACTGAAATACGAAATATTTTATAGGACTCATCAGAAATAAGGACCAAAAAGAGTTTTTAAGAAAAAATAAATCCAAAGGCCTAAAATAAAGGACTGTCCTCTGTAATATAGAACGGATGGTCACCGTAGTCGTAGCATAGCGACGGAAACGCGCGTTTCCACAAGTCGGACTCTGATCGAACTCGCTTGATCAAAGATGCTGCGTTGCGGCGCCTTGAGCGAAGGTCACGCGGTTATAAATGTCAATCGACGGTCCAGTCGTTCTCGCGCGGTGATAAATCGACGAAAGATCGGCCTGCATCGGTCGGAATGGCGAATTAGCGGTGGAATTGAAATTCTGCAACATTGAAGCGGGCGCGATTTATCGCGACGATAAATTCCCGCCCGGGGGATAATATACGCAGGCGAACGCGCGCGTCTCGCCGCAGGTTTCGCAAGATCGGAGGGGGCGCATCGCGATCGTAAACTCCGGTTATTTAAATCTCCGCTCCGCTACCGTGCGCGGGATATACCTGGACCACGGAACGCGTCCGTGGGGGAAAATATATTTGAAACGTGACAATTTATGCGAGAAGCGACATCCGCTGGCGTGTTGGAAGTGGGGTCCGGGCCATTAATATCTCTCTCGTTTTTTTTTCCTCCGCTCGTTACGAATACGCATGCGTGGGTTTTTTTGACATATTGTTACGCGATCGCTCCTCTTTATTTTGCTCCTTGCTGGCTCCTTTACTGGATTCCCCGGAACGCAAATCAGCTGCTCTATAGGCCGGCATAATTAACGCTAAGAAATGTTAAATAATGTCCTGCATCATATATTTCTTTTATATTGAGCCTCTTTTGTTTTGTAATGTTTTTGCATCTATTTTATTTGTTTGTTTACTTTATACATTTTTCGCAGTATTTCGAGAGTGTATATGTATATTCTTTTACACACATAGATCTATGTGTGAAAAAGAATCTTTCAAAGCCATTACTACACTAAAAAAAATTTACTCAAGGCAAGTAAATTCTTTTACTTGCTTATTATTTTCTTTATTTTAATAAATAGGTTCTGTAACTGTAAATAAAAATTTTCATTTTAGATAATATTTATTTAAATGTAAAAAATATATTTACTTAAAGCATTATATTTTTACTTTAAAATATAAAAATTTTAATTTTAAATATTTTTTAAAAATTAGTAATCTATTTTTTTAATGAAAAATAGATTACTAATTTTTAAAAAATATTTAAAATTTCTATATTTTAAAGTAAAAATATAATGCTTTAAGTAAAAATATCTTTTACATTTTACTGCTTTTACTGCTTTTCATAATGTTAAAATTGTATTTTAAATAAATACTTAATGTGATCTTTTCAACTTTTTGACGTAGGTCCTTTTATCGACAGGTAAAGGCGAGGCGCTTGAATGCGTTTCTCCTTCGTCGCTTTTTCCTCGACGAAGAGAGTGGGAGAAAGAGACCGCGATTAAGTAATAGGTAATTAATAGAGGCACCGTTTTATCCTGATTTTTTACCGCGCGTTCGCCCAGTAATTATAGCTCTACGTCATATATTTCCCGCCCCCCCTCTCGCACTCCTTCACATTCGAATGTGTTTGTAATCTTGTGCGTACGACAGGGTCGCCCGTAAAAATTTGAACGTACAATTAGGGCCAAGTCGTTAATTTATTTTTCTCTACGTGTGGCCTACGCTTTTGACTGGCCCGTGAAATTATTGTATGATACATCACCGAAAGGAGAGCGACAGCAATGTCGACAATAGGAATAATCTTTTACGCGAGCACAAATTATTTCAGTTTCTATATTGCTATTAATATATTGCAACAATAAAAAAATGTGATAGTGAATTAATTACAATTAAAAATATATTAAATAATTTCCAGCATAAACAAAATTATATGAATATTAAATATATTTTGAAAATTAGATTGTAAATAATTAAATTAGATTGTTAATTAGATTGCAAATAAATTGAAAAATAAATTTATATATATTGATACAAATTCCAGCAAATAATGTATAAATTCTATCATTCACAGTGGAGTGTAAAGACTCTAAAACTTTTAGAGTCTAAAAAATTATTTTGAAAATTAGATTGTTAATTGAATTGTAAATTAAGATTGCGAATAAATTAAAAGATTGGCTTTTTATGTATGATCGTTACAAATAATTCCAACAAATAATATATGAATCTTATCATTCATAACTGGAGCGTAAGGCCTTTAAAAAATTACTACTTGCCTTTTGGCAAAATATTTTATTTGGTTCCACATTTTCCTGGCTCATATTTCACTTGAAACAGTTTTTTTTTCAGGTAGCTGCTGTTATACAACGTCTTCTAGTTATTCTGCTACAATTGTCTGGCAATATTTTCGTGCAGAGAGAAAACGAAAACATCGCCAGTAAGTAATAGTTATAAATAATTTAAATAGCGCTTTAAAATTTGTCATTAAAGTTGAGCGAATGAAAGGGATCTCACATAATATCTAAGATATTTGAAGATACTTTTTGATTTGATTATAATGTACGATTTTGTGTTGCAACCGATATTTTGCAAGCCAATAAATTTCCACGAGCCTGGCGAACCTGCGTGTCGCGTGGTAGAGGAACGGACGATTCCGGGTGCTTTTGGTATTTTCAGCGTAGACCTCGGGGTTAAACGTCCGATGTATCTCGAAGCGTTAAGGGGGGGAGGGGCGAGTCGTCGAAGGCATGTTGTAATAGGTGTATACGACACGCGGCGGGACCAACCGGCCAGTTTCGTGATTTACGCAAAGTAATCCCATTACAGGTCGCGTCGCTCGTTAACGTCATCCCGCGCGGTTCCACAGAGCTGGACGCGCCGGTACTGGGAAGACGCGCGAATTACGCTTGTAAGCGGGTAATGAACGTCTCGATAAAATTCTAGCAAAGGGACGCTGCCAGAAGAACGCGAGAACCACTCAGGCCAAGATTCATTTCGTCTTTTAGTGCATTTTACGCGAATCTTTTCGCAAGTATCAAAACGCGCTTTTACCTCGAGTAATTTCACAGAATATTCTGTAATTTATAATTAGATAATTAAATTAGACGTCTTGTGTTTCAATCTTTATTTAAATAAAAATAAAAGTGAATTAGGCTTTGAGAGTCAACATAGATATTAAGGCGTATCAAAATAACAAAAATTTATTTAATTATATTAATTCAAATTAATTAATATAAGTATATTAATATGTTAATATATGATTATAATTATAATTTGTACACTAAAGAAAATTCTGGTTAAAAATAGACGAGTCAGAAAATCTTGTAGAATTGATCAAATATTCTGATTATTATAATAGAACTTAATATTCTATAAGTTATAAAGTATTGAGTTCTATTATAATAACCAGACTTTCTATTATAATAGTTGATCAATCCTACAGTCAATTTTTAACCAGATTTTTTTTCACCAGAAGTGCATTAATATAATTAATATAAATATAATAATATATTAATAACTTAATATAAAAAATTAATATTAATTAATATGAATATGTTAAATAAAACATTGCTGAAGAGGCTTAACGAAATGTACGAATTTGATATGAAAATTATATACTTAATTTATCTACTCAATTTTTATTGCACGCCCTAATATTTGATTCTCAAAGCTTAATATCCAGTCTACTTTTCTTTCATTTTATATCGAGATTTTTCTTCTTTTTCAACCTTTATTTAATCCCCTCGAAATCACCTAACGTAGGAGGTCCCGAAAGTTTAGGCGATGGTTACCGCGGGGCAACGACGTCGCGGTCAAAGGGAGAACGATCGTCCCCGTCGGGGAGGTTAATATCTAGCCAGGCATCCGGGAAAACAAAGTGAAAGGAGCATCATCCTTCGGCGGTGCATACGCCGTATGCGCCGACGTTCGTTCTACGGCGCGCACAGTTATATGGCCTATGAATCACGAGCGGAGACGCTCACATTAAGCCGGGAGTTAATTGAAACTTTTATTCGTAATTGCGTATTTTTTCTTCTCCTCCGTCCTCTTGACGCACGCAGACGTCGCGCGTCTCCCACCCGCGCATTAAGTCACCCTCGATAGACACCTGAGAGAAAAAGAGACGCTCTCCGCGAGCGCCCAGCGCTTCGTCTTTGGGCGGGTTTAATTGCGTCTTGTGTCATTGCTAATAACCATCCTCGCGAATAATACATCGTCGCGGATATTTGGCAACGCAGCTTCCGGCCGTTCTTTAACCGTTTCGTAGTGAGTTTTACGCGAATAGGTCTCAGGAAAATCTCAGCTTTTAATAACGAAAATGGAAATAATGAGTAGGTATTTGTAAGGTGTGCGTTTCCATTAAAACGTAAACGTAATTTCAGATAAAATACGTTTCGCCATTTCGGGGTTAAATGCTCGGAGCGTAATGCGTCTCTCTCTTTATCTCGTAATCTCTGATCTTTTTATCAGTTAATAGTCGCGCGCTGTGATTTCATCTTAAATCAATTTCACGCGTGTCACGAGCGTGCGCGAGCCGCGACGTTATAACGGACGATAAATTTACGTAGTTTAATCGGTATTTGAAGTGCGCAATTATTCCAGTTTCGTCCTGACTAAGAATGCCATTAATTATTCATCCTATTACGCAATTTGTATGGTATTTAGACGTGCGTGTCACCGGCTTAAGAAATACATTAAAATTCTAAATTTTATTAAGATTGTATATTGACTTACAATAAATAGTTATTAATAAAGCACATACGGGTGTCTCTAAACTGGCGATAAATATTTTAATGACAAATTCTTCATTGTAGATGAAAAGTTTAATACAAAGTTACTGAAGCTACAATAGTTTTCAAACGGGGAAAATTAAAAAATCATAAATGAAACAGAACTAGAATTTGCGCTTAGAAATGGCAAATTATACACTGAAAAAAATTCTGGTTAAAAACGAACGAATTAGAAAATCTTGCAGGATTGATCAAATATTCTGTTATTGTAATAGGTTATTGTAATAGGAATTCTGATTATTATAAGTTATAAAGTATTGAGTTCTATTATAATAACCAGAATTTCTATTACAGTAACCAGAATATTTGATCAATCCTACAAGATTTTCTCATTCGTCCGTTTTTAACCAGAATTTTTTTCAGTGTAGTCTCGATATTTTTGTATTACACTTTTCGTCCGAAAATATTATATAGAGTTTGTCATTGAAATATTTATTCGCTAGTTCAGAGAGACACCCTGTATGTACTTCAAAAATTTGAAAGCTTTTAGTTTTAATATTTTGTAGTGAAACGAAAAATCTTTTTTTAATATGTTCAAAGAAACTTGTAATTTATTATATATTTCATTTTGTAGAAAAAATTACTTCAATTTCTAATCACATTTCTCAGAAATTCTTTGTTTTGTCGAATCTCGCTTATGCACTGCTTTCAAACTTTTAAACGGTAGTGTATAGTTATACATATTATAGCAATTTGTTCTACATATTGCTCACGTCTGTCTTCCGTCTCCTTACAAGGAGCGATTTAATAGAAAACTCATTTCGCTAACGATGCCACGAGTTTCTTACTTGAGCGAGAAAATAAATGAGAATGCATGAAAATATGAAAGGGCAGCGTGCGGTGTAATATTTCTCCGGTTTGACGCCGGTTAACATATAACCGGATGTCGCACTTTGACCGCTCATTTAAGTGGCTCCGAGGGTAGAGGGGAAGTGGGAGGGCGGGGATCAAGCCTTCCTTCTCTCTCGCGCTAAAACGCCGGATTAAGCTGGCGGCACGCGGTCAAGGATCCCGCGGGCCACCCCCGTGAGGTGAAGTCCAGGTGAGACCCCGAGTGAGGTCTTCATCGGTTCGGCGCGACATTGAGGAATATTCCCCTCTGCACTTATCCGGCTCTCGGCCGCCCTCGGAGGAATCGCCTCATCGGCCGGGGCCCCGCAGCCGATGCTAATCACTGTGCGGCGTCCAATGTTATATTATCCCCTATGGAAAATAGAGGAACGCTTCATTAGCATACATATACGAGCGCGCCGCGCGGTCGTCATTAGCGCTAAGTGCGATTAATAATTGCCGGCGAGGGGCAAGAATCGACACTTCGTTCTTTGTCATGTCTCGTGAACGCTTCGCCGCGTCTAATCGCCGATGATTAGGGCCGAAGGCTCCGAGGCGCGGCTGTCGCTCGTCTATCGTGACTAAATTTAATATGTTTCATAATTACGAGGCTCCGCTTATTTCCTCAAAATTTTGTTATAATCCTGACATTCTGTCACATGCAAAATTGATTTATTACCCATGTAGGATTTGCCGAGGTATGCAATGTGGCCATTGTTCGGTGCGTTATCGCATGTCCAAAGGTTGGACATTTAAATTCGACCAATATTCGGCCAATATGTTTGGCCAAGTTGCCAAACCATGTAGGGTTTGCCTACTTTGGAATGGCCAATGCATTGCCTATCTCGATAAATCCTACATGGGTTTGATCAAGTTGCCTAATCCTACATGGGTCATTTCTGACATTCCAGATAGCGCAGAGAATCCAAAAAGAATTCTTCTTAAATATTGCTGAATGACAAAATTAACTCTTTTTCCATTCCTTCTAAAGATATTCTTAAGAGTTAAAATATATTCGCTTTTATGTTATTAATTCTGAATCCTCCTTCGGTTACAAAAAGAATTTCTTTTTATACTTTTATATGGAATCCTTGAAGGAATTTCTTTTGCATTTATTTGTTTACGCTAATGTATAAGGAATTTAAAAAATGAATCTTTTTTGTACCCGAGGGCGCGAAACTTTAATAAGCTAATTGGCCAACTTTGAATCTTTCCCATTCAAAAACTATAATGGCCTCGACATCTTGGCATTAGAATTTTCGTCTCAAAATGATCTCAGGAATCTGCCATTTAAACGGTTTATACGATAGGTCTGGGACACCCTGTATACATAAAATTGCAAGACTGCTTATTTGATATCAATAGAAAGATTTTATAACTGATATTTTGTCACATGCAAAATTGATTCATTAATCTTTGAAGGGATGTTTTTTAATTTATTTGGAACAGTTTACGTTAATTTGTAAAGAATTTAAAGAATTAATTCTATTTAAATTCATAACAATCATCTGTGCTATTGGAAATTTCATTCATTTTGCCAATCTTTTCATTTTAGCTACAATTTAAAATGAATACCCAAAAGTTTCAAAGTTGAAGTCATTTTATACATTTTTCATCTTTATATCAATTAATCATTTTAAAACTTAATGATTTCAGAATCTTAATATATAGTATATACATATAATCGTGAGACTCTGTTTATTTCACATCAATAGAAAGATTTTATAACTGATATTCTGTCACATGCTAAATTCATTAATCTTTGAAGGGATTATTTTTAAATTTACTTGGAACAGTTTACGCTAATTTATAAAGAATTTAAAGAATTAATTCTTTTTAAATTCATAACAATCATCTGTGCTATTGGAAATGTCTTTCATTTTGCCAATCTTTTCATTTTAGCTACAATTTAAAATGAATACCCAAAAGTTTCAAAGTTGAAGTCATTTTATACATTTTTCATCTTTATATCAATTAATCATTTAAAACTTAATGATTTCAGAGTCTATTAATACACATAATTACGAAACTCCACTTATTTCACATCAATAGAAAAATTTTATTATAACTGATATTTTTTGTTACATATAAAATCAATTTATTAATTCTTGTATCTTTATTATTTTAACAATTTTCATTAACGTTTCATTTTACCTTTATTTTACAATTTAAAAAGAATTTTGATCCAAAGTTTAAATTATACCTCATGCATTTCTTAACTTTATACCAATTAATCTTTCTCAATCTAATGATCTCAGATCTTTTAATACACATATAAACGAATGTTAGATTATCACGTGCGCGCTTGTATAAAACACATCAAGTCCGGTAAAAAGCACAAGGTAAAGCAATTTTTCCATCAGCGAGACGTGCGCATCGATAAATCGCTTAGGATGAGATAAACGTTTAACATTATCGCGGTTACATTATCGAGGCAGCGTGCACGTCAGTTATGGAAATTTTAACGCGTAACGTGACAGGATCGATTGTTGAATCGTACGAGGACGCCGCGACTGCCAGGAAATTAAACGTTAAATGTGAGCGTGTAAAGCGCTGTGTAAAGTGCCAGGCCGCGGATCATCGCGGCACCGAATTATCACGAGCCACCTCCGACACGGTACATCTTGCCCACGAGATAGCAGCTGCGCGCGCGGTTTCTCAATTACCCCTTACGTAAGCGTTAATTGCGACACGCGCTCGCGCGCCCGCGCGAGATCATTCTTGCGACGCGTACTCGCGTATGATCAGCCCCGCGTGTATCTGCGTCCGCATGCAAAGTGACTCGATATTAAGCTGAAAATTTTCCTCCTCAGCGCGGCCGGGGTCGGAAGAAACTCGTCGAAGATGCCATCATTAGAAAAAAATTTACGAAAAGCAAGTAAATTCTATTACTTGCTTATTATTTTCTTCATTTTAACAAGTTTGTAATTGTAAATAAAAATTTTTATTTTAGATAATATTTATTTAAAGCATTATATTTTTATTTTTAAGCATAAAAGTTTTAATTTTAAATAATACTTTTTTAAAAATTAGTAATTAATTTTTTTCTTTAAAAAAAAACTACTTTTCATAATATTAAAATTGTATTTCCTAATAAATATCTTTTTACTTTAGAAAAGAAATATTTAAATTAAAATAAATAATGAATGTAATTAAATATTTCTTTAATATTAATAGATGTAATATTTTAAAATAGAAAAATAATTTTCTTGCAAGTATTGAAAATAACCATTTATTAGGATTAAATAAAAATTTCTTGGATACAGCAAATTCCCTTTTCCGTGCATAATTAAGATTACCGGAATACGTACCTGACTGGTCGGTCTTTTGCGCTAAACGTCGTCCGCAATCGCGCGATATCGATCGACGATTTCTAGTATCCGGGGGGAAAAAACCGCGAACCCCGGGGTCGCGAGAGGCCTCTCTGAAGAATACGCGCAGTATGTATATAATATGACCGGTCGCCGAGAGGTCCATTTACCAAACCGTTACCGAGATAGGCGCGGCGGCGGCGGAGGCTCTATAATCGCGTTTCACCTTTCTCTCCGCGCGCGCGAAATGGCGTTTTAATTATTGCTCGACGCATTAACCCCCGCGAACCCGCGGAGCCACGCACCTGCATGGAAGCGCGTGTCCTTTCGCGTGGGTGTGCGCGAGATCTCCGCGGAGGATCTTTGCGAGAGCGCCGAGATGATTTTTATTCGCGGATTCTTATCCGTCGGCGGCCGCTTATCGACGGAAAGCCGTGAGGAAAGTGTGAGAAACGGTTTCCAGCTGAGCGAGAAGCAGCATCTTTACGATGGCTCAGCGAGATTGCCGAGTGACGTGAAAATCGTCAATGCATCGCGGGGAAGCAGTCGGGTAATCTAGTCGGAGGATCTCGCGGAGGATATAAAATCTTTTTATTGCCGTTCGTTACGCGACGCCGATTCGTATGTATTTTTCCCAGTTTTATTACTCGCGAATTATTTGAGGAGACGCATTAAGCGAACGGTCCTCTTTATAATTTATGAAAAATCGTAGAAAAATGCGGGCCCCGAGTGAAATATTGCGACATGACTTTTTGCGCTCGCTCGCTCGCGCGTTAAGCCGCGCTTATGAAACAGTTTTGCATAAATTTGAATCGGCAATAAACGATATTGCCGGTACGACAACTCCGGTGGTGCTCTCCGTCTCAATTCTCATACTTCATCTCGTAGTTTCTCGGAGTAATCGTCAGAGATTTGCAAAATAGCTTGCGGCTAGAGCGAAGGAGAGGTAGTCCGGTTTTCCGCTGACAATTACACGATCATTGAATCCACTAACTGTCGCCTGTGTTAAACAGGTCGCCAATAAACGCCCACGCGGTTGCGAATACGTGTCGCCGCTTGCGCGTCAGTAGTTTCCTCCGAGACCTCTTATTCTTATAAAGTAATAATTTTGGAACGCTCTTGCGACGTTCTTGCATGGCTCGTATCGGCACTAGCAATTTTAATAATTTCGAAGAGCTCTTCATAAGAGACAATTCATTTCTTCTTTTTATTCTTCAACAGAAGAGTATCTATGAAGTACACTTATTATTATTATTATTATAAAGATGATTAAAAAAATCACTAGCTGGATAATGTATAATAACGTACACAATTATTTTAAATAAAATATTTTTGGTAAAGATTATACAATATATTTCGTTACGCAGGAAGTACTTGGATCGATTTACAAAATGAAATAAATCGGACATGGATATACACGTTGTCCGATTGTTAAACAATCATAAGAAAAATAAACACACTTCATTAAGAAGCATCAGATAAAACACAAGACTGATTAAGAACGATGCTTGAATATTTTTTCTTTAGATGTTTTTTGTTTTGTTAGTAGCAATTTTTATAATTATGATGAATTCGTTACAAGAGACAATTTATTTCTTCTTTTTATTAATTTTTAGCCAGACATTAAAGAAGACTATTTATGAAATATATTTATTATTATTAATATAAAAAGACAATTAAAAAATTTACTAACTAGATAATATAGAACAACGTACAAAATTATTAAATAAAATATGAAATAAATAAAATAAAATATTTTTGATAAAGATTACACAATACATTTCGTTACGCAGGAAATAATTGGATCGAGGTACAAAATTAGATAAATCGGACATGGATATACACGTTGTCCGATTGTCAAACTGTCATAAGAAAAATAAGCACAGCTCATTAGGAAGCATCAGATAAAACACGAGACCGATTAAGTACGACGCTCGAATCCTTTCCTCTGTAGACGTTTTTCGTTTTGCGAGATGTTGGCAGTGTACACCGCGAGTTTCGTCGAGAGTTTAATTGTTCCTTAATAATTCCTCGTTAAGAGGTTTCCGACGTCAAACACGGTGGTCCTCGAAACGCAAATGCAAATGAGGCACGTCGTTCTATATTGCGTTCGCCACAGTGGGTCGCATTAATCATATACAGCTGAGACGCACGAGCTGACTCCGACTTTGTTGGTCCGTGCAACTCGCCCGGCCTGTCTTCCCTTCGCGAGCGATCAACAAAAGCGGGTGACATGATATGATCGCTCTTATCGAGATTGCATGCAAGACTGATATCTCCTTGGCGAAATATATATTTGCATTACGCTGATATTACTGTAAAAAAAGATTAAATAATTTATTGAAATAATTATTAAAAGCATTTTTGTATGAATACATTTATTCCATTTACAGCCAAGAAGTGAGACTTAGTTTACAATAAAATCTCAAGTCGCACGTGCATACCTTAAATTAACTATTATTCTTTACATCTTTCTTTGGTTTTATTTGCTTCCATCATGATTTGTAACCTTCTCATCTCTCTATCATTTATTTTACTTAACTTCTTTTCCCTTGACTTTTCTTTTTTCCCTGAGATTTTTTCCTGTTCTATTCAAAAACTTCTTAATTCTTTTTCTTCTTCCCTGTCAAACTCATCGTTCCATATTTCGTCCTCAAGTCTAGCCGTCAAATATGCCTTCCTATATGAGATAAGCCACATTAAAGGCTAATAATAACTAGGCGCAGCATATCAAGCTATTCGTGTATCATGACTGTTGGTTTAAAAGGAAATGTTTGAAATTGCGTCCACGCACGTCTTTGATAGCTTTCAGTGCAGTTCGCAAAACATTATACCGTATGGTTAAAAGATAAATAATAATTTATGCTATTAATATAAATGTATAATGTGAATAATAAAATAGAAAATCATAGAAAATTATCGAAGAATACAATAAATTGAATTTATTATTAATTACATTATTATCTTATCAATAGAAAATCATAGAAAATCATCGAAATTGAAGAATACAATAAGCTGATTTTATTATTAATTACATTATTAATTTATAAAATAGAAAATCATAGAAAATCATCGAAATTGAAGAATGCAATTTACAAGAGAATATTTAAATATACCGTAGGTGTATAAAGAGAAGAATAGAATACAATAATATGATTAGATGAGAAAATGTTTTCTTCGGGTAAAGTTGAGAGATGTAGAATGTAGCGACCAGAAGACGAACGTTTAGATTCAAAATTTATATGTGCTTCCACGACCAGGAAAATCTAAATCCAAAAAGATTGTAATTGTCATTTATACTTACAATTATTTCTGTTTTTAAAAATTGTTATTGAATTTGTACGTGTCATTTGTATGGAATCCAGAAACCAACCTTTTGGAGTACTAATTCCATTCGACTTGGCATGGAATTGATCAAATTTTCCGTATAATTGGTGTCAATTCATTTCACTTTCACTTCCATGAGAATTTTATCTTGGCCCATACGTTTTAATAATAATTTTCCAATTTCGGAAAGCACAGTGAGACGTCAACTGAGAGCAGCTAAAGTTCGTTTGCATCCACCAGCAAAAATAATTGCACTTACAGAAAATCATCGAAATCGAAGAATGCATGCAGTTCGCATGAAAACATTTAAATATACTGCAGGTGTCCTAGGACAAATGGAATGCAATAATATGGTTAGACGAGAAAGTGTTTTCTTCGGCTGAAGACGGGAGATATAGAGTGTGGCGACCGAATGGAGAACGCCTAAATCCGAAATGTACAATATCTCATGTACACAGAAGAAGAATAACTTTAGGATTTTGGGGCAGCATGACATCCTCAAAATTGATAGATATTGTAGAAATATCACCACAATATGGATGCTGAAGAATATATGGAGATTTTAGAAGAAATCTTAAAACCTAGTGCTAGGCAAATATATCCAGAAGAACAATATCCAATTATCAAAATCGCACAAGACAACAGTGCTGTACATACCTCAAGAATGGTTCAGTAATGGTTTGAAGCAAATCCTGAATTAATACTGTGGCCAGCAAAGTCACCTAAATCCCATAAAAAACGAATGGGCCAAGATGAAATCCTCGTGGATATCTGGCCAATTAAGAACGAAAGAAGCGTTGAGAAATCACGTTTACCAAGTGTGGAATGAATTTGTTCTGACACCCAATTGTACGCAAAATTTAATCAATTCCATGCCAAGACGAATGGAATTAGTACTTCAAAATGATGGTTTTTGGATTCCATTTCAACTTCAAAACAGTTAAAGCAAGCGGTAAGATACATTTTGCGTTGGAAATACGTCATTTTATGAAAAATTTTTAACCAATAGCAGCGAACTGCTGCGGCTACACACTGCGTATGAAATGGCACCTTTGTTCTTGTTAAAAGTATTTTTAATAAGTACATGTTTACACAGTCAGTTAAAAAAAATGATTGATACAATATCTCGATTATGTGATACAGTATTGCATATTATATTAAATAACATTTCAATTTTTATATTTGATTCTAGCTCGCTAGAATCTTGTCTTTTCATGAAAATATGTTTTTTAGATTAATAATCGCATAAGTGCGATGTGTATCTAACGCTCAAGACTTAATACGTTATGATTAATGTTTCAGGCTCGCTATCGAGATGACTGCTGGGTCAGTAGATCGATTAAGGTGTCGGATTCTCCACTCCAATCGGAGCTACGGGTGAGTAGAGACTTTAAACGCATCTTTTCGTACCTTGAAATTGCTGGCACGGTCGGTTCTCACATGCACGTATATATGTATATACATGTATATACATCATCAATACCGGAGCCGGGTTGTATTTACGCGGCCCTATTCGGCGCCACTTAAGTGCCGACAAGCTTGTCTGTAACTCGTAACCACTCATCGCCGATCGCTCCGCCGTCGCTCTGTTTTCTGCCCCGTTCGACTTGTCGATTGTAGCGGCCCGAACGTATCGAGAGCAAGCGGCTCTCTTCCGGTAGTCTTATATGGCGCGGAGTTAAGTGCACGAGCGGCAACGGGGGTTGGGCATAACTCCGCCAAATAGCTTTTTGCCGAGCGTCTCGGCCGGTGGAAATCAGGAGAGGAGAAAATGATGCTTTAACGAAGCAATAACGTACGTAAAGAAAGGGTTATAGACTCGGTAAGTGACTACTTGGGCCGCTAAATGGAAGCTTCCTCATTCAACGTTCCGCTCGAGCTTCCGACGCCGGATTGAAAAGTTAAAACGAAACGTCGTGATTTTAATCAATGGAAAAGAAAAGAAAATCGATTTAGACATTTTAATAATGATGCTGGGGGAGGGGGGGGGGGCTCAGCGAGGTCCGTTTGTGGCACTCAGACTTAGATTAGGTCCATTGTGCCTCCCCTTCTTTAGCCTACTATGGAAGCCTACTTATGGAAGCCTGATTCTCCTCCAGAAGAGGAGTCAGTCTCCGATCGGTAGGTAGGTACTCGAATTAAAATGGATATATACGGGATGTGGAGCCACTAGGATTTGAACCCAGGAACTCTTCCGTTACTAATCACTCGCGTTAGCACGGAGCCATCCCATTTAGACATTTTAATAAAAGGGAAAATAAATACATCTTTTATTGATTTTCTTGCGGATGCTGAAATTTCTGTCGTTATTTGCACGCAAAGAAATGACTTAGTGATATTAGATAAATATCATTAGCTAGTTCAGAGTTTGCTATTATAGCTAAAAATGAGTACTGTTAATACTAAAAAACATTTGCTATGAAATACAATTTTATTAGCAGAAATTGAAAATGTACTTCAATATGAATAACTAAAAAATTAGCAGTTATTCCTCATTATATCTTACGTGAAACCGAACATTCAATTCGATTCACAATTGTTTTGTCCAGGATGTTGCCACGTATATTGACGCGCCTTCCATGGCTGTAGTGCAGTGCATATTTATTCAGAACAACTAAAATATTTTAGTTTTCTGTGTATTCTGGATAAATTAAAACATATTTGTGAATTAAATTAAAAATGGATGAAGTATCTGAATTATTAAACAGTTGGGGTGTATCAGATGACGTAGTGAAAAGATTTAAAGGTACATAAGTATACGTATAACCTGTCTTAATATTTTAGTTAAACAATTATACACAAACCAATGTAATAGCCATCAATTTACACCATTTTAGAATTTTCCATAAGAAATACATTATACATCTTGAAGATATAACTTCATGTTTTAGGTTATTATCTGTGTATTAATCTGTGTATAAATCTGTGTATCATTCACTGCCCTTTTAAGAATTGTCTACAATAGCCATAGCAATAAGATTATAAGGTTGCGATAATACATGTACAGTGCTAATTACATATACGTATACGTATATAAATACGTGTATTATCACGTTTCATAACCTTATAACCTTATTACTGCGGCCATTGTAAACGACTCTTTGTGAGACTGACCAATCTTGCTTTTCCGTTTTAATTCTTCAAAGCATTTCAATATTATTTACATATTATATACACATTAGCTTAAATTTCAAATTAAATTAATTTTTTCGTTTTAAAAAACCGAATACGGATAGATCATTTAACAAAAATGACGGAATTTACATTGGAAAAACTGATACCTATTTCAGATGAACGTTTAGATTTTTTAGAAAAATTATGAGCTTATCAAGCATCACTTGAGTATTTTGCAAATGTACCGTTCGAAGTAGACTCACCATTCGTCTCCGGCTATTACCTTCGTGCCTTCCCTACGAAACAAAGCGCTTCCTTCCCGCCATGCGGTCGCATAATCGGCGGGTGCCCGCGCGCGCGAGCTCGTTTCTCCATGCGCTTGCCGCGAACGATTATTCCAAAAAAGCCTCTTCCGATTACGCGCACTTAATAGGCTGAGACTCGCACGGTAATTGCAAGGTTAACTGATTTTTAATGACGGGTCCGTCGATTGCTACCGCGATCTCGCGCGCCTTTTCTTTATTCTCCATCTCCTCTTCTTTTTCTTCTTTGTTCTTTCTTGGCCCATCTCTTCTCTCCCGTGTTTCTTTATCTCTACACATTATTGTTATTTTACTTTGTTTGCGTAGGCCTCCCTCGTGTATCTTTTTGACAATAGTATATTTACAATACACTATTTTCGATCAAATCAGACAAGCTCTATTAAAGATGTTATCGAAGATACAATCTTAGATAAAAGTGCGTAAAATTTGAAATATTTGAATATCTATGCCTTGTACATAATAAATCTAGATGTAAGGAACTCGAACAATAGTTGGAGTTTTATCTTTACTTCAAGAAAGGTATTTTTTTGCATATTACAAACGTTTTTTCCAACATTATTTATGGTTTTTAATACATATCATGCTGATAACATATTTTTGTCAGTTTGCAATTAATTTTTTTAACCCTTTTGTGCCTGAGTTTTTTCTAAGAATAGTTTGCTTCGCATGCTACTAGAGGTTTTGGAGGTTGTTGATGACAAAAATTCAGTTTAAATTTCAAAATTCAAAATAGCGGATTCAAGAAAATTAAAATGATGTAGTGAAGACAATTGAAACTTGTTGTGATGTAGTGAAGAAAATTGAAACAGATATTTTCATCTATCCATATACTAGATATACAAAGATACTAGATATACATCTATCCATATACAAAAAAATTGAAAACATTGATACTATTTCTTCAACATTTTTTTAGTTCTTTTGTCCGTCAAGACAGTCTCTTTCCATAAGAATACGTATAAAATCAGTAAAAATTAAAATCGTTATAACTCAGCAAGTTTAGTGGATTCGTTAAAAAACTTTTTTGTAGCACATCAGGAAGGCTTAAAGAACAATCTCACAAATTTTTATGGACTTGATATTACTTCGAAGATAGCTCCACTACATCCTTAAGAACTAGGATTTATCAAAATAAAAATTAATTTTTCATTGTCTATTTAACGAATGGTTCACATAACGTCAGAAATACGCCTAACGATATAAAGTTGGCCACGTAAGGGATCTGTTGCGACAGCCAATCAAAAGCGTGATGTGATTTTTTTAAATTGACTCTTCTAACTGGCTATTGGAACAGATCCCCTAATTATTGTCGCGTTTATTAATTTCTTTACTCGGTTTTCATTACTGAAATCATAAAAAAATCGACAGAAAAGGTAAGACTATTCCGCAAAAGCGCTGGCAAAATACCGCTCCATATATCTGTAACGCCCGGCTGCACGTAATGATTCCTCGTTGCGGCCCCGGCAATGAATGCAGCGTAGCATACTTGTACTACCTTGCGTAATTGTTTATCGCAACGAGAATGCTGCACTCAAGACCAGTCCGTGAATTACCGAAACGAGTGCGGCTCGGTTAACCAGAGAGACGTAGCGTTTATCGTGCGAAGCGACCGTGCGAACGGGTTTCCCCGAAATCGACGAGCGCACACGCATCGTCCTCGCGCGCGGCCGCAACCTTGAAAAAATTTCGGATGAACGGGACGCGCCTGCTCGGCCAAACTTGACCGCGGAAGTGGAATCGGGGCCTTGAATTTCAGCCGGCGGCCGTCGCGAGAACTGACTGCTCTGCGAAATCCGCGTATACGCGGCGCTGAAGCTGACCCGCTTGCCCGACCGGCGGGGCCGATCGTTCCCGGACAATAGTTTTACGCACGAGCGAAATCAAGGTTGCGCAATGCGATCGCCATTACGTATAGCGTCTGCGTGCCAAGTATATGTATCGGCTCGTTTAATTGGCGTGGACGTTCCCGCGAGGAAGTCGGCCTCGTGACTTGCCCGTATTTTCGGCCGTGAGGCATGAATCGCATCAATTTGAAGAGAATAATCGTCGTGGAGCGCTGCTTCACGTTCTCTACCAATGTAGATTAACTTTAGTATAACAGTAATGATAATAACATGCGCAAATTATTATGCGATATTGAAGCAAGATTAATATGTAGAACAAAAATAATGATAATAATAATAACAATAATAATAATAATATAATGATACACTGCAAATAGGGTATTAAAACGTGCAGCATTAATATGTAAAACAAGAATTATTTGTTTTATGCCACAATTGAAAGTCGAAAAAAGAAATTGACGGCACTGTCATGGGTATTCCTACACTGAAAGAAAAAAAATAGTTACAGTAACTATAATATCACTATAACTATTCCACAGGCTTACTCAATATGTCGCTAATTTTATCTCATTGTTTTAGTCAAATTAATCGAATATTGAGTAGGAGCAGTGGCAACCCATAGGCAACCCATAGGAGTTTACAGTAATATAATAATGCAACTATAATTGACATTACTATGAGCATATGATCATTATTACCAATATTATAGTCACAACTACTATAAAAATGATATTCTTGACTATAATTATTTTACTATGCAATTATAGTCGCAAATACCACATACTCTTCTCTCAGTGTGATTTTGCAGAATCCCTCTATTTTTTTTCCAAAATAAAGTACAAATATTGTTCTAGAAATTTGAAAGTATGTTTATCAATTTTTAGAGATTTTTTTGAAGCACTGTAAATAAATGGAAGAATATTTGGAAATGGAATATCCATGCTGGTTTACATAAGCTGTCATTTTTCACCTGGTGCTCCAAGAGTCAACTCACTTTTCATCTTTCTCTAGTTCTAAGAGACTAAAGCGAATCTACATTGGTAGAAGTGGAGCACTGGCGAGAGGTTGGATCTACTTGCGCGATTAGCAATTTTTTCAGCGGTGCTCAAGGGGCAATGACGCGCGGCGCGGCACCACTCGGAAACAGTGACGTTCAAGAACGGTCAACAATGTAACGGAAATCGCTCCTAATACGTTAACGCCCATGCACGTTATTACCGTGATGTACCTCATTGGCTTCGGCGACTGCGTCTGCCCTTCGGGTGCCCAATGGTCCCCATTCAGTGACTCCGGGACTCCGAAATCCGGTCGCCGCTGAAACGAGCCATTGTGTCGCCGCGAGACATCCGCGCAGCATCCTCGCAACAAAAGAAAGTCGCCTGTTGCTACCGCTTGTCGCTACCGTGTGAAGGTACGCGAGGGCACAATAATCGCCGTTGCAATGTTGCAGCGGCGACCGGCGGAGGACGATGGCCCCACCGGTAACCGTACGTGGCGTATGTAAAGCAGAGAGAAAGGATGAAAAAATAAAGAGAGCAACGCCGCGGCCTCTCGTCTCGCCGCACCGGCGAGACGCCCTCGACGCCCTCGGCCCTCGTTGCCTGCCCTCGCGACGACGCTTTGTCAATGTGTAACTAATAATAGTACGTCATTAAGTCTCCTTCGTTCAGCTCGTGCCTTTCAAGTGGATGCTACTTACGCTCCCGAGCATTTTGGAGCAGTATTTCCTTTTATCTACCTTGTGCCTACTTTCTCAACTTTCTTGAATCGCGAGTAAAGTGCTTTGCACATTTAAAGGGTATTGAGGATATCGTAACGAAATTTCGTGAGAATTAAGCGCTAACGTTCCTTCGTTAAGTGACCAGTAATTAAGAGAAAGTACGCGATTAAGTTCTATTCATTACTGCGAAATGATACTACATTATGCCCGGCAAAGTAACGATAATGAGCCGATTGAAATGTTACGAGTCGCATTACAGCAAGTCGGAAAGCTGGGAATAAAGTACAACCCTGCAAAAACTGATTTATATAAATTTTGGATAAACCGTTATTATTAATATTAACAACATCAGCTGAAATGTTTAAAGAGGCTTCTTCGCAAAATAATTGCGTACGACTACAAAGTGCTCGAGTCGTTACCACAACTCGAACGCGCGTGAGGCGAAACGAGGTGGACGCGAGACGATAAAGACGTCGTCCAGCGCATCCCGCGCCCTTCCCGCTGAAGGGATCTCCTGAAACAGGGTTGGAGCCGAGATCCTGCGGATCTCTAAGACTTAAGCCTCTAGTCGCTCCGCGTCCTCGCGTGCTCGCGCCGGCTCTGTTCTCGACGTGGACGTTAGTCACGGGATTAGAAGGGTGCCAAGGTTCGCGCGCCTCGAAATTCGTTAACTCGTAGACGTATTCACAAGTCGGGCAGCGAGGCGAGGGGAAGGCGGGGGGAGGGACGAGGAGAGAAAAAAGACTAAGGGCAAGCAGGAAGAAAGAATGATCGCGCGAAGCGTGCACTGCCCTTCGGACTCTCTCGGGAGAGGAGGAAGAGGAGGCACGACTCTCTCGCATGCCGCATTCCGACAGATCGAGAGGAAGGCGCGAGGAGAAAGAGAAAGAGTGAGGAAATATTTAGGGATCGCCGGTATAATTACGACGTAGCGAGATATATTTTATTGCCGAACTCGCGAGTTATTTGGGAGCCTGACTTTTTTGTAGGCAGCGAGCGACTCCGAAATTAAGCAGCCGGACCTAAAATCGTTTTTCTCTTCATCTCCATTTATACGTTAAATATAAAAAAGTATTATCAAATTAAATTAAACCGTTATATGTACACACAACAACACACAGTTCCTTTATAATTTTTAATGCTACAAGTTAGTGTTGTATAAATTATGAAAAATTGATTATCAATTTTAATTTGTGAATATACTATTCTAGCTTTAGCTTGAAACTGCGTTTTAAAATCCGGTAGTAACGACGCGTAGTTGGCTGAGCAAAAGACTGTATTCGAAGAAATTATCACGCAAAAGAAATCCGGCATCGACCGTATAAATCTAGGGCTTTCTATTATTATTAATAAAAAAGTATCCCGAAATTTGTTTATCATCTGTTCACATATAATGTAATGTAAAATTTTATAATTAAATTAATGTAGTTGTAATAACAAAAGAATTAATAAACGAGAAGAAATCTCTTCTCTTAGTCGTCTATTGTAAAAAAAATAACCGCGCGCGCGACCTTGGTTTGAATTTATTCACTTACTTTCTTTTTCCATTAAACTTGATCCAGATGTAAACCGCACATAATATACATGAAGAATCCGATTCTCAGATTAATTCGCGATACGTATGCATACAAGTTGGAGATAGTATCAGAAATGGACACTTTTTCCACAGCGGATTAAAAGCTTAAACATCTAGATCTCGTGAAAGAGCTAGGAAAACTAGTTTCACCCGTTCTGTCCCTCACGTTTCATCGTCCGGCCAACCCTCTTTACGCCGGGAAAAGATACTCCTCTTCGGTCCACGGTGCTCGGTTTCGACCGCAAAACTCGTCTCCGGCTTTCCTGCGCTAATCGACTTACGTATACTAGGTAAGTATATCCCGTGAGTGATATCATCGTATTAACCCCGAGGTCCGAGTCGGTTGCGCGCATAAATAGAATCGTCTTTGCGCCGCAATGTGATCTCGTGGCCGAGGGGGTCAGCGTAAGAGATGCGTGTGTGCGCGCGCGCGCACAAGAAGAGGGTCAATTCTCCACTCCTCTCTCATGCGTTAACATTGATACTTTACGCGAATCCGATGCTCATTCAACCGTACATGTGAATAAGGGTGACGGTGTCACAATGATCCGCTTACATATTAATACGAAATGGAATCCAACGCGTGAAACCGACGAGATGGGTGGGGGGGGGGAAGAGGGAAGAAGAATCGAAGCTATTTTATATATATATATTTTTGCAAATAGACATTTGCATCGCGCTTGTTCTTAGAGACTTCAATGTCAGCCGCTTGCATAAGACCTCCATCCCGAACGGGATTTGACATTCACTTTTAACACGATTTCACTCAGAAACGCGATGCAATGCCGTACAAACGTATGTACGCGCACTTCTCTTCCTACGTCTTCGTCCCCGGAGATTAACAATCTCCTTATCGCATTCTAAATCTAGCACTCGCGTAATATTTTATCCTTGCGCATCTGCGGCAACCTGCGCTGCCGGATGAAGCTCGTCTCGATTATAATCATGCCACCCGACTGCCTTGGAGCGGCTCTTAAAAAAAAATATCACACGTCGGTTTAATCCGCCTTACCATTTGTACCTCGGCGATAAGTGCCGCGCTCGTGCGACTCCGCTTCGCGTTTAATTAATCGCGACCGCCACGTTCCGAGAACGACTGGAGAAAGTATCGCAAAAAAAAAGAGGAAAAATAGAATCAAAGCGCATCGCAGGAGGCAACAATCGCGCGATAAAAGCTATCATACTTTGAAAAAAAATCTTGTTAGAAACGGATGAATCAGAAAATCTTGTAGGATTGATCAAATTATTATTATAAAACTCAATGCTCTAAAACATATTTAATCAATCCTACAAGATTTTTCCGATTCGTCCGTTTTTAACCAAAATTTTCTTTCAGTGTAGGAAAAAAAAGAAAAATATATTAATAATAGTCCAAAACGTTCAGTTATTTTCAATTAATTTTTGTGAATGTTTTCAAGGTATAATACAAATCGGAAAATTTTGAAATTATAGCGATAGGTTCTCGATAGCTTTCATATTATTCATGTGCTGATAGACTTCTTGAATCGTGGGTTACAGTGCAACATCTAAATAAAATGGTTATATACGAAGAAACAAAATCTGTTGAATAATTATCTTGTATAATAAACGTAAATACACTGAAAAAAATTCTGGTTGAAAACGGATCGGAAAGTCTTGTAGAATTGATCAAATATTCTGGTTACTATAATAGAAATTCTGGTTATTATAATAGAACTTAATACTTTATAACTTATAATAACCAGAATATTTGATCAATCCTACAAGATTTTCTGATTCGTCCGTTTTTAAACAGAATTTTTTTCCAGTGTACGAAAGTATATTTTCTATTTCCAAAATACGTTTTAAATTTCTTCAATTCCTTCAATGCTTTCTTTCAAGCTACTGAAACAAGGATTCATTTATTACAATCGAAAGAAAAACGGACGATTAGAAAGGCGATAGTCCGTGACGAAAATAGTAGCTCGGCTCATTAAGCGCTTTCGTTGATACTTCGTTAAGAACGTTTTGCCATTTTACGCACGTACTCACGCGCGCGCGCAACGTTTTCACCCATTTTACCTCAATCGCGTGCATTCCCGAGGCCGGACGCTTTACATAATCCTCCTCCCACGCGCGGCGGAGTAATTGGCGCGGCGCGATAAACGCGTTCCGGTTCGCCGGAATTATCCGAAGAGGAGACGCGTCTGAGGATTTACTCGCCGCGCCGCGCTCCGTATCGCCGTGCGATATACATACGTATCGGCCGGCGTGCGCGCGCGCGCGCGCGCGCGCGATGGTGATTCATAGATTTCACACGCGCGGCTTTTCTGGCGCCCGACCCACGCCGCGCGTGCAGCACCACGCAAAGTGTAAAATTGCGCGAGGAGGAAATAATGTGGCAATCGTTTTCCGCGCACCTTGGCGAGCGTTACCTTATGCCTACGCGTCCTTCGCAAAATTGCGTACTTACGCAGAATCGCGCTCTTTCTCCCCCTCCCCGCGCGGAACCTGCGGGGATTGATTGATAAATTGCGCAAAAAATTGCAATTATCCGTTCGAGTATCACGGATAATGATGAAGATGACATTAGCGCGACGGATAATTGTAATTAAAAGGAATTAAAGGAGGCCCTTTGGGGACACAACAATGGCGAATTTTTTAAGAGTCTGCCGGTGCAGGCAAATGCAATTGTACGATTGCCGAGACTGTTTCGACACCGGGACGAAATTAACGTGAGACCCGAACGGCGCGATTGCGTGGCGCGTTCGTTCGAAATGCGATCGATACGCTTCATGCTAAGGTCGAGCGTGAGCCGCGAGCGGGCAACGGAGATGTTTGCGCGGCGTTAAAGACGTCGATGCTGAGGCCGAAGTCGACCCCGCGGCCGGAGGATCGAGACAATGGGCGGCCCCGATTGCGCAAGATCTGCTTCCGCTCCCGAGACGCGCGTACTGTGTTTTCCGTGTGCGCTCGAGCCGCCGCGCGGAGCCCCGCGCGCGCACACAGTGTCGCAATCCTGGCGGAGGCAGGATGTCGACGAGGCTGCTTAGTGCACGGTTCTCTGCCCATGCCGATCCTGATTCCGTTTGGACATCCTCCCTCGCGTGCCTCTCCACCTCGCCCTCTCTCTCTCTTTCTCTCTCTCTGCGATTCTACCGCTTCGCCTCTCCCGTTCCACGTCGTCCCGCTGTCTCGTTCTCGATCGATCCCTACTCCGCGGCAGGTGCCGCGATCGCGATCGCAAGAAAGTTTCGACGAAGGACAGGCTCGATGTAATTGCGATTAGACAAAGGGAAATCCGGCTGCAAGTACAATGGCATATGTGGATTAAGCGATATTTTTAGGATGCGCTTATCCTTTGGATCTACTTGAAGATACGGTTAAATTGAAATAGAATTTCCATCTTCCAATATTTTTTACGATTTATTAGACTGAATTCATTTATATTAATATATTGGGAAAAAAACGTTTTAAATTCATTCATAGGAAAGATTACAATTTAAAGACTCGGAATTACAACTGCTTCATAATGCTGTTTCGCTGTTACTACGTTAACGGTGTTTCGCGGTGCTCGCAGCAACTTGGGCTTTACACGCGCCTAATTGCAATTTTATCTAGACATCGCGATCTTCTTTAGCAAGACGAATCCAGGCTCTTTCTAAACGTGATCTGCCTGCCTGCCGGAAGTATTGCGCACACGGGGGCCCAGGGGAGGGGGGGCCAAGAGGCTGCGTTTCCGGCGACGGAATCGACAAGGACGAGCCGGGACCTCGCGCCAGATGCATCCTTCGCTGCACAAGCCTGGCGGTTTCTTCTTTTCCAGCGCGCCGGGACCGCGCTGGAAAACGGAACTTCGCGGCTCGCAGCGCACGAATACCCCGTGCGACCTGTCGCGACGGCGATGCGCTCCTAACAATATGCTTAGACCGTGTTTTCGTAATGTACGGAAAGGCGGACACGCGGGGACGGTTAGCTCGAGCCCGGTTGAGGGGAACTCAATTAGCCATTCAATTAGTGAGATGCGCAATTATCCATTCTGAATGGCGACGCCGCGATTTCGACGATGATAAGTGGAAACAAAAGTAAGTATGTATTATTAATGATAAACAAATTAAGAATCTTTCCTGTTATCGCCCCACGGTATTCCCTATTGTCTTTCTCTGATATATTTCGCATTATAATATTACAATTACAATATTATAATTATATAATACAATAATTAATATTAATATTGTATTCCTACAAAATTAATATAAGATGATTAATGTTATATTATAGTACATATAATATTAATAATTAATGTAATAATAATATATTATAATAATTATATTATTAATAGATATCATAGAGGGGAAAGGTCGCAAATTAAGTACATAACGCACGAAAAAACAACGGTGCAATCTGACGCAGGAATGAATGCCGCATTTTCGCGTCGTATCTCGTAAATCGTACACGTGCAATTTATTACGACTATATGCGAGACTCGCTATACGCACGAATGCCGTTTTCTCGAGCTACTCCTTTTGGTTCTTGCACGGATCGCGCGGGCTCTGCAGGGATCGTAGGCGCGATTTACTTTCACCGAACGCATCGCGATGACGCCTTCCGAGGGACGTTATACTCCCTTATTTCCGACAGAGCGCCCGGAACGAGATCGTGCACTCATTCGTTCGGGGACCACGTTTTTCGTATTCATATATGCGGCCACGCCCCGGTAGTGCGGTATGGACTGTGCTTCTTGCCCCAGCGTCTGGTCTACTTCATTAGCGCGGACCGAAAGATACGCGCTTAACGCGACTTTACATACAACAGGAGAGACACCGAAAGCTAGCCGTGCACGATTTTATGCGTGTCGCTGTTATATTGCTGCTTTGAGGGAAAAAAACAATCTGCCTTTGTCACGAGATCCATGTAGAATGTGCAATAATGGAATTCTTATTTTCTTGTAGTTACTTTGCAGACTTTCTCTTATCTTTGTAACACAGTAAAACGATGAGAAAAATGTTATAATAGATATATTAACTAAATATATTTTCTAAATACAAGTACAATCAGATTGTTTACCAAATTCGAATCAAAATCGTTGATGAAAAGCTTTCGCAAATATTTTTTTACTCTATTCCGGATAATTTTTTTATTTAAGAAAGATGTTACAGAAAATTCTTGCTCTATTCTACTCTTGTATTGCAAAATAAGTCTTCGCAGAACCTACGACGTCTACCTTTCAATTTTTTACTGCATTTACGCAAACGCATTCGGCAGATGCTCGCACTTTAATCGCGTTTCACCGATTTTGCAAACGGCTCTGTGTTGCCGATGTTTTTAATTTGACAGCTAACAAGAATATCCGCGTGTACTTATTGTTAGTCGTGATCTATCGTAATGCTTTCACAGAATAATTTATGCATCATCTCGCCTGTCCAAAAATAATAATGTCTAACTTTATACTTTTTCCTCCTCGCATGCGATTCCGCGTATTACCTGGCAATGGACATATGACAATTAATTATTCAAGGCATTTGTATGGGATTGCGGCATTCGGGCAATTTCTTACCTGAAAAGAAAGAGGAGACTCCTAATGTCCATTAATTTTAACGAATTCAATTTGACAGGAACCCATGCGTGTCGATTGTACCACTGACAAAGATACTGAACTTCGGTATCTCACATCTTCCCACGTGGAAAGTATTTCTTAATAAAATCTCACATGTCTAATAATCTTTTCATAACAATAGCGTACAAATGCACGCGCGCGCGTGCGCGCACGACACAATGTTAGATAAGAAAATATTGTTTAATTTATGATCTGACTTCTTATTATCCTATGCATTTTATTTATTTATTATTATTCGATACAGCTGAAGAGTATGCTGCGTAATGAAAACGTTTTATACTATTCTTTATTTCTCTTTGCTAGAGATTAAATAAATATATTTAACATCTCTGTCACATAACTTGTTCATTTTAATTCACAATTTTTTATTTGCTTTGCTTATACTTTTGCTGACTTTTATTTTAGTTTTTAAAAAAATTATTAATACCATTGCAATAATACGAATATTAATTCTTCTTGGATACGTATACACAGCTCACTTCACTTAATTTATCTGCCATGTAATTTGAATCACACGATTTCGATTTATAGCCTGAGAAAGAATGCTTTAGACAGTTCATGTTCAGGTATTCTATTTTAATACGAGTGCACACTGGGCTATTTGACACGTACCTGGTCGCGATAGGGGATCGTAGAATAAATGGATCGGGCTCGGGGATCGATCCGTACATTCGTGCATCCTCCCGCGGGATTGGACGCGAGGAGAGAGAAAGAGAGGAAGAGAGAGAGAGAAGGAATCGCAGGAGGTCGGACGTGGGACGCGGCATGCCGTGCATACCGTACATCGTGTCGATTCGGAGATTAATGGTGCTTTAATAACGTTAATTGAAGCCCTTAGAAGAATCGATACGACGCCGATCGGACCGGTATCGTTTCGAGATACCGATCGATCTTATGATAAATAGTCAGCGGCACTGCGGGCGACCGTTCCGACGCCTTCTTCGCCCTCGCCTTTTCTTTTATTCTTCCTATAAGGATCTCTCCGCTTCTTTTTTTTCTTCCTCTTTCTACCTCTCTATCTTGCCTTCCTTTGCCGCGCGTCGTCGTCCTCCTCCTGTCACGGGTACCTTTGTGACCGACGCTATATCGCTTAGTAATACGTCCTATATACGTGAATAAACATGTTTGAACGAATTCATCCGCTTTATTTCTAATCGATCGTGATTTACGGCGGCGAGCGTCCTTTGAAGGTAAATTGTAAAACGTAATAGTTTCAATTATTGATGCTTTATTTTCTTTGTGAATACTTTTACTATTGTACGCTAATTACCATTAATGCATCTAGCATAATAAATCAGTATTAAGACTAGAACATCATAATAGCAGCCAAACGATTCTGCTGATTAGACTACATTGAAAAATAGCTTCTGAAAGCTTACAATTAGATACAACACAGCACCTTTTCAGTAATTTATCTTCTTCATTGTTTGAACAAATCTCAGAGCGGTCTCAGAGGACAGTAATATTTTCTAAATGACAGGTGACCAGATGTTCGTCTTTTCTATTTGCAGAGGTTGAAAGACGAATGAAAAGTAATATTTCCCAATAGTCTCAAAACATTTTTCAATAATCGTCCATTAATCATAATAAGGTCCATGGCACGTAGAAAAACTGTAGTACTAGAACTTAAAATTTAAACGAATTGACCATCCAGATAGGAATGCATTCAGAAAAATTTTAGCATTATTTTAATTTTAAAATACAATGTATAATATATTGTATAATAAGTCTAAATCTAACTTTTAAAATTATTAATTTTAAATTTAATTATTGTAACATACAGCAATTTTTAAACAATTGACGCCTAAGTGAATTTCTTATACAATTGTAATAATTAGAACGAATCATCTCAGCGTAATTATTACTGAATACATTTCAGAAAGTAATTTTATAATTATTGTAAAAATCGTTACAGCATAAAATTGTACAATTATTATTCAAGTAATAGTAAAAAAATTTTTTATTTTTCATTTTTTAAGTAATTTCGCTTTACAATTTTCTCAAAATTTATAACTTATAATTATAAAATTTCTTTTTTTAAAAAAAAAGATGTTTGTTTTGCAGAATCACCTTATAACGATTATTGCGAAATGCTGTGAATGGAAAGATTGATAAAAGATTGATTGAAGATAAAATAACGTTTTTGACGACATTTTAACGTCAAAACAACGACAAATAACGTCAGCTTGCTATCTAGGGAAGCAATAATTGTGCATTTATTATGAAAGTTTCCTATCGGCATGGACGAGCAGCAAGGCTGCTTTGGGCCATATAAGTGTGCCATAGGCCTAATAGCTTCTTCGCTTTAAAGCCAGAGTGTCACCTGTCGATTTTGTCAACAAATTGCAGAAAATAATCTCTGAGAATGTTTGTACGTAATAAGTTTCTTTTTCTACAGCGAGATTGGCGATCTAAATGACAGCGGAAGGTTCGCTAGGCATTTGAAGGTGCATGCGCTTATTTAAAATAATAGAATTAGATGGTGCGGCGCGATTTCGATTGGCCAAGCCGAGCGGCAGCGCGAGCGACCATGACCTGGGGATAATAAAACGAGCAACAATAGACAATGGCGGTCCCATGCTCTACATACGCAAAGCGCGGTAGGCACGCGCGCGAGCAGCGAGGCGTAGGTAAGCGTAAGCGTAAGCGAACGCATACACACGAGCGGCCGCGTGCGTGCGCGAGTGCGTGTGGCGCTCACGCGACGCACTGCGTCTCACTCTCTCTCTCTCTCACTGGGGTCGGCAAAAGTGTTGTCGCTAATTGTTGTGGCGCAATCGCATTTGCATTGTCCGCGAATTAATCGTCATGAGAAACGTCGACGAACGCGCACTGCCATTGTTGCACGACGGCAGCCGCGCGACGGGCGAGCGACCGGGTCGCAAGTGTTACGCGGCCTTTTACAATAATTCGGGGCGCGCGAAAGTAACAGCGCGAACGTATTAGACGTTAGGATGAACGGATAGGCGGGTAGGTGTCGGATAGGTAGGTGGACGAACGGATGAATAGGTAACTCTTTGCATGCGAGCGTGGGCACGCGCTCCTCCCAATGTGTCTTCGTGCTCGTTGCTCACGAGAGCACGTGTGCCGCCTAAGGAGTCAATTCTTACTGGAGCGCGATCGGGGAAACGACTCGCTCTCGCCGGGTTCAGGACGTAAAAATCTTGAAAATTGAAAACTAACGATATTCGTAGTCAGTTCTTACTTCAAGGCTGTCTTAAGTAATGTCTTGTGATGTTAATACGGCTTTGTGATTGATTTAAAATCACATGCATAAGATATACTTAAGATGATCTTAAATAAAAAAACTGACTATGGCTCGAAGTTATAGTCGAGTCGACAATCAGTTTCAGTCATTCCATTGGTTGAAATTTAGAAACTGAATATCAAGTGCTGAGTTTTGAGTATTGAGACTTGACTATAACTTCGAGCCTATGAATACCGGCCTAAAGCCTGTATCACATTGTCAACTATTGACGACAATCCGACTAGCAATTACGACTGCGATTGACAATCCACCAATCAGAGCTCAACAATTAGCGATGTCGACTGGCGATCGAATAATAGTAGGACGTTCTCTATTTTTGAATCGCTGATCGCAGTCAATGAGAATTTGCAAGTACGAATTGTTTGTTATGTGCTACATATATAAATTATATGAAATTAGAATTTACGTTGTAAGGTTAAAATCGACCAAAACTTTTTACAAGACATCGATGGGCAATCGTAATTGTCAATCTTTAATGTGATTGATGGATTACCAATCGCAGTCGTAATCGCCAGCCGGATTGTCGTCAATAGTTGCTGGTGTGATACAAGCTTTAGACAGCGTCCTGAAAATCATCAACCCAGAAAGAAATGAGACAATTATAATTTTTCAGAACCTTGTCTCAAATTTTAGGATTGATCGGTATTTCTAGTCCGATCTCAAATATAAGACTGTCTTAGGTTTATCTTCAGACATTCTGTAGCCAATGAAATGATCCAGTGTCTAAAGATGAATTCAAGATTATTAACAGTATCTAAAGATGAACTCAACATCATTAACAGAATCTAAAGATAAACTTAAAACGATCTTAAATTAAAGAACGGACTATGAATACCGATCTACGACGTTTCGGGACTTTGCATGTCCACCAGTCGCGGATAACAATTGCTTCCGATGACGAAAGAGCATCGTGTGCGAGCACCATTAGACGAGTCTCGCGTAATCGGCGTGGGAGATGGACGGCGTGTGGTGACTCAACCGGGTCACTTTTACGAAAGATGCGTCGCTTGATTGTAGGACAAACATAATTATCTGTCGGCGATCGCTCGGCGGCGCGTTAGGCCGATTCTACCGGTTCACCAATCGCGCCGCGCGATCGGCCGCGCGCCAGTCATCGATTTTCGGGCTCCTCGAAGGAGAGGCACCGGGCCTCGTGCCACCCACGCGAGATGCTTTTCACGCCTCTGACGCGACTAGTTTCCTTTGGCGGGGCACCGTGTCCCGGCTGTTGGCCCTTCGGATATCTCCGACATGACAGATAACACAATGGCTTTAATACGCCGCGCCGCGTGAAAAGGGTAAAGAGGTGCCCACGACCGATGGCGCCGATGAATGGTGGCTACGAGGCCGATACCGAGACCCTCTCCCTATCTTATCGGATCTCTCTCCTGCGCGAGTTGCGGCACAGCCAGGCAATGGCCCCGGACAGTGGTTCCCATTGTTCCACGCACTCCCCCGCCGCATCGCCCCGCGCCTCTTGTGGCAATCCTCCTCTCTCTTTCTCTCTCTCCCTTTGCCGATCCGCGCTCCGACTCGGATCGCTCGGATTTGAATCGCACGATTGCGCTAGATAGGCACGCCGGTGTAGGCGATCGCTCGTAGAGCGCGATTAGATTACCGTGCCAGAGATCAGTTACCTTTTTTTACCTTGGAAAGAATTTCAGGCATTTCTGCAGAAACTAGGATGTTTGAAACGGTTAATTGAAGACTTGGGATGAGAAGTAATGCGATATTCTCTGAGGAAAATAGCTAGGTAGGTCGTTAATTTACATCTAATCGTGATTCCGATCGAGAATCAGTGGTATTCTATCATGTTCTATCATGTTAATGGATCGATCATATTGCAATAAGCGATGCGGCCCACGCTCGTCAAAAAGTCGAGCATTGCCTCGTATAGGTCGAACGAGAAAAAAAAAATCCGATCACCGGCACCTACGCTCATTTGAAACTTGTAGGGATCCTGACTGGTGGAATATTGCTCTCAATGCACCGATTAAAATACACACACGGTGTCATTAACGCCTAGCCACATGAAGTTGGCAGCGTTCAGAGTTTATCTTTCTTCTTCTACTGCCTTCCACATTGAAAAGAAAAAGATAAACTCTGAATGCGGTCAACTTTATGTGGCTAGACATTAATGACACCGTACATACACCGTACACATGGAGACATTAATGTCTAATCTTGAAGTTGGCCGCACATCGAGATACATTCGAAACGCGTGCAACCTCTTAATTATTCATGCATCATGATTTATTATTCGAGAAATGGCTATTCTTGAAGCGTAATTTAACATACGTTTAATATAAAAAAGATTAAAAGGTAAAATAATAATTAAAGTTCATCGTATCTCATAATATTTAACCAGTTCCATTTTTCAAATAACAAACAGTCATAACGCACGAATAGTTAGAAGGTTGCACGCGTTTCAAATGTGCCTCGCGTTACGCGACCAACTTCAGACGCTTAGGCATCAATGTCCCCCCGCGTATACTTTCTACAAAGATCGGGGATTCACATTCGCTGTTGCTCTCGTTCCGCTCGGCGTCATCTCCGGCCGATACCGAAAGCGAGCGCGCAACGCCTTCGATCGCTCGAGCGCGTATAATGTAACGCCTCCTCGTTCGTGCATCATCGGTGCTGAATGACTTAATAAAAGAATCTCGATTACGCCAGACGAGATTCCATCCGCCGCGGGCGAACAAAGGGGCGACGGACGGGCCTCCCACCGGCCGGCCGAGAGTGCCGCGCGAGAAAAGGCCTTTCCTGAACGGCTAATATCACGGATTTATGTGGGTTAGGGCGTCGACTCTCCGCGCGCGCGCGCGAGCATGCAAGAAAATCTCACTCGCGCGCGCGCGGCTCCAGGTGACTCATACGCATCTACCCACCTAATCCGGTGTATGTACGCCGCTCGCCCGTCATTCGATCGCCACGTCTGCCCGGACGGAAGAGCGAGCGAGCGAGCGAGCGAGCGAGCGAACAAGCGCGGGGAGAGGACGGTAGGGTGCGAGATGGCAACACGAGGAAGAAGAGACTCTGAGTGTGCACAATGAACGACGGGCGAGAGCGACAAGTTGGAGTCGGACGCGAAACACAATGCGGGCGTGGGTCCTTGCGTCAGGCGACGCGACGGCCAACGAGGCGAATCCAGGCGATCCTTCTTCTCCGTGTTGGTTGTGTAGGGGTTACCCTTCCTCCTCCGTCCCACCTCCCCGCCGATTTCACTCTCGGTGAGATACCTTCCTTCGCCGCCGCCGCCGCCGCCGCCGCTCCGATGTGCTCGCGCTCTGTCTTGTGAGCTCTACACTTTTCCTTTCGTCCGGACGTGTCGTAGCGGCGGCGAACGGGGATACACCGGCTTGTGCAAGTGTTTTGACCTACCTGTGCCCCGCGGAGACGCGCCGCGCGCCCTCGTTACCTCGGCGCGCGGAAAGCTCTTAGGGGAAACCTTGAAACCGTTTTGCAGCCATCGAGATTGAGAGACCTGCCACTCGCTCTCTCGTTGCTCGGCAGAGCGAGGCGAAAATGCACGCCATTCTGAGAGAAGCGGCGGGGTCATCGCGCTGCTTGCATCGCGGTTATCGAGGAGAATTAAAGTCCCCGCGAACGCGATCCTTGATCGTTTAACATAACGGTGTCACGAGTTATGTACGTATAGTACGTACATTTGTAACAATATAAATTATTTTTCAAATTTCTAATTATACAGGGTGATCCATTTTAATCAACGCACTTAAATTTCTTTGAAACTATGCGAGTTTTTGAAATTCGGTATATATAAGTAACTTTAGTTGCAATTAAAGCGTAATGAGGATATACACTTCCGGCCAAAAGTTTGGATACAGGTAAAGGTACAAGAAAATTTCAGCGAGACTTTCATTTTTCTTACAATTTGTCGATAAGAATAATCTTTATTATATGAGTTATAAAGTGATTATAACATTTTATTTTTCAATACTAATTTCTTCACGTTTATCCATTTTGTCTGTTTAGAACACGATTATTTATTATAGGTTTGAAAACAGAGTTACGAGTGCTGTTGACATCGTTCACAATATGTATTTATTATTAAATCAATATATACTATTTATGGATACTCACAGAACCTACTAACAATATATTACAAAATAAAAGAATAACTGAAAACCAAAGTAGTTTTGAGTAATCTAAAGTTAGGACTCAATATCGTGTCAAGGAAAGTAGCCAATCTTTACAAACTCTTGTGTATCTTTTTGTTATAGGCGGCGAAACTTTCGATCGACATTATTATATATAACGAGATTACTGATTCATTACTAACAAAAAATTCCTTTACGAACCATTAGGTTCCTAGTAAAGACAATCCCAGATAGAAACGCATGTAAAAAAGTTTTGGCATCATTTTAATTTTAAAATGTAATGTATAATATATTGTGTAATAAATCTTAATCTAATTTTTTAAATCATTAATTCAAAATTTAATTATTGCAACATATAGCAATTTTTAAAAAATTGATGCCTGAAATATAATTCTTATATGTATAATTGTAACATTAGAATAAATAAATCATCTTAGCACAATTATTATTGTGCTAATTACGAATACATTTCAGAAATTGATTTTGTAATTATTGTAAAAACCATTACAAAATAAAATTGTACAATAATTGTTCGAGTAATAGTAAATAATTTTTTATTTTTTAAGTAACTCCGTCATAATTTTTTCAATATTTAGAATTTATAATTATAAAATTCTTCTTTAGCAAAATATGTGCGTTTTATAGACTCACCTTGTGACAATTATTGCGAAATGTTATGAATGGAGAGAAGCAATAATTGTGCGTTTATTACAAAAGTTACAAAAGTTTCCTACTTGGGAATAAAATAAAATTATATATAAATATCTATTGTATCCAAACTTTTGGCCAGGAGTGTTACATATACATATAATTTTGTATGTAACAGGGCTGATAAAAAGATAATTGAAGAGCAAACAATTGTTAGCAAGTTATACATTGAATGTTACTGCGTTGAACCTTATTATCGATGTCACCTTAACCGTCTTTATCGCGTTTAACTCTTGACTGTGCGCGCTGATCGTCGAATTACAACGTGCACGTTCAAGAATGCAGGTATGCACATGCACGCGGTGTGCCGTCTCGGTCGGTGATTTACGATTAGGTAGTCCAGAAATCGACAGTACATGGGCAATAAGAAGAAAATGCTCTCAACAGGAGCCGGCGAGCGGCACGATCTACGGTCTAGGTAAGGTGATACGCTCTCGCTCGGGCAAGCACTTGGATCCGCGAAGCAGGTTCGCTGAAATCCGGCCTGGTCTACGACGTATCCCGAGAGACGCGGTATCGCCGCGATTATACGCCAACCTATCCCCGAATCCAGCGTCGGGAGCCTCGCCAAAGCGTCGACCCTTTCCGCAGCGTCAATACGGATCCTCTACTCCAAATTCGGCATCTGGCGGCATGCTTTTGGAGGCCCGAGGCATCCGTAACACTTTATCCGCCCGCGATCTACCCGCCCGCAATAAACCCCTGACGAAGCTCAAATTGATTCGTCGGTGCCGCAAACACGGAGGTCGCCCGCTTTCTATCTTATCTGCCCTTTACCTGTCGAAGCGCCCGGATTTTATAGCCCCGAGGAGGAAGCTGGCCGGAGCACCTGCCCGCCCGCCCGTGAGCACTCCGGCAGCCGAGGAGAAATGATTACGGACCATTGTCGAGCAGTGTGTTTAGGATCGGTTTTTAGCGCGTTCACGTATCGGGCCCCCGGGTCGGCGCCTGTGTCCCGAGAGACTCGGACGATGCATTATGTCCGTCTTGCCGCGAATTTCGTTCTGTGAACGCGCCGAAAAATTTATTACGAGCAAATAAAGCAAACATCTTCTTTTTCTCCATGTTTCCAGTATCACAATGATGAAAAAAAAGAGAAAACCTGGAGAAATGTTATTACAGATGAAAATCTGACGAGGACAACACCAGGTCATGCCTCACAGCGAAATTGGCGGGATTAGCTGGCTCAGTATGGACAGCGGTATGCGATACTTGCCGCCCTGGTCACGCACAAACTATATTTGTCTCACGAGTCTACCGTGGACGTTCGGTTGTATGTAACGCGTAACGCGAGCATAAAGAAGAGTCGCCAGCAAAAGGGTGAAGACACTTCAGGGTCAGCCGTTGGCGCATCGATATGTGGCCCTCGTATACCTCTCGTGTGAGTTCATACCACACGTGAGTTACGCATAACTGTTCGTACCGCGGCGTGATTAAGTTACCATCGATATCCGATCTCTATCGAATGAATTGTCCGTAATATTACTAGGCTCAGCAAATTGTATTTGAAAATTATGAGAATAAAAAACAACTAGGGATAAAGGCCAACTCGTACTTATAAAGCAAGTTAAGAAAAGTTAAGGACCGAAACGAATAAATTGAGTGATAGAGATGTTGAGTGAAATTTATTTTCTAACAGAGAAAAAATATAGTACATACGTTTTGAATTACATGAAGTTTTCTTCAACTATATTGAACTGTAGTAAATAAATAATAATAAATAAAACAATAGGGCAATAAAACGTCAAATTATAAAAGTAATTATTACAAAAATTGATGAATTAAGAAGGTTTGAGTATTACACATATAAGAAGATAAGAAGTCACATTCAAATTCAAATACAGTATAGTAATATTACATAATTTATTATAATATATTTATCAGATAATTAAGATATTAATTTGATAATTGGAGAATTGAGATATCAATTAGTTAATTAATTGGATAATTAATTTGAGATATTAATTTGAGATATTAATTTGAGAATTAATTAGATAAAAAATTAAAGTTACGAGACGCAGGATATCAAAGTTAAAACTCACAATCAGATCCAAAAAGAACCCGTTATTCCGAGGCGAGAATAAGTTGAGTCTGGAAAGTCAGATTCTAATGAAAAGTCAAATTATTCATAGTAAGTCAATAAGAAACAACCAGATGAAGTGCACAGAATCAGCATTAATTACATTACATTAATGTCGATTCGCAATGGTGGTCTTTATTACGTTCCGCGTATATTCCGCCACAAGCGCACGCTGATTATTATTTATTGCGCGTCGCGGCGGAGAAAGAGAGAGAGAGAGAGAGAGAGAGTGGAAAGCCTGTTATTTTCCCGTATTCGCGCAATGTCTTTTTCACTTCCCCGGCCCTCGAGGGGGAACGCAGGACCGCGGGAGAAAATCGTGGGGGTAGAGGCATTGTCATTGTACCTCGCCGCGGCGCGCGGTATTAAGAGAGCGCGATACGCGGGCCCGCGTCTAGAACCTATGGTTACGAGTTAGAAGCCCACACGGTAGCGAACATTGTTATTCAAATCAACCATTGTCTCCGGAGTCCGGACAGATGCTAATTTTTAAGTCCCGGCTTATTACGCGCACGGGCGTGTTTCCAGTGCGTTCGGATGTAGAGCGATGTAGGGCTCCCCCCGCCCCCCGCAATCCGCTCGCATTAGGACGACGCCCTGAGTTTCTCCGCGTGCTTATCCGATATCGCGGGCTGATCCCGCCCGCTAACCGGCGTGATCTTTAACAAAGGCACCGTCGCCTCCTATGATGCGTTACATCACTTTCTCTTCGGGTATAATCAACGAATTCTCTAGCGGCTGTTAGCTCGGTCTTCATCGATTCCCGTTTCGATTTCTCGCGACACGCGAGGTATAATCTGCGATTTTAGCACGCTAATACGAGATAATTGGACTGATTTAGCGTAAAACATTAGGAGATTATACATATAGAAAATAAAACATGGCAAATCGGTTTTACGCAGGCAGTTTAATATGGGTATTTAGAAAATCTATGAGTGAGCAAATTGAGAAAGATTGTGAACCAAAACGAACAAATTATGTGGAGATGTTAAGTAAATTTTTTAATTTTTTTACAAAGAGAACTAAAGAGAATATGAAACATTTTGACTTATACACCGAATCTTATAATAACAAGTAAAACACTTAGGGCCGATTTTTCCAACTTTTTGGTAAGATAATTAATGCTGCAATTCTAAGTAAATCTATGAATCGTAAAATCTTAATAAAGTCGTAGCTTACGAAGCGATCGTAAAGCTGAGCATAGAGTATGATATACAGTACGCATAGAATTGAAAATCTACTCATAAGTTTTATATGAATTATACGAAAACAGGTTACGAGTTTTACGATTTTTTTAGAATTGCAGCATTATAGTTAAATCATATGTCTAAACTTGTCTAATTTGAAGATAAAACAAAGACAGACATATGATTTAACTATCTATTAGTTAGCTTACCGAAAAGTTGGAAAAACTGGCCCTTAAGAAGTCAAATCATAAAAATAACTATTGCAAAATTGATATTTAAGAAAGTCCACAAATTACGTATATAGATTAATAAAAAGTCGTATCCCCAAGTTCAATAGCATAGTAGAAATTGATTAGATAAAAAAATTGATCTATGAGCGAGAGAGAACTTTTCTAATTAGGACATTTATTTAAAAAACTCTTATTCGTAAATTTTGTTTTTATTTACATGAATTATATAAATATAAATAGACTTTTAATTGGGTGAAACTCATAATCGGACGCATGTTGAAGCTATGTTGAAGTATTGAAGATATCATCATTATTAAAGATATCATCATTAAAGATCTCTCATCGTTTTTTTTCGTGTACGATCATTGTTGACTTTGTGCCGCTCGTCCGACGCGATTCGTAAATACATACGTGTCGAACCTGGCTCGCTCACTCGCTCGTTCTCGCGCGCTGCGGGATATTTTCGAGACGGGCGATAAAGACATAAAGAAGGGACGTGCGACATCCTGCCCCGCGGGCGGGCATCGGAGAGGTATAAATCATCCGCGCGAGGGATTGCATTTCAATGCCCGGGGCTGGATAAGTAACGCTCGCGCGCGCGCGAGCGCAGGAGCGAGATCGCGAGCGCGACAACACCGGCGCGACTGCAACCGCTCGGCGGTTTTATGCAACGCGCGCGCGTAGTGGTCGGCTATCGGAGGTGCGCATCCCTCGTTACAGATGCAGTGGGCGCGTATCCGGCAAGCCCGTGGCAGGACGATGCCGACGACAAAGGGAGTTGTTGTCGCACCAAGAGTGACGGGCTCGTCTTCTTCTTCTTCTTCTTCTTCTTCTTCTTTCGTTCCTCCCTCTCTTCCATTTTTTTTCCACTCTGCTCTAATGTATGTCACCGGATTTCACGTCGATCAGCCGTCGTTTCGTCGGCTGCGCGCAATCGTCGTACGCAATCGGTGAACGCTTGCGTACGCATCGCTATTCACAATTGCCAAGAATTGTCTATCCTGTCTCCGGTCGATGGACACATATTTTGTGTCAACTCAAATTGTACGGCAGCAAAAATGATTTTTTCATTTCACTGTTAGTATTTAGAAAATAATGATTTTTAGTGTTTTATTATTTTGAAATAATTGCTTTAATTCATTTTATTGCTCTCCATTTTGTTTGTTTATGAATTCTGCCTGGCGATTGCATGGATAGCAAATAGTCGAGAATTTTTTATTCTTTTAGAATTTGTTGTACTTGCACATAATATTGCGATATTAATTTTAATAATAAATTTTATTATTGAATTGAATATAAAATTTCGTTAATCAGAAGAGAATATGTGTATTTTGTGAAGAAGGGAAGAATAATTTAAGGCATTTTAGAAGATTGTAGAGTGAGATAAATTGTTTATATACAGGGTGTCCCAGACCTAACGCACCACCTGCTAATGGCAGATTCTTGAAGTCATTTAGAGATGAAAATCCTAATATCAAAATGTTGAGACTACAATAGTTTTTAAATGGGAAGCGTTTAAAGATAACCAATCTGGATGTTAAAAATTCGCGCGCTCAAATCTTGGTATTAGGATTTTCGTCTCCAAATGATTTCAAGAATCTGCCATTAGCAGGTGGTGCGTTAGGTCTGGAACATCCTGTATATAAGTGAAATAATTAATGATTTAGAAAATTGTAGAGTGAGAAATGAATTTAAGTTTCGGAAAAAGCGTAGAAGAAAAGATAAGAAATACATAAGATATAGAATGATGGATTAGAATATATAGAAAGGCGAAAGAAAAGATATTAGAAAATTTCTAGATAGAATAGAAAAAAATATTAGAAAAGTAAATAGAGAGAAGAAAGGAAAATCGAGGAAAAAGAAACTAGGTAAAATAAATAAAAGAAAGCTGCAGTCAGCGACGGAAGAAAATAAAACCAAAGTTAAAAATAAAGAGTAATTCAATGAATGCGTGGTAAAATTTTAATAGGAAAATTTTAATGTAAATCAGGTCCCATTTTTTGGCTGTAAAGCGAATAAACTGATTGAAATTGATCGATCGAAAAATTTCGATCCGTAATTACGATGCTTCTCAAGACGTCGAGATTCGTAGCTCTCGTAGACAGCGAAGAAAATGTGTTGGCGATCGACGCGAGCAGTCGTGAGAGATCTCGCCGATCTCGTTCGCGGTACGCCGAACGACAGACCGGGAGACAGTGTCAAGCCGAAGAACGGAGCGGTGCCACGTTCGTCCGATCCGCACGCGTGGAACGGTCGAGCGGGCGATAAACGCGACGATGCACGCTTCGCAGCCAATGGCATAAATCGCGGTCCGTGCGGCACGTATATGCGTGCGGTGGCCGAGCCACGCACTTGGGCGTGTCGCACGCAACGCCCGGCACGTGGACACTCGGATACGCATCGACAAGCTCTCGCTCGCACGAGTTGTACGCCGCGGCGCGTTTCTCGCGCCGACGTTAACACGATACACACATTTTGCGCGTGTAAAGAGTTTATTGCCGGAATCTTACGTGAGATTTATAAGAAGCTCGATGTCCGAGATTGCACTTTAAAAAAGTAACAATAAAATTGGCTTTGAGAATCAAATGCGATTCTGAGTGTGTGAATTAATTTATTGTTTATGTACATAGATATGTTTTATACATATTGTTCACATACATATCATATATTATTCAATTAACAATTCTTTATATTACTATATTGTATTACTATAATATTATATTACTATGTTACTATATTACTATATGTATGTGTTACTATATTACATTATATTACTATACTATATATTATATTATTATATACATATTATTACACTGAGAGAAAAATATAGTTACTTTTGGATCCAACTATAATTTTATAATATTTCTAACAATATGAATATGATTGACTTAACTATATGCATCATTATTAACCATAATTATTGTTAGAAATATTAAAAAATTGTGGTTAAGATTAAAAATAACTATATTTTTCTCTCTATGTATATTATATATTATATATTACTATAACATTATATTATATATACATATAGTAATTCTATAAACTATAAGTCGTACATTTCAGCTTTAGTCTTTCAGGATTATTTTCAGGGACGTGCGGTGAAAATTATATTAAAAATCTCTCAAGCTCTCAGACGAATGTAAGGCGAGTATTCTTTTTGTTTTTTAATTAAACTTTCCTTCGAAGAAGTATAATGTTCGCGAGAAAACTTTTAAAAGGTTTGATGACATCTATAATACATGAAATAATAGTATAAATACCCAGGATGTTTATATCACTTTGCGGATCGCTTCGTGCGATCGTATGGTGCGCAACCCAAACGCGGAAGACCTCACCGTTCGATTATCGCGCCTATTCGTACGCCGTGCGTGTCCGGTTTATTTTCAGACAGCGAACGCGACACGTTCATAAAGTTTTCCCCGCGATGCAGATATAAATGTATCCTCCTAACGCTACCCGAACGCGGCGAACGACTTATTGTTTCCTCCGCTTCGACTAGGCAGCGCTCGTTCAAGTGTCGTCGGCTCGCGTACGCGCGAGTTTTACGCATCTGGTTACGACTCTGGCGCATAGAGGCGCGTACGAAGGGTGCGTAATGCACCTTTCCGTAGCACGGGACGTGACCAGACGCGGAGCGTCCTGTGTCGATGAGGAGGAGGCACTGGACTCAGCGGCTGTGAGTCAGTCTCTTAGAATGTACGGTGGCATTGTGCCTGACGCCGGCACGGGAATACGAAACGAGTTTACGCGAAGAAAGAGAGAGAGAGAGAGAGAGAGAGAGAGAGAGAGAAAGAGAGAGAGAAAGAGACGGTCGCGACGTCCAAATTGCCGTTCGGCCGAAATTTCGATGTGTTTTCGAAAATACCTTGCTACATCTCAATATAAAGAGCGAGCGAACTGGATCAGTTTCCAGAAACAGACGTTTGTCGTAATTATCGGCTGCCTCGCGTGAAGCGCTCTCGAGTCTGCATGGGCAAGCGTGGGCCGTTCTCCCTTTCGCCATCCCGGCAAACACGGAATATAAAAGTGAATTAAGATTGCCTCGATCCACCTCCGGATCGCGCGCTGATCGTCTTTGCGCCAATTCGCACGCCGTCGTTCGTGGCACCGATCGCAGGACGTTCGTAATAGCGAAAGCCGCCGCGATGCAGCGATCGGCAGTCTTTCCGAGTTTTGCAAGCCGCAATCGGTGTCGGCAGATGTGCCGACGGTTCGCAATAATTTTGCATAATTTTTTTTGCATAATTCTGAAATGACAGATTCCTTTCAACTGCCTATAGATTTGCAATCAATATTGTATTTGAAATAATCTGTTATTGTAATTTTTTATAAAAAGAATGGCCAAATTTAACTCTTTTTTCATACTTTGAATTTTGATATGAATCAAAATGATAATATCAAAATTTAACATAATTTTTTGCATAATTTTGCAAGGACAGACTTCTTTCAAGCAACTGTAAATTTGCAATTAATATTATATTTGAAATAATCTGTTATTGCAATTTTTTATAAAAAATGCGGCCAAATTTAACTTTTTTTTGTACTTTGAATTTCGATATAAATTAAAATAATAATGTAAAAATTTGACATGTTTGATGAAAAATAAATTAAAAAATAAAAAAATCTCAGTATTATTTTCTCAGCTGTTTTAGAAACAAATGGTCCAAAAAGCTGCAAACTCAATGAAACTGCAACCTTTTGGATCGTTTATTTTCCAAACGACCGAGAGAATAACTTTTCAAGAGAGTTTAATCTACTTGCCCCAAGCTTCAATTCGGTGTATCATTTATTAGAAAATTCAAAATACGAAAAAAAGGCGCTTGGCCGCATTCTTTAACCACATTTTAATGCATTATCTTTATATAATAATAACAGAAAAAATTTAATTGCATTACACATGTATACATATATGACTTGATATCTTAATTTTAATGATTAGTATTCTGAACAATGCGATGTCACAAATTGATATTCTTTAACAATGTGTGTATATATACATATATCTTCTTAATAATCGATACGTTATGCAAATGGGTTAAGGACTCAATCGCGCCAGGACGAAGTGATGCCGGGCGCACGATAGCGGGCCCCACGTCGATCTTGGCACTCGTCGTGCGCAGCTCGACGTACATTCGTTTTCGCAATCGGCATCTTGAACTTTCGCATCGGGGACGTTCGCTCGTCGCGCAAATGAAAACGGATGAACGACGACGGCACAGCGGTCGTCTTGCGATACTATTACGTGATCGTCGCTCGCAAAAAGCATACCTAGCTACATCCCGGCGGCGCGTAATCAGCCGCCGATTTCCAAGGTGGCCCGACCGATCGGATCGTTAACGTCGATTCGCGCGCGGATTGCGCGAATCTAGGCGGTAATAGCCGCGAGATAATCACAGGTGTTATTGCCGTGCTTTACGACCGGCGACCTGGTTGTCAGGTCGGATCTCTAAATCGTTGCTTATGATAGACTGAATTGGCCGATCGCCGATCGACTGAACAGATGGCTGAAGTGATGACGCCGGCTGCGCCGAGCTTCCGAGCGCGTTAGATTCGCTAATTTACCGAATCGGAAATACTGTGCGTGTTATCGCCCAGTCCAGATGCGTGCGATCGTGCAGCATCTCTTCGAACGAATCTCGCAATCACGGCGCTACGATGACGCGCACGTATATGTTGAGGAACATTTATGCAAAGTAATCCCAATAAATATGCAACGACGTAAATGTCGGATATTTGTACCACGTTTATGACCGCGGCTTTGACGTTAATAACGGACGTTATACGTTATACTTCCAAGTTAGACGGATGATTATCAGGATAGCCGATGAAGGACAGGGGGAACATGGATCCTTGTTACATTGCCGCGAGCAATAACTTAGGCAGATGATTAACGTTGCAAAAATATCGCGGAGTCGTTATTCATGTGTGTGTGTGTATATAGTTGTGATTTACGTTTTTGCATATTAAAATCTCAAGTTTCATGGTCGCGATAGTAGAAGGAAAATTGATCCCTACACTGTTAAATTCGTAGTGTTAAATTATATTTAATTTGAGTCATTTTTAATCATTCATTCAATTGCCATTGTTCCTTCAGTCGTTAATATGCCGTTAATTTAATCAGTTTAGTTAAATAACGATATAATTATATACATATTTTATTTTAACCAGTGTTAAAATAAAAATTTTGACACGCATGATAATTAAAAATAACAATTAATTTATTACTTACTTAACTCAAGAATTTGATTTGATTAAGGAAAGGATTTGATCCTTATATATTAAACAGTAGTATGCCTCTTCAATATTTAACCTTTAACATTACTTTCTTATTATGTAATATGCACTTCATAAATTACGAGTTATGTTTTTATATAATTTTATAGGACAAAGAATTTTTTTTTTAAATTAATTTAAATTTTACACTTTAATATTTAACAACGTACCCTCAAAATTTATGTTTTTATATAATTTCACAGTACAAGGAACTGATCTTTAAGACCGGACTTTAAAATTCGCACGCAAATGCGCGACGTTCCGTCGCAGGAAATTCCGCGCGAGTTCCACAAAAACGACGAGCGTCGCTAAACGCGGGAGAATTATAAATATGCAAAAATCTAACAATAAGCGCGCAGTTAAGACCGGGAGATTCTACACTCGCAGAATGTTAATACATCCCGCGCGTACACGCTACCGAGATAAGAGATAGACAAGTAGGTGGATCTGAGAGAGATCGCCTTCCCTTTGCTCGAGCTTTTTTCGCGCCTTTCGCGTTCTGCCCTCCGTCCGCGTGTTCCTTTTCCTCCGCGACTCGTTCGTCAGGGTTCGTCACCCCCCTCTCCCCCCTCTCCTCCCCCCTCGCCCTCGCATATATGAATTCGCACGTCGCGCCGCTGAACGCGGCGTAATGGGAATTCAAATTTATTCCTGTCGCCGTATATGCGGGACGCTTCATTAGCACGATCTGTACGGAAATGCACGCCTTTAACTACCTCGCACGGCCCGCACGGCGATAATTTAATTATTACGTTAGATTTGCTAATTCGTCCTAAGGGAGAAACGACGCGCAGCCCAGCGAGACCGCTTTTTCTTAGGGGCGGATTAAGCAACGAAGAGCATTCATCTCTCTTTCTCTCTTTTTCCTTCCCCCTCCTTTTCTACTTTCTTCTCGCTCCTCCCCATCTCTCTTCCTTTATCCTCCTCCAGCTTCCCGTCCTGCCCCTTTCTTTGATGAAATTCGCTCTCGCTCCAATGACTCGGGGGCATTCCACGCCGCCACCGGGTGTCTCGTCAACGCTTCGTCTTCTCCGTTACTTCACCGTTTTTACTTCTCGATCGGGCGAACTATCGATTAACCGATTGATTGCCGCTGCTTCTTCCCGCCGATACGCCTTCCGCCGTATCCTTTTTCTGACGACCACCTCGATTTTCTGTCCGTGGGGTCGCGCGCGGTCATTAACGTGAAATTAAAGAACGATTTTGCGAGAGAATGCGTGTCCCCATCAGCAATTTGCAGCATTACGACTCCGGTATCGGCCTTTTTTTTAAGAACGCGGCCAAATTTAGCCTTTTCTACTTTAAATTTTTCAATAAATAAATTACAATAAAATTGCAGTTTTTGAACTGTTTATTTCTAAAACGGCTGAAAATAATATTTAAATATTTTTAATTTATTTATTCTAAACTTTAATTCGATATATCATTTAGTTTTATTATCAAAAAAATAAATGATGTATGGAACTGGACTGTTTATTTCCAAAACGGCTAAATATATTTATAGATTTTATATTCTTAATCTACTTGTCTTAAACTTCAATTATCGATACATCATTTATTTTTATCGAGAAAAGTGCTAAATGTTTATGGATGCTTGGCTGCACTCTTTATTAATGTAATAATCAAACGCATAAAACTTGATACGCACGTGTTTTTAACTGCGAATTCAAGCGGTGTGATAAATTGATTTGCAAGAATTCCTACTTATCTCCGATCAAGGCAAATAATCAATCATTTAATAATTGATTTTTTTATACACCGCGTCCTAATTTTTTACATTATTCCTGGCAAGCGGGGATCAGTTACTTTTTTTGCGGATGTATCTTTACTCAAGAATGCTGATATAGAAATTTATTCGAGGCAACTCTTAGCCTCGCTCTTTCGATCTGCTTATCGTCCGCTGCGCGCCGTTGACATTTTGCATAATATACCGCTTGCTCTTTGGCGTGACTTGCAGTTATCATAAATTGCACTTATCTGCTCGTTAACGATAGGCACAGGTTTAAATGACAAAATGTATCATGTACGCGCGCTGTGTAAATCGCGTCCTGTTGACGCGAGCAAACTGCCCGAGAGAGTCCAGAGGTAATCGCGCATCGCGCGAGTGTATAACGTACTGTAACGTAATGCCTTCATAATATCCAGGCATGCTCCGTGCGCGGTCCCGCTCGGAATATATATATCGTTATTTCATAATGGTCGCGGGTGGTGCGTCCGTCGAATATCATCGAGGCGAATTACGAAAGAAATTGCTCGACCTCGTGGCGCGAGTAGCATAAATTTTGACCGCGACTCTGTCGCTAGCTTCGACACAGTCGCGAGAAAAAAGATAACTATCAAACCTATTTATGTCGAAGAAAGGAAATGCGTGTGTGCCAGCAAGAGAGTATACCATATCAACGTTAGAAAGTGTTAATATCAGAAGTACCAGCAGTCATTTCTAACGTTTCAATTTTTTAGATCAAGATTCTAGAAATGGGATTCTCAAGTTTTGTAACACTTCCAAATAAAGAAATTATTATTATTAAGTCATAAATTTGAAAAGTCATAAATTTTCAGAATCCAATCTTTTACACAAGAAATAAAGTTGATCTAAAAATAGAATAGATAGAATTAATCTAAAAAATAAAAATGGTCAGAAATGGTATTTCTGTATTAATGTTAAAGATTTTAATCTTTAGCTTTAGATAATACTTTAATCTTTAGATTATTTTTAGATAATAATACTTTAATCTTTAGATAATAATACTTTAATTTTTAGATTATCTTTAGATAAAAATACTTTAATCTTTAGATAATGATATACTGACTACTAACTGTATATTGTTAACACGGATTTGTTTACGAATACAATATGCTATGTATTTTTATTTATTAAAATATATGGAAAATGAAACTTTCCACGAGCGAGCGCGCGAGGCATTCTTCCTTCGGTGCGGCGGACAATAGGTTTCCCGCGACACAGTTTGTAGTATCGAATCAAAAGCAAATTGCTGTGCGTAGCGGCCGAGCGAGCGGCCCGCTCTCGCATGCGTGCGGCTTACAAATGTCTGTCAGTGGCTCCCAATTACGTAAGATTATGACATCCGTGACACACTCGCGCATTCGCTTACGCGTGTGCGTAACGCCCTCCTTCCGTGACGGGGGCACTCCGTCGCCCATCAACCGCGCTCTCGCCCCCTTCGCTCTGACCGCGGAGTAGCGGGGAAAGGGCGGGGGAGGGAGCGAGGGAAGCGGGAATCACGCTTTTTTTCGCAACTTTCGGACCTTTCCAGCGGTGCGGCTAATTGCCGCGAGCGACACTTGCGATCTCCGGGTTTGTACGCGGGTTCACGACCGCACCGCGTTGCGCTGTCACGATTCACACAGTCCCTCATTCAGCGTGCATCCTCTTCATCCGCGCGCGCGCACGCTGGTGGCGAATTCTCACATTTTAGCGTCTGACCTATAACGATACGCGGTGTTTTGTATTATACTCCTCATGGTGGTACGTTATTATGCTTCTTGTTTAGTAGGACTATTTTCCAAGCTGTCATTTTTATATACAGGGTGTAACTGTCGACTATGAGTACTTTTTGAAAGCTGCCGTATCTTATTGTTAGCTATATGAGCGATTCTTATAAATTTGAAGAATATGTTTTAAGAAAGGATAAAATTTTTATTTACTGCTGCCAGAGACTCTAAAGAATATTTCAGTTCGATTCCAATTGTGGTTTAATGAAATATCAAATAACTGTTCCGGTTTTCGAGTTTCTTTTTGACTAGTGATTAAACCGAAACTGTTATAAAATTACGATTTTTTATAGTTATAGTTAAAGTTATTGCGTGCAGAAGAGAAGTTTAAAATGATTTTTTTTATTTATTCTATTAAATTATGTACATATGTATGTGAAGAGAGAAATAAAAAATAAAAAATTTTTATGGAATATTTTATTTTAAGTGTATACATTGTATATACACAAACTAAAGTCGCAATTGCGACAATGATGTAAACGAGCGAATGAGTGAGTGAGTGAGTGAGTGCTTGTTCATTTAGTCAGTTTCTCATCTCAAAGTTGTGGGTATTCTTTTTCTTCGATACTTATTTTTCTATTATCAGATATTATTTTTTTCTTCTATTTTTCATATTTTGGAATTGCGCATATAACACAATAATATGAGATATATCTACTATGACTATTTGTATAATGTTAACATTTGTTACGAATACGATATATTATGTAGAGTATTTTTATTTAATCCCTTATAGGATATCATTATTCTATGCCTTTTTTAATGAAAAACTTCACATATTTAAAAATATGAAATATGTGAAGTTTTTCATTAAAAAAGGCATAGAATAATTAAAATTAAAAAAGGCATAGAATAATTAAAAAATTAAAATTACACTTATATATATAATAAGTGTAATTTTAATTTACTCTGTACGTTTAGATTGATATAAAATTAACATGTTTTATTGTTTTTTTGCAAATTTATTACTCTTTCAAAATAATATTTTGATCGTAATTCGTGATTTTCATCTTAAGAAAGTAATATTTGGTCTTCATTCTTTTGACACTTCTTCATTATTTATTTCATAAAAACAGCAGCACGACTACCAAATACAGCACTCCGAAATATCTCGATTCAGGATTTACCGTCCTGCCGCATTCGACGTAAACTCGAGCAAAACTCTAGACAATTTACGAGTCTGTTCCGCTCCACTGGCGGAAGATCGAGGCAGAATTGCAAGTGCGCCGCGACAGCTGCTTTAACCGTGTTAAAATCGATCGAGAGCGTGACGGTCCGAGGGCACCAGATGCGCATCGCGCTCACGACGATCGCAAATTGCGGGAAGTATTCGAAACGCCACGATCGACGAGGCTGTCGCAGGGCGATGATCGTTGTGATTCCTCCCCCTCTTCCACCTGCGTACTTTCACAATGGTCGACGCGCGCGCTCGCAAACACAATTATTCGCCGCGGAACGAACGAGCCGATCTCGCGTGTTCTCCATCGGATCGGATTAATTCGCCCGGTTGCCTCGGTGTTTCGCCGTCGCGTGTTCCGACGAGCCGGCTGGTCGTGTAACTAGGCTATAATGAAGTACAACTTCGATTCTGATTTACGATTCGCCTTACTTCACCGGCCGCCTCGCGAGTCCCTCATCGCCTTGGAAATTATGCGCGCTCACAGGCTCGCGTTTTACTTACAGGCGTCATTTTGCAAGATTTCGCCGGCTCGCTCTCCGATCGCGCGTTGTAATTGGGCCCCGAGCTTTAATACATTTATAATGCAAAGTTATTAACCTAACGAACGTACGATCGCCGCGATTACGCCGGCCGTGCGTTTCGCTGCTTAACGAGCGAGAAAGCGCGTTGAGAAACCGCGCTGCCCCGACGAAAGGCGCCAACTCGGGCGCGCTCGGCAAAAGGGCAGGTGAATCTCCGCGCGTTCGCGCGAGAGGCGACAAAGTTCGCGGAGGGTAGGAAGCGGGGAGGGAAAGGTAACGAGGGGGATAATTGAGGGGACGGAGAAAGGGAGGCGCCTCATCGGTAAGCGGCGGGCGGAGAATATGATTTTGTTTTCATACTCCGAGGGTAGGCGCGACGAGGTGCATAGCAATGAACCTGAGCGGACCTTACGACCGGAAGCGAGGGAGGCACACGCGTATCCGGTGATGCGAGACGTCTCCGAGGGATACAATTCTTTTCGAGCAACCGTCGTCGCCCGAAGAAGAAGAAAACAAAATATTTACTTGCACATTTGTCTGAAGAGAAAGCAAATGTACGCTTCATTCTATCTTGACAATGAACGGTTGAAATGGACGCGAAAATGATTGGTGGACAAAGTTCTGAAAATTAATAATAATAATAATCTTGAAAATAAAATATACATACGAAATAATAAAATGAAATAAAAGAAAAAATACAGCCAAGATAAAATGTACAAATACAATCTTGAAAACAAATAATAATAACAATCTTGAAAATAAAAATAATGTCCCAGGAACACATGGAAAAAATTTTTGGCATTATTTTAATTTTAAAACATATAATGTACAATATATTGTGGAATAGTCTAAAATTAATTTTAAAAATCATTAATTTGAAATTTAATTATTATAAATATAGCAATCTTTAAAAAATTGATACTTAAAATAAATTCTTTTATAATTGTAATATTAAAGCGAATCATTTTAGCACAATTATTACTCAATACATTTCAGAAATTAATTTTGTAATTATTGCAAAAACCGTTACGGCATAAAATTGTACAATTATTATTCAAGTAATAATAAATAATGTTTTATTTTTTAAGTAATTTTCTTTTGCAATTTTTTCAATAATATTTAATTTATAATTATAAAATTCTTTTTTAGCGAAAGATACGCGTTTTGCAGAATCACCTTATGACAATTATTACGAAATGTTGTGAATAGAAAGAAGCAGTAATTGTGCATTATTACAAAAGTTTTCCATTTGGGTATGTTATTATTATATGTGATTTTTCGAAAATTGTCTCATTTCTTACACTTCGGCGGCATTATCTTCGTTTTCAATTTTCGGGATTGCGGCTTTTCAGGACTCTGTGTGTCGGCCAAACGGCTCGTTCATTTATCCGAATCGTGACGGCGGACGCGGGTTATTTGCGCGAATCAGATAGTTTCTCTAATTTTCCTCACTCTTCGCGGCTTAGGTCTATATCATTCGCGGCGCGCGCGTCATTTATCAAGCCTTCAAACTGGCGAATCGCCAGCTCTCTCTCTCTCTTTCTCTCTCGCACTTCGGAATCGCCGCTATTACGGTCGGAGTAATCGCTCCAAAACGACCGGCTCTTCACCGCGGCGAGAGACAATGTGGCATTAGGCGCCGTTTATCTCCTCCATCAAGCGACATTCCCCGTTTGCTCCGCTCTGCGCGCTTCGAAAGTGCCGGACGATCAAAGTAAATCAGCCATTCATTCGCGTCGCGTGTTATATACCTACCTCGCCGCGAATAATCACTTTTCTCTCTCTCTCTCTCTCTCTCTCTCTCTCTCTCTCTCGTTCCTTCCTTCTCCCTCGAGACTCGGATTGAAATAGAGATTTCGCGGAGCATATCGCGTGAGGGGATGAACTCCTACATCGCTCTCCCCCCTTTCCCTCCTCCCGATCGGTCTCTTCTTCATCGAGACGCTCTTCTGGAAGTCCCAGGCACCGCCAGGCTATCGGCGATTTCGTTACGTAAGACGCCGCGCAAATACCATGATTCTCGCAATTAGGGTTGCCAATAGGAGGAGACCGTTTCGATCGCGTGCCACGCGAGGAATCGATGTAACACTCCGTATTGCTACAGTGTACGGCAATTGCGGCCGCGCGAGCCCGCTAAACGACCGGCGGTGGACGCGTGTTGCAATTTCGCCGCGTCCGCGCGCGCGCGCGCCGCCTATCCGCCTCGCGTCCCTCTCGCGCGGATTAATTTCGCGCTCGGTTATTATCAAAAGTTCAGCCTGCTTCCATTCCAAGGAGGCGAGTCCGCCCCGCTGAACGTGCGAGTCGCACAAAACGACTTCGCCGCTCGCCGTGCTCTGACATTTCTAATATCTCGCGTTGAGAGGCGCGATGGCGATTACTTTAATTATCATAATCCGTCGAGGGGCAGCGGCTCGATCTAATGAGGTAATTTTCACTCGCGCGCTCAATGAAGACGAGATCGTGTGCCTTATCTCGGTGAAGGACGCAATTAACGCTTTCAATGAATCTGTTCAGGATGCGGAGAACAATTGTATTAGAATAGAATCTCTTTATGTTCTTTGAGACGTTAATTTGGAGGAGCGTGAGACGAAGACGAGCGTTTTGATGAATTTAATTAGTTTCAATTAATAGTCGACACCTCTGAACGACATTGTCCTGTCTTTCGATGAGAGATATGAAATCGTCAAAATTTCTTCGTTTTGTCTTTTGCATTTCAAATTTTGTTCTAGATTAAATTACACTACAGAAGAAAAAATTAGTTTTATTACATTTAGCATTTCTTAGACTTATATTTGCTTCGCTAAAAGAAATATTATTTTACACAAAATAAATAAAAATTTGATTGTTTTCTTGCTATTAGATTGTATTGTTTGACAGAAAAGTAAGACTGTTATTTCATTTAAAAAATTGATCAAATATTCTGATTATTATAATAGAAATTTATTATTATAATATTATTATATTAGTTATTATATTAATTATTATTAGTTATTATAATAGAATTCAATACTTTATAATTTATAATAACCAGAATATTTGATCAATCCCACAAGATTTTTCTGATGTAATAAATTTAACTAAGATAAAATATTATTTTAACATTTGAAAGAAGTATCTATTTTTATTTTGATCTTTTTATGATGAATAACATAAGAATTGTGTCAATTTGACACATGGTAACTGTTATAAAAAGAAAGTTAACACAATTTATCTGTTTACTTTAATATATAAAATATGTCACCAAGAATTCATGCATTTACGTATAAATTGTATTGTTTTAAATCTTAAAAATGATTAATATTATTTAATATAGAAAAGTTTAAGTAACACAACGACGATATATTAAATTAACACCCGACCGTGTTAGAAATTTAACACAAAACATTCTACACAGGAAAATTTTAACACAAATACAAAATGTTTTTTATTGTGTATAATAAATATTATAAATATTGTAACTATTATAACTATATTATAAATATTATAACTTCATTTTATGTAAATATACGTTTTTTGAAAATTAAACAATCGTATTTGTTAGTTGAAACATTAGTTCAACTGAACTATTCCAATGATTGAATTTCCCTGTTTTAACAAAAAATTTATTAAATCCAAAAATATTCTTCTCTGTGCACCTGAAACGACGGATTCGCAGATAACCATCTCTCAGTTTCGCGTTTTCCTGCAGGATCCGTCTCTTTTCTGCCTTCTTAATCGCCCGAAACCGCTTGCCTTCCGAAGACGGGACGTGAGTCCTTTACAAAATCACGTTCGGCGCGGGGATACACGCTGGGAACGCGATCGTTTATCATCGGAGCGGCGCGCCGCTACCGTGCGTGCATAAAACGCGGGTCTCGCAATTTGTACGAATCGATGATAAACGCGCGTGGTGCGCTGCTCGGGGCGACAGGCAGGGGGAGATGTCGTGAATCCGATTCCGACCACGGGGCCCCGATATTCGGAATCAATTCACGGCCGTGCCGTGGCGAATTCGCCAGCGATAGATCTCTCGCCTCACCGGTCGAGATATATGCGCATCCCTCGAGACGTGCCCCGCACGTCAGGCGAGCGCCGTCGTGCATTTATACAACGGGCGCGAATGGACAAACTGTTTCGGGCTACCGGTACACGGTAAGGCCCCCGTGTTTTGCCACGAAGACACGCAGAGTCGAGCGGAATTATTTATCGCCGATGCTGTTTCAGTCTCCTCTCCCCTGCCCCCCTTACGGCATTTAATCGCCCCTATATAGAATGTTTAATATTTTCTTTAAATTAATATTTTACATTTTTTTTATTAATCCATCAATGCTGATATGTTAAACAATAAGTTCCTTTTACTGTACAGAATTACATTAGTCATTGCATAGCATAATAATGAAATAATAGCTTTTCTGGTTGGTACACAAAAATAATTCTGGTAATAAAGTATTGAGTTCTTTTATAATAATTAGAATTTCTGTTATAGTAACCAGAATATCTGATCAATCCTACAAGATTTTCTGATTCGTCCGTTTTCAATCAGAATTTTTTTTCAGTGAATAAATACACATTTTTATAGTTGGCACAATTTGATGATATGTCATTACCTTCATAAAAAAGAATGATTTTTTTGTACTTTTTAAAGATGATTTTATTGTAATTTCAGACATTTTATATTAACAAATTGAAATATTTCTGTACAACAAATTTTTTTAGAGTGTTTCTTACGGACGTATACTTGACGCTTTTTTTTTACCTTTTTTAAAAAAGACAATTTTGTTGTGATATATTTGTCGCCTATGCTGTTTTATTCTCCCTCCTCCTCCCCCCCCCCCCCGGGCATTCAATCGACTCTGGCGATCGCGATTTTTTGACTCGGAGACGGATGGTTTGACTCGTCGGTCGGGAACACCCTGTTAGACTCCGTCAGAGCTTATAGAGAGACAGAGGCTCCTAGATGCACAGATTACAATTACGCAACCGTGTGCGGAGCAGCTTCCCACACTGCGACTCGAAGCCTCTTAACGAACGTCTTAAGATAATGCAGAGGCGAACGGTCTCGAGCGTACACATTCAAATACGGTTGTCTCGCCTGTGTTTCACCGCGCCGGCGGTTCCAAGTTCGAGCGCCGGTATCGTCTCGGCCGCAGGAAGCTCGTAAAGAAAAAAAAAAGAGGAAAAAAGATGAGTCTGAAACTCTCCGAGTAAGACCGGTGGCGGACTCCGCGCCTCGCCTCCTTTTGGAGGCCCTCTCCCGCAGAACGCACTCCTGTTCTCTCTCGGCGCTGCATTCAGCGGAAATATTAAAATGCCCCGGCGGCGGCCGCCGTCGCACATGGCAATAAGTTGTTCGCGCTTTGGACGTGCTCTGGATACCGGGCGCTCGCTTTTAAACCACCATCCGCATACGTGCAACCGTAGCGCGTCTCTCTTTCTCTCTCTCTCTTTCTCTCCTCTCTTCGCCGCGTTGACGCCCTTCTCCGGACTGCGTCTCGGTCATATTTCGTCGGGGTGTCCCCCGGGGATTGAAATGCACACGGTGCACATCCTTTCCGGGAAAATTCAAATGAGTCCCCCCCCCCCCGGCCCCGCGAGTCTCCACGTCCTCGCGCTCGAGCGGCGACGGGATTTGGAAATCCGCCCGGCTCGCGCGCTGCGGTAGATCGTGACCATGAATCCTCGGCTGGATAATCGTTAAACACCTGTAACTTCGGAGGCACATGCATAAGACGGAGAAATTGTTAGTCAGTATTTGCGAAAAAAAGAATAAATATAATATTAAAACAGAAGAAACTAATATGATATTTGTAATCGTCAATGTTTATTACGCAATTTATGCATGATGAAAAAGGGAGAGATAGTCCCGTTTTACTATGTCATGTTATATTCATTTTCTGATCTTAGGACACTTTGAGTGCGTATAAGCAGGATACTTGTAAAGAAAATAAATAAATATTAAGTAGGAAAGAAAAAAAAACCTGATATAACATTTATAATTATTAGTGTCACAGTTTATGCACAATGCGAAGAAAAAAATAAATATTAGAACAAAAGAAACCTAATACGAAATAAACATTTATAATTATCAATTTCGCGATTATTTATTTCGCAATTTCGCAAATTATGAACGATGAAAAAGGGAGAGATATTCCCATTTTATTATATCGTGTTATATACATTTTCTTAGAACATTGTTAGAGACTTGTAACTTCGGGCGTGTATAAGAAAGATGAGAGAGAAGGAATTGTTAATTATCATTTGTAAAGAAAAGAATAAGTATATATTAGGAAAGAACAAAATCTGATATAACATTTATAATTATCAATGTCACAGTTTATGCATGATGAAAAACGAAGAGATATTCTCGTTTTATTATGTCATATTATATTCATCTTATTGTCTCAGGACAATGGAAGTTGCAACGTCCGTTTCTTGACTCACATGTATCATGTGTATCTGCTGCATCTTACGCTTATATCGCTACAGCTAACACGCAAGTCGATGTAGTGAGAATTAGAGATGCGCGAGAAACGTTATCAAAGAGTTATCATTTATACAATCATTTATACAAGATTCTATACGCGATAATGAAGATATAGACGAATATTGTTGGTAACGAGTAACAAATCGATCGCTCGATTTTGTTATCCGCATTCCTTTTTAAGCTAAAGAATGCTAAAGTGTCCTGTTAAGGAACTTTCTCCTGCCTCAGAAAACGTGTTGTCCTTGCGAAATAATAAAATATGACTCTCGCCAGTGAACTGGTAACAAATTAGATTAGTTGAGCAAAATATATTGATTCGACCCTACAACTAGAACTCTAAAATCAGTATTATTTTTGCCCATTGACTGAAACTCCTCCTTTAAAAACTTTCACTTTCCTTTTGCAACTGTATTCTGTGAACGTCATAAATTTAATATTAATCTTCGATATGTTACAAGTCGACATAAAAAAGAACCGATTTTTTTTTTACCTAAGCATAGAATGAAGAAATATATAGGTCTCTAGGTTAAAAAAGAATTGATCTTTGGGTTAAAAACTAGTTCCTTGGAGTTAAAAAGAAGTAGACCTTTCGGTTAAACCGTTAAATAATAGATTCATCCTTGGGGTTAAAAAATTCCAGAGAAAAAAAGAAGGAAAGAAAGGAAGACAATGGAAAATTTTAAACTTGCCCAACTTTCTCTTTCGCCCGCCGCAAAATTCACGAAAGTGCTAATCGCCCGCTCGATTTGTCACCGCCAGCCGCGGCAAAGGCCATCCCGCGGTGACCTCCTTCGTTCCCACGGACGTTCACCGATCAGCAGCTCGTACTTCTCCCGGCTGGTCATTAACGCGGTAACGTTCCAAGCCGATCGAGCCCAGGCCATTTGCTCCAGCGACGTCGCTAGTTAGAGCATGCCGTCGAGGCCTCGGAGTTGCCGGGCGTCTAGAACGAGGGACCCGGGACAATCCTCCGTGGTCACCGATAAAAACGGGAACGGGGCTATTCGATGGCGGACGTCGCTAATTAGCGGTTTGCCGGTCGAGGTGCATGAGTTGCCGGGCGTCTAGAACGAGGGACCCGGGACAATCCTCCGTGGTCACCGATAAAAACGGGAACGGGGCTATTCGATGGCGGAACCTAATTAGCGGTTTGGGTAATGCATGAGCATGCGGACTAACCCGCTCTTAGTTTTTTCAACCGGCTTTTAATCTCCGCTTTCAGTCGAATGTCTGAGCATCTGCCCGGCCATTCGTTTTTATTCCGGATTAAATGCCTCGCTCTCTCGAAAGTCATTCGAACGTGCGGAAGCGTTTCAAATGTAAAGATATTCCGAGTCGTACGGATCGGGCAAAGGGCCTTGCGGAATAAAAATCATGACTACATCTCGCCCGAGTTCTCTCGTTCGCGAAGAGGAGAAGGCGAAATATGAGGAAATCTCGAATTGCTCTCGTTTGCCGCGCGCGGGATTCTCTGCTCGCCCTCGGCTCGCGAGTCCTTCCAACGTGAGAAACGAGCCTTTTCCCACTACCCGAGGTTTGCCACCGAGGGAGAAGGCGGCAAAGCGGATCGCACGGAATGCATGTGAAAAAGTGCAATCGCAGATTCTGCACCTTGCGTTTCGAGTTTCGAAACGGCGCTCGATAGAAAAATCGGCGTCGTGCGCTAGCGCCTTCAGCGTGAACGAGCTCGTTAGCTGCCGCGGGCTTGATAAATGTAATGTGAAATGTAGAGCTCCACAGCTTGAATTAAAATCCTTGACGGTGCATATTCACAGCTTAGCATTTACAATTAACTCGCCTAGAACTTGTAAGATTAAAAAAAGACGCCAAGTATCCCCCTCAATATGAGATCATTAAAAAAAGTGCCTTTAAAAAAAGATTTTCTTTTCTACAAAAGTAATATTATTAGAAAATTACTTTTCTACAAAAGCAGTGATGTAAAAAAGATTGTGCCTACTATAAAAATAGAATTTACACGAAAAACATTAAAATAAACAGTTTTACATAACAATACTTAATAAAGGAATAATTATTAAGTATTTACAATTGACTTGCAAAACTAGAACTTGTAAGATTAAAAAAAGGTACACTCCAAGTACACTCCAGTATATTATTAAAAAAATATCTTTTCAAGGAATATTTTTTTACAAAAGTAATATTATTAAAAAATTACTTTTTTACAAAAACAGTTATACAAAAAAATTGTGCCAACTATAAAAATGGATATTTATATGAAAAACATAAAAATAAACAATTTTAAATAATACTTAACAAAGGAGTAATTATTGATTATTTACAATTGACTCGCGTAGAACTTGTATAAACTAATTGTCAGCAATTTCACGTTTTAATGTTGGATCTGTCATATATTTATCACAATTTATAGGAATTTCGAATTATTACATTCCCACAGTTTCTAATTTTACGATAAAATTTGTATACGTTATTATTGTTGTTAATCTCGGGTAGAATGAAAAGACGATCGACTTTCGATTGCATAATCAAGAGCCACGGGATTTCAATGTAATGCCAAAGGAACGCATAACAGATCGATCCGCTCGTATTCGCTGCTCCATTTCGAGATGGAGCCCGGACTTTACGGAACGCCCGTATTATCCGCGGAAATTGGTTCTAGCGAACGCGAGGTCAGGAGAGACCGTGCCGACGCGAGGATCGCGTGCAGGACCGACTACTCATCCACACTCACGTATTAAACATAAGTGCCACTTACCTATGCCCGATCCTCACGAGCCGCGAGCGTCTCTTCTTCCTCCTCCTCTCCTTCTCTTTCCACTTTCAGAGACGCCCCGCGCCTTCTTTTCCGCCGCGTTCTCTTCCTTCTCGCGTTTCGAGATCCCTGTTGTTGCCGCTGATTCCTTTACCTGCCCTTATTATTGCCATGTCCGTTAACTTTCTCTCAGATCTTTCTCCCTTTTCTCTTTTGGTTATTAACGAGTATTAGAAAGAGTGCTCGTAACAACAGGGATATATCCCGCTTCAATGCGGAAGTGTATCCTTTGAGATAAAGGATCATTCTTCCCGGATGCAACAAAAATGACACATTAACAGAACGGTAGGGAAAAGTAATCGTAAATCAGAGTGTTCCAATTCTTTTCGCTTCAATTGCTACCAGGACATTTTTTTGAGGAAACAATATGCGTTCAGATGAAAGGTTCAATAAAGTAACGAAAACTTTCAGAAATTACACAAATAAAGTTGTATTATTTGTCAGTATATTGTAGAAGCACACATTTTTTTACACGCTTTTTTACATTTTTTCCCCATGAAGCATACGGATATTTACAAGAATAAATTAGACTTAAAAGCAGGGCTCGTGATTGTAACTGATTAATCGGTTATAAGCGAAAAAAATGTTTATTATTCGATTCAGTTGAGTAATATAATTGCAATTAAGCAATTTGTCGCAGAAACTAATTATCATCAATCAAATAAACTTCTTATTATCTTGATTACATATTTATCACTTATTTATTTAATTTAATCAGATAACAAAAGCGACAATTATTCATTTCAAAAGAAAAATCTTGGAAAACAAAATAAATGTATCAATCGTCCGGAATAAACGATTTAAATAATTAACTAGTTAACTATTAATCGAATAATGTTAATCACTTTAGCCAATTAATCAATTAATCGATTTTTGCATTCGTTTTTAATCGGTTAATCAGTTTTCACGAAAAAGGACTTCTCTTTTTAACGTCCTGTCCTGTCGTCGATCCTGGGCAACAAATTGCGGGCACGAATAACGTATGAGAACACGCAGAGCGAAAACTCCCAGGCCGCGGTTGAGCTCTTTTAGCCGATTACGTTGCGCGAAAGGCGGCACGGGGAGGAAGGCGAGGTCGAGGGGGATGGTTCATTTTCACCTGGAGTTACCTTTGGCACACAATCATCCGCCATTAAGGCCGTCTGCAAAAATATCCGAAGCACCGGAATATCCCTTTACACGAGAGACGGCGAAGGCGATCTCGTAGTATATAACCCGTCCGCCCGGGCATATCACGAGCAGCCCTGGCATCTCGCGGCATGATCTTTCGAGATCGGGAAGAAGGAGGAGGTCGGGGGAGGAGGGGAGGGATCTCGTGGGCGGACGGCGAGGAGGAGAGAGAGAGAGAGAGAGAGAGAAGAGGGCGAGACAGGGAGCGTGAAAATAAGACGGGATAGAGGGACGGGAAGTATGAAAGAGGAGAAGAGAGGACGACGAAAGCAGGGAGGAGGAGGAGGAGGAGGAGGAGGAGGAAGAGGAGGGCGAGAAAGGGAGAGCGACGAGTGCTAGATCTCGGGCAACGATCGGAGATCATCTTCCCTCTCGGGCTCCCTCTCGTCCCCCGGTCTTTCAGGCGGAGGGCGAAAAGAGTACGACAGGACGCCTTCTCGCCGCCGCGCAGCCGCCGCTGCCATTATCAAATTATTCACTCACACCGCGCGCTATCTATCTTCGAAGCAGTGCGATCATAACGTGTTATTATTTGATCCTCACTTTGTTAGCGATCTGAGCTTAACAGCCAGCCGAGAGACGATATGTACCTGGCAGATCCTGCTCGCCCGATCTGGAGTACTTCTCACGATCTCTCTCCTGCGCGCCGGCAGCTCCTTGCCGCGCTCCGGGGCGAGGAGCGAAAAAATGCTCGCTGGATAATATTACGCGAACATCGCGCGCTGTCGTACTCCACCGCGGATCAGAATTCAGACACGCGCGGTGAAGTCGAAAGACGCCGATCGAGTAATTCGCAGTGAGATCGCGGCCTGTCGATCGGGGATGCTCGCGCCTACCTACCTACCTATGATCTACCTAGCCACCGTGAAATCGATTTGTCCTGCGAAAACCTCGCGATGTAGGCTCGCGAAAAAGTGAGATTGCGAAAACTCATTCCTTTTCGAGATATTGCCTGCAGCGGCTTCATCCGCCACTTTGATCAATCTCAAGATTGCGACGGTGAACTTTGCTTCGTAACTTCTCGCATGATCGGGATGAATCTTTTTACAATTACACTTTGCTTCTGTTTATTTATTAATTTCTTTGTATCTTGACTTATATATGTTATTATTTTATACATATATAATAGTGTTGTTATATATACATATAATATTATATAGTAGAATAATATTATATGTATAAATATTATATATAATTCATTCACTATTATTCTTTTATTTCGATTAACCTGAGAATTTTGATTCTAAGACAATGTTATGTTATTCTTTTATTTAGTCTTTACACTGAGAGAAAAATATAGCTACTTTTGGCCTTAACCACAATTTTATAATATTTCTAACGATAATTATGGTTAACATAATGATGCATAGAAATATTATAAAATTACGGTTGAGGCCAAAAGTAACTACATTTTTCTCTCAGTGTATATATGAACACGTTACTTGGTCACCAATACTGGTTTGTCAATTTCTTTGACTTTTATTTTGTAATTCTTCGACTGTAATTGTGTGGACCATTTATATTCGATCATGTTTGTGACTTTTATGCACATACGTTCTCGACTTTTTCATCAGTTGACCCAAGTGTCATTATATTTAACAAAATTTATTAGTTTCCATGGTATACAGACTTCAATCATTTAGCTGGGTTTTATCTTCTTATGAGTTCAAATTACTCCATCCATCACTCTTCGAGAATGTGACGTTTTACATTTTTTGACATCACAGAATATGGCTCAAAATTGAATTAAAATGTTCGAATTCTTTCTAATTTGAAACTTTGGTCAAACAAATTTATTGTAACATTCACCAATACATACCCATGTTAACTTTCAAGATCTTTTTTATATTTAATTATTCTTTTTAATTTTCAAGAGTCCTAATTTAATTTTTGATCTTTTTACTTCAGACATACACAATTATCGATTTCTACGTCGTTTGAACAGACTCTAATTATCTCGCGTAATTCTCATAATCTTATAATAAATAGATAATATAGATTGAAAAATAAATCAAATTAATAATAAAAAGCCTTGTACGGTCGATGCTGGATCTCATTTGCATAATATAATTTCGTATAATACTTTCGTAGAATACATTTTTATCCGCTCAGCCAACTACGCACCATTGGATTCCGGTCCCTATTCAGTTTGTAATGATATATATTAGTATTGAAATTATTAAAATTAATTATTGATTTTAATGTGAGATTGTACTAGTTTAACTCGAGACTGCGTTTTAAAGACCGAAATCCAACGGTGCGTAGTTGGCTGAGCTGAGAAAAAAATGTATTCCAAGAAATTATTGTGCAAAAAGAAATCCAGCATCGACCGTATAAGGCCTTTTATATTATTAATTCGATTTATTCATATATAACGGCCAAATTTAATTATTATTATTAATTGTTATTGATCGAATGAGAAATGTCGAAATCTACATCTGAAAGAGTATGAAACGATAAATCACGATGAAAGTACGTTATACGTGATCCAATTAAGTGCAGCTAGATAACGAATCGAGCGTTCCAGCCGCGACGGAGCTGGAAGAAGACGGCCGTCGAGAGAATGTCTTGTGGATCAAGGTAATCCTTGCGTTTCATGACCGATTACGCAAAAGCCGCTTCCCGAGCCTTGTAGAAAATAACTCGTCGGATATATTACATAAATCGCGGCACCTATGATACCGCTATGAAGCGGGAGACCGAACCGAGCCCGACTCAGCCATCGAAACTGTACCGAAAAAGTGACACGCTAGCAGCTCCAAATTTGTTCACTTGCAGCGAAAGGATACGTTGATGTACCGAAACTAAGTGCCGCTAGATAACGAATCGAGCGTTCCAGCCGCGACGGAGCTGGAAGAAGACGGCCGTCGAGAGAATGTCTTGTGGATCAAGGTAATCCTTGCGTTTCATGACCGATTACGCAAAAGCCGCTTCCCGAGCCTTGTAGAAAATAACTCGTCGGATATATTACATAAATCGCGGCACCTATGATACCGCTATGAAGCGGGAGACCGAACCGAGCCCGACTCAGCCATCGAAACTGTACCGAAAAAGTGACACGCTAGCAGCTCCAAATTTGTTCACTTGCAGCGCTGGACACTATGATGTACCGAAACTCCCGGAACCGATATGCGAAGTTTAAAGTGACATTTTAGAAAAGTAATAATTATATTAATCTGATTATAATTCAGCAAGCACATGTATGTGTGAAGAATATTATACATCTTTTACACATTCGTGTTGTCTGAGACATTAGAGATTAATGTCAAACGCGTAGTTAACGACATACGTAGTCTCGGTACATCATCATCGCTAGCGCCGCACTTGGTACTGATAGATGTACAGATTTCAGCCTCACCAAAATCTGTGGAGTTCGGTCTCCTGGTTCTAGTCTTCATAGACACCACGATGAATATTGCTACGCGGTGAAACGCGCGCGCGTTAGGAATCGCGTGTGGAATTGCATTATCCCCCTCCGCGCACGTGGAAACGCATTCGACAGCGGTGCAACAATGCTGCGGCCGATTCAAATCGATCGGCCCCGAACATCGACATTATTGCCTGGCAAAAAGTGCGACTAATTCTAAACATTTCTAACGATCTCTCTCCTTGATATTCGGCCGGCGTGCGCGAAATGGTGGCTTAAGACTGGCGCGGTGTCCGGTCGCTTGTCGAATTCGATCACGTAGCGCTTTAACGCTTTACATTGAACGGCGCGCGTGCTTTGTGTAAGACGGCTCTCGTAGGGGAGGCTTCGAGAGCGCGAGGAAGGTGCGTGCGCGCGCATAAGAGATACGGAGGCGAGCTGGGTGTCGAGTCGTGAAACAAAGTAGTTTCTAAAAGGGAGAGAGAGACGTTTCTAGCTCCTTGATGGAATTTATGGGGGACGCGCGGCCGATGACGATCGGCCGTCGTCTAAATAATTTCGAGTCGTGGCGATTGGCCGATCGCGCTTACTCATTCACCACGATATCGGCTCTTTGAGCGTGATCAAGTTTCCTAAGATTGAGTGAGGGAAATTGAATTCTTTCCAAAAGAGCGACAGTTTTAGTTTCTTTACGTAGTTTACATATTTGTGATTCGTTCTATTTGTATTAGATCTGTGCGTAAAAATGATTGCGTAAGAATTTGCGAATAACGTGACGATACATCTGAATAGAATTGACTATAGGCAAAATATATTTTATCATGGCATGTACTTCAAGAATTAAGCAAAAAAAGAGCTGTAAACTTATTTAATACTTTTTTAAGTTGTATAGCTATTTTTGTGGCCCAATGATTATTGTGAAATTGTAATTCTTTGAGAATTCCTTTTGAAAATTCTCATAGAATATCTATTTACGTTGTAATTTTAATTACACTGAAAGAAAAATATAGTTATTTTTGGTCTCAACCACAATTTTATAATATTCTAACGATTTCTAACGATAATTATGATTAACATAATAATGCATATAATTAAGTTAATCATATTTATTGTTAGAAATATTATAAAATTGCGGTCATTGACAATTGAGGCCAAAAATAACTATATTTTTCTCTCACAATCGGTGTACAGTTTAGATATTTTCAAAGATAGATTAAGCAATAAAAGAGCTGTAAATTTATTTATTTATTTATTTTTTAAGTAGTATGTCTATTTTTGTGGCCCAATAATTATTGTGAGATTGAAATTCTTTTGAGGATTCCTTTTAATAATTCTCATGGAATACTTACTTGCGTTAATTACAGGTTTAAATTTTAATTACAGTCAAGACACATTTTCAAACAAGTACATAAGAATATTCCCACGGAGCATTAAGTATTCTATTTAACGCTCGCTAGTTTGCTTTCTAAATCCTCATGTAACCTCAAGAATTCTCAGTCAGATAGCAACGCTTCCGATAATCAAATCCGATATATTTCCTCCGAATTTCTATCAGCGCGGCGATAGACACAGAGAGTCACCCCGAAATCTAAAGGCGCGTCACGACACGTGTAATATCGAGAATTCATAAAAGAATTATGCGGCGCCGGTGAAGCGGGCCGTTCCTCATCCGCGCCCACTACGAGCTTTTTTATTTTTTTCGTCGCTCGCACAAGGAACGTGCGCGCGCGCGACGTATCGATATATCGAACGCGGCGCGACCGGGACGCGTGAAAATCAATTGATATGTGTCACGGCGCACCGAAAGCTTCCTTGAAAACGCACCGGATGCGCGCCCCGAGGGGGCGGAGGAGGGGGGGCACTCGGGCGCGGACGACGGGCATTGTCTCCGGGGCTCCTTCTTTCTTTCATCCGACCGACATGTCGAATGCTGGATGCATAACAATTTATTGTCCCATCTCAGAATTCACCGTCCGCATCCACGGGCCCTCTTCCTCCGTTTCCTTTCTCCTTCTTTCTTCGTGCTCGCGCGGCGCCGGCCCGGCGCGGGCGCCCGCGTCGGCGAGAGAAGCATTTCCGACCGCGGGCCACAAGCGGGGAATATCGCTTCTGCGGGCAAACACCCGCCGCACCCCCTTGTAAACACGTCTCCCTCGGATCCGCTGCAGATCCGCTCGACACCGCTCGACAGCGCGCGCTCGCGATACGAGCAGGCGGAGCGTAATGGTTCACTCGCGCGGAATGAAATGTTTCGCTCCAACGTGACGGCCAATTAGATAGGGTGATTGATTAACGAATCACTCCGCGAATAATGATAGGGCACGCGGGTGCGCCGCGTTTTCGAGGGAAAGGGGGACGATCGCGCGGATGGGGGAGGGGGGGGAGGATGCTGGTGGCGGATCCGTCACGAGATGCGCCGTGCCGGTACGCGTGGGAGTTTATGGCTCTCGATGAGACCAGGAAGTGGGTGTTCCCGCACCCCATAATTCAGCGCTCGCGCGCGCACGTGTGTGTGTTTGCGCCCGCTCGCGCGAGAGATCGGGCCGGCCGGCCGCATTTGCGTCTCGTCGAGTCAGGTCGGGTCGGATGAAGATGTCTCGGGGGGGAGGCCTCTGACGGGGCTGAGAGGCCCCAACGTGGAAAGATACAAATGCGCCCCGCGCAGGCCCGCGGTTATAACAAATCGCGGATGTGCGGCCGAGGAGGCCGCCGCGGGACGAGGGGGAGGTGCGTGAGCGGCACGCGAGTGCGTGCGTGCGTGCGTCCGTCTTGAGATCGCGCGCGATCTTCGGCGCCGTCATCCTTTCGCGCGATCACTCCCTCGCATGTGTTGCCGATCGGCTCGATTTAATCCGACGCTTTCGCAGAGATATCCGATCTCTTTAATCCTCTCGTCCGGCGACGTGTTACGTATCGTTTATCATAACGTTTCTCGATCTGTTGGTATATAGATGTTGGGTACTTCGCCATTATTAAAATCAAAATTAATAGATCTTGTTCTTCTTCCTCTCTCTTTCTCTCTCTCTCTAGTGTTAATTATGACCGTGTTTATATATATGTCTGTTTATATTGATTTTTTTTTTATTTTAATCTACATGGCGATTTTATGAATTTTTGATCATTCTGACCATGTTATAATTCTTCGATTGGATTCACATTTCTTATACTTTCTTGACTGAAATTTCTTAATCAACTGCAACCTGTTGGAACAATATGACAATTTACAATCATCAATGATCTAATGAAATGAGAATTTTTTTAAACAAATGTCACTGAAGATGTCTAAACATCCAACTTTTATATGATATTTAGATTCATTAGTTTTTAAATAACGTTGCTTAACATGCACGGCAATAATGTGATTAACTTTCAAGACTTTTTATTATTTAGGTTTTTCCAACTTCTTAGTAAGCTATATTGTTTTATCTTCAAATTAGGCAAGTTCAGCCGTATGATTTAACTATTAGTTAGCTTACCAAGAAGTTGGAAAAACTGGCCCTTAAGGGGATGCTGGATACCGACGGAACATTTAATTTCACATTAACAAGAAATCATCGAATTGGCTTTACAGATTAAAAAATCCTTTTACAGGTGTAAAGTACGTACGAAAACAAATCCTGCTCTGCTCAATTAAAGACCGAAAAAGGCATAAAATTATTAATTAGCTGTCAACTCATAGAAACGTTCACTCATATAAAAGTTATATGAGATTATGCACATAAATCGAGAGCACAGCAGGACTCGGACAGAAATAATAAACAGTATGGTAGCAATAAAAGCACGAACAAATCTCTAATAAGAGAAATTTTTCGACCAACTCATTTTATTCCTTATAGGTTAAATTTAAAGTAAAGAAGAGCAAATATTTTTAATTTTTTTTCGTTTTTGATGTGAAGTCGATACTCGCGTGATTCATTTTTGCGTGTACTTTAATCCTGCAAAAGGATTTTGTATTCTGTAAAGTCAATTTGATAATTTATAATATAATATCTTAGAATTCCATCTACATTATCGACCTCGATCAAGTTCGAGCGTCAGTCCAAGATTCCTGATCCATTGGTATTCATTTCTGACAGATGCTACATTTGATCAGTATTTTATTTTTCTTGTCTTCATTCTTACTTTCGTGAAATAAAAATTGTAAAGTAAAACTCTTCGTGTATAAATATTTTTACAGTTATGTCGGCAACGAGATAATTAGATGCAAGATTATTTGATTTTTATATCATAAATATAAAAAAATATGTAGAAATAGAAAAGCATTGCCTCTTGGCGATACCAATCGAACGTTATTAATATTCAATAATGTCATGCATTGGACATCAATACGACCATGACATTTGATAAATATAATCAACATACCGATGCATTCCATTAGACTCTGCAAATAAAGAATCATTGTTAAAACATCCGTTGTATCATTAAGCACTGAGAATCTCAATGAAGATCGAACCATTTGATCCATCATGCATACTTATGCTCTTTTATTTTTCAAATTTTTATTTTTCATTCTTATGATTGTACTTTTTATATCAATGATCACACAACATATTTGCGTTAAATTAAGAATTAGGCTCTGGCTCGTTAATTAAACTAATTTTGCATTATTTTCACACTAAAACCCTCTTGATTTAATTAATTTTCATTTCAATTAGAAATCATAATAATACATCCAAACTAAAAATATTCCGCTACGTAGAACACATTTTTGAAATGTATTACACGATTGTATAGCGTAGTGCTGATTCGGAGCATGCGAATGGGTTGTGAGTGAAATCACGACTAATTGCAAAAGTGCCTGATCTAGATGATGCTCTCTCGGTAAAAGCGGCAGGTATCGTTGATTTCCAACAGCTACCCGGATCGATTCTTGATTTATACCCTCGGTAACCGGTCGATATTCGTGATCTCGAACGGGAATTAAAAATGTTCCGGCAGATAAGCCGGCGAGCGAGGAGAGCAGGAGTGGCAGAAAAGGAAGCGCAAGGCTGTGCGCGCCCGGACACACCGGGCTGCGCGGCCGCGATCCGGGGCGAGCGAGGAAGAGACCGAAGCTATTCCGCGATCGCGGGCTCCGGGACGCTTTCGAGCCGGCCCGATTCGAACCGGCGGCTATCTATGATCGTGCTGGCAGCCAATTACGTTTCCTGAACCGGAAAACATCGAGTCGGTATGTATTCCACGGAGGTGCACCCAGAGCCTCAAATTATAAATCAGACGATAACCCCGGTCGGTTTTCTTCCTCCGACTTCGTTCCACTCGCTTTCCTCCCACCCTCTCTCGCTTTCTCTAATCTATCTATCTACCCATCTGCCTCTCTCGCTCTCGCTCCCCCCTCTCTCTCTCTCTTTCCCCCGTCTTCAGTTCCTCGGCGTAGGAGAGAGGCTTCTCGTGGCCGATCGCGAGGGCTTTTAAGCTCGTACATCACCGCGTGGGTTACGCCCCCCGTATTTGCTTAGTCGTGCAAACGGGGAGGCGCGGATAAGGGCCGAGATGAAACAATTAATAATCCCCACGAGGCCACGAAACACCATGGGCCAGATGTTTCAGCGTGACGTGCACCTTCTTCCTCCTTCTCGCTCCGATCCGCTTGTCTTCGCTCCCTCCTCTGCCGTTTCCGCCGAGCGCGACGTGAGCAAAACGAAAGCGGCGGGAAGCGTTTAGCGCGAAATTTAATACAATCGATGAAATATATTAATGCCGCGCGATGAAACTTTCACAATCGCGGCTTTCCGCACGTTCCGGACGCGAATTTTGTGTGGGCGCCTCGCAACTCAGTACGGCCTGCCATGCTAATGGCACAACTCACCGATTTACAACACTATTTGTTTATGATATATTCGAGAGAGTCGGCGGTGCAGCGTTACGGAGGATGACGCATGTGTGCGATTTATCGCGCACAAGCGGGCCCCATTGAGATGCCTTCTTCTTGCCACATCGAAGAGATGTAAATGCGCGGAATTAACATAGGCGCCAATTTATATCTTAGCGTATCATCTACAGCTGCGCATTTAGAAACCGCAAAAACAAACGCGCGGCCTGGGCGAGCCCCGGCGCTCCTTCCCACCGGTCGCGGTCACCGGAGTGCTTTTTGGGCCACGCGCAGCGAGAGAGCACGCGATACCGGTGTTTGAAAAATGACGCTACCGCGGGGTACACCTCGGCGTCCGCTTTCGGGATATCTTAATTATCGAGCAAAAATTAATTACCGTAACGCCCACCGAGGCTATACGCCCCCTCCCGGAGGTCATTCGTAGGACTCGTAAGGTGACTCGCGCGTCGTCCCACGGACTGGCCACGGGGTTTTCGGACTCGTTTCGAAGCTATCTGTCTGTCCATCCGTTCTCTTCTGCTCCCCTTCCCCGACGTGGAATATGCAGATGCCGATTAAAGGCCGCAACACATAGAAAAACTTAAGACTTAAGACTTAGGAGTTTCATCCATACGAAATTCTCGGCGTCGCTTAAGTTTCAAAATGGCTACCTTACTGCTCGATCGTGACTGGTTAATTCGCATATGTTTTAAGTTCTACTGCTTAAGTTTTTCTACGTGCTGCGGTCTTAAGACCATCACACATAAAATTCTGTAAGGACGTAAGGACGTAAACGTAACAGTAAGGAAATCGACCAATCCCAATCCAGTATTTGGTTCTCCGTAACCCCTCCACTGCCAAATACTGGATTGGGATTGGTTTCCTTATTGTTACGTTTTACATCCTTACGGAATTTAATGTGTGATGGCCTTTACGTGTGCAAGTTCTCGTTTTACGAGAGTCGTGACGACTTATTATCGTAAAGTATATACACGGGACATTGATGTCTAAGCATCTGAAGTTGGTCGCGTATTGAGGCGCATTCGGAACGCGTGCAACCTTCCAATTATTCATGCGTCGTGACTGTTTGTTGTTCGAGAAACGGCGAGACTAAACACGGATACGCTTAACTATTTACGCGATACAATTAACTTATTATCTTTTAATCTATTCGATTTTGATATGTATTAAACATATATCAAATTACGCTTCAAGAAACAGCTTTTTCTTGCGAATAGCGAATAATCATGAGGCATGAATAATTAGAAGGTTGCACGCGTTTCGAATACGCAACCGACTTCAGATACTTAGGAATTAATGGACTCTGTGCGTTATCGCATTAAAGTATCGCAAGATACTCGCGATAAGTCACGATTAACTTTCATCGCGCGGTCTCTTTTCTCGCTTGCGTAGTGAGTTAACGCAACCCGGGGGAATTTATCTCTGCGCGTGATAGGAGCGAAACAAATCTCCGAATTGTGCCGCGTATTCGGAGCGTATCGGAACGGCGCGGCGCGGCGTTCGCGCGAACCCGAGGGAAAACGTATGTGGGAATTATTATATGAGTTCGATGCGTCGGCCGGGACGCTTTCGTGGAAGCGTATCAGCGATACCCGGTGCGGCACGAAAGAGGAGAGTAACACGAGTAATTTCAACGATGGAAACGGGGCCCGGCGCTCGCGCGATCCCCGGGTGGTGTTGTGGGAGTCTCGGCTTTGGGTTCAAAGGTTCGCGATTATAACATTCCGGGCATGCCGTTTCGTGTGCATCAATTCGGTACGCCAGTTCCCTCTTTGCGGAGTTCCCTCTTCACAGCGCCGCGCGCGCGAGCGCGAGTCGGTTCTCTCCCTCTTGCCCTTCTTGCCTGCCCGCGCTGCGGTCCGTTCCGGACGAACGCGAAGCCCCGTGGAAGCGCATCACGCTTGTAACCCTTCTCCCCCGTCCTCCTCTTCCTCCTCCCGCGCTTATACTTGTGCTCGAGAGAACGAGCGTGCAGCCTGATCCTTTCCAGGAAGGACCCGCTATCCGGGAATCGGTAAACGCTCTCACTTACTTTTCCTCGTCCCCTTTTCCCCTCTTACCCCGTGCATTCGTCAATTGCAAAATCGTTTCTGAAATTGTATAAGCATGGGATCGGTACGCCCTGATTGGTCCTATGTTCCATTAAGGGGTCCCTACGCGATCAATATTATTTAACAATACCCCAACAGGAAAGTATCACTGCAGTAATAAATTGGCCAGTAATTAATTATTGTTGCTAAGTAATTTTATTATTGTGTAAATAATAGTGATTTATTACTGGCCAATTTATTATTGCACAGTAATACTTTTCTGTAAGAGTGTTTGATAGTGCACAATATTATTGATTTTCTAGAAATATAAGGGATTAAAGGTTTGTGCAATATATTGTCAATCAAAAGTTTGTTAAAATATATTGCAACCCACAAAATATCGGATTATCTGTAGGTCCGTCTATAGTATTGCGCAATATTGTGCAATATAAGATTAGAAAGCTACAAAACAAAAATTGTGCAAACTTTGCAAATTTTTTTCCTAATTTTTCGTGTAACTTTTGATTGATGCAATATATCGCAATCTTTAATATAATTTCTACCATCAATAATATTGTACAATATCAAATATTAAATAATAATATTGCCCATATAGGATTTCCTATAATTGTTTGGTAACTTCCGTAACTTTAGGCAACTTTACGATATTTCGAATAAAACACTGAAATGCATAACAATTGAATATGTGATTCTTAATTGTGAAGACATGAGATGCAATTTAGAGCATAGTAGTCAGGTATCTTTTTATGAAGTGAAAAATGTAAATAAAGTAATAAATAATGGCTAAAGATCGCACGCGTCGGATACGAACGAGATTTTCAAACCTCGATTTTATCTCGTGAGAATTTGTGCGAATCGCCGCAAGTCGAGATTACAATTCCATGACATCAACATCTCTGAATCATCTCGCGACGGTGTACATATGTTGCTGGAAATTGGATCACTGCAAGATTTACAGTTGACATGCGTTTTATCCAACGGCTTTATCGCTCGATTGTTTCGCGGCGTTCTATTAGCTCGGTAATTTAAACGCTCGAGCAGTCGCCTGCTCGCGGTCGTCAATAGTGTTCGCCGTTGTCGACAGCAATTGAAATTAACAAAAGTAAAGAGTGTATCGTACATAATTAATAATGAACGCGTTTACTAACAAATTAAATCTTAAAACAGGTCTTTTTTCTCCTTAAATTATCATTTTATTTTGAAAAGGAATTCTCAAAAGTGAAAGATAATCTTCGTCAGTTACCTGACAGTGAAAGATATTCTTGTCAATTATTAATATTGCAATAAATATTAATGTGGAAAAAACTCTCCTATCAATAATCATAAAGTACTTCGAAAAGGTTTTCTAATGTAACGGCAGCGGCTCTTGGCGAAGGTCACTTCGCGCTTCCGCAGGAGCGGCGCAGGCGGACTCATCAAGGAAGAGGCCCAGGCTTTCCTCTCGACCGCGCGGTTCGAACTTGCGGCGGCGCACGGCTCAGTGATGGGCGCATAAATAACGCGGAAAATGGACGACAGCGACAAAGCTGGCGCTGATTTCGCTAGTAAACCCGGCGGCGTGCGAGCCGCGGCGATCGGGCAAACGGCCTACCGAGATGGATTTATGCCAGCGTCATTAGGGATTAATTATACGCCTTGTCAGGCAGCTGATGCCTGCTCTAGCGACCAGAGATGGCCCCGCTAAGAGCTGCTCCCATCGCGACCGCGGATAGAACCGGCTAGAAAAGAGATGGAAGGATACGCGGGGAGGGAGAGGGGGGGGGCGGAGAGGGTGAGAGCTTTCCTTCGATACATGCCTACGCTGTCTTCCTTCGTGATTTACACCTTGGCTAAATCGCACGCATTGAGCGGCGCGCTGCCACGTGTACACGAATCTTATGTACAAAGATGCGTCGTTATATCGCGCCCGGCACGGAACGGAGCATTCGACGACGGCTCCATAGAGACGCCAGGCACGAACGATGCGTTACGCAATGCGCGTGCAATTATATGGCCGAGGATATTTATCCTCCCCCCAGCGCCGTTAGAATATTCTCCTGAAGGGCTGCGAAGGATGATTTTAAATAGATGGCCCATTCTTAGAGGCTCGTTCCGTTCACTTTATGTAACGGTGAACAAGGTCCCGTTGAAAATTGAAAATTAATTCTCCCAAAAAATATAATTTTGTTATACGTGGAATTCCCTAAACTTAAAAGATTTTAATCTTGTATTTACCTCAAAAGGGTTCCTCTGAAATCAAGAGAAAAATAGTATAAACAAGAGAATTTAAGAGAGAAAAAAGTATTTTTGTATGTTTATTAAAACAGTAGTAACTTAGAATACGAGATTATAGAAAAAATCACTTTGAATCAGGGATCCAGACCTAAAGAATATTTTAGAATTCGGAAAAGGAACCGGGTAACAAGAAAACGGGTACCCACTCGCATGCCCGTTACCTGATGCGTACGGTTCCGCACTGGTTCCGCGAGTACCCGCATATTCGGGTACCCGTACCCGTTTTGATACACACGGGTACGGATACTCGAATATGCGGGTACCACGGAACCGATACTGTATCTGTAAGCATCAATATTTATATCGATACAGTATCCATATCGATTCTATTTTCTGAAATTGTTAATGTAATTATTACGTAATACGCAGATACCGGCATCACTATGGATACCGTATCCCCGGGAAAAAATTTTTCATGTATGAACATATATAAATTTATATAAATATGTATAAACATGTTTAAAAATATATAAATATATATAATTATATACGAAATATGTCCATATATGTTCATACTAGATTCTTTCTTTCGTCAAATTTCTATTTAATATAACAAAAATAATAGTAATAGTACGAAAACAAAAAATAATTTAAAGGATAATTTTCGTATTGTTTTTCTTTACAAAAAGTTAAGTTTGAAAAAATAAGGAAAAATTGACTTTGTATAATCATACACATAGGTATTTACACATACTTTCAATCATAAATATATATATATGATTATATATGTGTAATCTTTCCTCATATTTTCAAACAGAATTTTTTGCAAAAAAAACATTGCAAAAATTTTTTAAATTATATTTTTGTTTTTTCATTATTACTATTATTATTCTTATATTAAATAGAAATTTTATAAAGAAAGGAAGTTAATATGAACATATATGAACACATTTCGTATATAATTATCAAAAAAAGATAAAAAAAGCGCCAAGTATATGCGCCCAAAAAACGCTTAAAAAATAACTCTTGTACAAAATTATTTTTATTTGACAATACAAAATGTATGAAATAACAAAACTACAATATCGCTATTCATAATAGATAATTACTCCACCAACTGTAATTGTTTACTTTCGGTAATCATTTTATCTCTTAAAAATTCTTTATGTTTATTATTGGAAAGCTATTGCGTCTAATTTTTAGCAAGCAGTAAGAAAAACAGTAAAATATGCTGAACCTATGTACGTACGCAAAATGGACAATTATGATTAGAACACGTGTCAGAAAAGAAACAATTCACATACAAGGTCGATAAAAATTGGCTTAATGACATTGATAACAGTTAATTACTTATTTATCTGTAACTTTGAAAGATATATAATATCTATATACTTAATTGTCATAATTTTGTCAATTAGAGTTTAAAACGCTTCGATACCTATTGTTTTTTGCACGTGGAAAAAAACAATAATTTTTATTGCGTAGTACGTTTAGTTTATTATGATCATAATTCCATAACTAATATTGTCTAATAATAAATAATATAAGAGGCGCGTATCGTCGGTCTCGGGGCGATGCTGCGCGTACACTTGGCCCGAGACACTACCATGCCTTTTGATATACATTTATACATAGTAATATATATTTATATATGTTCATATGTGAAAAATTTTTTCCCGAGTCAATACAAATATTAATGCTTACGGATACAGTACCGGTTCCACAGGTACCCGCATATTCGGGTACCCGTACCTGTACGAACCCGAATATGCGGGTATCCGTGGAATTGATCCGGAACCGTACGTAACGCGTAACGGTCGGGCGAGCAATATCCGATTTTCCAGGTATTCCGAGCTCTAGAATATTTCAATTCGGTTCCGATTATGGTTTGATAAATAATTAAATAACTGTTCCAGTTTCAGTTTCGGTTTTTTTGACAGTGAAATAACAGACAAGTGAAATAACCGAAAGCGTTAAAATTACGGTTTTTTCGGTTATAGTTATATATGTGCGGAAGAGGAGAAGTTTAAAATGATTTTTCTCAAAATTTATTTTATTAAATTATACATGTGTAGTGACAAATAGTTAAAAAGTTATATTATTAATAATATAGAAAAATTGTATTTATTATATAACATTAATATTAACACAGTAACTTCTTTCATTAAAACAAAAAACTCGTTGTCATTTTCAGTCATAACTTATTACAATTACCTTATTTTTGTTTTATATCTCAAAAGTAAAAGAAAAATTTATATAAAATGTTCGCAATTTCCTACACTATCTAAATTAATTTAAAAGATTATAAAGCTTTTTCCGATAGTGAAGGGGACGATAAAGAATACGCTTTTTTAACCATGTTTTTATCTCTATATTTACAAAAATATTGAAGATTAACGTTAACGTTAATCTCTAATATCTTTGTAAATAATAGAGATAAAAACATGGTTAAAAATGCGTATTATTTATCGTTCCCTCCACTATCGGAATTAAAGGTTTATATTCTTTCGATCAATCTCCTATTAATTAAAGCGCGGAAAGGTACGAGTGAGCGTCGCGCTGCATTCTTTCGCAATCAAACATTAATCTTTGTAAATAATAGAGATAAAAACACAATTAAAAATGCATATTACTTTTCCTTCTTTCCACTATCGGGATTAAGGCTTTATAATGTTTCGATCAACATATTCTAGTAATTATAGCGGGAAAGTGGGCAAGTGTGCGTCGCGCCGCATTCCTTCGTGACAATACATTATTCTCTGAAATCTCCGTGAATAATAAACACTTTTTTGTTTTTTCACACATAAGTCAGCATATAATATGCTTTTGGCTTATGTTAAACGTGTATTTTGCGATTGGTACCTAAATTGTGCAGTATATACTTAAATGACGAATTCCAGAACCGACACGAAGATGCTGTTTAATTGATCAAAAACCACTATTTTATATAATGTAAGGACTTTCGTGGTCTGAGATTTCTACAAATAAAGAAAGAACGTAACAAACGTCAAACGTTTTTGTAATAAGATATAAAATTTTGATGGACCCGGAAATCGCCATGTCATATTTATTCTGTAATATTTCGTGAAAAATGCATAATTTTTTAAAAAGTCTTACTAGAAACTATGAAAATAGATACTTTTTATTATTTTCTATAAAAAAATAGATAAATCACTAAAGATCCTTGCAACATATTTTAGACACAGTTTTATATATATATATATATATATATATATATATATACATATATATATATATATATATGTATAAATATATAAATATACACATGTATATATACAGCAAAGGCTGTAACATTTCACTCTGTAGGATGTACTAAGATTTTAATGAACAGTAATAGTCCCATACAGCACAATGTATAAAATCGGGTCATAAGACGTCTTTCAGAAATTTCCCTAAAAACATCTCAAAGACGACTTTAAGACATCTTATGTCCCGATTTTAAACATTTTCAGACATCTTGTTGTCTGGGATATATGTAGTAAGTTTATAGTTTTATAATATTTTTTTACTGAAATTTCAAAGTCTGAGTTCTTTTCACAATTTTTCAGTGTGATTATTTTATTAACATTATGTTTCCAAATTGCGCTAATAATAAAAATTATTACAATTGTGATAAATAAAATAATAGTGAAGATATAATAAAATAAAATAATTTTTCCCAATTAAAGTAAACTTTATTTTTATCTTTATATAGACAGTTGAATGAGCATCAGTGCAGGAATTGATATTATTGTCACAAACTTTCCTGTAGAAATGATTGTTTTTATACTCTTAGGTCCTTATAAATAATTTTATTTGTAATGACGTCCTTATAAATAATCTTGTGCCGACGTAAATATAAAACAAAATTGTTTTCAATACAAACAAGTATAAAACGTTAAATCGTGTTATAATTTTACGTTTTACTTATGTCGCGTCAGCACACAATTGTCTACAAGAACGTCATTACAAATAAAATTATCTATAAGAATCTAAGAGTATAAAATTATTTACGATTTATTTAGGTTTTAATATCTTTCTCATTCATCGGTTACACTATCTAAATTAATTTAAATTTAAATTCGAATATCATTCAAACATCGACGTTAAAACATTCGAAATGATATCAAGATGACAATCAATCTGAATCGATGTGGTTTCGATGTCGAAAACATCTCAAACTGGAGGGGGGTCATAAAATACTCGAATTGATGCGAATTTTGATGTAAGTTTGACATTGTTATTTCGAGGTTGTTTCAAAGTCATGCATCATTTCTCATTGGGACAGTTGTAGTCAATGTGCTAAACATTTCTGCTTGTTGACAATTTACTAGCAAATTGCGAACATTTTGCTTACTGGGAATATTAATTTTACCTTAATTAATTTTTTTTATCACAACGTTTGTTTGTTGTATTCTAATAAACAGACAAAAGTGTTATTTCTGAGTATCAGTACTGTCACTAAGATAAACAAACATAATAAATTTAAATTATGTAGTTTTTATATATAATTATAACCTGTTTAATATTTTATAATATTTTATATAATATTTTATATTTATAAATTATATATAATCTGTTATAATTACATAATATAATTATAACAGATATATAATATTATAATACAGCATTTTAGCATATGCTAAAAAAAACAATTATTTTCTGTATGTTTCATTTCTATGAACGCGTAATATTATTTAATATTATGTAATATTTTAGGTGTATTCTTAGAACATTAAATATAATATTCTAAGTATTAATAGATGGTCCACACCTGATAATATTATACGAATATTAAAGAAATAATATTATTTAATGTTATAATATTATAAACATAAAAAAAATATTATTTAATGTATTATAATTTCTGAATAGTTAAAAAATATGTATTTAGTATTATTTAAAAAATATTTAATATTATAACAATATTTCAAATTGAATCGAAAGAAGCAAACAATTGGCTATTCAAATAAGATTCCAAAATCACTAAAGAAACATGTGAAAATTAATTTTTTCAAATATATATTAAATAAATATTTAATTTTTATTTATATTTTGTGATTAATTTCTATGCTTTTTAAATCTTATATGAATGTTAATTTTTTACCAGAATAATGCTCTAACAATATTTTTATGATATTCTACGGATATTAAAATAATATATTAAGGATATTATGTGAAGTGGACATATAACATCAAGAGAATATTCCCATTAAAAAATATTATATAATGTTCTCAGAATATTACCGTAATATTATTTTAAGTATTAATAATATTCGTATAATATTTTAGAAATATTGTGTGCTTATAGGGATCTTTTTTTATAGAGTCAATATGACATCCCATAATTGCGAAAGTGCTAGTGCTCAATATTCTTTTGCCGGTAAAATCTCTGTTGGGGGAGAGGATCGTGTAGATTTCATTTATCAATTTGTGGAACGTTACATTTATGATGCGACGAAAGATTATGCTAACATAAATAACTATAATTATTTACCTGGAAAACCTGAGATATTTCCAAAGTATGCAGATGTTGAACAAACATTTCTTATGGTATTATTTGATGTTACCTATTACTGTCCTGTAGAAAATTAATGTAATTTAAGTTTGTCATGTAATTTTGAATATTAGACAGTTTTTGATTTTTTAATACAGCATATTTATGGTTTTGATGTTTCAATATCTCCATGGAAAGATCAAATATTTCAATGTATAATGCCACGAAGTGTACTCGATATGAGGAGACTCAAAATGACCCAAAATTTTATTGGTACGTAATATTTGAATTAGTAGACAAGATATTATTAAACAAGATCTCTTGTTCTAAGAAAAAATTATAATTATATTTTCTATTTTAAAGATATAGAATTTCACGAAGCTGTTTATCCAATTAGAGTTTCTATATATGAAATATATAATCCTGGAAACATAATTGAAATTTTGGCTGAAAATCTTTATGAAAATGACTGGTTTCAATTGTGGAATGGATCACCTCAGAATGTGCCTCTGACATCAAGATTATTTTCCCCACCCTTACAGCAGTGTAATTTTAAAACAAAAAAGCTCAAATTATTATTTAAGAAAAACATATGGGAATGTTACACAAGAATAGATGCTGTGAGGCTTATCGGTACATCAAAATTGATTCATTCCAGAACTCCTCAAGAGAGTCTAACTAATTTGTTGAAAAGAATTTACTGCATGTACAACTCTTATCATGAAGATGTTTATAATTTAACAGCAGATTATAAAAATGCACACTTGGATATAGACCATCTCCAAAAGAATTTTTCTAAATATTGTACTATTTGTAAAAGGTATTATTAGGTCATTAAATATGAAATGTCCGATTTCCTTAAGTACTGAGAGTTGATATCTCTTTGACGTCTCTCGATATCTCTTCTAGGTTTTTTTTATTATGAAGGTACATCATCACTTCTTCAAATGCACATTTTGGTTTGTGATTGTCTTTCGAATTGTTTATTTTAGAGAAATTTTTGTGAAACCATAGATAAGTCGAAAATTCGTGTTATATTTGAATATGAGTTCCGTCGTGGAACCAATGCATCGCAGATAGCTCGAAACATCAATGAGGTTTTTGGCGAGGGTGTGGCTAATGAACGCACAGTACGTCGATGGTTTAAGAAGTTGCGTCTGGCGATTTTAATTTTGAAAATGAGTGGGAGACCTGTGACCAAGGTGGATAATGATGAGCTGAAAACTATAGTGGAAGCGGATACATCTCAAACTACGCATGAATTAGCAGCAAGGTTTGACGTTACTATTCCAATAATATTGGAATAGTAATCCATTTGAAGCAAATCGGCAAAGTAATGAAGCTGGATCCATGGGTTCCGCATGAATTAAACGAGCGTCAGAAGAGAAATTGTCAATCGAGATCTGGTCAATCGATTACAGCGGATGTCTACTACAACCAATTGGACGAAATGATGAGGGAGTTTGCGATTAAACAGCCGAGATTGGTCAATAGAGACAGTCCAATCCTCTTACAAGACAATGCTCGACCACATGTCGCATAAATAACGTTGCTCAAACTACAGGAGTTGGACTTGGAAACTCGCTGTCACCCATCGTATTCACCAGATCTTGCATCAACTGACTACCACGTCTTCCAGGCACTGGACCACTTTTTGCAAGGAAAAACATTCAATTCTGAAGAAGCTGTGAAAAATACCTTTCGCGATTTAATCGCCTCTCGCCCTCCAGGCTTCTTCACTGCTGGCTTTAACAAGTTACCGCTAAGATGGCGAAACTGTGTCGATAGTTTAGGCGCATATTTCAATTAATTGCATTGCTTCTTGTTTGAGATATTATAAACTAAACTTTCGATTCGAAATCAGACATTTCATGCTTAATGACCTAATACAATCGTGCATCGACGTATTAAATAATATTTAATCCTTTTTTATTTTCTTGATAATGAAATTAAATTTACTCCAATATCGTTTGCAGCGACATAGGAAAGAATTATCAGAGTAATTTGGAGCACGAAGAAATATCTCAGGAAGTAATATCTGATTGCGTTCAACTGGTTGGACAGAAATACTCGCAACCTTCTTCATTAACAAACTATGCGAAGTGTGTGAAACTTTCTTCCAATGAATCCAAAGAGCCATCTCATTACGGTTTATCTGAATTTCCTGTAAGAAAAGTACACTACTCAAAAAAATATAGGGAACACTTTTTGCATGCTAAGAATTTGGGCTATTTTCAAACCGCTGTAACTCGACGATGAATTATCGCAGAGACAAAATCCAAAAAGCATTTTGAAGCTTGAAACTTCTTCTTTTAAATTTTTTACATAGATTTTAATTATCTATTTCCTTTACAAAACGGCAGAATGATGAAGCTTGGTCCGTCAAAATAAAAATTTTTAAAAACTATTTTAAAAAACTATCGACAATTTTGCTGCGTTACATCTGGCGTGCAAGAAATCGTAGAGAAATTCTGTTATATGCGTCTTATAGCAAGATTTATCCCCTTTAATTTGAATGGTTGCTGATTGCGGTGCGATTTTTTTTGATCGAATTATTGAGTTTTGAAGATGAAATGGTCATTTTGGCTTTGATCGCTGATCTAATCTAAATTGTTGAAAACTAAGAGAATCGATCTACTTTACCATAGTATATAATAAAGAACGTCTCAAGAAATTAAATATGCATTTTTCAAGCTTGAAGTTTTAATTTTAACGCAATATCGATAGTTTTTCAGTTTTTAGCAATACAGACAATTTCAAGAGCAATGGACACATGGAATAAAAATATTATACTGATAAATATTATTGTTAACTGATAAATGTTATTGTTTTTTATTCTGGTATACTTGAACTACAAAACTCTGCTTTAGTGATTTGAATGACTCTTTTTTCATGACAATATATTGAATTAAAAAAGAAACGTAAAATATGTGATTTTTTACATGATATTTGAACTAAACAACGTTTGAAAGAGCTTTCAGCTTTTTAATGCTTTTTTGCGGAGTACTATACGTTGATCTGTTCACGAGTAATAAGTGACCAAAGTCAAAATGACCATTTCTTCTTCAAACCTTGCTAACTCGATCAAAAAGAATCGTACAGCGATCACTCAAATTAAAGAAGAGAGATCCCGCTATAAAACGCAGGAAACAGAAATTCCCTACAATTTTTTTGTACGTCAGATGTAATGCAGCAAAGTCGTGTTAAAAATTTTTATTTTGACGGACCGAGCTTCATCGTTCTGCCGTTTTGTAAAGAAAGAAGATAATTAGAATCCGCAAAAAAAATTTGAAAGAAGAAGTTTTAAGCTTTAAAACACTTTTTTTTATTTTGTACTTACGATAATTTTTCGCCAAGTTACAGCAGTTTAAAAACAACCCACTTTTTTAGCATGTAAAAAGCGTTCCCTATTTTTTTTAGTAGTATATATCTATTATATAAAATCTACTTCTCTCGTAATAATGTTCATTGCCATGTTAATTTATGTATGGAAATTTTATATTTTATTTTTGCAGGATGAAATAATATTAGAAATTTTAAAGAACTTAGATTTGATAACATTAAGCCGCATGAGCCAAGTAAATAAACGCTTTAATAATTTAACACGGGATCCTCACATCTATACAAGTTTGAAGATACGAAATATATTTTATAAGAAGAAATATTCTGAGTATATTTCTAATATATTTCGTTACTTTACACCTAGATGTAAATATTTGCAACAATTAGATCTCAAATCAAGCAACTTTTCTGTTTCGGAGTTTATTCAATTTCTTGAAAATTGTGGCGAGCATTTAACTCATCTACGATTAAGTGATTGCGACTCTATCGATAATCTTGCTCTAAACAAAGTTTCAAAGATTTGCAAAAATTTGAAAGGTATGTATATGAACACATAAATATGATTATCAAGCGGAAAGTTCCGTTAGTCCATAGTCGATAGCATTCAGCGATCAGTGTTTGGGGTTTCTTTACTGAACTGACAATCAAATATTTTTATATTAAATTGATCAATTACCCAGTGAGAAATGATGATCGAAAAGACATCGAATCGACGTTAACGTGATACCTTTTCGATACAAAAGACATCGATTTGACCAACCATTTCTCACTGAGTAGTAATGTAGGCTATCACTCGGGTATCATTTATTATATACCAAGATAAGTAAATTACATATAATCATTATATATTTTTCAATTAGAGTTGGATCTAAGCCATTGTAATAGAATTGATAGCACAGGATTTGAATGTCTCGTAGTTCTGGTGGGTTTGGAATGTTTAAGATTGGGTTGGACATCTATAAGAACTGAAACTCTTTGCAAAATACTACGAAGCAATCAACGAATGCGTGAGTTAAATTTGGAAGATGCGGCATTGAACCTGGATGAAGTTGCAAAAGAGTTGAGAAATTCATGTCAAGATTTACAAGCAATAATTTTGTTCAAGACGTATAATATTACGGCACAGGCTATTAATGCTCTCGCTGATTGTAAGAATTTACGATTAGTGTATTTGTATTGGTAAGTGTATAGGTAACTACATTTTGTTTTAAATTACATATAATTACCGTAATCTTTATTGAAATTTATATTACATCTTTAAAAAGTTATATTGTTCTTCTCTTTTCGATTGAAATATTCTAACAATAACTTTAATTGTTACAGCCAATGCAAAGAGGACCTGCCATCAGATGATAGCTTTTGTAGATTATGTTCCTCCTATCAACATGTAAAAGTACTAGCTCCGGTGTGTTTTGTACACGACGCTAACACAGCATATTTTCCATCAGAATGCGATTCCTGGGATAATTACGCGATGCGTGATTTATATCGTTTTGAGGTAGCTGCTGAAGCAAGTAACAGACTTTCCGCTTTTTTCAAGAAATGTCTTAAATCGCCAACGTTCCATCTTATGTGTGGCAATAGGGAGTTATACGATAATATGAAGAAACAATATCCACATGTAGACATCTGTTTAAACTAAAAATATTAAATCTTTTGAGATGCCCATTATCTAGATTCTCTATTGGCTAATTTAATATTAAGATTTCCGATTAATGGTCCAGGGGAATAACTTTAAAAAAATCGCTGTTAATTGTTTTGCGCAATTGGAATGTGCACAACTGGGACGCTCTCTATGTACAACTATACAATTAGGACAAGTAAATAAGATTTGTATTTCTCGAGGGTGCAACAAAAAGTGTTGAAAGGATGTGTAAATGCGTTCTCTCTTCTGGTGATTTTTTGAATTTACCGGATGTAGTTTCTCGAAATTAATGTAAATATTATTCAATTAAAATAAAACTATGTTATATTATGATTTAGTTAAATTCAATATACCTAACTGCAAAACATTTCTTTGAGACATACTAACAAGCGAGTATATTAACATTATTCCAATATTAAATTACCAATATTTAAAAAGTGTACTCATTATTCAACAGAAATACATGACAAAATAACTTTATTATGTTTTATTATCATAAATATTATACGTATATTTTCTATTTAACATAAAGCTAATTGAATTTTGTAAGGATATTCCACATTAGTTGTAAGTAGAGTCCTAGAGCCATTATTGCTCCTGCACACAGAACACGGTAAGGCTGCATTGTTATTCGAACATCTGTAATTATTCGTTATTTGGTTTATTTGTTATTTGCCTTATTTCTTATTTATTATTTATTATTTATTATTTACTATTCTTTGTTTCTATTCTTTGTTACTTATTTTATAAAAGATAATGAATAATAATAAATACTTTTAGAAAATTATTTATTTATTCATGTAATATTGGAATAGTAATATAATAATATAAATATAATAATAAGTATATAAAATAAAAATAATTTATTGTAATATAATGATATGAATACACACGCGCGTGTGTATTTATATCATGCATGCACACATACACTGTTTACATTTATTATTATTTATTTATAAAATAAGTAACAAAGAATAGAAACAAGAAATAGTAAATAATAAATAATAAATAAAAAATAAACCAAATAACGAATATTAATATGTAATTAAATATATAAATCAATTAAATATATAACAACATATTATTTTTATTATTAAAGTAAAATTTTTGGGAACATTGTCTCATTTCTTATATTTCGAGATTACGGGATTCCGAAAAATTGTCTTAATTTTCAATTTTCGGGAGTTTGCTATATAAAAATAAGACTACATATATTCTACAAATATCAATCCAAAAACATTTTCCTTTTTTACTTATGAATTTTGATATTGTTGAGTTATAACAATGTGCAAATTAGAATGTAAGATTAAGAAGATACTAAGGTCGGTTCACAGTCCATTCTTATATTTAAGACCTTCTCAAATACAATCTTAAGATGTTATAAACTAATCGCAGAGTCATGTTGGCGTTGTAAGACATTACATAAGACTTGGGTCGTGAAATAAAAACTCCACTATGAATAGAGCCTAAGATTTACAAAATTATTCTACTGTGTGTTTGTACACACATATGAATAGAAAGAGGCTTATCGGACGATGTTTCGGGTGTACGTTGGGCAATCCGTGAGCGCGGAGAAGAGATAGGAACGGCGGCGGAGAGGACGTGAACCTTTAGGAGACGCGCCGCACCGCGAACGAGCGAAAGATATGAAAACGCACCCATAAGTGCCGTGCGTTCTAGACTCACGTACTTCCTTAATGCCGAATGCGCCATCCGCTTCCTTGCCATATAAGTTTCTATCAAAGGCCCGGATCGTACGTAATCCAGAAATCTGCCGCGTGACCCCATGGGAATACGCGCTCGGTGAAACTCACGCACGTCCTCTCCCTCGCCTCCCTTTCTTCTCGGCGCTCACGGTGCCCGAGGGCCCTCGAACGGGCGAAACTGCGGTTGACTCATCGCTTCTCGGTTATATCGAGATTAGCTCTCTTTGAGAAATTGAGGTCGCTCCTTTGACATCCGCTTAATGTGTCCATACCGCGCTTTGGAATTTAATAATTTACGCACGTGGCCTTTATGTTTGAATTTTTACTATTAAGAAAAAGAACAATCGATATGCAAAGTCCCCCAAAAATGTGCCAAAATTTGAAAAGTGGTATAATGTCTGGAAATAATTATATATATTCAATTATATGTAATTAAATTTTAAAATTAATAACTTATTAATTTAGAATAATACTTGTGTAATTTCAATATTTATATTTAAATATATAATTTATATGTATTTCTATAATGCCAATATTAATATTTATTAATTTACACAATTTTAACATTATAAATAATTATTTGGAATATTTCTCATTTCAGGAGATTATGACTTTTCCAAACTTTTTCTGTCAAAAGAATCGGTATATACAATATCTTGAAACATTCGACTTTTTAACTTTGAAAACAAATATTTTTATTAATACAGGATTGATTACTTTATTGAAATATTAAGATATATCGATAGCAAACAAAAAGCATTTTGTTCATTGTCTTCAAGAGGAACTCATCAAGATATAATGGCAAAATTTACGAGCCATTCTAAATATTCATCTTCCCGGACAATCCATTTCCTAGAAAGCCAATAACAGTACTCGATAAAAAAATAACATTGCATTACGTTTCGTTTAAAACCATTCGCGGTTTCGTTCGTCAAGTCTTTTGACCCACTGTTTATGCAGCATGATTGATGAAGTTCCATTAATATCTTTGTAACGACTCATTATCAATGTATTGAAAAAAAAATTCTAGGTAAGCTTATAAGACGTATTTAGTAATGCAATTTTTTGAGATAGTTATTATTAATAAATATAATGATAATAACAAAACGTTTGATAATAATTGTGATCATTTAATTTTTATAACATTATTTTGTCATAATGACCTATATGTTTAGTTGAAACTATTTCACTAAGGTTTTTGGTAATTCTTATCAAAATTATTATAATCAATTATTGTCAATCTTTTTTTTTCAATGTGATGCATCCATTCGTTTGCGCAATAAAATATGTCTCACAGATTTACGCCGAATGTTTCTACGGATATTGTGTGAATATGTATTGATAACCGATAACGAATGAAAATTCGATAAAATCGCCGCTTTTGAACTTCGCAAGGTAATCGCTTCAATGCCACAATTCTCTCGACATTGATTATTACTGTTGCGACTTTGATTATAGATTATTTGCTTATTAGACATCCCAGTTACGTTCCAGCTCGAGGAGTCACTTTACGCTTGCATTTCTGGCATTTCCCCGCGGAAAACATTCAGCATTAACTTTCCAAATTCTCTCTCTCGTTACAAGCGAAAGTACCAAAGTTACGATATGACAGTGAAATTGATGTAGACAAGATCTCATCTGGCGATTACCATCGCAGCTGTGATACTCAAGATTCTTAAGAATTTCCTGTTCGAGCCTCGAGCGTAAGAGGAAGGATTATCTACCGAGTGTATCTCCGAGTCTTTGGGGGGTAACGTAAAGCTTACGACCTTTAGACTCCCGAATTTTTTTTTCATACGGTGTGGTCGGGACGCTAGTCTAATAATTAAAACGCGATTAGCGACTACGGCCGGGACGTGTTTCAATAAATCAGTATACGGCGCCCTGCCCCTTTCTGCCCGTCGCGAGCAGGACGTTCTCCTCCGGCCGGCACGAAGGGACCAGACCGCGCTCTCTGCGTGCACGCACGCGCAACCTGTAATTACGTGTATTGCGGATCTCTCCCTCCTGTCTGCTTCTCTTTACATCCGGTATAGCTTTTGCGGAAGGTATACGAGCATCGGTGAAACGTCCTATAGATTTCCACCGATCGATCCACCGATGAATTTATCTCGCAGAAATAATCGTCCTGCTTAAGTTTCTATTCAAATAAAGATATAGTTCGTCGTGACTGTTTCATGATAATAATCAATTATTAATAATAATACCTCTATTTTGGTTTTAGTTAATTACAATCTCTTAGATTATTATGATTTAATTATAAATTTAAGTCGAAATAAAATTGTATAGTTTTACTTTAAGAGAAAAGACTTAAAGATGTTTAAGATTTATGAAAAATATATGTAATTTTTAAATGCAATTAAAAATTAAAAATTTATATGCAATTTAAAAGTTATTATTCAACTAAATCCTAAAATTATGTAAAAATTAGGTTTTTTGATCTATAGATTGTCCACTGTATTCAAATGGAATTCAAATAGAAAATGTACCAACTACGATCGGGCTGAATCTTTTACGCTTAATAATATATTTTATGTGAATTTATGCACATTTTTATTTTAATGTGCGTTTCTTTCGGATATAAATGCAGTCTAAATCTAAAATTAGAATAGTATCATAATTAGTGTAGTGTAAGATAGGCGAGTAGGACTATTTCAGTCTCCACATTGAGAGAAAAATATAGATACTTTTAGGCCTCACAATTTTCATCACAATTTTCTAATATTTCTAACAATAATTATGGTTAACATAATGATGTATATAGTTAAGTTAATCATACTTATTGATAGAAATATTATACAATTATAATTCAGGCCAAAAGTAACAACATTTTTCTCTCACAATCAGTGTAATATCACTTAGATCTATAAAGATCCTCTCTGTCACTTCCCGCTGAAAATTGTATGAGGGTCAAGATTTAAATTCGAGATCCTTCCGTTACTAATCACTCGCGTTAGCACGGAGCCGCTTTATTCCATCAAATAATTAAATTAATAATTGATATAAATTCACGCGAAATATATTATTAGACACATCTTATATTTAAATTGATTAAAGACATAGTTGTAATCTATATTTTTACATAACGATGCATAATATTTTCAGCGACGCTATTCACAGACTTGTACATTTAGAAGCTGAAAGGCGACAAGTTCCTTGGAGTATACTTCAAGTTCTTTTTTTTCGTTTTGCTTTTTCTAGATGCAATTTCTTGGCGTCGGGTAGGAAGCAGTCGCGGAATACAAAGTACATAAAGACTCGGGCGTCAACCGGAACCCGGATTTTGGGATCACCCGGTACAGGTAGAGAGACGGCAGGTGTAGCCTGCAGGCGATGAATCGCAAGCGAGCCCGAGCCCGAGCCCGAGTTGCGTGGGCGCGTTTCTCAGGGTGGCTGCGATGCGTCACACGCGAATCGCGCGAGGAGAGAAGAAGCGGCGCGGCGATGAGACGAGGCGAGAGATGAGATGAGACGGGAGGACAGAAGACGGGCCGGGAGAGAAATGAGGGACAAACGAAGGAGGGAGAAGGTGGGACACGCGTGAGGAGCGAGAAGAGAGAGAGAGAGAGAGAACACGTTTTATCTCGCTCCGAAAGGAAGAGAGGAGAGCGCGCGCGCTGGCAGGACCTGTAGGCGAACTATGCCGGGTATCCAGGCTGAAGGTTGGGCAGCGAACTAACCAGCTGAGCAAAGCAGCCCGGGGTATATCCTGAGAACAATCGGACCTACCGACGGACTTGGCGTCTCGGCGTGGGCGAGCCACCGGCGAAATGCGCATTCCTAGCGAGTATCTCGCGCGGACTAAAAGATTGTTGCATTTACGCGCGCCGAGCCGATAAATAACGGATGTTTTAGCCGCCGAGCCTCCCGGCATCGGCGAGCCCCGAAGTCCCGAGAGCGCGCTCGTCCGAGCCCGGCCCATCACGTCGCTAACGAGATTCGGGCTCGCGGCAATCGTTCGCCCGCATCTCCCGTATCCCGCTCCTCCGAAACGACAGATCGCATCCACCTCCGGTTCTTTTTCTTTTGCGCCGCACGTGCTGCGTGAACGATCTCGACTAGAATTCGAGTGCAAGTCGCGAAGACGAGTGAAACGCGCGTCGCCCGCCGACAGTCCGCGGATTCCATTACGTACCGCGGAGTTTTGCGCCGCCGTTTCAGGCAGAAGAACGATGTCGTTAACGACGACGACGAGGAGGATGGCCTAGGATAGGAGAAGAAAGAAAACGAAAATGTTTGCCAGGGGAATAATAGGCCGGATTTGCGGTCACTAGAGTTGTCGGGTTTGCGGATGTGCCGGCCGTGTCGTGGGCATCATCGAGCGAGGCTCGCGAGCTCGTTGAATTGTCGTCATGAGAAACGCGGAGATTGCCGAAACCCGCAGTTTAAATTAGAAGCGTACAAACTGCAAATTGAGATTGCAAATTACCTCGCGGTATACTTACGTATACCCGAGATTGGGAGACGATCCCCCGGCTCAGTGCGGATGAACTGTTATCCAGAAGCGGCGAACTTTTTCTATCAGTTTAATTGCTTCGATCTCCTGCCGTAAAAGTCACCAGATTACGCACGACAAAGTCATAACGGTTGCCGTTTATTTCGCGAAGAACGCATTATTAAATTCATAATGTCACGTCACATTCAATATCAGTCCTTAAGAGATTTTTCTTCAAAGTGGCGTAATTTCTTTATTTTCAGTATTTTTTGATAATTCTAATTCCGGCTGTAGTCATACTTATGTAGATTGAGAATCTTTCTGGTTTTCTTGTTTCAGACAGCTGCAACAGCTGATATCAATCTACCGTGGGGAACTTTTCTTTTGAGGTGCTGTAGCAGAATTACTGTCACAGCCAAACTATTTGACATTTGTGCATGTAAACATTTTTTAATGTTCTACAAATATAATACAATATACACAAAAAGTTTTGGCTTAATTGGTGTAGTTGTTATTTCAAAAATTTCCGAACGTATCTTTAGGACGTTCCCTACTCGTTGCTGTCCTGTCGAAGAATCAGCGCCCTTCAAACTGGACCGCAATTAACCGTCCATTCGCTCGCCGTTTCCTTTTAGTTTCTGCGAATCGCTCGCGCTCTCGTCCCGCGACGAGGGCTCTCCAACGGCGATGGATCTTCAACTTTCTAAACGCGGGCCACCGCGATTACCGAAACCGGTCATTTTCGGCGTCGTGCTCCTGCGATATCGATGATACTCTTCTGCCACTTAATGAAACCTCACTAGACTTTTCTAATAATCACTGTCACGCGCAATTTCTCCGAGGAGTGTCGAGAGATCGGGACGAGTTGTGGAGAAAAAAGGCGGGCAAGTTGAGTAAAGAAAACGACAAAGAGGAACTGTAGAGGAGAGTGAGCGGAGACGGAAACATGTTAGTGGATGGTCGATTAGGTACGAGGACGCTCTACCTATTATTTATCATTAGCCTCTAGCTGCCTTAAAACTATTCAATTTAGCTCCGTGCAAACGAGCGCGTCTCTCCGAATATAATCAGCGGCTGAAATAGTTTTTTTTTTTTTACTAAAATAAATGCGAACGATAAGTGGTTGTGCGTCTCTGGACCGTCTCTTATTTAAATCGACTTTCTTTCAAATTATTGTTCGCGAAAGTGGCCGTACACGCGCTACTCCACTCTCCGCACCTGATGGGAGACCTCGATAAAGCGTTACATATCCATCTTATCGGGCACGTAATTGTTCTCGTTCACGTAGAATGGTCGTAACGGAAGCCTCCCGCGGATAATCGTTCTAACTGACGGCCGTTTGTGCAAACGACACCTAACAGTGCGGCAAATAAATTGTCGGCAATTAATCTTGAAACAGCTGGTCGGATTATTAACAGGGTTTAAGCGACTTGCAGATCGGCTATCCTTCTCGCTCCCGCGCGCGCGTTTCCTCCGGGTTCCCCTGCGTTACAGTTCTCTCAGTATCCACGTCATTTATTCATCACGGAGCTGCACGTGCGACAATTACAACAGCCTGCTAAAAGCGGTGGAAAGTAGCTCATGATTGTAACTGATTAACGAGTTAATCGGAAATCGGTTGTAACCGAAAGAAATGTTTACTATTCGATTAAGTTTGTTAATATGCAGTTACGCAATTTATTAATGCTAAAACTAATTAATAATTAATCGATATAAATAAATCACAAGCTCGTATTTGCAAAGGAAATAATAAAAATTGTTTCGTAACGAGCAAAATAAAGTTGAGATGTTCAAGATAATTTAATTCAGAAAATTAAAAAATAACATACATAAAACATATGTAATAATAATTAATCGAATAAATTAGTTAGTATCTTGATTATTCATTACTTATTTAAGTTTAATTCAGTTACATAACGAAAGTGAATTAATCGTTTCCCAAAAAAAATCTTGGAAAATAAAATTAAAGTGTTAATTGACCGGAATAAACGATTAAATGGTTAACAAATTTAATCATTAATCACTCTAATCGATTTTAATTAGCAATTGTTTTTAACAAATTATCGAAATTAATCGGTTTTCATAAAGAAAGCTTAATACCATACAAGACTGTTTCATTCGATTTCGACAGAACAAGACAAAGTGTCGCAGCAACACGCGGAAACTTGACACTTATAGAAACCTTGACATTAAGATGATGAAAAATCCTGCGTTCGATCTTCTGGATGATTATTTATGACGTTACGAAAGTGAATCCAGCATATCGGATTATTCTTTTTTTTTACTACATAATCAAATCAGCGCTTCGAGAAAAAAAAATTTTTTTCGAATCTCGGTGATCAATTTCATATTGTGGAGAATATCGTCGTGAAGAAAAGATATATTGTCATGTTTATTTAGAGTCAGGGCGAACTTCGTCAGCCTATTGCGAAATATCGCGGCACACGTGCGGATTCTAATTTCCCCGCGCAAATCGCCGATAAACCGGTGACGTCATCGGGTTCATAGTGCTGATTGGGTGCGAGAATTGGAGCCCGCCAATTACCGAGTGACCCGGGCACGATTTATGGGGTCGGCCGTAACTCATGCCAGTTCTCTCGCACTCCCCCACACTGGGCCTCCTTATTCCATAACTCGGCACCCCGTAACCCTACGACAGCGCTATAGATAGACGGCCGATGCATAAGTATAACTGAAAGCCGGCGATCCGAGCAGGATGTAGGATTTATTGCGTCTAGCCTGAAGATTGGTGTATCGTGCCACATCTCGATGACACGCTAACATAAATTAATTATACAGATTTCATAAGACGCTCGAAATACCGGTCTGATATCAAGTGCTTAATAATATTTTGCTCTATTCAAAGCAGTATCAATAATTATTGTTTAAGATTATGAGAAGACTAATTATGATTTTATAAGTCACGACTTGTCTTGATAATAATTAAATAAATAGAAAAATTGCGAATACGGACGGACGGATATTTTGTGCCTAATATTTCGTGTGAATTATGTACAATTTTCGCTTTAGAAACTTAGAAACTACGCGTTATTCAGACGCAACTTAAAGTTAAAGTTAGAATAGTATCGTTACATAATTAATCTTTAAAGCACCATCTGAAAAATGGCGTCTTTTCTGCTCCAACATAGGTATTCCATTTTTATTTTTTTAATTATTTACAATGATTCAAAGAAATCTTGAAAAATTCAGAAACATATACTTTCAAGTTTCTAGAACAAATGTCTATACTTCATTAAAAAGAAATAAAAAGATAAGAAGTGGAGGACTCTTAGACCCATTCTACAATGAATCGTCATCATAAGATTATAAACAAATCGGCTAATTATATTCAAACATTCTTATAACGAAATAAGAATACTTAACTGTGATTAGTTGATTTGCTTACGGGTTAAATTGATAATCAATTAAATAATATCAATACTAAGACGTACCTTAAAAATCTCATCCCCCCTCCCCCACACTGTAACGATAAACCAATTATGGCTTCCCGTATCACGGATATCCCCGTTCCGCAAATGGAATTAGAAGACAATGAGATTTGCATCTCCACCTGAGCTTTCACCTGTCACGAGGACGTGACTTTGTTGTGTCGCGGCGCCGTCATTTGCACAAGCCTCGATGGCTCAATAAGATAACTCTGTTGGATAATACAATTTCGCCGGGGCCGCTTTCAGCGGGAAGCGCGGGCATAAACAGCAAACGATAACCTCTCCGGCGACGCGCGCGGCCTGACTTCCGCGTCGATTCGTTACGTAAATCGTAGCAGGCCGGCGGGATCGATTGTTTATGCCGCGGGACAGGTACCGTGAGGCCGTTTCCGGCTGGCGGTATCATCACCACCGGGGCACGCCGGGGCCATGCGGCGTATCATTCATCGTGGCACGAACCGCGGCGACTCGGCATATTTCGCCGGGGTCCCCTGTAATATCAGTGCTCGGCTCGGCGAGCAGGAATATCCCTCTGCAATTCGGATTGGCTTCGTGGCCCGATCTCGCGATCGCAACCACGCCATCAACCTCCCGATCCCAAAGTAGGCTCTAATAAGCGCCGCGGTATCTCGCTTCTGCTCCGCTTGCTAACGGGGAAAACGCGGGGCACGAGCGACAATCGTCCACCGAATAGAAAGTGCGAGTCGTGGCCGGGCTGCTCTTGGTCGTGCGGGGTCCAACAATAGGTTTCGTATCCCCGGAGACCGAGCGAGAAAACAACTCACGCCTGCTGTTACAGCCTGGTGTTACAGCTCGATAATACAACATTTATTCTCGCGAGAATTATATTTAACAAAGCTTTCTTAGCTTAAGGAATACGTCTCTTTTAGTAGAAAGCCATCAAAGTGCTCTTTAAAAATGAAGTATGATTTATTTTACATGCATTTTAAATTTATAAATTTATACGTGGCGCTGTAAAGAGTTTGACTTGATACATTGCGATTTTGGAAAAACAAGGACAGTCTTTCGACAGAGAGAGAGGATCGATTTCTCTAACGTTGTAGATATAGAGAGATTAAATCGAAACAAATTTAGTTCGATCATTTTAAATATCATTTTACTCTCACTGTCTTTAACGTTTAGTCCAAATATTGTAACGACACTGTCACTCTTCACTAAAAAAATATTCTAGGTAAACTTATAAGATGCATTTAGTAATGCAACTTTTGAAATATTTAGTATTACTATACATATAATAATAATAACAAAACATCTGATAACAATTATGAACATTTCATTTTCATAACATTATTTTGTTATACTGATTTATATGTTTAGTTGAAACTATTTCACCAAGGTTCTTGGTAACTTTTATCAAAACTGAATTATTATAACCAATCTTTTTTTTCAGTGTTAAAGTAAAAACATTTCAGAGAGAGTGTTAAAGTAAAAACATTCTGCGATAATTTCATCAAATTTTCGATCCAGGTTTTTACCATAAAAAATTTTAACGACAAATCTGTAATAAAGTGTGATAAATTATGATTATGCTTAATGGTGATCCCATGATGGGGCCGGGTTTACAACCTGCATTTCCAATTACATCGTCATTAGTCGGCCGCACTTTATAACAAAGTTGTCACGCTCGTTCCGTTGGACGAGTTCAGTCGACGGAACGATCCAGCGTTTAAACTCCTTCGTTGCGTACCGCAAGAACGCGAGCGAAACTGGTTCCCGATAACGGATTATCGCAGTGGACCCACTTGCTTCTTAATTGAGCATCGATTACCTTATCGAGTTCATAGATACATTATAAATTACTGACGCTCAATTGAAAATCACATTTTATCGTGCATGATCACTATTTATCACTACGTACTTATGTAAAGCGTATGCAAATATAACTTGGGATAAATCAAGATACCAAGTCGCATGTAAAACATTCAATTTGTCCTAGCTCCATCGTTAAATTATATAAGTCATCACTGTTTCATGATAATAATCAAATAATTGGAAAAACTGCAAATCATTTATTATTATATAATTATAAATATAATATATTATCATATAATAATAATATTTATTATTACTATTATTATAAGCAAGGTAGATATTTGTGTGCCTAATAATATTTTTTCGTGTAAATTTACGAACACTCTCACTTTAGCGAAATTACGCTATTATCCAACGTTAAATTTTTATCCAACGCAATATATTTTTCACAAGTCACATCCTCACAAACGCACTTGCTCGTTACAATTACACTTTGCACGTTTTCAATTTAAACTTTAAATTTAATGATTTCAGATTTCGGAATGTCTTACGTACATTCTATTGAAAATTATCGATAACATGGCATTACAATCATGTTAGGCACGCATGTAGTATTTCCAATGGAATTACCTATCGATAAAACTCGAGGAACACATCTTAAACAAGTAATAACTGTACGCTTTAACTTACGCCCATGTTTGGAAATGTGAAATTTACAGTGAAATTCTCTCATAGCGGATAGGCGTAGCGGCCGAGGCGAGCTTTAGGGTAAAGCCTGCCGGCGTAAGATACGTACGCGGGAGTGTCTCGCGCGAGGGAGAGCATTTTTGCCGTTGGTACGAGTTTGCAGGTTGCGCGAGGCGATGTGCGCGCGATCGGCCTGCCTGCTCGGGCTCGGTGACCGAGGGCACCCCCGGGTCCCCGCGGGCTCCGTTGCCGGGCCCTACGAGCGGCCGCCCTCTCCCCCCCCCCCTGGCCCCCTGGCCTGCGTTGCATCGCGTTGCATCGCGTTGCGGTGCATGGCGTCCTCGTGTGGGCGAAGGGTCACAGGTCGCAGACACACCAGAATGGTTCTCAACGTCGAGACTCCTCGCTCACGAGTTGGTACCCCCATTCTGAAAAAAGATAAAGCTCTTCGTCGGAAAAAGGGTGCGTTTGAATTTCGATCCATCGTAGATCCCGCGTGTGTCAGCAAATTCCTAAAGATCACTCGTTATGTTGTGTTGGAATCTCTCGTAGTAGACGGTCGATTTTGAGCACCGCGATCTTCCGCCCGCGCCGGTTCTCAGGATGGGTGGAGGACCTCGCCCGAAGGATGTACACGAAAAAAATGAAAAAGAAGAAGGAGAACGAATAAGTGAGAAAGAGAGAAACTTGAAGAGCGAGGGAGCTACGAAAATCGTAATCTTTCCGCATCGCGAAAGGAAAATCGCCTCTCGCGTCTACTGCTTCGGTGACAATTGCGAGGATATTTCCCAGTAGACACCAACCAACAGTAACATTGCATCAATATTGCAATTACTTGACAATATAAATGTAATATAATACACATTGTAGTATTACATAACAGTTACATTGTTGAGTAGAAAATTGTAATATTGATGCAACCTATACAGCACAAAACTTGCAATTACATTGTAGCAATATTGTTGCAATATTATACAATATATGTATATGTATATTATAAATGTAATATAACACACGTTGTACATAACAGTTACATTGTTGAATAGAAAATTTTAATATTAATTGCAACCCATACAGCACAAAACTTGCAATTACATTGTAGCAATATTGTTGCAATATTATACAATATATGTATATGTATATTATAAATGTAATATAACACACGTTGTACATAACAGTTACATTGTTGAATAGAAAATTTTAATATTAATTGCAACCCATACAGCACAAAACTTGCAATTACATTGTAGCAATATTGTTGCAATATTATACAATATATGTATATGTATATTATAAATGTAATATAACACACGTTGTACATAACAGTTACATTGTTGAATAGAAAATTTTAATATTAATTGCAACCCATACAGCACAAAACTTGCAATTACATTGTAGCAATATTGTTGCAATATTATACAATATATGTATATGTATATTATAAATGTAATATAACACACGTTGTACATAACAGTTACATAGTTGAATAGAAAATTTTAATATTAATTGCAACCCATATAGCACAAAACTTGCAATTACATTGCTGCGTGATTGCAATCTTGTTGCAATATTATGCAATATATATGTATATTATAAATATAATATAATACACGTTGTACATTGTTGAATAGAAAATAGTAATATTAATTGCAACCCATACAGCACAAAACTTGCAATTACATTGCTGCAAGATTGCAATCTTGTTGCAATATTATGCAATATATATACTATAATGTAACTGCAAGTTTTGTGCTGTATGGGAATGTTACTATTAGCTGATGTTTATTGGATTTATTGCGGAGAAACCTTTTTCGGACCCGCGGGGTCACAAGAAAATCGATGTGGTTCAAGCACGGTTCGAGGCGATCATCCACGGTGGAGAACTCGCAACCTCTCTCGTGCCAAGAGTCGCGTGCGTTTCAACGACCCTTATTAATGCCCGGCTTCTTTCCGTTGCTTTATAGGCGCATTAATGATAATTATTATTAGCGGTTCGCGGTTTATACGGTTGTCATCCGCTGGCTGTGCTTTATGGATATGGGGACACGTCGATGTTAGTTAACGTCGTCGATCATCCGAATAAGTCAAGCTGGTCTCGCGCGCGCGCGCCTCGGAACTCCACGGGAAGGATCATCGAGGAATTTTAAGATTCCGTGAGCATCGGGAAGGGGGGAAACCAATACAGGTCCGTGCACGGAAAGTTATAGCGCAAGCGGTTGCGAGGTGCCTTCGCGAGGGGCTCCTGTCCTCTCGTGCGAAAGGTCACGTACGAAGGAACTGACCACCCTCCCCACACACCCATCCTTTTTCCTCGATCTTTCCTCCGCGTCCTTCTCCCTCTCCCCCCTGTCGTCCCTACCTTCGTCCCTCACCTCGAGCACCCGCCATCTCTCAAGGGAACAACCCCGGGCCGAGGACTCGGAGAGCAGATAGAAATCTCGGGGCGGGTCTAGCAAATTGAAAAATTATGCCGGCGCGTATACGCGACGTGTTTTTGGCGAAGATGCGAGACAATGGGATCTCCAGATAAAAAGCTGAGGACCGTTCAAAAGGGTAACGCCATCACGGTAGGCGCTTATATATGTGCGCGGATACGTATATCTACGCCGATCTACGGAAAGGAGCGCGCACGAGCTCTTGATGATCAGCGTGCTTGTACATAAATACGTCAACATTGCTTCCGCCCTCTCCGATCTGTATCGCCAGCTCCTTTCGTGTCTGTGGTGTCGTATCGGTCAAGATTTCTGATCGACTTAACCGCCCTTCCGCATTTTCATCGAGTGTAACACTTACGCGCGTTAAAAGGTTTCTATACAAAAGAATTAATATTATTGAACAATATTATTGATTATGTAGGAGTTACATTGAAAATTTGTGCAATGTATTGCGTTAATCAAAAGTTTGTTGAAGTATATTGTGCAGTCTGCGAAATATTGGACCGTTTATAAAGCGGTTCTTATATGAGATCAATATAATAATTGAACACTATATGATATTGTACAAAATTATTATCAATAATTTATTCATATTGATCATATTGAAGGTTTGTGCAATATACTGCGTCCTTGTGTCAATATACGTGTCAATCAAAAGATTGTTGAGATGTGTAATCCGCGAAATATTAAACTGTTTATAAAGCGGTCCTTACATGATCAATATTATTGAACAATATTTGATATTATATATGTAGTAGTTATATTGAAGATTTGTGCAATATAGTGTGTCTTTGTGTCGATATATTGAGTATAATATATTATATCAATCACACAAAATTTTATTAAAATATATTGTGCAGCCTGCGAAATATTGTACTGTCTGCAGGTTCGTTTGCAGATTAGTCTCCAGTATTACGCAATAATATTGCTGCCATTCTGTACAAGATTAGAAGATTACAAAACAAAAATTTTGCAAATTTTGCAAATCTCTTTTCTAATGTTTTTGTGTAACTTTTAATTGACACAATATATTGCACAAACTTTTAATATAACCTTTACATGATATATATGTATGTCGAGGGCAGTTTCCGGGACCAAAAATAAAATCGCATAAAAATATTTTTAAAATATCTTTCTTGATGTAATTTACCTTCTATTTAAATGAAAAGAATGTATTCGCATTCGTTCTCGAGAAAAAAAATAATTTGGTAGTTTCCAGGACATTTTAGAGATTGGTAGATTCCGGGACATTGGTAGTTTTCAGGACTTAGTTTAGAACGGCAGATTCCAGGACTTTACTTATTTCTACGTAATGGTACATTGAATGAGGACATAGATAACTGGAATGAATAAATGTTTTATAATAATTATAGTTAAAATCTAATAAAAATCACAGACAAATATTACATTACAAACAAAATAATGTAAATAATTCAATTTTATACTGCTTCATATATTACAGCTTATTAACCCATTAAGGCCCATCGCGAGCACAGCCGAGATAGCGACAAACTATTGGATTCATAGCATTAGATAAGAACAAGGTTCATATGGATTTTCTTTTGTTTGTTTCTTTTTGTCTTACGTCGATATCTTTTTTACTTTCCGAGATATAACCTATAAATGTTTTTGGCGCGTAAAAATCCAGCAGTCATTTCGCAATATTCACGCGCTCTCGCGCCTAGATAATTAAAGATAGATTGTTCTTGAATTTCTAATGCCTTAATTAGTATTATACAGAATACATTAAGTAGAATGCTTCTTGGCTCACGTCGATGTCTTTTTTACTCTCCGAGATATAAGCTATAAATGTTTTTAGCGCGTATGAATGCGGTAGTCAAGTCGCAGTATTTACGCGCTCTCGCGCCTTGATAACTAGAAATGGACTGTTCTTGAATTTCTAATACGTTATTTACAAATGCGATGTGTTTCTATTTGCAATGAAAATTGTTTTTTTCATAAACACTGTTTGAAAAAGCTCCACATACAACGAAATTAAGAATTAAGCAAAGGATCAATAAACAAGGTTAATAATACGTTGTTTATTATAATACGTTATTTATTAATCCTTTGCTTAATTCTTAATTTCGTTGTATGTGGAGCTTTTCCCAGACAATGTTTATGAGAAAAATAATTTTCATTGCAAATAAAAACACATCACATTTGTACAAAATCCACTTTGTTCTAGGACATGCCATACAATTTATAGAGATTTTTGTACGGCATGTTCCAGGACATGTGCAGATGAGGATATATGAGGATATATCCTTCGCGCCAAAATAGACAAGTATTACATTATATAAACAAAATAATGTAAATAATTTAATTTAATATTGTTTCATTTATTACAGCTTATTAACTCATTAAAGCCCATCGCGAGCACAGCCGAGATAGCGACAAACTATTGGATTCATAGCATTAAATAAGAATAAGGTTCATATGATTTTTCTTTTGTTTGTTCCTTTTTGTCTCACGTCGATATCTTTTTTACTTTCTGAGATATAAGCGATAAATGTTTTTGGAGCGTAAAGGTCCAGCAATCATTTCGCAGTATTCACGCGCTCTCGCGCCTTGATAAATAAAGATGGATTGTTCTTGAATTTCTAATACGTTATTTATTATAATACAGAATACATCGACTAGAATGCTTTTTGCCTCACGTCGATATCTTTTTTACTTTCCGAGATATAAGTGAGAAATTGTTTTGGCCCGAAGGATATATCCTTATCTGCACATGTCCTGGAACATGCCGTATAAAAATATAAATTGTATGGCATGTTCCAGAACAAAGTGGATTTTTACAAATGCAATGTCTTTCTATTTTCAATGAAAATTGTTTTTTTCATAAATATTGTTTGGAAAAGCTGTACATACAATAAAGTTAAGAATTAAGCAAAGATTAATAAATAAGATTAATAATACGTGTCAAAGGATTAATAAATAGAGTTAACAATGCGTATCGTATTATTAACCCTATTTATTAACCCTTTGCTTAATTCCCAATTTCCTTGTATGTGGAGTTTTTCTCAAACAATGTAAAAAGAAATTTTGTATGGCACGTTCCAGGACATATGCAGATTTTCTTTAAATGAAATATATTTTTGTTTGTAATGAAATAATTTTTATCTTTCGTAAATAATTTTCATTGCAAATAGAAACATATCGCACTTATACAAAATCCACCTATGTTCTGGAAACTGGAAATTTTGTATGGCACGTTCCAGGACATATACAGATTTTCTTTAAATGAAATATATTTTTGTTTGTAATGAAATAATTTTTATCTTTCGTAAATAATACGTTTAAAGAAGGAAAGTTCTCTATATAACTAAATTGACAGTACGACAATAAGTTAAAACTGAGAATACACAGGTTAATATTTCGATATACAAATATATAAGCAGTAGAATTTCAGTTAGCATCACTATGTTATACGCGTTACAATCAAGTTTTCTACAATTTAACATCTGTCAATATATAACATTAACTGAATTTCTGCCACCTATATCGAGATATTAACAACTTAGATGATATGTACTTTCGCCGTTTTATATTAATCGCATTAACTTATCGCATACTTGCTAATTTCGGTACATATTTTTAACGCAATATTTATAAAAAAAACAAGAATTTTTATTTGAATTAAAAATATATCGCATTTTTAAAAAATCTACTCTTATCCTGGAGTACCAAACGCAGAAAAATACATAAGTATAAATTGTTTGGTTAAGAAAAGAAGTAATGTAATTTTGCTTCTCTTCCTTTTTCAATAAATATTTTTATTTTCTGAACACATTTATTTATCTTCAAAATATTTGAAGGTTTTACATGATATTGCAAAATATTGTAATGTGTTTTTTTATTCGCTACTATCCTATAGCCTCTTAGATTTAGGAAGTTTATAAAATTCATTTTAATTGATTTTCTATATTTTTAAAGTTATATATAAGCTTATAAGTATTAGTTATTCCCTGTTGACAAATATAGAAAAGAATTTTATTTTATTTTTATATTTTATAATAATTTTATCTATTTTGAATGCGGTAATTATCAGTGAATGTCAATTTTTCACGTTTAGTTTTTACAAGAAAAATTAGAATATGCTGTACATTTATGTTAATAAATTGTCAAAGTATACAACCCTGTAGACAGTAATGTTCTTTATATAATATTTTTGCTTTCCAAAAGTTAATAAATAATTCAATAATTTAAGCGTGCAATGATTTGAAGGTATAAATTGTTTATTTATAAGTACGTCATAAAGTTTTACTAATCTTTATAATAATTTAATTATTATAAGCATTAATATTGTAATAGTTGTAATTTTCACATTTGTCCTCAAATCTGCCAATACATTTGTATATACATCTAGATGTACAAAATGTATATACATTTAGATGTACAGTTCCTTACATTCCTTACGGCAGATTCCAGGATGTCCTGGAATCTGCCGTACAACGTAAATTTTTTCCAGGACAATCCTGGAAAATGCCAAATGTCCTGGAATGTGCCGATACAAAGTTTAAAAAGTCCCGGAAATTGCCCCTGGACATACATATATATATACACACACACACATATATATATATATATATATATATATATATATATATATATATGTAATATTGACCATGTAGTGATCCCTTAAGTATTTCTTTCACGTCGACGGCGAGAGGCGCCTCCTGGAAAACAGGAGGACTTGGCGAGATTTTATTTTCCTCTTGTCATTACAGTTGCGCGGCGAGTCGCGCGTTTTTAGATCTCTCCCGACACGCCGAGTGTCGAGCGATCCTCTGCGGCCCGCAAGAAAGTCGAGATGGGAGACGATAGCTATGAATTGTCGGTTGCCGGCCGCCGACTATTCTGATTTTCCAGGATTGTCGGACGAGAGTCCGCCTCGGTGCCCCGTGATCTGTCCATTCGTTACCGTTTAGAGCCTGCGCTAGGCGCTCGTAAACTCTCATCAGAGATCGAATCGGCCGCGCTTGATGCCGCGAGTGGAAGAAGTGGTACTGGAAGCGGCGGGTTAATTCGCGAGTGATGAGCTGCCCGGAGTGACTCCCTTTCTCACTCTTCTCGCCGGTCTCGCTCTCTTTCCCTCGGCCGTCTCCCTTGCCTCCCGCTTCCTCTCCCTCTTGTTCTCGTCCTGCTCTTCCTTCCACGGTTGACCACACTCGTCTACTTGTGTTCATACGTACGTAAGTCCGCGCTCTGTGTCTGCGGGCTCGGTGAGTTCCCACGGACGGGACCGGGAGGAGTTCTTTCGAGTTTGAAAACACAGCAATCAGTGTAACTGCTTCTGGCGAGAAGGTACTATGTCTATATGCGCATATTATATTTCTGTGTGTATACACATATGTTATATATATTATATATTACATATTATATATTATATATATGCATGTACAAATATGTGTTTCGTGCTACTAAGTGCATCGCACTGCCGACCTTTTCTTCCATAAATGATAGCAACAGGCAACCCTAGTAGCACAATTTGTTGACGCAATATTGGGAAATAATGTAAATCTAATATATACAGCGATGGCAGAAGTAATAGATCCGCAGCAGAAAAATTATCAATTTTCAAATACCGAGGGTGGAAAGATAAATTTAGGTAAATTGACATTGCACTTTCATATCCCGTTATCGTTCATCGAAAAATACTGTTTCTTGTACTTTCTAATGAAAATTATATAATTATAATTTTAAAAAACATCTTTTCCAGGAAATAGTCTTTTTCTGCTGCATACCTATTATTCTGCCATCATTGTAAATCTAAATCTAATAACGTCATCAACAGTAGTACATTCGTATTTATTCCGTGGACAGTATTGGCTTTACATTGGGAAACATCAGCCAATGCGCTCCCAGCGTAACCAATGTTTAGCCAATATATAGCCAATGCATTGTGCTACCAGGGAAGTTGCATCCAAGCCCGGATTGTTTCGCATTTAGCGAGCCTATTCGTCATGAGAGCTACGATAAAGTAGCATCAGCAAAGTATGAGAGCCATTATTATATACCGCAGTCGAGGAGAAGATTGATACGCGATGCATGATCCGTCGGATTATCAATAAGATGCGTTTCAGTATCTGGCCTGAGAAGCTCCATCGTGAAGTCTCCACCGACTTCCGCATCGTATTTACAATACACGATGTTTTATTAGCGGCAGTAGTACTGATGTACCACGTATTATCTCGGCCATTTTCTATAATCAGCGCCACGGGGGCTTATCTCCCTCTGCCGTGTGTGTGTGTGTGTTCTTCGGCACTTTCTCGCATGATTTCTCGCGCAACCGCGGGAATCGACGCCGGAAGTCCTGCGCTGGGGAGCGGGGCGCCGCCGGGTGATTCATATGCGTGAACTCGCAGGAATCGGCGGCGACCGGTAACAGCCAGGCCGATTCTCTCACGCTCGCACGGGTGACTAACTCCCCGCCCCGATGTCTCGTAATACTCCGAGCCAGTCGCGCGGCGAAATCAAAACGAAGCTCGGGCGCGTGGGCGCGCACCTTGTGGAGGAAACGCGCGAACGTGTTGTGATAATTATCCCATGTCCGGCTCGGTAGCCCATATATCTGCGCGCCCGAGCCGCGTAAGCAAGTAGTAAATTAAGCGGGCGAGCGAGCGAGCGGCGTTTATACGCCGCGCGTGTCGCATGATCGATATCGGTCCCGATGGGCCCCGTTGATCGTATCGGGTGCTACGCGCGGGCGTAGGCGATAAGGCGAGAACCAGCTCGTGAGTTTCCACTATCCCCAAAGCGGCCGCCGCCCGCCTCGTCGAGCGTGTAAGTAATACTTCCTGCGCGCGCGGTACTTTCGCGAGCGCGAGCGCGCGCTCGATCTCTTAATTGATAGGTGACGAGCGAAAGGGCGCGCGTGTGAATCACCCGGCGGGACGCGAGCGCGATTTGTATAAATCTGCCGAGGCAGATCGCACGTAGGTGTGACGCTTTTAATTATTTCTCGAGATGGGATATTGGGATTCGCGGAACGTTTGAATTCCGCTTGACGGCTGATTAAACTGTTGACGGTTGATTAAACTCGATAAAATTGCGGAGCGTTATGCGAGGGCGATTTGAAAAGTTTGCAACCCAATGAAAGGATGTAATTTTGATTTTTAAATTATTTTTATTTTTCAAACAACAAACTGCTTGACAGATGAATTTGGAATTTCACAGTTATTTGTAAACTAGATATCGCTTTACTGTGCCAATAATATTTGAAATATTCCCTCCATTTATACATTAGGCCGCGAACTTTTCAAATTTCCCTAAAAGTAGGGTAATAGAATCTCTTCACGGTTGCGTAACTACAAATTATTTACGTAAATGTTCAATTTTTGTCCCGTTACGTAAGACGCAGGCAATTGACAGCATTTAATTAAACTGTTCGCCCATATGTAACGCGATCTACGTGGAATAATAAATTTTATAAATTGTTTAATTACACTAGTCACTCTCCTCTCTCTCGGGCCGTGCGAAACGCGCCTTGCATAAGGATCCAGACACGTCAGGCAATTTAAATCCCGCTAATTGACAAGTACGCCCGAGCGAGCGCGAGCGCGCGCGCGCGGATATGAGTTTCTACGCCCCAGTGGGGCGCGCGCGCGCGAGAAACGAGGCGGATACGATATCAAATTATGCCGGGCTCGAGTCGGAAAACCTGCGAAGAAGCGGTGGCGAAATATAACGTAATGTGAGCGAGAGAGTCGGCGCGCGTTCACGTAGGTAAACGATCGTTTGTCCTCCCACCGGCCGATTGTCGTCCCTCCGGCCGTTGCATCCTCGATGCGCAAAGGCAAGAGCGGCGACGTCGTCTCGCTCTCGTGGATGGAGGTGGCGGAGTGGAGGTGGAGACCGAAGGTGGGTGCCCTCGTGTGTGTGTTGAGTAATTGGAACACGACCTCCGGCAACCCCCGCCGGCCCTAAATGGCCAGCGGAAACGAGCGTGCACCACCGTGGAGGAAGCTACCGTCGCTCTCTTGCGCAACCGCATGCAGATGCAAGTCCTCTCGCGAATGCGGCGAGCGCGCGCGAGCGCAATTGCGGTAAACGGTTGCGGGCCGGCCGCGGATCTCTTCGGCTCGCGGCGCGTTGGACGCACTCTCTTTATTGTCCTCCCACGACGATTTATGCTAATTCAACGCGAAACATCGCGCGTGGATGATATCGGAAATAGCAGAGGAGTGTCGCCGAGTATTGCGAGCAATTTGCCATCCCGGTCGTTGTCTCGCGCTGACTGTTGAATGATTGTTTCTTCTCCGACTAGCGAATCGAATCCGACTTTCGAATCGTTGTTTATATACTGTTGTAAATTGTTGAGATTTCATGACAAATGGTTCTAGCTTAAAAAAAGAGCAAAATTGATGCTGCTATGACATTAGAATATATTACGGTCAAAATTCTTTATTCACAGATTCACTATTTCCGAAGTAAAAATTTGTAAATCTTTTTTTATTGCAGTCAAAATTTCTATTCTATTATATGTATATCTATAATGCTCAAATAAATTATTGCATAGGTAAATTTACGTCAAAATTTTGCATAACTTCACATAAGCATAATGTTGCGAAAAATCATCGAATTTTAATTTTTTAAAAAGCATTTTAAAGCATGAAACTTTTTTTTTCAAATGCTTGTAGGCGATTTTTGTTGGCGAATTACCTTTTTTCTTACGAAACAGCACAATGATAAATCGTGATTCGTTGAAATTTAATTTTTAATGCAACTTTGCTGTATTATACCTGCTATGGAAAAAATCGAAAAGACTATTATTATTCTATTATTTACATTTTGATAGGATCTTTTTCCTTTAATTCAAGAGATTGTGGAGCATTGCACGATTTTTTTCCTGAGTTCTCGAAATTTCTAATTAACTGTTTAACAATATTTAATTTTGTTGCAATTTTAATAATAATTTTTAATTAATTAATAATTAATAATAATTTTAATATATAAATTTCAGAAAATATGCAATTATATTAATTATGTATTTAATTATTAATTTGAGATAAGACTACCTTTTTCAATAGAAAATTTTTCTTAATTTTTAATCTTTTTGGAATACATTTCCTATACTTTCATTTGCGTTTTCCATATTTGCGACATTTTGGCGAAATCTATTTTTTTCGAGTAAGAAAGTTTGACTGTATTTGTTTTTTTTTTTTTGCGAGAACTGTCGAAAGCGATCGACAACAAAGTTTTTTAGGACAGTTTCAGATATTTTAACGCCTTTTAATCACCATGTGTTCGAACGACCCTTTCTGGCCGGATAAATTATATACCGGGCGATAAAAATGTGTGAAAGTTGCACGAATGAATAAGCAGTTATTAGCGGATCCAATTTATACGTTAAAAAATATTGCTAATAAAACGTCGTATTATATCAATTCTTAACGATTATCCTTACTTGGTAGGCTTTATCCCCCACAGCGAGGAAGAGAGAGAATCGCCGTATCAACGACAAATTATTCCCTCGGTATCGTTGAAACGCCGATAAACAAAAAGGTGACGTTTATGAGCAGGCTTTTCGGAGCATAAAATCTTTTCGACGAAACCAACAAAGTAACGCGACGTCTTCAAGGTAAGCACGGGAGTGTGGGAATTTCGTGAGAATCGTCCGAGCGTTTCGACTCACAACGAGCATAACGAGGCAGGCAAAATGCGTGTATGAGTATGAATACAAGAATCGCCCACGTCGCTTTCAGCCATGATCGAGGAACAATGTATAACAGTTTCTTCACGGCTGTCGCGTCAAATCAAGGATTACTCATCTGCCGGGAACGAGAGCCGGATTTAACGCCGGGCCGAGCGTCTCCGCGAGGCCTCTCGTTTTCTCTCTCTCTCTCTCTCTCTCTCTCTCTCTTGCGCGGTGGTTTTTATTACTGTTTATTTGCGGGTTTATTACGACGGTTTCGCAATCCCATGCAGGAACCAAGCGGACCGACCTTTGTACACGTTACGCAATGCCTGCCGTTGCAGCGTTGCGCATATTGAACGCGTCACGTAAATTCGCACGCGTAAATTTGAAACAGTCCAACGGCCGATTCTGTTGTGCCTATACGCGCGCGGTTTCTTCGAACGCGGAAGTATAATTCATAGGCATACACACGTATACACCTTCGGAAGTGTAGGCATTGTGACGCGTAATCTATAATACATCTAGCGCTAAACGCGCCTGTCTTCTGGCCCACATTACTTAGCCAGCAAGAGATCTGACGCAGATACCTGACCTGACTCAGATTGAGGGTAGACTTGCGCGTGTCATTAAGCCGTATGACGTTGACTTTCGCCGAGACGTCGTAATTACATAAAAACGCTTGGTCTATCAACCGCGATTGGTCTTCAGAGTAACGAGCTGAAATTCGTTACGCATTACGCAAATAATTCGTACACCTTGTATACCTCGCAGGGTTGGGAAGTAACGCGTTACTTGTAACTCCGTTACCGTTACAGTTACTTTTTTTTGGTAACTGTAACGGTAACGGCGTTATAAATTTTGTTTGTAACGGAAAAAGTAACTTCGTTACATTTTTTGGTAACGTGTAACGAATTTTACAGTTACTTTTATCGTTACTTTTTTCGAATTTACGGTATCTTCTTTAATTGGCTCGCTGCGCCCTCTTATTATTGATTCGAGGGCGATTCTGGCCATCACCAGAATTTAATAATTATTTATTTACTATAATTTGCCATATTCTGACGTGATCTTTGGTCGCATACACAGACATACAAACACGTATGTATGTACATGTATTGCGCAGCACATGCATACGTTCAACGCTAAAACATGCGTTCCACGGATGCATTGCTAGGAAGTGGTGTATTATATTTAATATAAAATTTTTTTATCTTTGGGTAGTTATTTAGCATATCGATATTACATCTAAAAATTGTAATATCGATATACTAAATAACTATCCAAAGATCAAGAAACTTTTTATTAAATATAATACACCACTTCCTAGCAGTGCATCCGTGGAACACATGTTTAGCGTTGGAGGATTAGTATTAACGCCACAACAAGATCATTTAAATGATGATATCATTGAGCAACATCTTCTTCTAAAAATTAATAAAGATTTCCAATTTAATAGTTTTATGTTAAAATAAACCTTGTAATATTTAATAAATTTATTATATATTTTTATAATTATAAAAGTAACGAAAATTGTAACGATTCGTTACTTGTTGAATAACAGTAACTGTAACGAGTTACTTTTTGAAACTAGTAACGAGTAACGATAACGAGTTACTTTTTAGAAAAAAGAACGGTAACGGTAACGAGTTACTTTTATAATGTAACTTTCCCAACCTTGATACCTCGTGTTTGGTAATTGACCAAATGCGAAAGTTCATGAAAACCAAATACTTCATACACTCGAGTACACGCGAAACCAGAAATGCCTAGCCACATGAAATTGGCAGCGTTCAGAGTTTATCTTTTTTCTTCTACTGCCTTGAAAAGGCTACTACACATTGAAAAGAAAAAGATAAACTCTGAATTCGGCCAACTTCATATGACTAGACATTTCTGAGATCATGGTCTGTATTCAGAACGCATTTATAAAGATGTTAGCGTGTTTTTTTGTCATTCTGTCCTTGTTTTACGTTTATAGAAAGATAAAGATAGAATGACAGACAATGCGCCAACATCTTTCTAAATGCGTTCTAAATACGGGCCTATGTGTACATACATATAGTACACTCAATGACACCAACCTTACAAAAATCGCCTTACCTTCATAGACTTAGTATACTATAGTGCGCGTTTCTGACAAGAAGTGTCCCCAAGTTAGAAAGAAACAATTTTGTACTTCAAACGTCTCCTTGTCTCTCAGTACCTATTTCACAAATCAACAACCGCTTGCTTTTCCCCCACATCTTCAGACAAAGAAAGAATGGGGTTTCAACACCTATTCCTTTATATTGTAGGGACATGTTTTCACAATGGGAAAGATAGAGAACGCGCAGAGAGTCTAGTATACGAGCGAATTTTACCAAGTTTTGGTTAACCTAACCTAACAATTTTAGTAACCTTGCAGGATTCCAACTGAAGCTGATGAGCATATTTATAATTCTTCATTTTGCATTTTCTCTTCGAAAGCACCTTCAGCTGGAATCCTGCAAGGTTACTAAAACAGTTAGATTAACCAGGTCTTGATAAAAGTCACCCTACATCTATGTTCACCTCAAAAGGCTCGCTGGTACCTTCATTTTTTTTTGCGCGCCCTCTCGTCCGCTAGCTTCAAACTACTAGCGGATTACTCCAACACCTCGTAGACAAACTGTACGGAACCTCCCAATTATGTCAGAGGCTCTCTCGTGTCGAAACTTCACGCGAAGCTTAAAAAACAACTTGCGGCGAGTTGCCGGTTTGGGAATCCGCCGACCACCCGCCGGCGACTGCAGGTCGACCTGTTTCCAACGCACGTCGAGGATCCATCGAGCACGGGGAAGGTATCCGTTCCGCGGATTGACGTACGCCGGCCCTCCTCGAGATGCGTATCTGACAATGAGAGTGGTCCGCACGCAGATCGCGGCGGACTGCCGCGGGGTTCGCGCGGGGGTAACTCAATTTGTAGTTACAAACGAGCATAATATGATAATGTCCCGTGACCGGGCCGCGCGATATACAGCCCGCTTTGTTACCCGAGCCTCACCACGGGCACCCCCTCCCCCCTCCCCCCAGCTGCGCCGTGTCATTTGTTCACGTCTGTCAATACGTCACCGATAGGTATACCGATCCCTCGCTCGGGATACGAGCCGAGGCCGAAACCCGAAGCACCGCTCGAGAACAACGCATGAAACTGGAACCTGCCGGTGTCCTTGCATTTTTTTCCCTCGCTGGCGAGTGTGAAGTGCGTTGCTTGGTGCATTATTAAAATGATGTGACGCCCACGCTATATTTACGACGTATTGACGTTGTTATCTGAAATCCGAATCTGAAAAATCTCTTTTTTTCATTAAAATGTACTTTTCTGAGAGAAGATTGATGATACAAACTAAACATCACTATTGTATAATAGTGTAATTATACTTAATCACTTTATATGCGTAATGCCTTTAGTGAATATTATTTTTTAAATGTATTTAAATTCTACTTTTGTCTCCAAAAAAGAATTTAAGGAAGAAGCGTGAGATTTAGGCGTGATATATATTTAAATGTCACTATTTATACATAATGCTTTTAGCGAATACTATTTTTTTAATAAATTCAAATCTTATTCTACTTTTGTCTCCAAGAGAAGTTTAAAGAGTCTTCTTTAAGTGCGAGATTTATTACATCAATATTAATGATTTCGCGGATTTTTTTTCCTATGTGAAGAAGACAAGTAGACACTTTTACCACAGCGGAAGGTTACATGTTTCGCGCTCGAGAATAATACTTGGCACGTACTGTTACAGTTTATTCGAAGTTACGAGGCCCAACGAGGAGTTAAATGATTCGTAATGCGCCTCGAATTCTACTATCTGCTTCTTGTTGTTCTCTCCGCTCTCTTCACGATTTCTCCGGCGAGATGCCGACGGCTCTCGAGTATGCGTGATTTAAGGCGCATCGTAAATAGATAATAATAAATCGGCATCGTGGGGCTCATTTGCTTCGGGACCAATTTGTTAGGATCGTTCGCCCTCGCGACCCGAATATATACACCTACGACGCCGCGGGGCTATTTTTCATACGAACCGCTGATTTATTTTGGCACGAACGAACGCCGCCGTGCCGCGAGCGAATTATGTGAATTTGCTTATACACGGCATTTGTGTACCTTGTTCGAGTTCGAGGCACTGGCGACCAAAAGTTTCGTGGAAAATGTATTTATTGAGAACTAAAGAACTTCGGAGTTGTCTCAAGAGTTGGATTCTTCCTAGAAAACACAATGTGCTTTTTACTTAGTTGCGAGTTAAATGCGAGTTAAAAGCTTAATTTTATCACTTACAAAATTGAAGAAAATTATTTTTATTTTCTATTATTTTTAAAGCGAAAAAAAAAATAACTTCAAGAAATCTCGAATTAATCTCCATTTAAATAGTTGTCATTAAAAATTATTGATGTCTAAACTCGTTTAAGACAGGAAAAACATTTTCACAGTGTCTCAAAGGTTTGGCAATCAAAAATTCTGTAAAAAGTGTATTTATTAAGAATTAAAGAATATAATTGGTTGCGCCAAAAATTGGAAAATACATTGTGCATTCATTTGTAGCACTTTTTACTAAATTAGTTTTAGAATATTTAGCTTAATTTTAAAAAAGTTAATAAACTCATTTTTATTCTCTATTACTTTTAAGCGAAATAAAATCATAAGAAATCATTGATGTCTAAACTCGTTAAAACAGCAAAAACATCACAGCGTATCTCAAAGTTTTGGCGACTAAAAGTTGCATGGAAAGTATATTTATTGAGAACTAAAGAATATCGTTTGAAAAGACTTTCGCAAAGAATTGGACTCTTTTTCAGAAAACACAATCGTGCATTTTTATTTGTAGTTACTTTTTAATTATTTTTAGAATATTAAACTTAATTTCGTTATAAAAAAGTTAATAAGATAAGATTGTGTTTCTCTATTAGACAAAATAAGATAACTTCAAGAAAAATGTCCAATTTACATTTAAATAGTTTTCATTGAAAATCATTAATGTCTAAACTCGTTAAGACAGCGAAAACATTTTCACCACAAAATCTCACATTTCACGCAGAGTGATTAAAAGTCCGCGTCTCGCGAAGTAACAGAGGGAAACACGTTACACGGCGATTGTGACACAGTCCGAGGAGCATTCGGGAGCGTTAGGGCCGCGGCGCGGCGAGTGGCGCGCGAGATGAAAGGATTCTGATTAACTGCGAGCCTCCTTCCGCAAACAGTCGATGGTGCTTCTGTCACTGCGAAATCGATGATCCACGCCTGTCAGGCTATTAACACCTCCGACGTGCTTCGTTATCATTATCGCCTGACATCGGCGGGGATTTTAATTTGACTTTCGCCGCATGCGGGCACCACGCCGCGCCGCCGTCTCTCTCTTCGCGCGGTGGTAGTCGGCGCCGTACAAGGAAGCAATCAGCGATGAAAGGCGAAATTGGCGCGCGAGCCCGCGGGACCCTGCGGTGATTTTCAGAGGCGACAAAGGCTGTCCGCGCTGCCTGCGGTCCGATTAACAATTGAAATTTCGCATTCGCGCCAGCGAGACTCCCCCCCCCCCCCACGAGATCGCTCATTTCCTTCTTCTCCTTTTTCTTTTATTTCTCTCGATCGGTCTCTCCAGCAAGCTATGAGACACCTGCCACGTCGGGGATGAATGTGAATACGCGATTTCCAGATCCAGGCTCGTGTAACGGTGCCTTGGCGGCGCCAGATTCGCCAGGCTCGTTGCACAAACGAATCGACGTCCCATTATCCAGCGACGAAGATTACGCCGAGAGAGAGAAAGAGAGATTGACTCTTCGAGACGCGAGAGATCGCGCCAAGACGATGCCTTTACGACGATTGATGCACGGCCAGCTACTTCGTTACACATCGTTCACCCGCGGGCATGCAATCGCCGTTTGTCTCGCCGCGCGAGGTCCCGTTGCGTGCGCGCGTCCCGGCACTGAAGTCTTATCACCATAAACTAATCAGCCGTCAATAGGCGCGATCGCCGCGGTCATAAGTAAGCCAGTGCCCCGTAGAAAACCACAAACGGCGCGCTAAAATACTTGTAACGTGCCCGAGCGCGAGGAGGACGCGCGACCTTTAACGGGAGAGAGAATCCGCGCGCGAAGTGCGTGCGCGCACGAGAGTGCGTCAGGCCCCGGCGAAAACGCTAATCTAAAACGCACAATCCTCTTGTACGCGGAACTCTCTCTAATAAACTTGTCAACAGTGGATTTCGCGTTATAACCGCGCCGCGAAGGGAGATGCAAATAAGGAAAGCCGCGGCAAAGTGTCTTATTGAATATCCCGGCAAATAGAAATGATCGACGCCTCGGCGAATCTTTCTCACCTGGATATGGCCCCTCGGTATCGTCGATTAGATTCGAAAGTGCTTTCCGAGGAGTTTCGCGCGCGCCGGGCGAAATGGAAAAAATAATATGACATGCGAGCGCAGAACACATGAAGCGCGTTCTGTTCTTCGGTGTAATAAGTCGACAGCCGTGGCAAATGTATCCTTTCTCTCCCTAAACGCAAGTGGCTGATCTATCAATCACACCGATCTATTAGCACGGCTATCGATCACCACGTGTCGCGCCGGTCGAAATCGTCGGAGTTGGAGTTCGTTAGACCGCTTCAAGCTTCTTTTTAACAGCGCGCTCGGCCCTATAATAAAATGCGTCCGAAATGTCCCGGTTTCCATCCGACACGCAAGCTTACACGAACGGCGCGTGTGTATGTGTGTCTTCTATTGTAATTTATCATTTGATTAAAGGGACTAATTCGCCGCTCGCGCCTCGATCTGCCAGTTTATGGGATGTAGGTGGGTCGGAGGTCGAAGGAGAAATTTTTGAAAAGAAATTTATGATGAGTTCTGCTGTTCAATTAAGAAGGAATTTGTAATAAGGCGTTAGAAAGTACGCTCGACATAATAATGACGAGTCTGCTAATGAATCGATTTGGATGCTCAAATCAGCCTGGCTCTCGCTTCTAGATCAATATTACATTTGTCCTACATTTATCCCGAACCATCGGTCTTAATTGTAATAAATAATTATCGGAGAATTAGCCAGAGAAACCAGCATGACTTGAACAAATTTCGTTTCTGAGAAATAAATCGGAAAAAATTTTATGATTAAAAACACAACGGTAAACCTACACTTTTATTGAAAAAAATTTAAACTATGACGTTCAAGCCAGATCGATTTCGTTAATTTTTTTCAGAAAAATTATTTGTACCATAGTTTTTCACTTGAAAGATTTTCATCAATTCAAGAGAATTATTATATTATAGTATTAAAGTATTAAATAAATATATCTATATGAGAGAATTCCAGTATTACTGAAAGCACATTATTGACAGCATTATAAAATAATTAGAATAAAAATGTAAAATAAAGTTATATATTATTTTCATTTTAATTTTTAAATTGTTTCTGAAAATGTAGACCAAATAAATTTTAGAGAGAAAAAATTTATGATCAAAGAGTACAAACTTGCATCTTTATTTAAAAAAATTTAAGCAATAATATTCAAGTGAGGCCAGTTCCGTTAATTTCTTTTTAGAAAAATTATATCTATAATAGTGTTTCATTTGAAAGATTTTCATCATTTCAAGGGGAAATATTAAATAAATATAAAACTATACGAGAGTCGTAACACATTTAAAACACATTACTGAAAGCATGAAAATAATTGCAATGAAAAATAAAATTACACTACTTTTCATTTTAATCTCCAGAGTGTTGTACTAAAATTGTCTAAATACAATTTTATGATAAATTTATTATCGCATTCGCGGCCGCGAACGCAAAGGTTTACGACCTGGAAGTACTCAAAGACCGGTGTTTAGATACCTCCTAAAGAGCGCGTCGTAAAACCGGCGGGAATAAGGTAACGCGTGCAATTTGCCGCGGTGCGCGGCGCGATCGCGCGACCGAGCCGAGGCGACTGATAATTCATTATCTCCGTGCGCGGCGCGGACTCGTCTCATTTTCGCCGCACGGGGTCCTCGATCACGCCTAACGGCACCGCATCGGCGTAAATACGTTACGTAATTAATTTCGCGCAAAGCACGGCTCAACGGCGTTATATTTATAGCGGTGCATTAACCCCGCGGGGTTTTATGCGCCTCGCTCGCTCGCGCGATCGAGGCAGAGAGTCTCGGAAGAAAGAATTTCAGCGCGCTGCTCCTCTCGGAAGAGCTCGCAGGCTCGCTCGTTCGCTCGCTCGCTCGCCCGTTCGCTCGCGTGAAAAAATGGAATTCTCAGGGGTCGAACTCCAGGTGGAAATATCGATAGGGGGTCAGCGCGGGTTAGTTAGCCACGCACGAGCCGGTGCTGCCGCCTTTCTCATATCCCTTTCCTCCTCTTCCTTCCTCCATCGCGACCTGTTCTTCCTCCTCCTCTTCCTCCGCCACCTCGTCTCTCCTCGATACTCCAGCTTCGTCCTCCCCGGATTTATGCCTCTTCTCTCTCTCTCTCTTCCCCTTATTCTCCGCTCTCCTCGCGCTCGTCGTTTTTCCCCTCGTTCGGCGTAGGTGCGGATGTGCTTTAACCCGGTACAGAGTCCACTGATGGTGGACCACTGACTGCGCACAATTAGGCCTCGGCGCAGAACGAATTCATCTTCGTTGGATGCGCGAGACTCCAGCCAGTTCGGCACGATCGATTATCAATCATTCTACCGCGCGAGGCCGCTACGAGCCTTCGTACACACGGAAATATCGTAACCTTGTGTATACATCGCGGCTCGGGCCCCGCTCCGGCCCGCGGGGTATATTTCCACCCCCGCGACTCGGCCAATCCCTCCGTTTCGACGTTTCCTGATAGACGTTTCCAGTGCTCAACGAGCCGGGCACGTCGATCGGGATAAAGTGGCTGTCGGGGATCCCGTGATGATGCGCGCCGGATCTTATCGGGCCCGAGCAGAAATCTAATTTTCGGGCGTCGTGATTGATCGCGCCTGATATTTTTTCGGAATACCAAGCGCGCGATACCTGAGCGATCGCGTTTTCTCGCCCGCGTCTATTTTCTTCTTTTTATCCTTGCGCGGAAATATCCTCGATTATAATGTCAGCTTACATTAGCGAGAAGTCTTGCGCGTGGGGGAATTAAATCCGATGAGATACAATGCGCCGTAGCACATTATGTGCGAGTTCCCCGCCTGGTTCTCACCAAACGGGCCACGTGTGGCTCGATTTTAATGTACCGTGAAGCCGCCACGGCGCGCCATCGATTTCCTAATGATTCGAAAGAGTAAACATTATCTTTGTACCTTATTTTACGCGTGTATCGGGGATAATTTGCGCCCGTTCCTTATATTACAGTCTACGGCGCGCGCGGAATGCATTATCCCAGGGAACGTAGCGAAAATCCGATCGTCGTGGGTGGCGGCTCTCCCATCCGTCGGAATTTCGAAGCTCGCTTTTTAAATTAATGCCTCGGTCGACGTGTTTGTGTTCTCACTCAATCACCTGTTGGCCACGTTAGAAGGCATTTATGTAAATAAATGATGTGCGCCTCGGCCCGCGTGTGTGCCCGCGAGGAAATAACGAGAAAGCAAGAGATTTGTTACAGATAATTAAAACTTTCAATATTCATCAATTTTGTATATTTTCAAACATATGAAAAAAAATGAAAGTTTTCTTTCTCCTGAAAAACATTTTCATAGACAGTGACAAGAAAGTTCAAATGATTGAAAAAACAATAATAACATAAAAAAGGATAAAAAATGATTTGGAGTTATAATTAAGTCAGTGTTAGTGAAATTTATTATAAATTAAATATCGATATTTATATCAAAATTAAATACTAATAAATTTATTAACAGTTTAAATAATATAAATTAATTAATAATCGCTAATATTAAAATATTAATATTTAATATTTTGATATAAATGTATTATAATCTGATATAAATTTATTAATAATAATTAATAATAAATTTATTAATAAATTTAAAAATCAAAATCAAATATTAATATTTCAATTTGTAATTTTGGCAACATATGCATTATTGTCATTATACCTAAAGAGTTTTTTTCTGTAATCTCGCAGTGGAATGTATTAACCACTCAGAATACAATTTCGCACTCGGGCATGACAAGATCAGAGGTGACACAAAAGTGAGAACATACCGGAGGGATTGGGGAGGGTGGAAAGGACGAGACGGACACCGGAGAACCGAACAAGTACCGATGGAACCGTCGTGCCGATGTCACTCCGCCGCGTGATTTATTGCCTGGACGTCAGTTCGTGCGCATCGCGCCGTAGCTAGAAAATCGTTTGCGTTGCGCAAAATTTAATAAAGCAATCCACGCATCGACATCTCTCTTTTCTCTCTCGATTCCACTAATCTTTCTCAACCGAGCCGAGCGATCGTTCGGCACGACCGATGAAAGTAACACGCTCGCGTGTCATAATTGCGCAACTCCATACGTGAATAATACAGAATCTCTCTATCTCTCGCCGAATGTATCCCTTGCATTGTGTCAAATTCGTTTATTCATCGAACGCAGAAACAATTTCGTGACATGTCTATTAAATCGAAGATACCTCTCTTTTGTGCGATTATTTATAGAAATCGCATAATCACATCGATACTAGCGTACACAATAAGGCAGTTTTTATCGTTCTCACTGGACAACACATGTTTAATCGCTTGTGAAATGAATAAAAAGATGTTGAAGAAAGAACACCGAAAAAAAATTCTGGTTAAAAACGGACGAATCAGAAAATAGAACTCAGTAACTTATAATAACCAAAATTTCTATTATAATAACCAGAATATTTGATCAATCTTATAAGATTTTCTGATCTATGCAAGTTTATTGCAACCATTTAGTCCGTTTTTTTTTCTTCTAAAACGGCTGAGAGAAAAACACTGAGACCCTGTATTCTTAAGTTACTCGTCCCAAACTTCAATTAGCTTCAATTTCTATTATTCATTCAAAAATTCAAAGTACGAAAAAGAATGATACGCCTAAGGCGTTTAGCCGGCTCCCTTAAACACTTTGCGAAAGACAAATGTTTGAAGAAAATAACAGTTAATAGTAGCAAACGATGTTTACATAAGGACATCAAGATTTGGAAAATTTGACGATAAGGAAAAGCAGGTCCTCGTCGAAAATATTGTCTACTATTATTTGCACCTGACTGAACCGTCGATAGAGTCTCGCCGCGCGGCGGACACAGTGATAATAGCCGAGATTAATAAATCCTGCTTTCCACGGCCATCAATCGCTGAACGCCGAGGCGAGGATTGTTAACACGTTCCTGCTTCAACGTCGACGATAGAAATATCACTCTCCCAGGCGAGATACGGTAGGTGCAAGGAGACTTTACCGTCTTCTTCCACCACCAGTATTACCGTTCTCGCTGCTCCTCCTCCTCCTCCTCCTCCACCTCGCTTCCTCGCGTTCCTCCTCTTCTTCCTACTCCTACTTCTTCTTCTCGTTCTTCGCTTCTGCATATTCCCGTTCGGTAATCCGCGCGCCTCTTAGAGGCGATAGCCGCTCCGCGCCAACGCTCCGCTCCGGCGCTCGTTGCGGACGTTCTCGCTTGACAAATGATCGTTGGCGATTCGATTTGTATGCTTTCTATTCCGTACGAGCCGCAGCCGGGGCTGTCGTTATGACGCAATTGTAGAAACGAAGGAGAGGAGCGACAATGACGCCTCCGCCCGCGCCGGCTCCCGGTCGCGCACCCCGCGCGTGTAACGCTTAATGCGAACCTGCGATTCAGGAATAGCATTCAGGAGTGCCGGAGACAATGACGGCGGAGATGCGACGGAAAAATATCACTATCTCGGGATTGTCGAGGCTCGCGGATATTTTATTACGTTTAAAAATAGCATGTCCGAGAACAGAGTAGCTTGAGAATTGTGTGAAATGCACAGTGTGTTACACAACTTTGAGGGATTAGGCAGATCTGTGAAACTCATGGACAAGAAAATTTTCCTATCCGATGAAAATAAATTAAAGCTCATAATCGATAATATATAATAATTTTTATAGTGCATCTTAACTTGGTTTTTTTAGAGATCATTTTTTTATATTATGTTCTTGCATTATACAAGATGTACATACATGGTTAAATTGAAGGGGTAAATTCAACATGCCAAAATAAGAAACTTTTCTATTTGACATTTTAGTAAATCTTAGCGCTTATCCAGATCAGAATTTAAAATGGAATATTGTTATTTTTATCAAATTTAGATATTAAATGAATAAAATTATTCAAACTATAAGAATTACGTACAGAAAATAGAAACTTAATTTTTAAGCCTTTAATATCTGAATTTGGTAAAAATATTTCACATTTCTATAAAATATTATTTAGAGAAGCAATATTTTTAACCCTTAAACTACATTGTGGGGATCAAAATGATCCCAACAAAAGTTTGCTCCGAAATATCTCCTATTTAAAATATCTTCTATTTTAACAACATTAAAAATTTTTTTTCTTATTTGGAACAATTGCACCTTATTTATAAATATTTGAAAAACATACTTAATTTTTTTTCAACTAAAAAAATTAATAGTTTTTTTTTAAATAACCATTCAAAATGGAATCAGATTGTAGTGTATGTTTCATACAGACAGTGTGTAGTTTAAGGATTAAAATTTGACCAAAATGCCAAATAGAACAATTTCTTTTTTTGGTTTGCTAAATTCACCCCTTTAGTTTGGCTGTACAGATTTGAGACACCCTATATATGTAAACACGAAATTACATACGTAAAACACAAACCCATCGAATAAATTATTCCTTCAGTCTGAAAGAATTTAACGGAGACGGAGAGAAAGCACTTTCTCCCTACTGAGAAAAAAATATAATTACCTTTAGCCTCGATTTTATAATATTTCTATGCATCATTATGTTAACCATAATTATCGTTAGAAATATTATAAAATTGTGGTTGAGGCCAAAAGTAACTATATTTTTCTTTTAATGCGAGAAGTCAATAACGCCGTAAAGCAATTTTTGGAACGTACCCCCGCGTCCAAGCGGTCGTCCCACAGCCAAATGACTACGAAACGAACGGGAGCGACAAGTAAAGCAGCGTCCTCGTTAGAAACTTGTCAGTGACTTGCCCCCCTGGGACAAGCCCGCGATAATGTCACTGCGACAAGGGGGAAGCTGCAGGAGGGCTGCGCCCCGCTTCCGTGCGCGTAATTCCCGAAGCGGGGGCTGCCGGGCACGCACGACCGGCGTAATAATTTTCGTAAAATCCGAGCGATCCCCGGGCATTTGCATACAGGCTGGTCGTTATCCCCCGAGTACCTCGCGCGCGGAGGCTGCGGGGGCGGAGTCCCCAATTTCGCATTGGGGGTTTCAACCCGGCGGCGGGCCCCGTGAGTGGCCGGTTCCACCGCCGCGTTACCCACCGATGCGTAATGTTCGTGCCGTTTGCGGCGGCAAAAAGGTTATTACGTTTTTTGCCGGTTATCCGAGATTAAAAACAACCGGGGGGACGTTGTAATTGCAGCGGCGTGGGGGCCGGTGGCTGCTACCGGGCAGCAGCAGCGGCAACAGGGGCACAAATAGTGTACAAGCTCGGACCCGTCGTCCTGTCCCTGAGGGGAAGGAGAGAGAGGGAGAGAGAGAAAGGGAGAATATCATTCCGGGAGGACGATGAAAGCAAGGTGGAGGACGACGACGCCGTGGATCCTCGGGGCACGACCGCGCAAATTACAGGCTAGCGCCAGCAGAAGCCAGTAGGAGCCAGCGGGAGCGTAGCGCCGGTGTAGCACGGAAGCTTGACCACGCTCCTCCGCGTTTCCTCTCCTCTCCACCCCTCCTCCCCCCGCGGAGCGGACTCATGAACGACGGCGAGCTCCGCTATCCCCCTTGCGAGAGAGGCCGCGCCGCGTACTAATTGGACGGCGTTATGCATCACTTCGCCGAGCGTGATTACTGAGATTTTCGCACCGCGCACTCTTGAAGGGGCTCTTGTCGATTGGTCCAAAGCCGTTCCTGCACCTCTGTCATCGCTTTCATGCGCAGGGAAATGTTAGCGGAGTCGCGACTGTAATATTTCTCGCTTCTCTCTTCCTAATTTTGTACGATGGTGTTGCAGATCTTATGTAAAAAATATGTGAGCTGTAGACAATTTCTAAAATGGCAGAAACGCTAGATACATGAATTGTATCCATATTAAGCGAAAAGGTTTTAATTACAGCCGTTTTCTTTTCTAATCAACTTACAATTAGTATTTTTCGTTTTAATTTTTACAATGTTGCAAATCTTATGTAAAAATCACTACATTAAAAAATAATAAATTAACAATAAGTGGACTATAAGAAATTAACACCGATATATTTGTGCGTGTAGAATATAAAATTATATTAATTGTAAACGTCAGTATATTAAAATACAATTTGTACAATTTTACAATTAATATAATTTTGTATTCTATATGCACAAATATCGGCGTTAATCTGTCGTAGCCTACTTATTATTAATTTATTATGTGAAAATGTATGGCACTATAAATAATTTCTAAAATGTGAGAAACCCTTAATATATCGAATTGTATCCATATTAACCCTCAACATATACACTTTCCTACAGTTACACAACATACATATGAGGTCCATGTAAATTAAATGTTTGTCAAATTCATATAATTAACAATTAAAATTTGAAAAAATTCATAGTTAATCTTGAAGATGTTAGTAACAATCTGATATTATTACGAAGTTCAAAAATATATGTTTAAATATGAAAAAAATTCTTGAATAAAAAGTACCGTGAAAATCGTTTAATCTTACTTAAAAATTCATGTTTTTAATTTTTAATATTTTTAACTGAAACTTTTATATACATACTCTCGAGACATGACACTTTCGAGAAAAAAGTAGTTTGATTTGACGCGTTGAAAAAAATTGTTTCTGAAATCTTTATTCTAAAGATTGCAGAAAGTGACGAATTGTGAGAAAAAAGCAGTATGGCATTATGTAATAAAGGAGGTTTTTTAATAACATAATTTTTAATATTATGATTTCTTTTTATTTGGCGCACCAAGTTCCATTTTCAATGGTATCATATCATAGAGAAACTTGCTCTGAAAGTTGACCCTGGCGTCCGTTTTACACCGGGTGTATGTTGAAGGTTAAGCGAAAACGCTTTTAATGATAGCCCATTCCAATCGACTTAATACTTTTGGTTTTTTTGTTTCTAATTTTATACGATGGTGTTGCAAATCTTATGTAAAAATATATAACACTGCAAGTCATTTCTGAAATGCGAGAAACTTCTGATATATAGAATTGTATTCATATTAAGTTTTTAATGACATTTTAATCAACTTAATATTTGTCGTTTTTCTCTTTCTAATTTTATACGATGGTGTTGCAAATCTTATATAAAAATATATGACACTGTAGGTAATTTCTAAAGTGTGAGAACCATCTGATATATTGAATTGTATCCATATCGTGTTTTTAATGACAACTCATTCCAATGTAATACTTTTCATTATTCTCTTTCAAATTTTGTACAATGGTGTTGCAAATCTTACGTGAAAATACATGACACTGTAGGTAATTTCTAAAATGTAAGAAACACCTGATACATAGATGGAATTACATCCATATTAAGCGAAAAACGCTTTTAACGATATCCCGTTCCAATCAATTAAGTATATCGCTTAATAAGCAATCAACAGCGCAGCTAACAGTTCAATCGACTGGAACGACGCGTCATTAAACAATTTTTTAACGGCGAGCGCTTGAGAGGGTACGCTCAGGACTACGGCGGACCGTACACACACACACATACACACACACACACACACACACACACACTATGTATCTATGAGCAGGCTGAAGAAAGACTCAATCGCTCATAATGTTTGACACGCGCGTCATTAATAATATTCAATATTATTACGTAAAAGAGTCCCTCTTACATTATGTCGCCCTATTGAAGACTACAAACGCCTCATTTTCCTTCGTCATAGAGCACACGTCTCGCGGCCTACCACATGCCTGCGAGATTACATTCTCCTGAAAGAATGTCCAGCCTGGTAATCAGCCTATTCGCGATGACCGGTGCCAGATACCGAGCGACAACGGTTCTACCGTCACTCCCATATCACGCGAACGGGACGTTCGCCGGCCGATGGGAACGGGGAGGGCGATTCTTGTCAGCTCCCTCGATCGCTCGGAAAGAAACGGGAAGGATTTTCGCCGTAGGATCGTCGCCTATCCGCCGCCGCCCCTCCTCTCCCCTTTACGTAATACGATTTTCAATTGTGTACGCCCATCATCGGCGCCTTTTTATTCGTGTAATCTCGACCGGGCATATGCATGAGCTCTGGCGCGAACGCGCGCGGGGGGAGGGAGGGGGGAATCGCTTTTGATTATCGGACCTCGAACCGGTGTCGGGGAGAGAGGCGTGCGCTCGCGCGCGCTAGGCGGCCGTAATACCGACATACCCGCGTGCTTCTTAGCGGGTATGCATTATAATGCATCAACAATGCACCGGCGCGGTATACATCAAAGCTACGACTACGTGAGTGACTACGAGCGGCCGCGCCGCGCCGCGATACGGCCGTACGGTTCTCGCCGGCCGCGATGTCGATACGCCGCATTGATCGCCAAATAACACATTGTTCGGCGCTCGGAAGATATTCTGAATGTCTTTATTTCTGCCTTCCTTTAACCTGATACTCGATTAATGCCGTGCTACATCATACGCGTATTGTGAATATTACCACGTCCCCCTAAATATTTTCGTTTCTATTAAGTTTCTTCTTAATTATCAAATGTCATTCATTAAATGAGATGTTTATTTAATTCTTAATATTAAATATTTTTTGTACTAAATCGATTTTATTTTGTCATTGCGTGAAAGTGAAAATGAGAATTGCGAATACTTTCATTTCTCCTTTTTTGTGAATTTATTTCTATTAATTTCTTTTTAATCAATTATCAAATACGATTCATTCATTAAATGAGATGTTTACTTAATTTTTAATATTAAATATATAATATCTTTTATACTAAATCGATTGTATTTTGCCATTGCAAGAAAGTGAAAATGAATTGCGAATATATCCATTTTTTCTTAATATTTTTTGCGAATTTATTTCTATTAATGTCTTTTTAATCAATTATCAAATATGATTCATTCATTAAATAAGACATTTACTTAATTTTTAATATTAAATAGATTGTTTTTTTGCCATTGCGTGAAAGTGGAAATTAATCGTGAATATTGCCACGTTAATATTTTTCATGAATTTCTTTCTATTAATTTTTTCTTAATTACTTAATTATCGAACAATCCAACATGATTCATTAAAGAGATATTGACTTAACTTTTAATATTAAATATTTTATGTATTGAATCGGTTGTATTTTACCACTGCGTGAAAAGTGAAAATGAATCGCGAATTTGTTCCCACGATGCCCATCTTAAGTGACTGTCTGGTTCTCGCAAAATAACTACGGACGACATGCGTTCGGGCACGACCGGGTATACTTTATCTACGCGCAGCAGAGAAGAACAAAGGGGTTCGGGCGCTCCGCGCACTCGCTGACCCAATACCGTACGTACCAACCGGCCGATGCTGGGAAATGCTCGGCAGAAACGATCCCGCGGAATTCGCGGCCGGCAGTGCGTGGACGTGCCCGGCGCATAGCTGCGAAACGAATCGTCGTCCGTATCATGACCGATTCAATCAGAAGTGGCGCCAGCCGAGAAAAGGGTACCGAAGAGGAAGTGAGAGACGAGATGGGAATTGTGTAGATGGAAAAATGTGGAAGGAGGATGAGGAACGGCGGATGAGAGAAGCGGCGAAAAAGGTTGAGGTCCGATGCATAATGCGCTGCATGAAATTATATCTCTGCCCTTTGATAGAAAAGATACGCAACTTGAAATTAATCTCTCTAGTTGCAGGGATTTTACAGAAATTCTTAATTTCATAAAACGGATTTTTTTGTTAACATATTTATATATATTTTTACATATTTTAAAAATAGAAGAAAAATATATTAGCTGTTTTTTTTTCTAGACAAACTTTGTGTGCAAAAGTTTTTAATTTAATTATATAGGAGTGATTATTAATTAAAAACTTAAAAAATTTTTTTGGATCCCAAATGCCTTTGATTTTTAATTATTTGTTTATTCTAGATATTTTCAAGAAGATTGTATTTTATTCTTTAAAATATTGAGAGCATTTTTTGATTGAACGAGTTGAATGATTGGAGTCTTATAAATCTCAATGTATATTTCCAGGGTTAATTCCTGCATTTATACCTTTTTTTTGCAAGGGGTAATGCAGTAGCATGATATCAATCCGTGAACAAAAGGAAGCAAATAATTTCAAGGGTGGTGGCGAGGTTCCTTCCTCCGCTCTCTCTCTTTCACCCTCTCCCCCTCCCCCCGTTCGCCGTGCGCAAGCCCGAATGAACGCCGTGGAAAAAAGAAGGGGAGAGCAAAGTAGCGTGGAGGAATGAACGAAATAACAATCCGTCGCGCCGGCCAGATCATCCCAGGCGGCGTGTGCTAACTAATGGCATTCAAAATTAGTCCTACCGGTTGCGAAATTATTGAGTCCGGGCCCGCGGGCCTGAGGCCCCGTCGCGGACGAAAGTTCTCCAGGCGTGGGACCCACGGTAGCCGGAGCCGTTCCTCGCGACCACAATTGCCGGGGGCCTGCCGGGTTTGTTCGATATTAGTTTTCGACCCCCGCTCCACGTCTGCGCTCCTCTCTTCTCTCTCTCTACAATTCTCTCTCCGCCTTGCCGCGCACTCGGTCGCGAAAACGTTTAACTGGTTATTACGGTTATAGAGAAGCAGCGCGTTCTCGCGATACAATCCGTATCCGTTCTCATTTCTTTAATCTAGCCGACCGCTCTGCCGTCGCCGCCACCGCCGCCGCTACCGTCCATTATGCGCCTCCTCGTCCGGGTTTATCTTTGTTGAATTATTTCCAGCGATTTGGATTAAAAATATCGAGCCCGGCACCGAGATGGGAACGGACGGAGATTGCGTCTCAGGATAATGACGGAATTATGAAAGATGGGGAATTTCTTTACAATATTTCCTGTATAATTCTGTCATTTTCTTTAGAAATTGTATCTCTAGAACTGATATATAACTAAGTCCTTTTCTATTTTGCGTCTAACTTTTGCGTCTTATACATTGAAGAAGACTCATGCAATTCTTCATTATAATTCAATTTCAATTATTCACTGTAGTTGCAGAGATTTTACGAAAATTCTTAATTTCATAAAATGGATTTTCTTATCAATATATTTATATACATTATTTTAAAAAGCAGACAAAAATATTAGTTTTTTTCTAGACAAACTCTATGTGCAAAAATATTTAATTTAATTATAGGAGTGATTATTAATTAAAAACTTTTGAGATTTTTTTGGATCCCAAATGCCTTTGATTTTAATTAGGATAAAATATAATTGATTTAAGTAATGATTTTAAATAATGTTGACCCTGAGCCATGTGTTATCAAAGTTCGATTGTACTATGGTTTTCCGCTTCAAGTAATTGTAAATCTGCGCAAACCAGACAGCTCTATAGATCCGCACGATCATAGAAAGATCTGAGAAAGGTATCTTTTTTTTTTGTCACATCTAATTAATTGCCGTTACCGGTTACCACGTATGAGATACAGTCGAAAGAACGGGAGGGACGGGCTGACGTGATGGAATTTAACGGGGAGGCGACGAGACCATCACTAACGACGCCGCCGCGAGGCGTTGATTGACTCGTGCCCCGATTTGACACGTGCTCCGTCGTCGTTGCTGTCGGCGATGGGCTAATTTGAAACGAAGCGACTCTCCTCGCCGTTAATGAGTGTCTCGTAATGTCGGCCGTATCCCCGGATCATGACGCAAGTTCACCTCGCGTACCCTTTCATCTCTACCTAGTCCGACGATTTAAGGTGATCCAACTGTACCAGGACACTTGTTGAGTGTCTTAGATTCCTACATTGATTGACTTTAGCTGCGATTTAACTTTCTTTTTGATCCAAATTGTAGATTGTGACTATGAAGTCTTCTTTTGTAACTTATCCTCGCGCTCAAATGACTCAAACCCGAGTCGAAACGTTCGTTCGAATCACTGAAAATTTACTACGCACCGATATCTGCATCTTATTCTATTGCCTGCTTTAGTGCAAAATTACTTAGATAGGAACGCATGCAGAAAAATTTTAGCATTATTTTAATTTAAAAATGTATAATATACTGTGTATTAAGTCTAAATCTAACTTTTAAAATAATTAATTCTAAATTTAATTATTGTAACGTATAGCAATCTTTAAAAAATTGATGCCAAAAATAAATTTTTATATAATTGTATAATTAGAGTGAATCATTTTAGCACAATTATTATTGAATACATTTTAGAAATTAATTTTGTAATTTTGTATTGTAAAAATCGTTACAGCATAAAATTGTACAATTATTATTCAAATAGTGAGAAATTTTTTATATTTTTTAAGTAACTTTGCTTCATAATTTTCTCAATATTTGGAATTTATGATTATAAAATTCTTTTTCAGCAAAAGATATGCGTTTTGCAGAATCATCTTACGACAATTATTGCGAAATGCTGTGAATGGAAAGAAGCAATAATTGTGCATTTATTACAGAAGTTTCCTATTAATCCTTGGAGAGCTACTTTTTTAATTTTTTTTTAACTGTCTCTCTCTCTCTCTCTCTCTCTCTCTCTCTCTCTGTCTTCATGACTTTGTCTTTAGGATGAAGTAGAAAAAAAAGAGGAAGGATTGATTGCCGACCCGTGATAAAAAAATTAATTTGACTCACTTGCGATTTGGGTCATTAATATCGATTATAAGTTTATAAAAAGATACAGGATTTCTGCTTTCTAATGATTAATTTTTCTTCCCTGTGCCATTTCGCGCTTGCTTCAGCATTTTCGGATTATCTCTTCCTTCCAAATGTGACGAAATGATACACATTCTTCGGACACACATTTCACTCTGAACGACGGTGATGAGATCATTTATCATCGTAGAAAAATACGAACGCATCTCCCTTCACACCACCACGTCTTCCGCATGAATCGCCTTGTTCCCACGAAGGATTACATACTCAGAAGACTCGGCGAGGCGGTCCATCCGACACGGATCTCATCCTCGTCTAACGTGTCCCGCTTTTACCTGCCTATCGACCTATCGCGCTACCTCCAGGATAAGATTTTCGTAACCGAAACGCCGGCGAGACGATTCTAACGCGGTGACGTAGGTGTCTCGGCGGCTCGCGGAAATTTAATTTGAGCCTCGGTTAGCCTTTTCATTAGAGAGTCCCCTTCGCTGTCACGTCGCTGCCCGGTGCCAGAGAAAACATTTTCACAGAACATTTTCAAGTAGACATGTCGTTATTGTGACGGCGTGCTCTCGCCGAGTCTCTTCCAATCATTACCCGGTTGTCTTCGAGTCGAGAAGATAAATAAATGCACGCGTCGTGTGTCTTATGATCTCTAGCTCCGTTACGTATTTGACGCCGCTCGCGGAGAGGGTCTTGCGCGCGCGCGCGCGCAGGAGGAAGATAGATACCAGGCGGATAAAAGTAAAACCGTCTAAACGGTGAAAGTTGAACGACGGTGTCGAGTTTTCAATTTTCGTCCGTTCGGCACAGCCTCCTATGTTGATGAATTGAATAATCATTTTGTGCATCGTATTCTTTTCGCGCGCGCGCGGAGAGAGAACCGGTATGGTTATTTATGAATCTCCTCTCCAGGCCAATTCTGCGAATCACTCACACTCGCGCCGGCTGCTTACGCGTGACGGCTCGTGTGTAGCAGGAAGCATTCCTAATAGCATCGGCCACGCCACTTGGGCTCGCTTTAATGATCGCGGATTAATTAGTTCGTTAGGGGACGAGATTAGGATTTAGGATGGGGAAAGCTTCGGCCGATCGCGCCGATCGCGCCGCGAGATGGCGCTGTCGATGAGATCGAAATTACACGGCGGCGCGTAAGGAGACGCGCTCAATTGCGTCGGAATCATTATTACGCGTCAATTTTGCGCGTTAAGTCGCTGATCGTTGTCACCGTTGCGGAGCGGTAATTAGATAGCAGCCACGCAGGTGTATTACGCGCAGCGAGCAGCGCGGATCGGGTTGCCTTCCTCGCGGCTCGTTGTCGTCATCGGTGCCTTCTCCGGGAGAAAGTAATGTGCGCGCTCGCGGCTACGATTTCCCGAACAAACGAATCGTAATGACGCGGATGCGCGCGCGGCACAAGCGGCGAACAAACGAGATCCCGGCTCTAAACGTCGGACGTGAGCGCCGAGGGAAAACAAGCCGCGTCTAATTTTCCACGACTTGTGACTGTCATATGGCGCGCGCGCGTGATGGCCGTGATCGGCACGCGCGGGACAAACGAGATCGAACCGATGTGACTCGCTCCAACGGTCGTCAATCGAAACGATCAGTCAATTAAGAAGTACCAATACTCGGACTTGTACTTGAAAACCTGGACATTGTTATTATTTCAGTCTTTAAATATGAATATTTAAATTTTTAACATAGAATGCACGTACACTAAGCGTCAAAAATGCCTTCTCGCTTGAAGTTAACTACTATTTAGGCAGACGCGTCGGATCTATGCATTCGTATGTTATGACTGTTAAATCCGATAACGTAGATAGTTTCAGAGCAGTTTGCGCGTGTCAGTAATTATTTTAAATATGATCTGTACCCATCCAGCATTGAAAATATATCAGAAAAATTTCCACTGAAAAATGAAATATTCTGAGCAAACTGCTTTGAAACTATCTACGTTACCAGATTTAACAGTCATGACATACAAATACCTAGATGCGACGTGACTGCCTGAATCGCAGCTAACTTCAAGGCATTTTGACGCCTAGTGTGAACTGCTGCTCATTAATCAAGTCCCTTTTGGATGTACACTAACTGATGTACACACGGCGTCATTAATGTCTAGCCATACTGCACTAGTTCAGAGTGTATCTTTTTTTTCCATATGCTTCCATATTGGAAAGAAAAAAATACACGTTAGTATGGCTAAGCATTAATGACGCCACGGCGCCTTGAGAGAGTGCACCGTCTCTAGGTCTCCCATTGGTCTCTGAATTTGAGGTTTATTCATGTTAAAAGTTTTTCCAATAGGAGGTTTATTCATGTTAAAAGTTTAAATACTCATATTTAAAGATCGAAATAATAAGAATGTCCAAGTTTAGGTACATATTCGATTATTGTTACTTTTATTTTAATCTGGTATGTGAAACGATTTATTCAAAGCTGGTCACGAGTTAGGATTCAAAGTTTGAGTCCTAGCGTAGCGCCGATCACGTCGATCTCGCGCCCGTTGTCCTCGATGCGGCGCCGATATTTCAATCGTTCGATAGGACAGCTTTCTATCGGGCGCGACCCAGGCCGGATGTCATTGAATGAATGACGCTCGCCGCGGCGTATAAATTTAAATCAAGCATTCGCGCATTATGTTCCACGGTCGCTCGGCTCCATGAAGCCGTTTACTATGAGGCAAACCACTAGATACCATTAGATACGACCTACGCGAGGTTCGAAGGTGTCGAAGGCTCCGGCTCCCTTCGATGGCTACGAATTTGCAGGAACGTGACGAATGGTTTGAGTAGTGCGGAGCAATTGAACGCCCACGCGCGCACATACCCCCGTAAATCACGGGGACACAATGCCGATATCCGTTTATGTTTTATAGATTTGCATAAATCAATTTAGCGAATCACAGTCACTGGTCGTACGAGCGCTGATTGGCAGTCATGGTCTAACAGCTGGTATAGCCGGAGAGTGCAAATGTTCATTTAGATAAGATTTCATGTATTTTCATGTATTTCAAATGCTTTTACTTCACGCTTATGCACATTTAAATATATATCTCCACATTTTTTTGCTGATACTAAAATACCGGAGAAAAAAAACAATCTTCCGGTCAAGAATGTGTGAAATTTTTTATTACAAAGAGGATTGAACAATGAAGTGTATCGATATGATAAATAAGTAATTACAACTTTTGAATTAGAAACTTATGAAATTTGTTACAAATGAATAATAATTGATAAGTAAAAAAATGGCACACCAAAGAAAATTCTACGAATGTTCACATCAACAATTTTCCATTTTTCGACTTTGTAGCCTGATGAATTCCTTCAACACTCATGATTATCAATCATTATGGCAACAAATAAAAGTTTAACCCTTCCTTAATTATCTCCAAATTTAAGACTCGAGAAATAACAGTTTTCCAAAAGTAAGTACACTGAAAAAAAAAATTCTATTATAATAGAAATTCTGGTTTATTATAAGTTATAAAGTATTGAGTTCTATCATAATAACCAGAACATTTGATCAATCCTACAAGATTTTCTGATTTGTCCATATTTAATTAGAATTTTTTTTCAGTGTATAATTGACTGTTATACCCTGTATATTAATCAAGACATTTTTCTACTCTTAAAACATACGTAAGAATTCACTTACTGTGTTGGCCACAGTTGTATCTTTCTGTATCAAGATTAAAAATAATATTTTCGACAGATAAAGCGTTACACAAAACGGAAACTAATTTAGAATCCAAATACATTGTAACGATACGCGAGCAGCGCCTCCCGGTAAATAGATGAGAGCCACTGATGGCGGAAAGCATCGCCGCCGGGACGCAGATCAGAGACCGTTCTGAGGCACAGGGGCCCCCATTACTTGTGTCCACAATGTCGGGATATTAACCCGCTTCACCTGAATGCTCGTCGTGCACGCTTCGCGTATTCCTCACGGTTCCCTCCGCCGCGGCGCGGCGGGGAAGAGCGCTCGGAGGAAGGAAGAAGAAGAAGAAGGAAGAGATACGAGGAACGACCGCACTTTACTTCACCTTGCATACGGCGGCCCCAGCGGCTGCTCCGTCGTGCGCTCGTAGAATCGTGCCACTTGTCCTGGAATTCTCGGGGACAAGTGGCGTTCGAGTGGGTCTTCTCTTCCGCGTTCGCGTGGACGCGCTCGAATTCTACGGGCATTTTCTACTTACAGTAAATAAGGCCACTTGCGGAGGACTCGCTCGGCACACCGCGGGGTACTCGGAATAACTTCACCTATACCAGTGCGCCGCGCGATTCGATCTCCGCTCAACGTTCTCGCGGTAGAGATTTTCTGAAACGGCTGAAACACTTGTCTATTCGTGAAAAATACAGTATAAGCAAAAATTAATATAGACAACAAGGGTGGAATCTGGTATCATAATCTCGAACATTGAGGACTACGACAATTTCCGAAAAGCGGAATCCAGAATTTAAAAAGTGTAACAATGTCTCGAAAACCCGTAAAAATGATGTAATGTCTTGAAAAATCATAATCCCGAAATCTCAAAGAATTTCTCTAGCCTCATTTCTGAGGTTTCGAAACATTGTCACATTTCTCAAATTTCAGGATTATGATTTTTCCAAATTATTGCACCATTTTTCAAATTTTGGCGCATTTTTTTCGAAACTCTGCATGCCCACCATCAAGAATAATTTTTCATAACTGTTTACGATTGCGCTAAATATTCGCATCTTCGAAGAGTAGCCATGAATCAACTGACGATCGTTGCTCGATCCTTGTTGGCACACGATCGATTATTCCAATCGTTCCGCAAGTACGACAGCGAGCGCAAAGCGGGTGCACATTGTGCGACAATGACTCTGCGCGCGGCCTACGCGCCCGTGTTCTTTCGCAACGCGCCGACGATAATAAGGATAATAACTCGATTTTATTGTCCACCTTTGCCCTTTCCCCCCTTTCCGTCAGGAAGACATTTTCTGGCGTGACGTGCCCCCTTCCGATCCTCCGCGCTATATAATTGCGCCACTTTCGCGCCGTTCCACTTAAACTTAATGCACCGTGGCATCGCTAAACGCATCTCCGATCTTAATACCGGCGATATAATGTGCGAAATTAAATTAGCCGCTCCGTTGTATCGCGAGCAGCTCTTTCGCATGAACGTGACACCTAAATGGATCAAACTTTTCTCTCTCGCTCTCATTAGCTCGCAACAGACGAGCGAGAGGAGTGCATTAATGCGGTCATTTGTTATGGGAAAGAGAGAGGCAACAGACGTACAAAATACTTTATTCATAGACTTTACCCTCTTTTGCCATCTCCTTCATTAATAAAGTAACATATTCAATAATCAGAATATTTAACGCTAAAAATACCAGTTATTTCTGACCGTTTCTACTTTTTAACTATTGTGTAAAACGGAGTTCTGAATTTTTACATTAATTAAAAATTAGGATTCTGAAACTTTATAATTTTATATCAATCATTTCTTTTATTCTAAAGCTATTGTATAAAATTTCAAAATCCTATTTTTCACTCAAAAAGTAGGACACTAATTTAAAAAATAGAAATACTTTTAATGTTAATGTTACTAATGTTAATGTTACTTTTCCACAACTGCACTTTTATATTTAAGTACATTTCTGTGTTCGGAGATTAGATATGGCGGCCGTAAGGGACGACCGCAGGGGAACTCGCAAATCGCGGCGAAACTTTCGTGCGACGGGACGACTAAAATGCATACGTGACGCATCAACATTCACAATGACCCAGCGCTACATTCTGCAGCGATCTAAGAGAGGCGTAAACAGACCAGGCTATATAAACCACCAACGGAGAGCCGACCGGAGAGGAGACGCGCTGCGGTACAGTCAGCCGTACAAACTCGACCTCGATTTTCCTCCATCGCGACAATCTTAACATTATGACGCGCGGCCGCGTCTCCTGGTGTAACACTTTAACGGAAACTGTTTGACTTGAATAATTTTAATGAGATTTCCCATGGGGAAAAAATCGACATCATTGACTTAGCAATGGCCGAGGTTCTTCAACGTTCTCCGAAGGTCCCCGCGCGTAATTGGTACCCGCGACGATTTACGACCCCTTGTTCTCCAAGCGCGTTTTAGATAACGCGCGAGATATTAGCGATCAATGGACGTTAAAACAAACGATGCTTAATCGACGAGCGTCGGAGTGTGAAGTAACCTCTCCCTAACTTAACCCTCATGTATGAGGGGGAAAAAAGTAAAAAATCCCCCGTATCTTTGGATGTTAATGGTCCGAACGTGACACGGCTGCTTTACGACGTGGCAGACAGTCGCCCGGTTTCGCAAATGACTCTTTAGTCGGGCACAACGGGCGACTAGCCGGCCGTTACGCGTCGCCGGCGGAATATACGTTTTGCAGATAACGCCGCGATTTTGCGACGCGATTGTACCGGCAGGCATGGTGTTACATATTAGTGTTAATAATTCACGATTTTATGGCTGCGAACTCGTGAAGCCGGCATTACCGCGCGGTGCGCGCCTCGGGCACAATGCAGGTACAGTTTGCACCGACGAGTGAGCGACTCTCTTTACCATTACTCTTTCCTCCGCGCGTCTCTTCCTGGTGCGCTCCCCGGCATACCTTATAAAGGTTTAAACACGCCGTAAATCCTCGCTGCTAGATAGCGTTACCGAATCGCGCCGGCTGATTTTTGCGCGCCAGGCCCGCCGCGGTGTTTATCGATAAATCAAGCGACGACAGAGCCGAACTAATCGGCGCGGGGCACCACTCTCTCTCTCTCTCTCTCTCTTTCTCTCTCTCTCTCTCTCTCTCTCTCTCTGTATTTTCTCGTGGGTGTAAATTGAATATCACTCGCGCGCACAGAGCAAGTGCCCGCCGCGCGAAGAAAGGGCGCGATGAAAGAACGGGTTCGCGCACCGTGAAACGCGATACAGTCTCCGATATACCTTTGACCGATATCGATCTCTCCTACATTGTCGAGGGAAGAAAAGAATGACACGCCGCGCGGATACGGCGCGAAATGGTCCGGTCGTAAAGTCGCGGAGCGTAGGTGTTAACTTCTCTCGCGGTGCCAATTCAATCGCGAGCACAAAGCACCAGACGGATGTGAGGTTCGCTGGGTTCGACGAAAAATCTTAATTACGAATCGCGGCCGGCTGATTACGTTACTTGCCTGTCGACACGTTTCACCTCGGCGCCGATTGCGGTTTTATCTCCTTCTTTCAAGCCGTCCGCGCAGTTTTTCGCGATGACCTGTGATTTATATCGACACTTGGATTGACTTTGTAGACTACTCGTAGATCATGGAGGATATTTATCAAACAATCCAGACAATGTAAATTGTTAGCTTAATCTTATATCAAATGTTGTAATATCAATATTTTAAGCTGTAACTTGAAGAAAATGACACTGATTATTAAGGGGATGCTGGATACCGACGGAACATTTAATTTCACATTAACAAGAAATCATCGAATTAGCTTTACAGATTAAAAAATCCTTTTACAGGTGTAAAGTACGTACGAAAACAAATCCTGCTCTGCTCAATTAAAGACCGAAAAAGGCATAAAATTATTAATTAGCTGTCAACTCATAGAAACATTCACTCATATAAAAGTTATATGAGATTATGCACATAAATCGAGAGCACAGCAGGACTCGGACAGAAATAATAAACAGTATGGTAGCAATAAAAGCACGAACAAATCTCTAATAAGAGAAATTTTTCGACCAACTCATTTTATTCCTTATAGGTTAAATTTAAGGTAAAGAAGAGCAAATATTTTTAATTTTTTTTCGTTTTTGATGTGAAGTCGATACTCGCGTGATTCATTTTTGCGTGTACTTTAATCCTGCAAAAGGATTTTGTATTCTGTAAAGTCAATTTGATAATTTATAATATAATATCTTAGAATTCCACCTACATTATCGACCTCGATCAAGTTCGAGCGTCAGTCCAGCATCCCCTTAATATATGAAATATGTTAAGTATTATATATTATATATTAGATTATTATTAGACAGTTCTCTATTATTAGATACAATATATATTAGATAGAACTGTAATTGAAATAGTAAATATATGTATGTTATAAATGAATCTATTTTAGCTGTGTCGTCTTTCTTTGAAAATATCTAATATCACTTTATGAGAAAAAAAGATATGATTTGACTTGACATTTAAGTTTAACCCAATTGTTGAAAGAGTTCTCTTATTGTCTACAAATAATACAACTCTGTAATGAAAAAATGTTTAATGAATCTTTTTTGTTTTTTATGTATTTTTGCTACTAAATTTAAATGTCACGGTAAAAATATATCATACGATTTTTTCAGAATATTAATTTTTTTTTCATTTTTTACAGATTAAACAATTATTCACGGTGCAGATTAATTTCTAAAATTTTTTCTCAGTTTTTAAGCATTGGATAAGTAATCAATACTATATAATAATTATAATATAATAGTCATAATTACTATCTAACAAAAAATGATATATAATGGAGATTGTAAAAAACTATATATGCTAAAGAAGAACTAAGGTCAAATTTAGATTCAGCGCTCCAAAAATCTATTAATTCAGCATGAATTATATAGTATAATAAGCTTCTTGAAATAAAATAAAAATTTGCAAACTCGTGTAATCAATTCCCACGTCACTCCCTTTATCCGCCGGATAATGAAGTCACCCCAGCGCGAAATCGTCATTTAGCCAAGCTTGTATCATTCAAGGTAACTTTCAAGGAGAGAATCTAAGCCACGCGCGCGGTGGCTGCGTCGCCTGGGGGCTTCCGCTGGCGCCCGATCGGCATTTCTCGGCCTGTCATTACCATACGCACTCATCCGTTGCACGCACAATCTCGCGTGCGTGAGTACGTGCACGCCAATCACCCGCGTGGGAGTACGGGCGACGTCCAAGTGTCTCGTGTGCGAGATCTCGCAGGAAGCACGAGAGCACGTGCCGGCCGGCCAACCGGGAACTCGATACCCGCGAGAACCGTCGTGTTCCGCCAATCCGCTACTATCAGCTCATTCGTTTTAATGCGGTTTAAGCGACCGTTTCGTTCCGCCTCGTACGATATCACGTACGAAACCACGCAGGATACACCACGTGTCGTTTAATTGCACAACGTCATTAGCTTCTTAAAGTTAATGAGAGGCGCGACTCGAAAGGTGCTTCTAAACTTCACCGGAAATACGGTAAAAATGTGATTTTACCAACTTTATATTACAATATTGGGCGAATTCTCTTTTAAATTGTATTTACCCTTTGATGACAAAAATAGAAGCTTAGAGTTGATTGCTGAGAGAGCATTTTAATTTTAACACGATTGCCAAAGTGCATTGTATAATATTGATTGCGTGTGCTCTTTTAGTAGGATGTAACAAATATGGATAATAATACTCACCGTGACTTGTTCCTGGATTAGTCATCGACGGAAGTCGCCGTTCCCAATCGTTATGCGCGACGAGATGCGAGTCGGGGCTTTGGTCGGTTAACTACCTTGCAGCCTTGAAAGTTTCAGAGACGCATGCGTTAGAAATCTATGAAAGTGTTTTTATTTTTTCTATATAAGTAACACACTGCCATATGTTACCAGTATATAAATGTTTTAAAAAAGTACAAATGCGTGAAAAAAATAAAATCGAAATGTTAATAAAAAATACAATAATGCGTGGAAAAGAAGTGAATTCGACATGTTATTTCAAATACATTTACCACATAATCAAAATGTTACAATAAAAAGAACACAGTAAAACACCAAATAAAAAAACCAATAAAATAACCAAATATAATGGCATGAAAAAGAAGTGAAAACAACAAGTTATTTCAAGTATGTTTATCATAATAAATGACACTGCATCATAATAAATGACATTTCACTGCAATTCTAATTGCAATTTATTTGTAGATAATATTTTAAAAAAGATAGAAAATTAGACGGAACAAAATAGAAATAAGTAGTGCATATCTTTAAGTTTCAAGTTTTAAATAGAATGTGACACGATTTCCACAAGCGTGGTCTGATAAGAATTTTAAATAAATTCAGCGTGGCCGTCAACGTGTTAAAATAATCGCGATATTCAATTTCTCATGGTTATCTTTTTTTATCACTGCCTAGCGACGTTATAAAAATTGAAATGTTTGTTTATTGTTTTTATCAACGGTATACATATGTCGATAGCAATCCATCCACGAGATTTGAGGTAAGGCTATTGAGGAATAACTAGCGAGAAGGAGAATTATAGCACCTTTTCCGCACAAGGCCTCGCGCACGGCATGTCGACAAGATAATTATTGCAAAAGCCATCTCCGCAGGGACGATCGTCTAGTTGCGCGTTGTAACGAGGCTATACGCGTCGTTACGCATGCGATCATCGGGAGTGAAAGATTACGATATACGACATGAAGTCGCCCTTGTGTGCGATTAGATGTACTACTGCGGATGCGCCTCTCACAATTGTGCTTCTCTCGCAAAACGTACTCGCACATGACGTACGCTTCTGAGAATTTACAGGGAAAAGAAGCGACAGGGAAGAGTGCTGCCAAATATAGCTCTTTTTTTGTGCTTTAAATTGAATTTTCATACACTGAATTGAATCTTAGGACCAGTAGATTAAGAATATAAAGTCCCAATATTATTCTCTCAATCATTTTGGAAATAAAAAAATTACTGTAAATTGCAGTTTTATTAAAATTTTATTGAAATTGCAATCTTTTTAATTGCGAGAATAATATTGAGACTTTTTATTCTTAATCTACACGTCCTAAGCTTCAATTCAGTGTATCATTTATTGAAAAATTCAAAGTATAAAAAAATAACATTCTTTCTTAAACTCTTTTTTCCTATTCGGAAGAAATCTCAATGTTTACGACACCGAGAAAATATCGACGACATGCGTATATAAATGCACGGGTCCGACAATAATAATAGTAAAATACTTGCGTATGACCGCTGATATTTGAAATATCAAGGCGCAATTTCAGTGAGTGTGAGAGAGAGATCGATTTAGCGATAATTCACGACGAAATTCTTGAGGAGTGTATTTCGTATGCCTCCCATTAATATTCCCCCGATAAGAGACACGAGATAGTCGCTCTCACGTTCTCGTCGAGTCGTAAAGACGATTCGACGACGAGTTTTATTGGCTCGTAAATCGGAAGACGATCTCACTGTCGCGTCGCGTTTTCGCTCGACCGCGAAAATTCACGGATGGCGAGCGGATTCCGCGATTGCCGATTGTCACAAACCGCGAGACAAGTAACCTGCTGCGCGTTCGCGATCTGCCACGATAATCCGCTCGCGGGTCGGCGAGCGTTATGCGGGTCCATTCCTCTCTCCGTCGGCCGCCGCCGAAGACGCGTAAAGGTCAACATCGACGTAAAGGCCTCCACGGACGTTCCACATCACCGTGCCCGTTGCCATTTCTGGCAAAGACAGATGCTCTCGATCGCGAGGACCATAAATTGAGCGCGACGCATTAGAAACTGGCGCGGGACGCGCAGGCCGATAAAACATTAATGCGGGAGAACGACGGTAGTTGCGTCACCGATGCGTATAAGTATTACTGATTTTGTCCGCTGGATGTATCCCAACTGCCTTTCTTTCCATCCCACTCGTCGACGCTTTTCTAACGATCTCTTATGTCTTATACATAATGCCACGCGAATGGCAAACCTATTAACGGGTGATTATCTTTTTATATTATTATCTTCTTGTCCCCGCTCGTTTTGTCTTTTTTGCGAAATTTTAACGAGGAAGAACTCTCACTCTAATGAAGCCTAACGGAGATTGCAACTGTAAAAAGTTCTGCTATCAAATTGCGTCTCGTGAAATTGCCCGTGCAGACATGTGGTAATTAAAGCCACGTGCCACGTCGAAAAGCGTAATTATTTCCCCCATTAGAGTTCTAAAATCTTTTCTAAATTTCGATGTTACTCTAAATGAGTACTGATTGACTGAATCGACACATTGCCAAATAACTTTCGCTTACCGGCTGTAGAAGATCAGTTAAAAAGTAATAAAATTTGGCTTTGAAGTCAACCGCGGTTCGTAAGTTAATGCTACCCAGACAGCACAAGATCTCCAAAACATGTCCTATAGACATTTTAGTAGGAACGTTCTTAGAATGTTTTTGAGATGTTATTGGAAGATTTGTGTCTGGGTAATTACAATTTAAAATTATCATTAACAACAAACTATAAAACGACTTATACTTTATAATTTACACTGATTAGCCTTAATTTACGTATTATGAATTCGCGTTAGACTTTCAAAATCAATTTATTGTTATTTGTTTAAATTTTGAATATCTTTAGTTAATTAATCACTTGAAAAAAATAGAAATCTTGAAAACTTTAATATTAAATATTTTATAACGTGTATTATGTGATTTATTGCATTATGTATTATTTTCATTTTCAGAGCAAATATGTCAACAAACAATTGAAAACTGTGGTTACCATTGTGTTAGCGCAAGACTAGGTTTTGTATCAAATCTGGAAAACTTCATAATCATTATTTATATTAATATGTTAACGAATTATGTAATTTATTATATTATATATTATTTTCGTTTTCAAAAGCAAATATGTCAACAAACAATTGAAAACTGTGGTTATCATTGTGTTGGCGCAAGATTTGGTTTTGCATCGGTGCACTTAATGCATGCGAATAATTCCAGTATGCCACAGCAATGGGTATTGTTGCCTCTTTATGCGCATACCGTTACGGATATTATATGCTGGAATACCGCATGCGTGGCATCGCCCGTGGCGAGTGCTCTACGATCGACTTGATGAAACGAAAGGAAGCGATTGTTCTATGAGAGGAGTGAGCGACTCGCGCGAGCGCGTTTTCATCCCATCCCTGCTCTTTCACCTCGATTCTTCCTCTCGCCGGCCGTTGCGTTCAATGGGCTTGGGGATTTAGAGAACGGCGAGGGGAAGGGCGAGGGGAGGGCCGCGACCAGTTGCCAGGAGGAAGAGCGAACTTGTAAAATCACTCGGAGGTCACTCGGGGATCACGCGAACTGTGGCGCGCATACCGCGCGAACGCGGTCTCGATACGCACCACCACCCGCTGTCGTTTGTCTATGATGCGCCTTGTCTTCGACTTCTCGCCATCGCGAGATGTAGACGCGTGCATCTCGCGATCCACTAAACTATCGTAACGTGATGATATATAATACTGTAAGGGTGATGCGTTAAAGGAAAAGTTACGTTCTGCAAATGCTCAATCTGCGCGAATGTATGGGAAGTAATCTGAGTAATTTTCGAAAGTGAAATTAAAGCTACAAGAAAAGAAACTACTTTTTTGCATTTTAAATTTTTCAATAAATAAAACATCGAGTTGAAGTTTCGGACGGAATAAATAATTAAAAATAAATAGTCTAAAAAATTGCAATTTCAATAAAATTGCAACCTTTTGGACTGTTTATTTCCAAAATGAATGAGAAGATAGTATATGCTGATAATGAGATTTTATATTCTTATTCTACTCATTTTTAACTTTAATTCGGTGTATAATTTATTGTAAAATTTTAAGTACGAAATAAACAATCCAAAAAATTGCAATTTTATTGAGATTGCAACCTTTGGACTCTTCATTTCCAAAACAGCTAAGAAAAGAATACTAAGACTTTATATTCTCAATCTACTCATCTTTAACTTCAATTCGGTTTATCATTTATTGGAAAATTCAAAGTATGATAATCAATCCAAAATAAAATAATTAATCCAAAAGATTACAATTTTATTGAAATTGCAACCTCTTGGACTATTTTTTTTTCCAAAACGGGTAAAAAAATAATACTAAGACTTTATATTCTCAATCTACTTGTCTTTAGCTTCAATTTGTTGCATCCATTCTCCATTCTCCATTTACTGGAGAATTCAAAGTAGGAAATAAACAGCTCAAAAGATTGCAATTTTATCGAAATTGCAAGCTTTTAGACTATTTATTTCGAAAATGGCTGAGAAAATAATACTGGGACTTTATATTTTTAATCTACTCGTCTTTAGCTTCAATTCGGTGTATCATTGGAAAATTCAAATTTGACCGCACTCTTTGTAGATTAAAAAAAATTTAGAAACGTGAGACAATATTTTAAAATATTACATGAGATTATCGTGTTATTTAAAAAAGACTGGAAGGGTGCAGCTTCCATTTAACTGGCTAAGAGCGTGTATTGAATTCGAGTACCCGCGACGCTTCGAAACCCCAGGTAACGATTCTCGAGAAAATATGGCGAGGTTGATACGTCGCTGAAAGTGAAAAGGCGATTAGGGATAGGGGGCAGGGGGCGAGCGGGGAGAGAAAGCGAAGGTATACGCAGTGTGCGCGCGCGAGATTGCGGAGGAGCCATCGGTGGTGGCGATAGCCGCGTTACACTTGAAATTGCTCTCTCGCTTCTCTCTCTCGACGGCGCGCGGAGCCGCGCGCGCAAAAATCGCATCGCGATCGGCTCTCCCGGCAGAGACGAGTGCGCGCGATCGGGCGCGGGCAACCAACCCAGGCAAATGTCAGGTCGTGACTTTCATGCGGTCTACCACCTGCCATGGGATCGGTAAGTGCGTCGTTATTAATGGCGTCCCGATCCGATCGCATCCGGAATAGGCGTAGGTCTACGAGACGATGCCTCGATATTGCCTCGCTCGCCGCCGCTCTTCTCGCTGCGGGCATTCGATCGTTGTTTGCTCGCCGGTACGTACACGCCGCTCGCGAATGGACGCGAGTTTATTCAAGAGCGTTCCGCGCGGGCGCACGGTGCGGTCGCGGGGAGGGGTGGCCGCGAGTCCCCGCGATCGACCGACGCGTCCCTGCGAATATCGCGTCGCTGGCTGCACGAAAATTACCGTGCAAATGCATGAGAATCGTATTTCGCAAGGGAGCGATGAAATTTAGCACATTCTATATTGCAGTCGACACCGGCGTTTGCTTCATACCGATGATGCGCGAAGGATTCGAATACTGTATATTTGAACTATCTAGACTCGATATTTTCGAATAATTCAGATTCTAATCGATAGAAATTCAAATTCGAAAAATCGAATGGGATGATAATTTGAATTTCTATGATTCGAATCTGAATTATTCGAAAATTTCAAATCTAATATGAATATATATTGTTAATTTTACAAATTTCCGTTAACAAACAAAATAGTACGGTCATATTATTAGGTGCATTTACATTAATTTTTTACATCAAAATATATTTTTTATTATTTGCGTGTTAAAATTCAATCTAATATAATAATTATATTATTAATTGAAAATTATATTTCAACAATTCGATTCGTTTCGACATAAAAAAATCCTTGATTCGCATCTGTACTTCATATCGCAAGTGCCACTTTTATGACTCCGAGTGCACACTTGGGAGGATATTGTCCTTCGGTTAGCCGCCTTACTGTCGTTTTATTCCTCGTGCGTTACTCACGCTTTCTAAGAACTTTTCGAAATGCTGATAGTGACGCAAGGTTCGAGAATCAAGGGCCCCGCGCGAGTGCGTCGGCGGCGTAGCCGGCAGCCGATGTGACACTCGGTGTGAAAACACAACTGCCCCGATTGCACCGTGTCAACTCCCACGCAACGCGGTTGATCCGCGCGGTTTGAAATTACGCGCTCTTGCGTGCACTGCCGCCGCGGATAGACGCAACAACGATTATCGATCCCACTTGCGACACGCCGAAGCTACTTCATCGCCCGAAGAACGGAAGATGATACGAGCGAATCGTTCGCAATTACTTTTGCACTCGCCAAGTTCAGGACGTCACAAGAGCGCTATTATTGCGCATCCTCGTCGCGGGGCTCGCGTTTCACGCGCAATCGCGTTTCGCCCGAGCGCGAATTCAGCTCTCCGAGGAACAGAGAGCCCTTTAGACACTGCAATAAAGGATACGTCAGGCGGGCATCGCGCGCGAGGCGAAGCACTTCCGTCTTCATCTCATTTCGAGTTCCAATGAAGTTCGCTGAAGTGATATGCTCATCCAATCTGACCGAGAAAAATTTATCTCGCGGACGCGCTTTTAAAACTCGAGGGTCTCTTTAACTCGCTCGTCCGTACCCTCCTCGCCCGCACGCCTCGACTCGCCCGCCAGCCCGACTCGCTCCAAAAAAGGATCGCTCGTTCTCTCGTAAATCGAGAACATCGCGGAATCTTCGGCCCGAGGCCAAATTCGCCGTATGTACGTACGTATACCGGCTCGCACCGAATCGCCTGGATGCGCGCACGTGTGATATATCGATGACACGAGCGTGGGTGTACCGGGAAGTCGATCTGGTCAGAATGAAGGCGAGGGAGAGACGATGGAGATGGAGAGAGGGAGAGAGAGGGGAACATGCTTATTAAACAAAAGATTTTCTCACGGTTAGAACGTTAGGAATTGGAGTACGTTGCGTCAGATTTGCCTCGCGTATAGACGCGATTGCAACATAATCCGTGTATTAACTCTGTAGAAAATTGAGTTCCATCTCAAACTTCGAAAGAGAATTTCGAATTACATCATGAAATGTCAATAAAAATTGTCTGGAAATATCATTGTCTCTGTTATAGTATTATTATCTCTTATCTGTATACATATATTCACATCTCAAGTGATAAAATTGCACTCAATTGATACATATATTGATAAAAAATTCTGCTTAAAAACGGACAAATCAGAAAATCTTGTAGAATTGATCAAATATTCTGGTAATTATAATAGAAATTCTAGTTATTATAATAGAACTCAATATTAGAACTCAATAAATTATAATAACAAGAATTCTTACTATTATAATCAGAATATTTGAATTATTCTACAAGATTTTTCTGATTTATCCGTTTTTAACCGGAATCTTTTTTCAGTGTATAAAAAAAATTTCCTGTTTTTTATCGTTTACTTAGTGGTTTATTTCGATCAATTAATACATTTATTTCATTTTCCAAGATTTTTCTTCCAAAACGATTGCCCCTTTTGTCATTTAACCGAATAAACAAATAAGTAATCAAGATTAACCACTAACTGGTTTATTCGATTAATAATTAATTAGTTTCTGCCCCTAAACCGTTTAATTATAATCGCATTAACCGATTAACCAAATTATCAGATCGAATAATAAACATTTCTCTTTTGTAACCAGTTAATCGAGCCCGAATTTCTAGCCAGTTCACATCAAAAGCGATCGTAGCGAAGATTTACTTTAGCGATTACATAAAACTCGCAATCGTACGCGCGCACCGCGAGCGGGCGCAGGAAAACGGAAACGGCACGGCACGCATCTCCCCGGGAGAGATGATCTCCCTCTCGTGCGCTCGCTCGACTCGGGCACTCTTCTTTCTTTCTTTCTTTTCTTCTCCTCCGCACCAAGCGGTTGCGATTCCGCGATTTACGATTCGTTCCCCGCCGTCGCGCGGATTCCCGGGGACAGGCAGCAGCCGCGACGACGCTTTATCGAGCGGCGCTCCGCGGTAACCTTTCCATAACTATCGCGTCTGTTGTCGTAGATCAACGGTAACGCCGTGGCGACCAATTTACCGAGCGACCTCTCGGGCCGACCTCTTCTCCACCAGGGCCCTCCCCTTTCCGCGGGTAATACACGTACCCTGCAGATATACATCTCGTCCGCGCGCGCGGTCGAGCGATGATGAAGACGATGACGGGATGACGCAACCGTGCACGACGATGAACCACAATGACGGGGACTCGGGGAATTGCGGCGGGAGCGCGACCGCCCGTGCGAACGCGTGAATAAATTTGCGATTGCGTCGACCGCCCCGGCAACTATGTCGTCTTATTGCCCGCTTAATAAGCCGCGCGTCTGCATGTTTACGATCTCGACGCGTTGTGCCAGGCAGTAGCCGTTGTACATTTGACGTGTCTCAGCCCCGATAAATATGTCCGGGATTTTGAAGGCGTCCCGCACGGAAAAAACAACCATAGTTGGATTAACGTGACACGTTTGGTTCAACAAAATTTAGTTGGACTGGACAAAATTTCTGGTTATTATAATGAAATATTCTAGTAATCAACCAGAACATTTAGTTCTAACAACGGTCGACGTTTGATTATTACTGATCCAGTTATAATATCTAAGTGTTTAGTTATTTTGACTGTCAATGAAAAAGAAGATTGATTATAATTGGTTATAATAATCCAGTCTTGATCAAAGTTACCAAGAACCTTGCACTGAAAAAAATTCTGGTTGAAAACGGACGAACCAAAAAATCGTGTAGAACTGATCAAATATTCTGGTTGTCATAATAGCAATTTTGGTTATTATAAGTTATAAAATATTGAGTTCTATTATAATAACCAGAATATTTGATCAATCCTACAAGATTTTCTGATTCGTCAGTTTTTAACCAGAATTTTTTTTCAATGTGGTAAAATAGTTTCCACTAGACATATACACTGAGAGAAAAGAACCGTTGTGTCCACTGAAAAGTTTAATAGTTCCAACTGAAGTAGTACAGTAACGCATGTTCAATAACGTCAGCAGTATTACGTCAGTAAATATGACAGAACCATCTAGATTAAGTAGATTATGTCGCATTGATGAAAATAGTGAACCGTTGCTGTTATCGTGCAACACTGTAACTATAACTGAAAAGTTCAGTAGACACTACTGAAGAAGACTGTAGTAAGAAATAAACAAGAGTTCTGTTAATATTACGATTCACTTTTAAATTGGTACAACGATTCTTTTCTCTCCTCAGTGTAGGTCATTATGACAAAATAATGTTGTAAAAAATGAAGTGATCATAATTATTATCAAACGTTTTATTATTATTATATTTGATAATAATAACTAAGTATAAATTGAATTTTTTTTCAGTGTACATAGCATAGTTAGATAAACGTAACATGTATAATTGAACATATAAAATTGAACATAATTTCTGGTTATTATAATTAAATATTCTAATACACAACCAGAACATTTTGTTGCTTTCACTAGAATTCAATCATAGTTATTTGGTTACCTACACCAGAATATACACCAAACTTGTCTGTTTGTCTTTACCAGAAACGCGTTACCAAACTTGTCAAGTTAACTTGATCAAAAGTATGATTTTTCATGAGATCATAAAGTATCATTTTTCACCAGGTACTTTGATTAATATATCCAGATTTCTGATAGATCCAACCAAATTTTTTTTTCCGTCCGGTGCCTCGCTACGACCGGCTTAATAATGAACTGCGCGGCTCTCCCGTATCTGCTGCAGTCAATCAGAGAATGCTGGAGTGAGTAAAACCGTGGAATGTACTCCGGGTGTCCCGCGGCGCGCGCTTACCCGCGCTGATAATGAGAAGCAGAAGACAGAACGCATTGTGGGCGGACATCGGGCGGATGATTATTATCGATATGTGGACTTTTTCTTAACGCGAGCTTCGCTAATTCGATCGTCGCCGTGATTGGGTATGACGGCACGTGCGGTCGTGGGATAAAAAATTAATTTCACAATTTCCGAGGGGCTTTCACAATTCTTGCTTTCACAATCGGTTCTGGTACCAATTACGTCTTGATCGATATGACTTCTTCTTCATTGATGTAACCATGATGAATATTCAGTTATTAGTCGACAAGAATATGGAAATTTTTTGTTCTTTAAATAAGTTACGACAAAGTTGGCTTTGAAAGTCAAAGGGTTCTTAGTGCGTGAGTTATCGTTTATTAGTTCAATTAATAATTCCATGTAATGTAAACCATAAAAGCCAAGTCATGTTATAGAGAATTGTTAATTGAATTAATAAGTGTTAATTTACACACTAAGAACCGGGTTTGACTTTCAAAGACAATTTCATTATTTTTTTAAAAAAGATATAGTGATGAGGCCCCAAATCGGCCCCATTTCGATACTAGAACCAATTTTATGTATGCAGTTATACAAACAAATTTTTTAAAAAGAAATATAAAAATAAACAACAAATCTATATAAAAAATAGAAAAATCTATTTTAGAAATCTATATAATAGATGAATGCGTTTTATGAAACAATTGCGACCGAACATAAAAAAATATGATTTTTGATGGCTAAACCCTAAATTCAAGGCGAATTTTTTAACAAACTGGAACGTAACATTGCGCGCGCCATTTATTTTTCATATAGTCAGCATTCGATAGCATCCTCGCTCCAGGATATATTTTCTATTGATGTATATCACTTCATATTGAGTTTTACGGCCGTTATATTGCATATCTGCGATTCTCCCCGCTGCATTCCAACGGCAGGTTCGTCGACGCGTCGTCGAGCCGGGAGAAAGGAGCCGGCCTACGTATATGTTAATTGCGTTAAACCGACGAAACCGCGATCAGCATAATGAAACGGACAATCAGCGAGCGCCGCTCGGGCTCTCGTCACGATTTCACATTATAATGTCCCCGGTGCAACCGTGCGGCCCGCGGCGCACGGTGGCCCGCAGGCCTCATGTCCCCCGTGCGGCTAGGCGAGCGCATTAGATCGGGGTACACGTCGTTGCGGCATGTCGCGGTCTTTTTTTGTCCTGCCGGTGAACGAGAAAATCGCGTTGCTGCACCGAGGCCCCATTCGCGGGACGTATGTACACATCGAGCTTTACGATTGACCTCATACATTAATGTAAAATGCTCCGCTCGGGCCGGCCAATAGTACAGACGAGATGAGGAGGGGAGAAAGAGGGGAAAAAAAGAGAGAGGAGGGAAATAACGAACTCATGAATCTATCTTTCGGGGAAGATGGGCACAAGAAGGAGAAGAGGAGGAAGAACAAGATCGCGAATAACGGAGCGAAGATAGATGGACAGACTAGCCGAGGCAAAGTGCGGAAGAATGCGCGAAAAAGAGGAGGAAAAGTATGATTGTAAGAAACGTAGAGTCTAGATCATCGTCGGCGTCTAGCAGCGACGGAAGACTGTACGTTTCGTCGATTAATATCAATTCTTCTCCATTTCTACAAATGCGAATTAACTTTAATCTCGTTTTAACTGGTTTCCCATCTTGTTCTAGTCCTAAGAATTAAAAAAAGGAAGACAGAAAGTAAGTTGAACCGAAATTAAACTTGCGTTACATAAAGTTTCGGTACAATTTCATCGCGTGGAATATGTACCCCATACTGAGAGAAAAGTATAGTTACTTTTGGATAAAACCACAATTTTATAATATTTATAATATTTCTAACAATAAATATGATTGACTTAACTATATGCATCATTATATTAACTAAAATTATTAATAAAAATACTATAAAATTGTTTTTAGGTCCAAAAGTAACTATATCTTTCTTTCAATGCAAATAAAAATGTGTAACTTTTAGGTAAACAAAAAATCCATGTCGATTAAATATTATTAATTTCTTATTTGAAAATCAAATAAAAGCTTGTCTACATTTTAACATGTAATTCTTGGCTTATTTTCTTAAATCAATGAAAAATACTGAAAAAGATCGAATTCATAATAATTATTTAAAAACTAGGATATTGCACGTGCTAACCTTGTGGTAATAAAGTTAAGATGAATCTATATTGGTAGAAAGGACGTAAATCGCGTTTATTACACGTCGACGCGTTCCGGAATATCGGAACAAGTGCCCGGAAGTAGCAGAGCCGCGTTTCGCGAGAGCCTTTCCCCGTGAATCTCGGCGACCGGAAGGAGAGTTCGCCATGCACGCGCGAGAACAAACGCAGGAACATTACATGCACATACGATGCCAACCTTCTCGCGATCGGCCTATAAATCAGGCCTCGTTTCTTGCACGCCAATCGTTTGCCATCACCGTCGGGTCAGAGGGGACCTCGATGATTCCGCTCGGCTATCTTTGCCGAGAGGATGAAACGTACTCGCGGGATACTTTTTTGCGATACCTTCGCGACACGGCGATCGCACGCGGCGATTCCCTCGTCGGCAATGGAAAATAATGCCTTCCAATTACTACGTTTGTGCAAATTAGTACTTTTACGCGCCTACCGGCTGTGTGATAAAGATGCTGCGCCGGTTGGACAACTATCAGACCGCTTGTAAATGACATGACATTCATGGGAAAATGTTGCAATAAAATTCCAGCGTTTCAGCAAATGATCTCAATACAGAATGAGAGGTAGTAAAGGAAAAGTAGTTTTCACTAATCTCCATTGAGTGAAGTGGAAGTCAAAGATCATCAAGAAGATAATGGAGGAACGCAGAATATAAAGGACAATATATTTCAGTATTATAATATTTTTCCTTACACTTTTCCTAAATTTCTTAAATTCTTTAAAAATATTCGCCTTATGCTTATCTAAGAACTTGAGTCTTTTAATTTTATTATCATCTGCGTCGCTAAAGATGGCTCGAACTTATAATTTATGTAATATGGAATTGTCGACTTATGGTTTACGTTATATAGAATTGTTAATTGAACCAATAAATGTTAACTTATGCATTAAGAACTGCTTTTCATTCTCAAAGCCATTTTTAGTGTTTTTTTTTTAATTTTGACACTATGTTTTTTAGTTTACATTTCGCCTTGCCTCTCCTCCCCGCAATAATAAAGAAGATTGCGGAAAATGGAAAGATCTTATGTATCCGTGCACTTGAGAGATTTCCATCGCGATAGTTGATTTCTGTCAAAATCGATGCAAACAAAAAGTAAACGATGTCGTCGTTGGCAACGATTTTGCACTTCGACTTCGTGCGAGCGAGGTTGAGAACCACGATGTCATCTTCTCGCGGTAGAGTCACGGAGAGGTCGCTTTCGAGAGTTAGGCTCTATGATCTTGCGCGCGTAGCACAACCGGTTGCCTCTTCTTTTTTCAATGCGCGCTCCTCACTCTGTATGCGTGCACCTGTACGCGCGCGCGCGAGCGTTTATTCACTGACGGAACATCGCACATCGATTCCGAATGGTCCGCACGCACAATAGGCAAATATTGTAATTATATAAATTACGTGGGTTTACGAGTTCTCTCGCTTCTTAATAATATGACACTAACAGTGGGAATATGTTGCGTAAAAATATTTCTTGTGGCCGAACAATTTAACATTATTCGTCGTATTTGACTATTATTTTGTGTATATCTGTGAACATGCTTTTTTGTAAGATTGATGGTGTGTGGGATAAAACGCTCGATTGTGTCTGATAATATGACATACTCATATATAAACTTTTCTAATTGAGGGATTTCTCAATGAGCTGCTTACGTAATTCATGTATTTTCTTATGTATTATCACGGAATTTTTTAAATAATTATATTTATTACTTGATTTAGTATCGCCTTCTGTATTTATTTATTAGTATTTATTATTATCTATTATTATTCTATATGGCTAAAGAAGATTCTGAAGAAGATTCTGTATGAGTCGAAAAATATTCTATACTTTCTTTTCATCTCATGATTTGCCCGTTTCGGTCCACTTCCTCTTAAAATTAATTGTGTCTCCTAATTTGGTTTCATAATGAATATTATATATCTATAAGTAAATAATAAAATCAATAAAATAAATGTAATAAAAATTATACATCTTCAAAAAACATTTTAAATCGGGGAAAATATACGAGATGTCGAAAACGATGCAGCTTGCATAATGTCGCACAAAACGCAACGTGGCGAACGGTCTCGGCTCCGATTTACCCGGCGATCTCGACGGCAGCTCGACATTTCACCGCGTCGCGTTCCCGCGAAAGCGCAGCTGGCTCCTCATATCTGCGTCGCCGTTTTATGGCGTGTCCTCTTCGGCGAGGCTAGATCGCTTTTACAGCGGGCCGGCGCACCTCCGATGCTTTATCGGCGATTAATTATCATGATCTTTTTCCCGGCACCGCCGCTCGATCTCTCGCGATCGTCAACGCCGACGGTCAAGGACACCTGACGCCTCGTTCCATCGGACGCTGGTAGTCCGGCACCGAGAGGAGCCGCAGGCTGACCCTTCTCCGCTGACCCTCGACCTGTCTCTCTGTGTGCGCACGTATGCGTGTCCCTCGAGCTTCCCTCTACGTCTCGCACGTCCCTCGTCTTTTGTGCCTCTCCCTCCTCACTCTCTTTCCAGGGGTGTAAGCCGAGAACTGGTAAAGCGACGTAGAGTGGGCTCGGTTACGACAGGTCGTAAGACGACGAGCGTGTCTAATAGGTCGCGATAACGCGCCCCGATGATATCCTCCGTGGCATATCGTCGCCGGTGTGGTCCGCGTAAGACGCGCGATTAAATGCCCACGTATCCGCGCGGCGCGGCTACATCTACCCCGCTCTCAGCTGTCGCGCGACACCGCGCGCTGCATTTACCGGTAATGCCGGCGTCGCATAAACGGAGGCGGATTAACATTCGTCGCGGCCCGCCGTCTTAGATTTATCGCGTCGCGCCCTTCACGGTCGGATTTTAACGACGATGATGATTCACTCCCGGCCGAATTCGGGCGCGCTCCCGCCCGCTTAAATTGTTTATTGATAATAAATCGATTTTACGGCGAGTTTTGTGCGCACTGAATCGAAATTCGAAATTCAAATCTCTCTTGTTGTAGCAAACATTTTGTTGACCATGGATACATCAGATTAGCCAGAGAATTCGATACTATATTTGATTTGAAGCGTCAAAATTATCCCATCTTTTTTACTTTCTTATGAGCCTTTGCAAAACTACAACAAGTTCGCATTCAATTTTTTATGTTCACTGAAATTTAAAACTGCAATTTCTCTTGTTATATCGAATATTTTGTGTTGACTGGATACATCGGATTATTCAGAGAATTCGACACCATATTTGTTTTGAAATGCCAAAATCATCTCATCTTTTTTATTTTCTTATGATTCAATTTCTCAGGATAAAAAATTTAAGGACACTTTTATCCACGATTTTCGCACAAGATACTACCACAGTTTTATAAAACCACAAAAAATACGCAATTCAAATTTTCACATTTTTATCTATTAGAGTGTATTCAGAGTGACAGATGGAGACGACGTGACGGTTGCGCACATTAAAAATTGATTGCTATCTTATGGCCTATTCGATGTAAATTTTGTGGAAAGGAGACGTCTCAGGCGAGATTGATGCGTCGAATACTGAGTAAACATCGAAGCGGACTACTCTTAAATACCAGATTAAAGAAAAGACTCGGTCGTTACTGTAAATAAATAAACTCCATAATCGCGGACATAAGAGCGCAAGTTCTAATGTATCTGTCGATCGGTCCGATATTAATATTCATAACTTCATTAATATTTTGGAATTCATAACGTTATCGCAACACGGGGTCCCTTATCTCGCTCATTAATTTGCTCGGCGCAATTAGTTATCTCTGTGTATTTGAAATCCGTGTGACTATCGAGAGCCTAATAAAACGAATCGCGAAACGTTAAATACATTACGAAAAGTGATAAGCGCGGTGATAATTTAGTGGCGGCCGTTGTCGTAAAATGTGGAAGGCCGCGTGTAAATTATGAAAGCGACTGACGTGTCGGCAGGTACCATTAAAATGCGCGATTTAATCGCCGGGCTTGTAGCGATCAATTGCCAAGATTATTTGGAATGGTATCGAGGACGGCCGCGTTCCGCCGGCCGCGTGCTAAATGTCGCGCGCGAAATCGCCGAAAGTAATCGAGATGTAATCCCGAGTGTCCTTAAATCAGCCGAGAAGGATTATTGCCGCGAATTATTTCTCCCGTCCGAGGCCGCCTGCGCTCGCGCGAGAGAGGATCGATAACTAATTATTCCTCGGTATAAATACTCGCGCTTTCACTGGCGACGAGAAAGTCTGATAAAAATAAGCGGATGCATGGTATCACCGTGCAGGTTCTCATTCCACGATCCATCTTGCATCCATCAAACTCGCCGCGGACGAAGATTAATTTATATCATTTACATTTACGTTAGAGATTTCAATCTTTTAATCGTAGGCCGTTTAAAAATCGTGCCAAACATATGCCGAAAGAAAAAACGTATTACGAAAGCAAAGTGTTAAATTACGAAAAGTTAATTATCCGAATTAATTCCATGCCCCAGCTCCAAATAAAGAGGTTGTTTCCAGAAGAGTGTCAAAACACGAATAATTTTTTACTTAAAAATATAATTTGCTGTTAAACACGAATACGCGTGCGATGTTAATCGTGCAATAAGGCATTACACATTTATCGGGATTCAGATGATTTAAAATAAACGATTGTAAGACGTCGGAGAATTGAAATCGCGAGTCGCGATATGCCCCGAGTTGTATTATTTATATTTATTTTAGAGATTTCAATTTTTAATCATAAATCGGTTAAAAATCATGTCAAACATACGTTGATATTACAATAAACGTTATAATAAATATTAGAAGTGTTAAATTATTAAAAGTCAATTATCCAAATTAATGCTATACTCCAAACTTAACTTCAAATAAAGAGGCAAGTGCCAAAAAACGGATAATTCTTTACGTAAAAATATAATTTGCGAAATGCGTAAATGCGATGCTAATACGTAAATCATATTCTAATCGTAAATCAATTAAATACGTAAATCAATTAAAAATTGTGTCAAACATACACTGATGCTACATGAAGTGTTCAATTATTAAAAGTTAATTATCCAAATTAATTCCATGTCACATACTTAACTCCAAATAAAGAAGTTGTTTCCAAAAAAAGAAGCAAGTGTCAAAAGACGAGTAATTTTTTATTTAAAAATATAATTTGCTGTGGGACTAAAACACGAATATGCATGCGATGTTAATCGTGTAATAAGACATTACACGTTTATCGAGATTCGGATGATTTAAAATAAATGATCGTAAGACGTCGTCGGAATATTAAAATTGCGAGTCGCGATATGATCCACGTTGTGTTATTTATATTAATTAATTTTAGATATTTCAATTTTTAATCGTAAATCAGTTAAAAATCGTGTCAAACATACATTGATATTACAATACAATACAATAGATATTAAAATAGATATTATAATATTAAAACTGTTAAATTTGTTAAAAGTTAATTATCCAAATTAATTCCATACTCCATACTTAACTTCAAATAGAGAAGCAAATGTCAAAAGACGAATAATTCTTTATATAAAAATATAATTTGCTAAATGCAGTGCTAATACGTAAATCAATTAAAAATCGTGTCAAACATACACTGATACTACATAAAGTAAGTTAAATTACTAAAAGTTATAATTATCCAAATTAATTCCATGTCCCAAACTTAACTCCAAATAAAGAAGTTGTTTCCAAAAGAAGAAGCAAGTGTCAAAAGACGGATAACTCTTCATATAAAAATACAACTTGCTAAATACGTAAATGCGATTGCTAACCGTGCAACAAGGCATTATACATTTATCGGAGTGACTTGAAATGAACGATCGCAGTGCGTCGTCGGGGTATTGAAATCGCGGAGTCGCGATATGCCCCGAGTACGCGGACCCCATGTAATCGTGGATCCGAACGTACGGCTTTTGAAATCGGATCCGCCAGATATTCCTCGACCTGGGACTCGGGCTACGGGGCCACGAGCGGTGGATGAGAAAGGGGAAGGAGGGGAGGGGAGAAGCCCATCGTCTCAGTTACAATTTGTGTTCGCACTTAAAAGAAACATTACCTGGTGGGACCGGGTCGAGGATAGCGCGGACGCCTCGTGTGTGGTCCTATATAACGTCCCGGCCGTATCTCGAATCGTTCGTTACCGATTCGATTGGAGTCGCGCTCGGAGCATCTTCCCCAGTTGGGAAGAGGGGCTCGCCCTTAAGAAGTGCTGCCACTTAAAAAGTAGAGTTCCCCCTTGATTTCGTCGTCGTCGTAAAGGATACCCGGCCGATAGTAGGTGCTTGCTTTTTCGGAGTAGATCGCAGGAGGAGGGAAGGAGGGACGTTGACCTCAATTGCTCTACATGCCGACGTTTCCGTTAATTGAAACGGTTTTTGCATCGTTTTTAAATAAATAATAATAAACTAATAAAATGTAAGGTGAAACTTTAATAATATTTAATTTATACTCAAATAAAACGCTCGTTATTTAATAAAAGTGAAAATAATTGGCCAACTAATCGAGTCGCTAGAATGTTGTATTAATATAACTTCCCAGGTAGACCAAAAATTATTATAAATTTATATTATGACATAATATTGTTTTCAAAATAATGCTAAAATAGCAATAAAATGGCATTATAATGACATTTTGGAGTTATTTTAAAGTCATTTTGATATCTTTGTGATTTCTTGTTCTATCTGGATTTTTATTCACTAAAGAATAGAAATATAAAAAAATTATATTTCTATTATGATTATATTAATATAACTATAATAAAAATATAATTTCTTTATATAACAGTGAGTTGATTAGGTGGCCCATTATTCTCATTAATATTTAATTACTCTCAATATTTTTATGGTATTTATTCTATAAATTTTTAATTCATAGATATCTTTAATAAAAATATAACCAAATAACTAAATTCCAAACGTTTTAAATTACTTTGGTTGCATTAGTTATATCCTCTAGCTAAATGTACAGCCGCTTCCTGAGCGAGCAAATATTGTACAATATTATTGTATTATGTATTATGTATTATAGAGAATATTAACCGTTACTTTATTATATATATATATATATATAATAGAACGTGCGAAATATGTATTTCAATGAAAATGGTATACAATACACTAAAAGAAAAGTGACATGCGAGATTAAAGTTACATTATCTACAAGCAGATATAATTGTATGAAACGTGAGAGAAGGTGGAAATAAATTAAAGAAATGTTTTTCTAGGCATAAATTATTACACGCACGGGAATTAATTCGGATTTGCTTTTTCGACGTCCACGTAGAAACCACGTCGCCCGGCCTCTCAATCTCACAACCGCTCCTCTTCCTTTCTCCGAACTCGTCTTGCGACTACCAAAAAAATAGTTATCGCTTCTGGACCGGTGACATACGCGCGCGATCGTTTCCTACGAAATCAACGGAATTCTAAATGAGCGCGGCCCTCTCGAATGTCCGGATAACTAATGGCGTTTCGGAAATCGGGCGGACTAATTTGAATAGTTTTGTAATTCTCCCGCGGTTGCATCGACAAGCAGCAGCTCTCGAGCTGCCCGACGGACTCTAAATTTTTTATTAACGGATGCGGAAGAATTAATTTTATTTTTATTTAATGCCTGATACTCGTTTAAATTGGTGTTTTAATATATATTAAATATAACGTGCATGCGTATGTGTGCATGTGTGTATAGGTGTGTGAACGAGGTTCGATCCATTTTTCAAAGCTGACCGTGGGAATCCCCCAATTTGTTAAACGGCCATATGGCAGGCTAACGGTGAATGAATCTTCGGGGAATAAATCTTGAAACTTAGTCACTCCCGGATATATGTATGTTGCAATTGATACAATCTTTTCTCTAGCAAACGCATCGTACAATCTGCGCTTAAAATCCCAATGGAACTGAAAAAAGTGCCGTAAATCATCGGCTGCTGCGAATGGAATCTCAACAACCGGACGTGATCCGCAATTTACAATTCTCGCGATAGCGATCAAGATATTTGGTGGATCTGGTGCGACTGAGCCATATAAACGAGGAATTCGGGCGGACATAGGCATTTTATAAGGAATTCAGCACGGTCTGTTCTCCGCAGTGAATTTCTGAGAAATCAACCTACATTGAAATCGGTATTTCATTTTTAATTTCATAAAATGAACTTTTACTCTTGTGATCACGCAAAAAATACTTGATTCTTTTTGTCCTTTAATCTATAAAAAATAAAGTTTTTTTATTCTACAAAGTAAAATAAATCTAAAAATAGTAAAAATATTATCCTCAATTTACAGCGAAAATTTAAAATTTTCAAAAATTTTTAATTTTTAAAAAATTCTTTTTTGGAAAATAATTTTTAAGATATTTAAATAAAAATAATAATAATAAAATATATTTACATGCTTGCTAGAGTTACAAAAATTTACTTATAATCCGTAAATTAACATTTTGTTGACGAGTTATCATTACTACAATTTTTTCAAACAGTTTCTCATTTGTTTCAATATTTCAAAATAGCAATGCACGCCGCAATTAACAATTAATTATATAATCTGGCACAATTGCAGTAAAAACAAGCGTATATGTACTGAAAAAAAATTTGGTTAAAAACGAGTAAATCCAAAAATCTTGTAGGAATTGATCAATTAAATATTCTGATTATTATAATAGAAATTCTGATTGTCATAAGTCATAAAATATTGAGTCCCATTATAATCAAAATTTCTATTATATAATAACCAGAATATTTGATCAATTTCTACAAGATTTTCTGATTCATCCGTTTTTAACTAGATTTTTTTTTCAATCTGGTAGTATTTCAAAATCACTAGTCATTTCGAATTCAGCTTCGAGTCTCGCAAGCACGACAATTCGCTCCAGACTGTTTCAAAATTGCTGCCAGTACTGAAAATCTATCTAAGTCACGTAAACTATAGCTTATCAGTACCGGCAGCAATTTTGAAACACAGCCCCAATGTCTGCATAAAAGGTCGACCTTGTAGAAAGCGTCCGAGCGTTTTAACAAGTGCCGAAGTAACTTTTTCACGAGACATAGAAAGCGATATTCCGTACATCTCCTTACCCATTTACAGCGCACAGCGCATTTATAATACGGCGATTTTTATGGCACGCGGGATGGCGCGTGCTCTTTTAAAGCGACGCCGTATGGAAAAGCAGAGAAACGGGCAGAAACGAGAGCCCGTGGGGCCATCCGGGCGAACGTCCTCTCGGGACAATTTCGAAATCGAATTATTTATTCCCGCGCCCGCCGCGCCGCTTCGGTGCGATATTGGGACGGCCGATCGTAAAATCCGAGGCGAGCCTGATAGATCTTAAGGCTCCTCGGGGTCTCCGACGAGGCGCGCGGACTCCTTCGGATAAGACCTTAAAATTGATGGCGAATAACGGGCGTTAAGTCCCGTCCGAATCGCGCATAATTGGAGTGGGTTACCGTCCTATACGTCAATCGCGCCCGTATCTGCGCGACACGCACACACACTGCCCCGGTCGTTCTCCATCCGAGTAGCGGCCGGAGTAACGCAATACGGAGATTAATAGCGAAATTATACCATTAAGTAGTATTTGGCGAGCGAGATAAAAACTCGCCCGCTCATTTGAATGCCGCATGGGAACTTGTCGATCGGATTACCGCCCGGTTTATACGCCGTAATTCAGAATTATCGGTCGACTCGAGAGTCTCGAGTCTCTCTTCCCCAAGTCGATATTTATCGAGGCGAGCGCGCCCGGCTCGCGCTGAGCGCGGTCCTCCTCGCGGGTCCGTAGGAATGTAAAAAACAGGGCAATTAATTTCCCCGTCGATTAAATTGTTAAATTAATCGGGCCCGGCTACTTAGTTGCAAAATACCTTGCGCTTATTACGCAGACTCGCCCGCTTCGAAACTGAACGGTATCTTTGTAGGCCGCCATAAAGGAGACCCGGTTACCGATAAGCGCGTCTCGCGGGGAATGAAGATATCGATTCAACTTACTTAGAGTTCCTCTAGTAAAAGTTAAGACACCGAAGGCCAACTTTTTGGTTCTGTTTTAGGGTAATGAGAGAAGGAGTGAAGGAAGGAGAGAATGAGAGAAATAATGAAGACTATGTAGTCTCTTCATACATCTCTCATCCCTACTCCTTCTCTCATTTCACTAAATATGGCCGAACCGGCAGAACCAAACAAAAGATGTCTTAACTCTTACTAAAGGAACTCTAAACTCATTCCGCCGTGCGTGCTATCGCCGTCGGCTTCCGCGGCGCGAGATACGAACGCGCGACGGAGGTCCGTCCGCGAGATCGTCGTCGCACGTACGCCGGCACGCACCGGCTCGCTAAACGTGCGTCCAATTACCGACGAGACCGCCATGTAATGCGAGCTTTAATGTCCGCAGACGGCGGCTTATTAGCCGCGAGAACGAAGAGAAGGAGCGACGGCGGAAAGAACGGGAGACGAAGAGCCGCGGAGACGAAAAGAGCCAGCGGGAGGAAAAGAGAAAGAGAGCTATCCCGAGGGAAGGACCGTCATCGACTCTGCCCCGAAGGGCAGAGGGAAAGAACGCCGGTCGGTACACCACCGTCGCGCATTGACAGATCTATGGAGCCGCTACCAGTTTTTCTCGCCGCCGACGATCTGACGCGATCTTGCGACTTTCCGCGAGCGCAGGGCTCATTCGGCGCGTAATAAATTACGCGCGCGCGGCGATTCAATATAGGATCGCGACTACGTTGCGTTCCGCGAACGAAATGAGCGATCACGGAACGAGAGTCTCGATTAATAGCGTTTTCGACTGACTCTGAGTTAATCGCTCCAGGAACGATTAATGACGTCGTAAGTTCTGTTTTGGGTTACTAGACGAATAACTTTTACTTTTATTTCATTATATCGTTGTCAGAACCATAGACAAAAACAAAAACTAAGAGTAAGAATCGACCATGTAGCTGCCATTTTATTATCCTTTATAAGCTACTAATTCAAGTTCATAACACATTTTCGGTCGAACATAGTAAATTGGCTTTAATCAATTCCGGAGCGATTAACCCAAGGACAGTGAAAAACCCTATAAGTTTCAAGGCAAATCGTACCTGGCGATAATCTAGATAGAAAACTTTTAAATAAATGCACAATTATTGCTTTTTTCCATTCACAAGATTTCACAATAATTGTCATAAGATGATTTTACGAAACGTATATCTTTTGCTCAAAAAGAATTTCATAATTATAAATTTTAAATATTGAGAAAATTATGAGCAAAGTTACTTAAAAAATAAAAAATAAAAATTTCTTATTATTACGGTTTTTACAATAATTAAAAAATTAATTTCTGAAATGTATTCAGTAATAATTGTTTGTAAGATAATTCGCTCTAATATTACAATTATATAAGAATTTATTTTAGGCATCAATTTTTTAAAGATTTCTATATGTTACAATAATTAAATTTAATTAAATAAAATAATTAAATTTAGAATTAATAATTTTAAAAGTTAGATTTAAACTTATTACACAATGTATACATTATACATTATATTTTAAAATTAAAATAATGCTAAAATTTTTTTTTAAATTAACATGCATTACTATCTGGGAATGAAGATTGATGCGCGAGGCAGATAAGTAAAGGAAGAGTAGCAGAAGCGTAAATAAAACTTCCAGGAAGCGAAAATTGAAAGGACGAAACGTAAAGGGAAGCGTTTTGAGAAATCAACGCCTTTTTTATGCTTCGCCAATTTCAATTTTCGCTTCCTGGAACGTTTTGTTTACGTTTCTGTTACTCTTTCCTTATCTTTTGCCTGCGCTCTGATTTTTTTTTATTTTCGCCCGAAATTATTCCGCCTCGGAAGTAATTGATTCGCTGTTGCGATCAATATCCATCGCGTGTTAAAGTCGTCGGAATTGATTAATCTTGCTAATGAATCGCTGATATCGATCTTAAAACGGCTTTCGAAATGCGCAACGCGTTTTTTTTTTTCAATTTTTTTGCACGTATTCAGACGCTATTCTCAGCGAACTAATAAATATTTTCACACGCGTGGCCTTTTAATGCTCAAATTGCTAAAATTCATGAAAATATTAAATTACTTTGCTGTAGACCTTGAATGAGAGAAACATTTGGTAGTTAAATATCACCTGAAAAATCACGAATCACGCCTCTTTGCACATAATTAAAAATAGATACATTAATTGACATGATTTTTAAAAACTGGAATTTCTAGGTTACTCAATTAATTCTAATAAAACAAGAAGTTGCTTGTATTCCGCATATATCAAAATCTTGTTTGCTCTTTTATACTGTACATGAGAGAGAAACTTTAATGTATGTATATTAATTTCTAAGAAAATTTTCCGAATGTTTTGTTGAAATTATCGCGGTAAAACAAATAGCTCGTATTTCTTTTAAAATATTTAAAATACACTTTTGACTTATTCGCAGAAGTTTTTTAAATAAGATAAACATAAAAAATATACAAAAATTTAAATTACACGTCAATACCTACATTATTTCTCAATGCCTTATTTTCTATTATAATTTAGTTTAATTTAATATCGAGAGTTTATATTTACTTTTTTATTTTGAACTCTTTTAAAAGTAAGTTCATTGAATATATATTTGCAGAGTATATTTAATTAGAAGGTATTCCACATATCCCAGGTAGAACAAGAAGTCACAATAATGTCAGAATGACATAAAAAATGTGATTATTATGTCATTTTAGAGTCATTTTGATGTCATTTTGACATTACTGTGACTTCTTGTTCTACCTGGGATAGTCACTGTACTAAACCGTACTAAACATTATATATGTTGCGACGGATAGGAATCGCGGCTGCGAAGCCACGATTTACGCGGGTCGGAACCGTTTCGTGGATAAACGCTGCGCATTTATGCGACACAGGTGCGCAATACAGTCTCATCAGTATAACACATGTCAAATCGCTCTTCTAGCTGGCCGATTTATCGATCTATTTATCACGCGCGCCGTCGTACCCCGGCGCGCAACGGCGTACGCGCAACGACAATAATGTCGTCGCGATACGGTACTCACGATTGAAAATCGGCTTTGCACATACGTACAGTGAGCACGGCCGGTCTGCATTGTGCTAATCGCGCGCGCGCGCGCGCGGCCGGATAATCCAGTGAACCGCTGAATATTTAACGCTCCACAAATCACGCGACGTATATACACGCCATTTGCATACGTCCCGATAAGCCCCCGGCGTCTGTGATGTAGTGGCCGCGCTGAAATATCGCGTGTTACCGGCCTGTTATCCGTGAATTAGTGACTCGCCGACTAGCGCGCGCGCGCTCATAAATCGCGCTCAATTAATTGACCGAACCGTAAATCGGCGCGGCGCGTAATCGAATCGCGCGGGGCGGATTTTCCGCAGCTTCCGGCGAGGAGATTCCGTCACGACGATGACGACTTGTGACGGCGGTTTTCCTCCTTCAGATGGACGGCGCATCGTCCTCCCGTCCCGTCCGCTCGCCCCGTTACGCTCGCGCGAGTAGGCGAGAACGCGGACCTACTGCGCGCGCGGCCGCGATTTGCATCTGGCGCTTGTTAGCCGCTCGCGAGGAGCGATTTTCTCAGCGGCCCATGAAAAATCGATCTAATCTCCCCTGGGTGCCTTCTCGGATCGCCATCTGCCGAGATAAGTTACGACACTCCGCGGGGACGTTTCGCTCGCCGCGTACGTGGCAACGAGGACCACCGTGCGCCGCTACTCGCGGATTCTCCTTGCTGCGGGTCATTAGTAATCATAACTCCGGGTTTATTGCATTTCCAGGACATTTCTCTCGGCGTCTAATTGTTGTCTGGACATACGCACACATGTACGCACATTGAGGGAAAAATATGGTCACTTTTGGACTCGATCATAGTTTTACAATATTTCTAACAATAAATATGATTAATTTAACTACATGCGTCATTATGTTAATCATAATTATCGTTAGAAATATTATAAAATTGTGGTTGAGCCCAGGTAGAACAAAAATTATAATGACATCATATTGACATCAAAATAACGCTAAAACAGTGATAAAATGACATAATGACATTTTAGAGTCATTTTGACATCTTTGTGATTTCTTGTTCTACCTGGGTCCAAAAGTAACATATTTATCTCTCAATACACTTACACACGCACTGCTCATAAGTACGGTGACTATATTTCTCTCTCTCTCTCTTTTTGAGAAAAATAAAAGACACCTATCCCTCTTCCACAAACAAGTGCAATATAAATTTATTATTATCATTGATATTTTTTCCCTGAATTATATTTATACGAAAAAAAGTACAATTTTGTGAACTAAGATAATTATATATAAAAAAAGGAACACATCTTTATTTAAACATTACACAAAATGTAAGAATTCAAAGATAAAGACTGAAATATAGGACATTTTACAGGATTTTTACAGGATACAGAAATAAAAGCCAAAAGTAAGTTTTCAAGAAAAAAATAAATCTAAAGGACACAGACCTAAAATTAAGGACTGTCCTCCGTAATATAGGACGGATGGTCACCGTACTCACAAGCGACAAGATCCGGCTGAGGAAAAATGCGTCGACTCATCGATCGATGGAAGGAACTTGCTCGTTTCTTTTCACTTGCTTTCTCCCAGCTTTATAGTTTAATTAATTACAGGAAAGGGAGGAGAGAGAGAGAGACCGAGACGCGCGCGCGCGAGGCGTTGGCGTTCCGTTCTGCCGATTAACGTGCAAAATTTTACGAACTATCCATCCATCGGCACACCGTTTATTAGGAATCCCAAGCAGAAGCATCTTGCGGCGAGCGCGAGCTCGTTCGGGCGCGCGCATTACTATTGCAACGGAGATGAATCGTATTCCCACAAGACACGTAGAGGGATTATATAACCTTTGATCTTCCTTACAACGGTTCATCCATTGTGGAGGCTCTTTCTCCGAACCGCGAGCGCAGAATCTAAATTATTGCTTAGAACTTTCTTAAAGAGCGTAGATTATTATTTATCATCGTGTGCGTGCGCGTGTGTGAGAGAGAGGGAGAGATTTACGCAAATGATCGAACATTTTGAGCCACCAGATGTTTGCGTTTAATAGTTACGTGCGGTATTTTATGCGCGTATCATCCCGCGAGTAACGCTATTGGATAGATCGATATCATATCTCGCATCGTTTCCCATTACGGACGATTTAATCCAACAAATGGATAATCATTTCTTTTTACAAGAATAGATACTGTTGCACGGTATAAATCTTAAACGCGGACGTTGTAATTCGTCCTCTCTTGCACATGGTCTTCAATAATATATTTCGCTATTATAAGTCAGATTATTAAATATGCTGCTCTATTGTGAATAGATTATCTACATTTTGATACTATTACATTTTCTAGGCTATAACACAAGTTACAAGCTTTTTCTTCACGGCAATAAATTAACATATAAAGATAAGAAAAAATACCCAATTAAATAAAGAGAGGAAAAGTTATGTAGTCTGAGATCTTGATAGTCTAATAATATTATATCTATAATCGAATTAATTTTTTAAAATTCAAGAAGTTAACATGATCAAATTTCAATTGATTAAATTAAATAGATTAAGATTAGCTTGAGCTAAGTCATAAACATATGATTATTACCATTAATAAGTTAAATCGATTTAGATTTAATTATCTGGATTTACTAAGAGCTCGTTGAGTGTTTTAAAGATCGGCAAATAATTGGTTCACAGTTTACTGAGTTGAAAATAAATGTACAAAAATTCATGCAAAAATGTTATATCGTTAATATTTCTCTCTTTTTACTTCATTGCATATTTTCACGATCCTATCACTTTATCGCTTGCAATTATTTAAAAAAAAAATAGAACACTTGCCAATAAAACGAGATGTCAGTCTTATGTTCGGCCAGAGGTACCGAGGGAAACCCTTTATTTCGAACATCGTCGTAATCGTCACATCGAGCGTATCTCTTCTGGTTATTGTCGACGGGGATTGCGATACCTAGCGACTAGATTCCCCGTGCAGATACGTGGCATAGAGTGACGCCGATCGCTCGTGTGTGTACAGCGATTGGTAAGCGGGTGATGACCTAGCCACGATCGGGCCATCACGTCCATGGCGTGCTCTGGCCATCCGTCGACTCGCTCCATATAATTTGGGGCGCTCACGTGACCCTGAAACGACCGGGGGTCAACGCCACATTTGTAATCTTCGGGACGCCGGCGCGACCTGTTCGCACGTTGTTCTTACGCCTATTACCTGTGCAGCGAGTATATACGACGGGGACGACCCGATAGCGGCGATAGCGACGCGACCACCGTCAATTGGGATCGACGAATCGTTGACGCTTGCCAGAGTCGATGTGTTGTGCCTGAGAGGGGAAACTGTAATTCGCGCAGTGAACAAAACGATCATCTTTGCGACGTATATATTCCAACGAGACTCTAAAGAATGAACGAGCGATGATAGCGCGTTTCACTTTTCCAACACTCAAAAAAAATAATTTTGATATACGTGGAATCTTCTAAATCTTAAAGGATTTTACTTTTACATTGACCTCAAACGGATTCCTTTGAAAGCAAGAGAAAAATAGTACAAACAAGAATATTTAAGAGAGAAAAAAGTAGGATTTTTCACTTTATTGAAAGAAGAATGTTTGCCGTAAAACAGTAAGTTTAGAATATGAGATTATAGGAAAAATTACTTTGAACGTAAAATACTTTATTTTGGATGGAGAAACATTAATTATAAGTCTTTTATCACGAATTTAAAAGAATTTGTCAAATGTATTTTTCTTCCTTGTAATAAACTTTAATTGGCAAATAAATCTTTTTAGTTTAATTTAATTCAGTGTTTTATCAATTAATACACTTAGCTAATAATTATATTTTAAATTTTATCGAAATTTATAGAAAATTAGAATAATATGCACATGTAATGTAGAACTCTAATACTAATCGCTATTTTCATATAATTCCATGTATATGTAATATACACACGCGAAAATTTCTTCCTTCCTCTAATTAAGATATACCTATCAGAGATTACAATTTGAAAATATTAGAATAACACATGCACACGTCATTTATTTTATTTCTACATGATATGCACGTATATAAATACATATATCTATATTGTTCTAATTTAACGTACTAATAAATATTAACAGTTTAATTTAAAAAACATCTCTTGATGTTTAAATATTAATTTAGATCGGAAAATTGAATCATCTTTGGCTGAAAGTTTGAACATTAAAAGTAACATTAATTCTATGAGAAAAATTTTTGGTTTACCTTATTATCTAAAGTATTGTGGTACCGCGTATCACAAAAACATAATCGTGCAATCGCCATATCACGATATCTCGCTCGCGCCGACATTGCGGAATGTTATGTCGCATGCGCGCATCGAAATCACCGACGCGCGCGTTGAAATCACCGGGCCGCGTCGCGCATACGATCACGCAGAGAGGTCCTCGGGGTGCCCGAGTCGCGCCAACGAGGAATCCTTGATCTCCGTAAGAAATAAGGAACGGATCGCTGCCCCGGCGAGGGCAGCAACAAAAGCGCGAGGAAAGAGTCGCACGGTCACCTGAGAGAGAGAGAGAGAGAAAGAGAGAATTCCTCGGGGGACACGGCACCGTCGCTCTATATATATTTCAACTAGACGGGGACATATTTCGAAAGGGCGTCCTATTTATTTATTTTATCCGCTCGCTCGCGTTCGCGCGCGAGAGGCACGGGGCAGCGCCGAAGTGGAGATTAAATTCTCCCTACATACTGGCGGCCGCGCGGGAGGGTTAAGTTATGCATCTCGGTCGGCCCCCTCCCTGCCCCCTCCCCCCCCCGTCTCCAGCCCCGAGGGGGGGACTTATCTTCGGGGGATCTCCCTCCGCTCGTACGCTTACATACCCGCAGCGCGAGCGGCCCGAGAACCGCTGTTCACCGAAGGGAATGGCTTGCGGTCGCCTCGTTCGCATCCGTAAATCACGGATTAAATAAAATAGCCTACCCGCGAGAGTCAAATGAGATGTCAGCGCTGGGCCCACCGCCCTCGCCGAGACCCGGACCAAATTGCTCTCTCGCTGGTCCTCCTCCCCCCTTCGTTCCTTCCCCCCTCGTTTCTCTCTTCGGCGCTTTCCTCGCACCGGTATGCGGTGACGACGCAGACGGAGTTCGAAGAGCCGCGCCGGGAACTCGCTGATCCGACTTAACGAGATTGGCCCACCATTTTTCGAGATGAGGAAACCGACGTCCTCCAGAGCCGTAAATATAGTTGTCCCGGGCGGACTATTCGTTAGGTTGATAGGCCTATTGCCCGCTCTAAATCCGCTACCGTCTCCGAGGTTTTGTACAAAAAGCCCTTACACTGAGAAAAAATATTTTGTTCAATGAACCAAAATTCCGACAAAACCTTTCGATTGAAATATGCTCAAAACTGTTTAGTTGCTGTAAACAAATATGTCATTTGCTTGTATTTTGTTAAATCATTTGGTTTAGAGAACAAAACAGAAAAATACATTTAATAGAAACAACTAAAGATTTTATTATATTAAACAAGAATTAAACAAAATTGGTTGCTGCTAAAAAACACCTCAATAAACAGTTTGGTTGGAGATTCTCAATTTTTTTCCCAATGTAGCTTTAATTTATTTTCACAAAAAACTAGAAGATGGATCGTTGATTGAGACAATTATACACTGAAAAAAAATTTTGGTTGAAAACGGACGAATCAGAAACTCTTGTAGGATTGATCAAATATTCTGGTTATTACAATAATAGAATTCAATACTTTATAACTTATATTGTATACATATAGCGTGAATATAAGACGATATTATACAGCGAATGATTATTTATAATCATTCTCACATTCTGGCACTCATTAAAACATGCTTAAGAGCGATATTGCAATATTGATTATTCGCTGAGCCAAACTGCAGATCGAAATCCGACAGGTCTCCCCGATATCTGCGAGGATCGAAAGGCGAGCCGGACATATCAGTCTGCGAAATCCCTAAGGTTCGCGGCTTAGCGTGGCGCGGTAGCACGAGACGATCGATCGTCGAAAGAAGGATCGTCGTATACGGAGGAGGCTCACGGGTCACGAGCATCACGAGTCGTCGGCGGTAGCCGAGCATGGTAGTCGGCCAGGCTGAATCATGCCTCCTCCACGGTATATACGGGAGTCAATTGGACGGTTACGCCGTCCTCTCGGACGAAGGGAGCAGCTACGAGCGGAGGCGCCTTCATCTTTACGACGAGGCGTCCTCGTAACTCCCGTCGTTTTTCCCTGCCGTTCTCCTCGCTTTCGCGCCGGGCCCGGCTTTCGGTCGCGGTGGTCTCTCTCTCTCTCTTTCTCTCTCTTTTTCTCTCGTCCGTTCTCCCACGATATATATGAATACAAGAGCCCCGAGCACAAGTGGTCGCCCTCTGCCTCGTACGCGAATCGAACGATTTACGTCGTCCCGTGTCGAGATACGCCTCGCGAGAAAAATGCGCGTCGTATTTACGAGCGACGAGGAAAAATTGTGCGATCGTTGGTTGTAAATTATATAATGAAAAAGGTGATATAATGTAAGAACGGCGCGCGCGTTGGCGTGTCATCGCGAGGCTCTAGCGGTTGGACTTTCGTAACCCGGGATTGGATTATTGCCATGTCTCCGTGTATTCGTAATTCCACGTAAATGTAATCTTTGTCCTCTCGTAATGTGGAAACAGGAATTCCCGATTGGAACGCAATTTAGCCGTACACGACGTTTTAACGAGTTTATTACCGAGCAATATCTGCTGTGAGTCTACGAAGTCTCGATACATCGTTGATGTACACTGAAAAAAAAATGTAGTCACTTTTGGCCTCAACCATAATTTTATAATATCTCTAACGATAAATATATGCACCATTATGTTAACCACATTAAATAAAAACTACCTCACTTTTTTAATTACTGAATATTGAACGAATATTCGTAACCAGTTTTCTTGAGGTTGAGAAATTATATTTATTCATATTTAAGCGTTTGCACACACATATTTTTATTGCTGTTTAGTTTATATGGATACTACTACAAGTGATAGTTTATTTTATTAAGTAGGGCAATTACAGTTATATCATTTCCTACACAGAGAGAAATGTTTCTTTGGATATAATAAATTTTTATTAAAATGAAAGAAATTTAATTATTGGAGTAGGGTCAAACAAACTAATGTTTGAACAAACAAATATGATTGTTTTAAACAACATATATGTTTACTTGGAATAAAATATTGTTTGGAAGAATTTTAGTTTTTCGTGGACTGAAACAATTATATTGTTTTATGTATATTTTATATATGTATTATATATATTTATATTTTGAAAATATTGTTTTAGAATAAGATATTTTCGCACATCTCAGTCTCTAAGTTCTAACTCTAATGTCGTTGGAAGTATAACTTTCAAAATCTAATTCATTTTATTAAAAAGTATATACTTTAGGGTTACTTATATATATTTCCAAGTGAATTTTACTTATAAAAAAGCTCTCTCTCTTATGGTCTTATGCAACACCTACCGACATAGACGAATGGCGACTAATTGAAAGAAATAATGCATTTGTTTCAATCAAACGTATTTACAATATTATTTCAAATAATACTTATTTTTCCATCAAGGAAAATGATTTAGTGCAACGAAACAACTAAGTTTTTATTCAATAAAATAAATGTTTTGTATATTCAAATGTTTTTTTTAGTCAAACAAATATAATTCAAACAAACACATTTACTAAATCCAAAGGAACGTGTTCTCTCTGTGTAGTAAAATCTTAACATATTATCATTGTTTTTATCCACAGTAGTTTTTACATTTGTTTTCCGTTCATATAAATTAGTCATTCAATGAAAGTGAAATTGCGTCCATGATCCTCATCTTCATTTACCAGTACCAGTAGCGTTAGTATCACCACCATTATCACCACCACCAATGGTGGTTGACGTTATGGGCCTAGGAGTTGTACGGCGCCAGTACTGAACCCAGCGTTCCCAGGGCGTTCGCCAATGCCATAATTGATCCTTTGCACAGAATAACGTATCGTTATTCTTCGCAAATTCGTCAATGAGCGTTACTCGTTTATACTCGAGTTAAAACTTACGGATTCTTGGAACATGGCGCACATCACAATCGCCAGAATCAAGAATATCACTGTTAGTTTCATATTGCAATTTTATGCTTGCACTGTTGCACTGTCATGCACCGCAGTGACATTTATACCGCGCCGCTAAATAGTCGATCTATTTGTTAAGCATTGACAATGAATAATGGCGAGCACCTGTTTTGCCACTTGTGTTTTGCCACTGTCAACTACGCAGTCAACACAGTTATATAACTGTTATATAACAAGTGTTATATTACTTATTACTTCCATGTTATATTGCTACAACAAATGGTGTTTATTGAGTATATCCATATAGCGAGAATAATTAATGATTAATTAATGCTTAAATAATTTGAAAAAAGTGAATAGTTTTTCGCCACCTTCAGACGTTGATTATTCCTAGGTCCGACAGAAAGCAAGAACTTGTTTTATTTTGTTAATTAAAAATAATTCTCCGTATACTGACTTTTGTTGTTGTCTCTGTGAGATCTCGAAGAAAAAATTCACTGTGAGTAGCGAACGTTATAAAGCGGATATGAATGGGACGTGCGTATGGCGATACAGAGGTATTTTCAATTTATTTCTGAGAAACGTGATTTCAGAATACAATTTTATCACATATGATTGAATTTGTCATTAAATGTGCTTTAAGTTTTGCTACAAGACAAATTTTTAAGTTTTCAAAAATTGAAGGGGGGAATTTCAAAAAATATAATATTTTCAAAAAATATGATTGCACTGTTATAAAATATATTAAAAGCCATAAAATTTTTATTTGAAATTTCTTTTTATTTCGACGATATTCTCTCAGTGATATAAAAGCTGATTTTTTTCAAAATGGCGTTTCACCCCCTTAAAGGCATTTTGGGCACGTATAAGAAAACTATGTCTCTTATTTTGATCTAGACTACAACATATTCGAAGCTTATTAAAATCAGCGTATAACACTTAAATAGTGTCACATACGTATGTCGAACGTTCTGAGAATTTACATAATATATTGTTTCGATATTCTCCGAACATACTCAGTATCTACATGTGCTATCTGGGATAATTATCGTTAAAAATATTATAAAATTGTGGTCGAGGCCAAAAGTAACTATATTTTTCTCTCAGTGCAGAAAGAATCTCTTTTGCCTTTTCAGCGGGTAGACCCCGATAAGCAAGCAATGAGTAATTTTCTTTTCTAATCCAACCGAGCGAGCTACGAAGATCGTCCGGCTTACAAATTATCAACATGGAGCCAGGCTGCTTTTGACAGCGCGGCCCGAAGGTTCGAGAAGGAATTTGCGGTCGGGGGATCACGCGGGCCTCCATCACGGCTCATCGACACTGGCTAAGGTCGCGGCGCGCCGTGCGAAAGCAAGTGCCGATCGCTCCAATTACAGCGAGACCGAGATCGCGCACGAAGAGTATCCGCAGGCATCTGCGAGTACACGCCGCGCCGCGGCAACAAGCGCTACGCCGATCGTCCTTACACGCCACTCGTGAGCGTAACGTCGGGCCCGGGCTCACGCGCCGCTGGTCCGCTCGCCTATCGCTGCCGTGTAGCGGCGAGGGTGAGGTTGCGCTCACGCGAAATAGCTTTCGCACGGTGACCGGAGCAACGATCTCGCATGTAGGGTTTTCTGCGCGAAATATACGTTCCGTCATTCGCCGCTGCGCGTTGGAAGATATAATTTCAGCCGTTTAATCGGCCGGAGAGTTGCTGCCGGGGCACTGATAATGGCGTAATTTTGATGAGAACCATTTCTCGCTTCGGAACCAACTGATGAACCGCGCCGAGCGTTCATAGATCCCGATCGTTCCTGACAACCGATACTGTGTACACAGTTGATTAATAGTTTACGATTTGCGATACCACAATGATTTGAAACGTTTTCCGAAGCTGCATTCTTCATATCTGATATGTCATTGGTTGTTTCTTTGATAAAACGGAAAGATAATTTATATGAATTAATCAATCAATATTTATTCACTTCAGACTTAGAGTCAAGAAGTGGGACTTCTCGGAGAAAATTTTATATTAAAAAGATTACTACAATGTGGTAGTAACTACGGACAATTAAGAAATTATAAGTTTAAATGTTATAGCCATTATTTTAAAAACAACAAAGCAACGCAATTTTTACATTACGCAGTAAAAACTTACTGTATATCAGTTAGTGTTGCAAAAAATAGTAAAAAATATATATCAACTAAATTTTTACTGCTGCCAGTAAAAATTGTAGGATAATATAATAAATCAAGATGGAATTGTCGATACAAATATATTTAATCAGTTCTACCTTACACATATATTAACGGGTCAGGCAAACGGATCGCGAAGGCCTGTGCTTACAAGTTATTTCTTTGCGCGTTTTCAGAAGACGTCTTGTCTCTTCGAAGCGTCGCGACCTTCTGTCCTCGCGATCGGTCTCTTGTCTTAAAAGCTATTGCTAACTGCCATCATCCACGTCGTGCGTGGCTTGTCTAAATAAATATGTTTACGCGAATCTAGTCGCATGGCCGTTATATCCCCACAAAATTAACTCTTCCCATTTTAGAATATGGTTTGGATATCATATTTCACAAAAATTACTTTATCTATGTAATATTGCCATAGTAAAAGATACGTTGAAATGATGTAAAGATTTCAAACTCGAATAATAATTGAACGCTGTAGCAACGTTGCATCACGCTTGTATTACGCAGTTCTCGATGTATGTCCAGTGCGAGTAGTGCGACTGGTTCGCGTATCAGTGTTTACAACTGAGCCTGTAGGACTATATGCTTCTGGCTTCAGCTGTCGCATTTAAGCGTTATACGTTCAACAAGATTTACATGTTCACGTACTGACTGTGACAAAACTGCTAGTAACAGCTTTTTAAATGCAAAATCGTCATTTCTATCTGAGGAGCTAATTGTAAGTAAGACGATAGATATAATATATGGCGATACGGTACATTCATTTTTCCTTATTTTCATTCTTCATTGTAATGCAAATATAGGCTTTTTTTAAAAGATTGTTATGCAAAACAAAATTAACTATTTTTTTACTTATTTTTGTAGACATTTGAAAATGAGAAAGAGTGTAACAGACTAGATTTAATACCGCTTCAAACTTCTCAGAACACAGAATGTACTGAGTCTTTATTTTCTAAACAGTCATCATGACAAATTCAATATTGTAAGAAAAATTACTGACCGAATCAAGGCGAATTACGTGGTCCGCGTAACCATGACTGCGGTCCACTTGACGCTTTAAATGCTTCAAAGCGTTTTTCTTCTCCTTCTATCTTTATTAAAAAGAAAGGGAAGAAAAATGTTTTGAAGCATTTGTAGCATCAAGTGGATCTCAGCCCATGTCAACTGCGGAAGAGACCGTGTGGAAGGGAAAAGGACCCGCGAGGCAGCGCTTTTGGGCATGAATGAGCACGAGGAGAGCCTTCTTCTTCCCGTGCGACCTTGGCGGACGTCTAGCGAGTGTTATACGTACACGAATAAATCATTTGCGCATTTTAAGTATCTCGAACTTTGGCATTGTTTTTATTATCCCAGACCTCTGATTGTCTTACAATATAATCGTCCACAATCGCCAGAAATAATATTTTTACAAATACGTTTAGGAAATGTATATGAAACGTATGTAAACCATCATGTGCTACCTGGGGTGTAGCCAAATGTGAAGCTGTATACATGAGTGCGCTTTGCTTATCTCCGGAATTTCGTTCACAATTAGATAATATCTTTCTTTTCATTTTACTTAATACATTGGATAGAGAAACGTTTACTAATGAATCAATTTTTTGCAAAGCAATTGATGACGCTTCGTTTATTACAACAAGATATAGAACACGTGGTATAGAAGTTTATCATGATGGACAAACTAGTCGAGTTTATTTTTCTCTTGAACTTATTCTTGGTGAAAACTTAGGTCTACAGAGTATAAGAATGTGAGAATGATTATAATCATTCGCTGTATGTCGTCTTATATTCATCAATCTTGCCTCGCGATCGATATTTTTTCAGTCTCAGATAAATAAATTGTACGATTTTTAATGTTTTACGTTATAATAATGATGCTGGGGTGGAGGGCTTCTCAGCGAAGTCCGCCTGTGGCACTCGGACTCAAAATAGATCCATTGTGCCTCCTTCTTTAACTTACTGCCCGATTCTCCTCCAGAAAAGGAGTCAGTCTCCGATCAGTAGGTATTCGAATTAAAATGGATATACAATATCCGTTGCTCCGTGCTGACGCGAGTGATTAGTAACGGAAGGGTCCTGGGTTCAAATCCCAGTGGTTCTACATCTCATATATATATATATATATATATATATGAGATGTAAAACCACTGGGATTTGAACCCAGGACCCTTCCGTTACTAATCACTCGCGTCAGCACGGAGCTACGCGTCATCCCAATGTTTTACGTTTATAAGTTATATACAAATTCTTTAGAAAGAAAGAGAGAGAGAGAGAGAGATGCGCGAGATCATGCAATTTTATTAATTAACTTAATCTGGCACGAAAATGCGCGGATATATCGCTGTCAGGTTCGTGCGCATTAGCAGCCAACGCTCGCGCGTAATTATACGCTCGAACGTCGAAATCGGGAATCGTCCTACCATCGCGTCTCATTTGCCCTCGCGATGTTGCCTTCAAAACGTCACGGTTATTAACGATATTAACGCTCGCGCACCGCGAGCATCGTCGACGCGGACGGACGCCGGTTCAAGGCGGTATACAGAGATCGTTGCAAAATGCAGCCACGAGACGCGTGAGATTTCGCTCGCGGCTTTAATTACAATTTCCTCGGTGATTGTGTCTGGCAGGTTGTATTCACGGCCCTCGCCGCGTTCGCGGATGATGATGGCGATTAAACAATTGAAGACATGAAATCATTTTATCGAATTCTTACCCCAGTTATGTGAGATAAAAACTTTATTTCTCTCTTTTTACTTTAAGTAAGAACAATTAATATTAGAGCTTTAATTACACTGAAAGAAAAGTATGTGGTATTTGCGACTATAATTGCAGTAAAATAATTATAGTCAAGAATATCATTTTTACAGTAATTATTACTATAATATTAATAAGAATAATCATATGCTCATAGTGACGCCAATTGTGGTTACTATTACATTACATTATTTTATAGTACAACTTGCTAAATGAAAATCTCGGTTTAGTTAATAAAAACCATATTACAAGTCGCATGGACCAAATTATAATTGGAGGACTTTAATAAAAACCAATGCTGAACCAATCATAATTTATATTGTTTTAATAATTATAAAAACGTGATTGGATCCAAAAATAACTATAAATTATAGTGATATTATATAGCGCAACTATTTTTTTCTCTCACACCAAAAAAAATTCTAGGTAAACTTATAAGATGCATTTAGTAATGCAATTTTTGAAATACTTAGTTATTATTACCAAATATAATAATAATAATAATAATAATAATAACAAAACGTTTGATAATAATTATGATCACTTCATTTTTAGTTTGCATAATGACAAATACCTATATATTTGAAACTATTTCACCAAGGTTTTTGGTAACTTTTATCAAGACTGGATTATTAGATATAACCAATTATAATCAATCTTTTTTTCAGTGCAGTGTGGGCTTTATTAGTTATATAGTTCCTGATGGATCTATTTTTTCTGTTAATGTTTATGTCTGTTCAATCATTTTACAATTTTGCATTTATCTCTTTACAGCTGATCATCTGGTGACGAAAGAGTGAGAGAGCGCCTGAGGATGAATTAAATCCAACGCGATACATCTACCAGTTGCAGGCTCTCGCTGATTACAGTGTAATTGTGGGAAACAGCGATTATATGAGGGTAATTATTAATTGATAATGCGATTGCACGACGCGGCGTGCTGAGCCGAGCCGAATCGCGAGCCGAGCTTTAGCTCAGCTGGACCACATCTGACTTGACGGAGCACGGAGGATTATGTCCGCGCGTATTTCACGGCAAACGAGGGAGGAAGGGTGGCCTCGAGCACGGCGAGATTCGAATCTAACGGGACGTATATGGCGGGAGATAATGACGACGGTGATAATATCGATATTATTATGGGCTAGCGACGTGACGTTCGGGTGGCGAGATGAGGCCGCCGCGCGCGGCGCGCGTGATCGCGCCGATACAGGTGATGAAATATGCGCGATACCGGGCGAAGACACGCGTGAAAGCACGTGCAACGTTAATGGACGTAAAAACAAATTATGAAAGCGGCCAGTAATTAACCGCTCTTAATCGAATTGTGCAAAGCGGCTTGTGAAATTGTAGCATTAATCATCGTGGGACGGATTTTTCGAGCTTCTCCTTCTCGGAGTATTTACAGAATAAGTAGTAGTTAAATTCGTAGTGTCAAATTGTCCTCAACTTGAATTGATTTTTAACCGTTTCATAGATTTTAACTAAAATATGGAGATTAAATCGAGACTTTATTCTGCAATACACCATTAATTTTATTTTACTATTAACTGTAATTAAATATTAAGTAGAGGCATAGCTACCCATATACACAGAAAAATATCATTCTATAGACAAGAAAAAGCAATTACTTATTTCTTTTTATTTTGTTTAAGTGTAAATAGTTTTTTTAGCAAGGAATATTTTCTTAATAATAGTTTAAAATAAACTCGTCACAGGTCCAGAATATGCTTTAAATAAATGTAATGCTTTTATGATGACTTTATAACAGATTTGCGAATACATAAACTTACAAATACTTAGAACAAGTATATTTACTCGTAATATATATTTTTCTGTGTGCAGGAATTAACAGCAAAAACTTCGGACGAAGAACAAAATAAAACTGGAATCTATTGAAAAGTAAATAATAATAATCTCTAGATTTCTTCTAAAATAAGATGAAAGAGATCGCACTTTACTTTTCCTGCTTAAAAAAATAAATAAATAAAAAGCGAACATTTGGAGATAATCCGATTAATTTTTATTTGTTATACCAACGCAGAGTAGTCCGGGTTCGCTGACCGGCAATCGGATTGTTTAAGCGTTTGAGTTATTTAAAGCGATCATTAAAATTGATTACGAGACCGTTCCTCGTGAGCGTCCCACACGCCGCACAGGCGGCTAAATAATGAACGCGGCACGGTCTACCGCGTTACATTAATCAAAGGACACATGGATGCTAGCGGCATCCGTCGTATTGCCGCGAGAGATCGGAGGGAGCGTAACGGGCGTTACCATTGTGCATTTTTTACTGTTCCACATTACATAATTCCGATACTCGCATTAAACGCGCGTCGCGCACATTCTTTACCTTGATTTATCGGAAACCCTTTGCGAAAATTATTGCCACAGAGATAGATATTTTTTCTTTCGTCATAATTATGATTAAAATAAAATATTAAGTATGCTACATGAAGGAATATCCTCACATCAGGATGAAATTATTAACCTTTCGTTACTCGTGAAGCTTTTATACTGATATTTCATCGCGTGGGATACAATATTGTACCTCAAATAAAAAAATTTTTAACTTTTAAATGAATAAAGAAAACTTATTTACACTTTGACGTGTAATCTTACTTATTTTCTCAAATCGGTTAAAAATATTAAAAAAGGTCGAATTCATAAATATTTAAAAACCGCTTTGATCCTGAATAGTTGAAGGTAATGAAGCGTTAAAACTCTCTGGGAATTAAACTCGCTTTCGTAAAGTAAACAAGAAAGAAGCGTATCTCAAATCGCGCTAATGAGAATCAGAATCAGATTGAAATCAAATTAGGTTGAAAAAAAAATCATGCAGCGCGCGCGCGCGCGCGCAGATAAACACATTACACGACTCTAACGACCGTGAAAGATTCGAGGCGTGCGAGATCCCACGATCGATCCCGTTTTTTGACTTTCGATCGGCGCGTAATCGATCGAGCGCCGGCTGTCACGCTCGAATGAAGTCATTCGAGCTTATCCGCGTATCGCGCGTATATTAGCCGCGCCAGCCGCCTGTTTCTCACAGTCCGCCGTGGCCGTGTAGCAGCATAGATCCTTACTCTCCGATCGAGTAACCCGCGAGCGCACTCATTCGTATTCCCGTTCCTGCCCCGAACTCTGCGCCAGCCAGCCAGCACGCGCGCCTATATCCATAAAATGCGAAACATGCGACCCGCGGCGTCATTGATGTCTCGCGGAAATTGGCACGGTGAAAGCATTATCCGACTGGGGCGATCTTCGATCTTCTTCTTGCATATCCATCATCGCGCAAGTTATACGAGACACGTCGTCGGACACGTCGCGCGCATAAGCGACGTTTCTTCGAAAGCGGATGTTAATCAAACCGATTGTAGTGACGACAATTAATTAAAATATATAATTGCAAACGTGCGACAACTTTGTAATAACTTTAAATTAAAATAACTGTAAACTTAAAAGATCACTATACAAATGCATTGCATCATTAACCACTGAAGGTGATCTTAAAGGAGATCGAAACGTTTCAACATTCAATGTATTTATATTTTTATATATTTCAAATTTTTATTTTCAATTTATATGATTAAACTTTTTATAGTAACAACAAATGCGTTAGATCAAGATTTGTACTTTTGTTGGGCTTTATGGGTAATTAATTACTTTAATTTGAATTTTAATAACTGTTAATTCATAATCTTCATTTTATGTTTTTGAGAAATATCATTTTAATACTGCAAATTAAAAATTAGTTATTAAGCAATGATAAATTTGTTAATACGATACGTTGCTATTATGGACGTTATTACTATTATTCTTATATAAAAGATACAGATTATGCAGATAATAATAATAATGATAACAATATTACGATTATCAACGTAATTTCACGTGCAATTTTGCGACTTCTTACGGCAGTTTCATTTTTGTGGGATTAAGACGATCGAGCAGCGTTCCCGTAACGAGACGGAGTAACACTATCTGCCTCTACGATCTCGAAGTGAGGAAAGATGGGTGAGCGATATCCACCGAGCTCTCGTAAAGATAGCAGAAATTTATTGACCGTTCGATCCTCAATCGCGATTGAAGCCCGAGATCTCGATCGGTATTTCGCATTGCGCGAGATCCCGCTTTCACGCACTTGGAACCCCCCAGGAGAGAAAATCCGAGGTCTTACTTTTCGTCGGGTCGCCCGCGAATCTTTTCGGGGATATCCTTTTCCCTCCCCCGTTCTGCGCGTTCTGCCCAAAATGAGTGGAGACCTGATTTCGCCCGCCCACGTAGTAGAAAGTTTTTTCATTCCTTCGGCCGTTGGATGCGAGTGAAAAATTTTACAGGAAAAAAAAAGTGCAACTGTTGCCCCGTGCGATTTAGACTCCCCGAGGTTGCTTCGTCGCGGAAAAAGTACACTTTGTTGGAAAATGAATAAACATTTTTTTTAATTAATCGGCGTTTAAGTGCCCCGCGCGATACACGCAAGGCCGTGCATAATCCGATACGTCCCAGCAACCGTATCTACTTTCCTCCTTCTACCTGTCGACCGCTCCGCACTCGCGTGCACGCTGCACGCACGCGGCACAGACGTATATATCGCGGCAATCCGCTTGACCGTGGCAGATGTGTAGATAAATCTTTTATTTTGATTCGCGTTGTCCCGTTAGGATAAGTAAATATTTATATGTATGAGCATGCATGAGCTCGAGCGATAGAATCTACGGTTATAAGCGAGCAGAATGTAATACACGATAACATCGAAATAATTAGGCTTGATTGTCGCAATTAGTTACACGTGTGCTACAGTTTAAAAGTCGTTTACCGGGAAATAAAAATGCGAAATCTTTGCGCAAACCGTGTCGCTCGAGCGTATACACTGAAACAAAGTATATTTACTTTTGGACCCCAACCACAATTTTATAGTATTTCTGATGATAATTATGATTAACATAATGCAATAAATTTAGTGAAATAAAATCGTGAAATAAAATATGAACTGTTTACTTGGTCAATATTAACAAATAGTTGTAGCATCGATAACCAAATTTTGCTTGCTAGTACAAAACATTTTTCTCAGTACATGAAATTTTGCCGCTGTGATTTTTTAAAATTCATTTTTTGTGTTTATGAGTGCATCCTATATATACTTGATGACGGCGTGCTTTTTACATCGAGGCAAAAAATGGCTGCAAAGGACGCGTGAATCTTTTTTTAGCGATTGTCGCATTGTAACCGCAAAACCGCAATATACAAAGAATCAATATAATTCTACACCTAGCGAATTCTTACGGAATTATATATCGAGAAATAAGTGAGTTGCGGTTTTATTAATGCTCAGTTAGCGCCCAAAGTCCAAGAGGTATAATTACGATAAGTGATAATGATGAATATGGAGAAACACATGTGTCGGAGGAGATCTGTTGAGCAGAAATACGAGTTGACGCTATTACGCGGAAATTTACATAATCTCACAACTCACAACGGTAGAATAAATTTACGCGCAGAATTTATTTCATTCATCTCTACAGAATTTAACAAATAAGGAGACGCTTTCAATATTGTTCAGAAAATATTGCAATAAACTTGTAAAAATCACTTCGGTATTTTTTATATTACGGTGAGAAGTCAGTTTATGGCTTTTTCCAGTTTACTGACTTCTAAGATCGACTCGCACTTTCTATAAAATGATTGACTTGATTGCAATCTCGCGTTGCTTTCGCGGCTGTTCGATAATGTCGACAGACATTAATAAAGCCTTATCTACCTTCTAGCCGCTCTTTCCTATCGAGAGTTCATCGAACTAGAGCATCGATTAGCGATTAAAAGAGTCCTTGATCTAGGAATGAGATCAGACGTTCGCACCGACCACGCGTTCCGCCGTCCACGTCCTTTCGAAAGCGCGCTACGCGACACTGCGGTGCAGTAGTTACAGTATCGGAAAGCAATCCGCGATAGATCCCGCGATTTGCTCGCGATAGAATGTCGAGATTACGTATGGCAAGGATGTGTGCACGGGCACACATAGGGCCGCGTGTTTGCACACGCGGACTATGGTGCCTCGTAGGTGTGCACGGGGAGAACGAATGGTGTATGCCGCAATGCACACAACCTTCATTAATGACTCATCTAATCGAGCGACTCGAGTCGACCGAGCGTGATTGGTGTCAGATACACAAGTCACCATTAAACGCCGAGCTGCGTCGGTTTAATCGTCCGCCAAGAGGAAGGAATTGGAGGAGGAGAAGGAACTGAAACTGGCGCAGTCCTTCCCTCCTCGAAAGTAAAGGAAGAAATTTAATTTAATAATAATGATGTTAAGGCGGGTCTCGGTGAAGCCTGTGGCACTCAGAGATTAGGTCCATTATGCCTCCCCTTCTTCAATTATCGATAACGGAAGTCCGATTCTGCTCCAGAAGAGGAGATCGGTCTCCAATCGGTAGGCATTCGAAAAAATGGAATATATATGGGATGAAGAGCCACTGAGACTGGGAATTTAATTTACTTTTCTAAATTCTGTAAAAATACTTGTCGAAGAGCTTGAGATTTTTAACTTTATTATCATCGCGTTGCTGAGGACGGCTCGAAGAATGGTGCCGAAACGTACGAAACGACTTATAATTTATATATAATATGAAATTGTCAAATCGATTTTTAATTTATGTTACATAGAATTGTTAACTGAATTAATAAACGTCAACTCGTGCACTGAAAACTGCGTTTTACACTCAAAGCCAATTTTAATATTTTTCTTTTAATTTTAAATGAATGAATACATTTATTAACTTTACAGCCAAGAAGGACTTGATTTACAACAAAAGTGTCTTAACCTTTCGCATTGCATACTTTAGAATATCATAACTAATACCGTATCTAATATCCTTTATTATATCTTTCTTTGGTTTCATTGGCGTTTCTATTTACATTTACAATAACAACTATCGCAGCTAGCAACCTCCTATTTATCTTACTTTGTATCTTATTTCCTTTCTTTTCTCTTTTTTCTCGAGATCTTTTCTTTTCAGAAATTTCCTAATACTTTTTCTTTCTCCCTATGCAACTCATTATTCTATCTTCTTTATCTTCTCCTTTACGATTTTTCCTAAACTTATAAATCATTCCTTCACTCTACAATCACCTATATCTAAATTTTCTTCTTCGCAAAAGAAGAAGAAGACACCCTCTCCTTTCCTTCTAATCAATATTTGTTATCTCCCTATGTATTTCCACATGTCAGGCTTATTAGAATTCTAATTCTTTTTCCATTTCTTATTCTTTCATTTTTTTTTCTAGATAGCTCAGTCCTTTTCCTATTTCCATCACCTCTTTATACTTACATTACTTTTTTAAAATTTTAATATCGAGAGTATCTTTAATTAATTAATCATTTATAAGAAATTGAACATCTCTTAATCTCTTAAATTCTATAACATATTTATTTTCTCATTTTCTTGTATGCACTATAACATTTATTGCCAATGAATGCGCGGCGAATCTTCACGTAAGCATTACAGTAAGAGACAACAAAATTACAGAGCACACTTACGTGCGCATAACGGTAGTTAAAAAAAAAGCGTAGTGTTCCCCGGGCCGAATTAAGATGTAAAATAAATTATATTTTTAAGTGTAATGCCTCTCGCACGCGGAGATACCGTATAAATTGAGCGTATCACGAGCGCGATATAAAAGGTAACGGACGTTCCCTCGCCGGCCGTGAAAAACCCGGCGCAAATTAAGCGATTCGCCCGTCCCTTTTCCATCAGCGCGCGAAAAGTGAAAGCGGATAAAAGCGTTTTGCCGGGTGAATCCTTATAAGAGCCGCACGACCGCGCCGGATTATATCACAATGATATAAAATGTATTCCGATGCGTCCCGTTGCCGGTGCCTCCGTTCCCGGTGCAGCTTGCCTCTACCATATACGGATCGACGACGGAGCGAGAGCGGACCAGCGGCGCGGACTCGGCCGGTTAAGATCCGCATGCAAATTAATAAGTCCCCTGACGGGCGGCTAACGGTCCCATCGGCACCCCCGACGCCGATCGATCGCGTGGATCCTCTCGTCAAAACCACCGGGCGTTTACCGTCGCTTAGACCGCGTCCCACAGCATCGCGTCGGCAACGCGCTCGAATTGCACAGCCGCGAGTCACGCGCGCCGATCGGAAGGAAAGGCGAGCTCTCGATCGGCAGCGGCATCGATTTGAATAAATTTGAATAATACGCCGCGCGCGCGCGCGCGCGCGTAGAACAATGCTAAATCAATTGTAATTGTTAATAATCGCAATGACTGCGTACCGCCGGGGTACCGGCTCGCCGCTCCCTCGCGCTCCGCGCCGCGCTGCCGCGAAAGGCAGAGCCCGAGCTCTCGTCGTGATCTGGTTACATTGCTACCCGTTATGTCGAGAGTTCGGAGTACATTCTTACCAGCTCCCGTTGCGCCTCCCGCGCTTCTCCCTCGCGAAGTGTACACACACGTTCCCGTGCCGTACCTCGCTCCTCTCGTTCCCCAGGAGCAGCCTGCTTCTCTTTGCCTCCTCCCCCCCCCTCCCTCACCTCTCTCTTCTTCGATACCACTGCCGTACATCACCCCGTCCGAGGGCTTCCCGCTCTCCTCTTCTGCTGGACCTGGCAACGCAAATCGATGGGGCCCCCCCTCCCCCCGACTCTTTTGCATGAAATTACATCTCTACCTTTGGACTTTACGTCCGGAGAAAATATGCCAGTTCGATCGCCCGGTAATCTTCGCCCCTGCGCACTCGCTCTCGCCGCTCTCCCCGCTCCTCTCCTCTTGCCGTCATCGTTCTTTTTTCTTCTCGGTGTTAATTTAAGGTTTTAACAAATTCACGCGAATATCCGTATCGCGCGCGTTTTAAATGTGTGTTGTAACGTATCGGACTACGCAAGAGGAATTCGTGGAAAAAGCGCGGTATTCATCCGTCTTGTGTGACAATTTTTTTTTTGACCGAGTGGACGCTGAAATGCCGGGAATAAAATGTCTGGAATCAGTTTCATTTGTAATATATTATGTTTCTTTCCGTAAAATGTTTTTCACAATTGTCGCGAGTGATAAACATGAATTCTGAAACTTTTACGACATATAAATGTATAAATTATATTGTATCGCATCTTTTTCAGATCTATCGAAATATTAATATATCTTTTTAGCAAAAAATTTTTCACAGTTCTCGCATGAAGAAATGCATGCTGACCTTTACAATGTCCCAATAAATTCATGGCTTTTTACGAATGACTGTTTAGCATTTTACCAGGTCGGAAAGAAGTTGCGATTTCCTTGATTGCAATTCGAGGCAGACTGTCCTCGCTCTGAGTCTTATATAATAAAATCTACACTGAGAGAAAAATATAGTTACTTTCGGCCTCAACCATAATAATTTTATAAAATTTCTAACAATAAGTATAATTCACTTAACTATGTACATCATTATGTTAACCATATTTATCGTTAGAAATATTATAAAATTGTGGTTGAGGCCAAAAGTAACTATTTTTCTTCTTAGTGCAGTAATAAAAAGCAATAATTATGCATACATATAAACGATAATTATATATAAATGAAAATAAATCTACGAGAAAGTGTCGCCTTATTCGATTGTTTAAGTTCCCGTATCGGGCCATAATTATCTCAGCCCAGTGTCGGTTTACTGGTTTCGGACAACGACGGGGGTCATATGAATGCAACGCCGAGATGTATGTCGAGCGTAAAGCCAGTGGGGCGTCCGCGCCGCGCCGGATCGTGACGCAATGATTTTACATGTGCGCATACGCGACATCATTGTAAATATCAGTGGCTATATGGCCTCGTAAACAAGCCCCCGGTATCCGAGGCCAGTCGAGAGAGTCGTCTCAATCTAGAATGCAGCGACCCGGCCGGTGCACGTTCTGCACGCGAACCGGCGCGGCGGTCTCCTCCTCCTCGAGAGACTCTCGTCCTTTCTGCATGCACCTAAAGATTAATACGGCACGAGACTTTTTCCTCGAAATCTCGCGCGCCGCCGCGCGACCTCTCCGAGGTTCGAGCAGCATTGATCTTTATTACCTATTTCACCGGGCGGTATCTCAACGATATTTAAATGTTCGCCCGCGTTTTAGTCTTTTCGCGCATTTCTCAAATTACTTCGATGAAACGATTTAAAGATTATTCACGAAGACTAAATATTCTTTGATTAATAATAAATATCGTATGTAAATTTGGCGGAAAAATCCGAGGGGATCCATCTGCATAATTGCACGCTGCGATGCGGAGTCGCTGGTGGCGAAGAAAAAAAAAATCTAAAGTATACATTTTAATGAGCGTACGTACAAGTTCCACGTACAGAGGCCACAGTCTCTTTCCTGGTAACCTCTTAAACCATATCCGGTCGTAGAGAGCCGCCTCGATATTCCTCCCGTGAGAAGCTTTCGGTGAAAACAAACTCTTTCTCGATCGCCTCTAATTTCTCTTTCGAGCGTTATTTTATCAGAGACCTCGAAGACAGTCTCTCGATGGTATAATAACCGTGGTACAAATTGCTAATTACAATATCGCGATGCAGCCCCGGTGGAATCGTTACGTTTTAATGAGCCGTAGCACTCCTGCCGCGGTGACGTGCCGCGGTCGCGCGTAATTCGTCAGTGCTAATGAAGCAATTAAATAGCTACTGCTTGTTATAATTATTAACGTGGTATGCTGTCAGTTACGGCACATGCCTTCTCATTGAAGGAAAGCAGTTCTTGTTTTGTTTTGAAAAGTAATTTGTCGATTATTTATTTGTCGACTTTTAAAAGCTATTAATTATAAACATAAAATTGTCATCATAAATATAAAATAAGTAAGAAAATATAAAATATAAAAATATAAATGTGTGTTGTAAAATTATCCGAGGTAAATATAGGACAAAAATTAATAACTAGGAAAATAGTATACGTGCACTGAGAAAAAAAAGTATAGTTACTTTTGGTCTCAACCACAATTTTATATTTCTATCGATAATTATGGTTAATGTAATGATGCATGTAATTAAGTTAATCATGTTTATCGTTAGAAATATTATAAAATTACGGTTGAGGCCAAAAGTAACTGTATTTTTCTCTCAGCGTGTGGAATAGATGAGAGTTTGCTGATTATTGACGAAAATTTAAAAAATTTATTATTTATTATATCACGTTCGATTTACCTCGATTTTTAGTACAAATTAGTACAGCGTAATAAAAAAATGAAGATATTCCGCGAAATTATTTGTTTGTATGCACGGGGAATGAGTTGCGCAATTATGTAAAGATTCCAACGTGTACACGTGTTGCAAAAATTCGATGATTGCCAAATAGTATGTTGCAGCTGGACCTGTCAATTAATACGCAAATTAATAAATTATCTTTTGCAGTCAAGATCAACGACCGTCGATTACTGCGTGGCGTGTAATTTTTTCCTTTTTCTTTCCGTTTCAACGTAATGCGGGATGGAACCGGTATTCCGCATATTTTGTCAGAATAAGCGGCGAAGCGCGTTGCGAAAAAAGAAAAAGATCGGTGAAAAAAAAAATGCGGCAATGCGACGCAACATCCTACCAAATTGGCATTGCGCAATACAGTTTGATCCAAGGCCGGGAGCGATTATAAATTTTATTGGCTAGCTAATAGTCTCGGAAAGCGAGACGCAACGCGACAAGAAATTTAACGGAGACGCGACATTTCTATTTGTCCGCTGATTTATCGGCGGCCAACGCGCTGGAATTTCGGATTCAACTAATTCGACGGATCTCTTTGGCTCATTCTTCTCGATTTATTGGAAAAACGTTTCATCTTTAACGCCACAGGCGCTTGCAATCGTCAAAAAGTTTGTACACTGAGAGAAAAATATAGTTACTTTTGACCTCAACCGTAATTTTATAATATTTCTAACAATAAATATGATTAACTATATGCATCATTAACGCGTAGTAGCATGTATCCGTTGAACGAGAACTGTTATTAGTACAAAATTATTTATTAATATCAACTAAATTTAAATATTCATTAAAAAATTATTTGTTTGACTCGATATTATACCTACTGTTGTTCTAAACTTGACAAAAAATGTTTTCTATGATAACAAATTATTTTATTAACATTACTAAAAAATTTTTCTTTGTAACTGCAACCCAATTTTATATTACTTCCAAAATGTGAGTAACCAAATAATATTATTCTGTTAATTCAAAACGTTTACTAAATTTTGCTTGTCTAATAAAAAAAATATTACATTTTGCCATTTTAACAAAATCTAATAAAAGCAGCTATTTGTGAGTAATTTTATTTTTTGTTACTATTACTTTACTCAGTGTACATATCTACATGTGCACACTGAAAAAAAAAAGATTGATTATAATTGGTTATAATAATCCAGTCTTGATAAAAGTTACCAAGAATCTTGGTAAAATAGTTTCAACTAAATATATAGGTCATTATGACAAGATAATGTTATAAAAAATGAAGTGATTATAACAATTATCAAACATTTTGTTATTATTATTATATTTGATAGTAATAACTAAGTATATTTTAAAAAATTGCATTACTAAGTGCATCTTATAAGTTTACTTAGAATTTTTCTTCAGTGCATGAAGCTCATTTAAGTCGTGTTTGACGTTCGCTATGATCGGATCATGACACGATGATGACCACTCGAATCCAAGGAGCAGAAAAACTCGAGTTTTCGAGATCGCAATCGAGTCGGGTATCAGAAAGCAGCCTTGTTCTCTCTCTCTTTTAGTACGCGCCTCAAAAAAGTGTCCCATCTGAGACGACAAAGTGCCGTGTGCGATGCCCTTATGCGACCGAAATACACTTTCGCCACTTACGTGAATCCCCGGAGGCTCATCCTTCGGTCTGATATCCAACGTGACATCCTCTCTCTCTCTGTCTCTGTCACCTGACACGTCCAATGCGTGTACGAGCCATCTCTCCGCTTTTGGCACACCTCGCTTTTCGGTGCCGCGACAAATTGGAAATTACCCTCTCGCGCGCGCGAGCGCGCGGTCCCCCGTGAGATTGAGATTAATTGATTTTTTCGACAAGACCCGGGCTCTCACCGCGGCCCACGGCCGCTCCGCTTTACCATTTTCGGACGAAACTCACGATCAAGATCGTGAGAACCGTGACGCGCGCGGGGAGAGCGTTAGAGCGCCTCGGGAGGAAGAGCTTCGCTTTCCTCGCTTACCGGGGCGTTGCGTCACCCCGGTCGAAAGTTTCGAGATGAGCGCTGCCGATGGCCGGAATAATAAGCGGCAAGAGCGCGAGGAAAAGGAAAAGGAGTAAAAAAAAGAAGTACCGAGACGACGCGGGCGGTAATTGCCCGCCGCCGAAATTGGACCGGTCCGCTCGCGAGCGTTTTATCGGCGAGACCGGGGGTTGGGGGGAGACCGGGGAACGAGCGACGCGTAAGATTGGCTGTCGGGCATTGCCGGGATAATTAAGCGACCGTTTGAATTAGTCTCGGCATCAATCTTACTCAACGCGCGGCTCGATCGTCGATGACGTTTCCCGCGACGCCGCGCGGAGGAAGATAAATGCGCTTCGTCGCGCGGCGTCGCGAGGAAAAGTTCTGCAGAAAGGTGTTAATCGCCGCGGGATCGCGACGATTCGCGGCCGCGATTCCCGCGCGCCCACCGGTTCTCTATTAAGGGCAGAGCTCTTTTAAGGAAGACTCGGCCTGACGGCAATATATTAAGGCGCGGGGCGCGAAGCACCGCTTTTAAAAGACTCCGAGAGGCGAGTTTTAGCGGCAGGCCGCTCGTAGCCCGCGGCCAGTTATGAGATGGTAACAGTGCTGCTGGTAGTTGTAACTGGACGAGTAATATAGGGGCGCTGCTCGTAACTCATAAGCAGGATTATTAAATTAATACGAGCGGACCCACCTCGCGCGCGGCTCGCCGCGAGAAGAGGTAACCACAGGTTTTCCCTGGTTATACGTCACTAATGACATTGCCCGGTCGTTTAGACGCTAGGAAAGGCATGCGCGAGAACGAGCGCATCTGCGCGAGATCTGCGGCGAAACGAGCGTCCTGATTGCCCCGGCTGCGCGCTTCTCTCGCAAGTGTATCGATTATTTATTATACTGCCCCGCTACGAAAGAGACTGTTACAGTTCGCCAGCGGTTGCTTGGAAATGATATTTATGATAATGATCATAATTATTTATAGAAATGTTAAAAAAAGGGGAACGTTAACAATTTTTGAGATTTGTGAGATAAATACAAATATATAATTTTATGACTAAATGCGAACTATGTACATTAAGAAACAAGCAAAGTATAATGTAGTACATAAGTAATGAGAGAAGACACTAAATCTCTTTCTAAGGTTCAATTTTGCGTGGACGTTAGATTCGTAATAATTTATGAACAGTTGCTTGAAAATTATATTTATGATAACCATAATTATTTATAGAATTGTTATAAAAAGAGAAGCATTAACAATTTTTTAGATTTCTGAGATAAAAAAATATGTTTTATGACTAAAATGCAAACTATATATATTAAAAAAACAAGTAAAGTGTGTATAAGTAATGAAGAAATGAAGAAAGTAACAAAATCTCTGAAAAAAGAAATTAAATCTCTTTTTAAAATTAAATTTTGCGTGAACAGTTACTTGAAAACAATATTGATGACAACAATCATAATCATTTATAGAATTGTCAAAAAAGAAAAACACAAGACTTGTAATTTTTACACAAAATAAACAAAAATATATTTTATAACTAAAATACGAATTATATATCTTAAAAAAAAGTAAAGTATACTTATATTAGTGTCTCTTTGTTCTTGATTTACCGTAAATGCACCTTAATAATTTTTTATTATTTTATTTTTAATTGTGTTGAATTACATTTTAAATATTATCCAATAAAAATGTATTATGCTTTCCATATCGTTTACTGTTTTAAAATATACTGGGTGGGCCAATACTTATGGGCAGTAGTATATATGTGAGTAACGAAGAAAGTAATAAAAAGGCAGAAACTAAATCTCAAGGCGGAATTTTGCATAAATTGTTCAGGAAACACGTTTCCCAATATTCACGACGGATTTCGTGCTAAACCGGTTGCGTTTCCGCTTTTCGCACCTGTCGCGGGTATAATCGTGAGCCGATGCACGTCTTCCCACACGACGGCAGTAAACATTAATTGAAATGTCACTCCCGGCCGCGACATTTTCACTCCGACGATCGCCGCGCGCGCACGCGAGCCGGTGCGGTATCGCTTCCTAGTGCGCCTTATTAAACTGAAAATTAACATAGCGGGAGATGTGGTCTGAGAGAAGCCGCGGAGAGCTCCGCTCCTCGCCGCGCGGGCGCACACGCGCGGTCACAGCCTGGGAGAGGAGTCGTGCACCGCCAGGGGGAAATTTATCACCATAGAAGCAATTAATGGGATTTTTCCCCGTCGGATCCTCCGCGCACAGATTCGCGACTCACGATCGCCGCGCGGTCGCCGCGCTCCGTGGCATCGTGGTCACGTCTCTTCTCTCGCGAGCGACCTACCTCGGCAGAAAGAGAGAGAAAGAGAGAGACGAGAGCCCGCGTATATACATCCGCTTATGCAACGACCCGTCGCCGAGCGAGATATTAAGGCCAGTGCGAGAGAACGCCCGGCCGACCCGACGAAATCGTCTCTGCGATCATTAAAACGCTCTCGGATAAACAGCGAGGCGCGCTAAGACTTTTAATCGCCGCGCTGCGCCGCGCCGCACTCACCGAATGAGGAGATACGTCGCTCGAGGGCCGGAGAGAATCGCCAGTGATTATTGTTTAGAAATAAGACGGAAAGAATCAATTTATTATGCCTCGATCAACGGCGTCTCGCGGACGGCGAAACGCTCGAGTGATCAATGATTAAATGACAGCTTACGCTTACCCCCGCCCTCCCGCGCCGATATCGCTCTTCCGAGTACGCGGCGGATCGCTCCAGGTAGTTTGCTTCCGTTCAACGGGGTGCTTCGTGAATCTCCAACCGTTCGTCGGATAATCAATGCGCCGAGCGAACTAGATATTGACCGCTCGGTAAACGTCGTGTAATGTCAGTAATTCTTCCCTGCGAGATGAATTCTGACTTTGGCTTTGTATTGCGCTTCAGGATTCTTAACGTAACATAGTTTCGCTAATTCTAAGTGAAGAGTGTACACAAAATTCACGCGATAAGGTATTAATATTATTATCAATATAAAAAGAAATTAATATATGAGAATGTCCTTGGGACAGATTGTCATGTTATACGGGGTTAAAAAAATAATATTAATATAAATAGCTTTGGATTGCGTTTTAAGATTCATAACGTTAACATAGTTTCGCTAATTGTAAGTGAATATGCACAAAATTCACACCATAAAATATTAATATTATTATTATTTTTAAAAAATAAACATTAACATTAATATTAGAATGTTCCTGGGACATTAATATTAATATTAATATAAAATATTAATATTATTATATATTATATTATTATATAATATATTAATATAAAATATTAATATAAATACCGAAACTGTCAGGTTGGACCTTCGCCTCTAATAATATTAATATAAAATTTGAGGCAAAGGTCCAACCTGACAGTTTCGGTCTTTTTTATCATATTTATTGTTTATAAATTGTTAATATACGTTGATAACGTCAAGTAAAGATATTATACGAACACCGTTGCTGCTCAGTTATTTCTCACTGCCAAAAAGGTGGTCCTCTCGATATTACAAAGTTTCGATCTTGCGACGAGCAATCTTGCCGAGGGCGAGAAAATGATCGTCCCGATAAAATAATATCAAGATGATTGAGCGACACGCACGTGGACGCTCTCGCGCGCGTATAGGTGCGCATAATATCGAGCAATCTCGCGGCGATCGCGGTTCCGACTAAGTTTGACGTTAATTGACTGTAATTACGGGGCAAACCGCTTAATTAGGTGGACCCGGGCTCGACAGAGGCGCCAATTCCGAAATTTATCGATGCACGACCCGTAGTGAAGGATCACCGCTCTCGCCGCGATCGAGAGAGCGAGAGAGAGAGAGGAGCGGGGAAAAAAAAAGACGAGAAAGAAGAGGCTGTTTCGCGGCCGGTGTGTGACCGCTATCGCATCTCGCGATCTCGCAGGAGTGCTAACCGAAGCAGCGCCGACGTTAATTAACCGACGCCGTCGCTAAAACGCATCCTTGCGTCCTGTGTCGCGCCTCGCGCGATCGCCGATCGGCCACGGACCGTGCGCGACGTGCCGCGCGATTTTTGCGCGTGCAGAACGATCTTTTTCATGTCCTCGTCGCCAATATCTGCCGTTCGGAATCGGCATGCGCAGGAATTCTCGACACGCCGTTCGCAATGGAGAACGTTGCGGAAAGAGAGCTTAATGCGCGTAGAATATTACCTTTCAGTCGTCACACTATTTTTCCGTAACACAAATTGACATAGGATCTTGAGACGTTTTAATATAAAATCAATTTATATCCATACAGCACGAAATTTGTAGTTACATTATAGCAATGTTGCAACAAGATTGTAATCTTGCAGCAATTGCTACAATGTAACTGCAAATTTTGTGCTGTATAAGTATCTTTTGAAAATAATATTTATTCACGTTTGTTTAAAGTTTAAGTTTAAACGGCAAAATTTGTATTTTATTGCAAAAAAATGCGTTTTACTAAACAGACTTATAAGAGATCCTGCGAGATAATTGAAGAATTAATGTCACTCTACGGAAAATTTCGAACGCAAGGATTAATGAGATAAAACATAATTTATTCACCCTATGGTTGTCGATTTTGCCGTCTCCTTCTCACTTTCTCTGATGTCTCCCAAGACATTTTTCTCTTCTCAGATTTACTCGTTGCACTCAACCCTATACAATACAAAAGAAATCACGCGGTTAATTACTGACACGTATCAAATAGAATGGAATAATCACACAGCACTTAATATGATTCTGATATTAATTGAACATGACATACACTTTACTTCGTATATTATAATGAGAGAAAAAGGAATTTAAAATAAGTGTGAAGTTCTATAATTCGCTCTATATCCGCAAATCTCACAAATTGACACAAAATCTCAAGCGAATTTAATAAATCATAAATAATACAAGTTTAGAATTTATATATGCCACATTACATTATTGAATATTGAAATAATTAAAACTGTATTTATTAATTTTTAATTACTATTTAATTACGTATAAATTAAAATTTATACGTAATTAAATAGTAATTAAAAATGTCTTCGATTCTTATTTTAGGTAGATATAAATCGCGTAAAAAACATATCTGCTACGAAAAATAATTGTCGTTTTGATATTTTTATATACTGCTAACTGTAAATGTGTTACTCAACAGCATGTAGTGATAATCACTAATTATTGTTAAATACGCGAATATTACGCGTAAGGTTTTTAATGTTTGAGATGATTATGTTTCGGAAGATAATAACGACAGAAAAACAAGCCATTTATTCCAATACAATGTTAATTTCCTTAAGGTTTGTACGAGATAATAACGATAATTTGAAAATTCTAACACGTAGACTCGAATTAAAAATATCCAGCACGTAACATTTTAACACGCAAGTACACAACAGTCGATCATCTCCGGTTTCTCGAGCTGATAATCGGAAATGAACATTTTGCGACAATATAATCAAATACAATCAAATACGGTTGTTATCCCGTCCGCAGAATCGATGGGAAGTTTTATAATTAGCATTTCGTCACGATCGTAACTCGTAGATTGAATCGCATCGTGCTACGCAACTCGTCACGCGAAATGCCTTAATGACCCGCCTGCTCCACGTGTATCCTCTCTCGCAGGCGTGATTCCGATTAGCGAAGCGCGGCAAGGAAAACTCTCGTGACATTCAAGCGATCGGCGCTCGGGAAAGAACCGGGAATGACGATCGATCGACGGTCGGCGTGCAGTTGCGTCGCCTTCATCGTGGACTCGATCGTCTCGCAACGGCGCGCTGGAGCCCACAGAGACAGATACCGGCGGTTAAATGTCACTACAAGGTTTGCTTAATCGAGGGATTGGTTCACACGACTCATCCCGTTCCGTTTCCCCGGCCGGCTAACTGGTGTACGGAGCGAGCCATTACCGTCACGCGATCTCGCGGCGGGATCGTTTGACGTCCGGCAGCAGCGGGTGCAGGCCAGCCGGGGTCGTGCGGTACTAAAAGGGATCGGCAGCGCGTCGCAAAATAAAAAAAAAAGAGGTAGAAACCGGGAAAAGGTTGGCCGCCGGCCGCTTCCTCGACAGCGCAGCGCAAGGAAATACGCCGAACGAATGCAGTAGTTATTGTATTGCATGTTCACCAAATTTTTTCCACTCCTTGGTATAATTAGCGCTCTGTGCCTTTAACTGAACGCTAATTTCCCGAACGTAAATTATTAGTCCTATTGCGCAGACGGAAAATGCGATCGAGAGGCTATTTTGGATTTATAATTTCAATTAATAATTTTACTTACTAATTTGTAATTTCCGTTAGTAATATTTTTCAATTTATAATCTCCGTTAATAATTTCCATTACTAATTTATAATTTCAGTTAATAATTCCAATTATTAATTTATAATTCCTCTTTTGTCATAAATATTAGGCATAACAAACATAATATTTATAATTTCAGTGAATAATTTTAACTATTAATTTATAATTTCAAGTAATAATTTCAATTACTAATTTCAATTTTACTCAGTTTTAAAATTTATTTTGCTTCTTATTCAATTCGCTTCTCTGATGATCTACTTTTACATCTACTCCGAGCTGGAAGTTCTCGCTTTAATCGAGTTTACTGTTCTACTCAGCCTCCGCAGCGTTCAGATACTTCACTTTCGAAACGTTATCTCTCTTCAGTTGGCGATCGCCTAACAGTTCCAATTATCGAAACGTGCTGCTACGCGGTATCTCGCGCGATCATCCGGCCCTCGTTCCGCGCCGATTTCGAGCACGTCATCGACGATCGTCCACGTGAGGATCGGCGTCTCTCGATCCGCGAGGGACAGCGGGCCCACGGCCGTCGTGTAAAACGTCGGGACGTCATCTATTTTGACGATTACAAGACGCGGTGGAGAGTACCGCCGAGATTCTCGCGCCGCGCAACAAGAACGAACGGGACACGAGATCGGCGAGCCGCCGATCATGCCGATCGCGGGGCGAGTCACCACTCCTACAGGTGACTCACTCACCACTCACTCACTCACTATTCACTGACACGCTCGCGGCAGCGCGGCGGCGGCGGCGGCGGCGACGGCGACGTATATCTACGCGCGCGAGAAAGAGAAGTAAACGAGCGCTTCCCACGTCCCGAAACTCTCTCGATTGCTTTTCAATTCGACCCCGCCCCGGGCGACGTTGTATCTTGTCGGTCGCTGGACCATAAATCGATCCTACTCGCCCGTAGGATCCGCGCGCGAGCGCGCGTCGATCAAAATCCCCCCGCCGAGGGATCCGGTAATTCGCGAGAGCTCCGGACAGCTCGCCGGCTGATCTCTCTTGGCTACGAACGACACAGCCCTGACCTTCGCACTCGATCATCCCGTTTCACGCCGGCTAGAATCAATCATTATCGCTGTGCAAAGAGAAATTTCGCAAGGAGAAATTTTGTATGATTATCATTACATTAAACAGCTGTAAACTGTGTCTTAATTTCTCAAGTCGCTCGCGGCTTGTATGGGAGTTTTATTATAGAAGCGGCATGCGCACCTCCATTAAACTCTAGTCGAATTTAGGAATAAATAAAAAAATTACTACACTGAGAGAAAAATAGTTATTTTTTACGTGAACCATAATTTTATAGTATTTCTAACGATAATTACATAATAAATAATGTGTATAGTTAAGTTTATCATATTTATTGTTAGAAATATTATAAAATTATGGTTGAGGCCAAAAGTAACTACATATTTTTCTCTCAGTGTTATTGACATTATAATTTAGTAATTGCAATTATAAATTAGTAAATTTCCATTCTATGCGTTGGAAAAGAATTAATAAGCGATTAATCAGTCATTAATCAAAGATTATCTGAAAAATGGTTTTTATAACAGTTTTTATTCCAAAAATAAAACTTTTGCAGCACATTGTGATAGCGAAGAATTTTTTGTCAAAGACAGAAAAAAGTAGAAAGTGGCGGGAATAGCGATAAAATTGATCCTCCCGCGTTCGCCATCGATCGTCGCCCACAATTTATTAAGGGGATCACGGCGGGAACGGTCAAGGACCCCGCGCTCTTCAGGGCCGTGAAAGTTCCTTGAGAGCCTAGACTTGAGAGAGGTGCATCATGAGAAACTCAAACGGGATCGTTGCAGATGCGATGCTATCGATTCGTTAGCTACCGTGCCGCCACGTCGCCTTTAGCCGCCGTATGCAAAAAAGAAGAGGGCGACAATAAGGATCTAGATTGAAAAAAAAAACGGGGCACCTCGACGTGCCTCGCTCTAATCTAATTTATCGTAATTATTGTAATCCATCTCACCGTTATCATATTGACAGCTAAAATGATAGGCTTTCTCACTCAGAGATATACTCCGCACGTCTAAATATTGATTGCCCGACAATTTTTGGAGCGAAGCGGACCGTCGCGTCGCGAAAGAAGGCCCAGCGTAGCGTCTTTGCAACTTACCGCGATTGCGATACACGGCGATACAATCGGAGAATTAATAATATTAATTGTTGAATTTCTATACAATCTAAGGCTCGCTGCGAAGGCGGCCTACGTCTATTGGCATGTCATAAATCTCACGATTGGAATTACACACTGTTATTACATTAATCATCCTTACTTAATCCCGAGCGCACTTCTGTATCGGCGGAATTATCGTAATCCGCGATTCCTGGACGATAAACGCTCATAATGCCAACGTATAGTCCAGGCATTGTAATACGTATATCAAAAGTGGAACTCTGGCTGCTTACGATCGCGCGCGCGCGCGCGAACTTTCCGACTGGCATCAGCCGGCCGATCTCACGATCTTACCGGGCGATTGTCGGGACACGATCGACCTTGGTTAAAGGCAGGTATAACGTTATGCGGCAACCGGCGAGGAGTTAGGAATCCCGTAATCCGCGGCATCTTTACCTTCCAAGACCCGGAGGGGGTGGCGTTATCCCTGGATCTTCGGCGGCGGCGATACGGGCGCTAACAAACCTCGCGCGAATAAAACGGACGTACTGAAATCGTACGCCTTAAAGCCGATAACTGCCTATGTCTCACGTAAGCGCGATAATTCCGCGCTACTCGCAACGAGCGATATACATTTTTTCAACGGAGCCCTCATTTTTCGCTTCAAAATTACGTATCGTGGATATTTTAGCAAAAACATAATAAATTAAGTATATAATCCATGAAATTATTAAGATTGGAAAAATAAAGAGAATACATTAAAATGTGAATTAATTTGTAATTGTTTATTGTAATAGTATATAATATTAATTATATATTATAATTGTAATCACAATGCAAACTTTATACAACCTGAAATTTTATTATTCTTGGAACTATCATATCTTAATGCAATTTCAGCAATTGGTTTTACAATAATCGCCCTGCCCGTGTACGTAACGTATTATTTTACCTCGCGACACGGCGAACAAATCACGGACCTCCCCGCCGAGCCGGTGGAAGCAGCGTCCGAGAAGCGCGCGGAAGTTCCACGAAGCCGAGGACAAAAGGAGCGCTCGCGTTGCGTCGCGGAGCAAACCGCACGCATGTCAATGCTCCGGCAATTAAACCTTGTTTGGCGCGAACGCCGTGCCGTTTTGTTGCGCTCGTACTTTCCGCTCGCCCCCTGTCTGTCCGCCAACGTGAAAGTACTCGCAGAAGCGCGCCGTGCTGATTTATTTCCCCGCGGCTTCTAAACAACCGCTCGCTTTTTTCGTCAGGATCCGCACGTACCTGCGCACCTATCTGTGACGAGCCGCCAACCGTTCGTCGTCGCCGTCATCGTCGTGTTCTCTCCGTGATAGTCGCGCCGACCGAGGTCGCGAAGCTTTACGAACAAACTAGAGCAACTTTTTTACCGCCGGACGAAAGTCCGGAAGCCGAGGCCTTTTATGTACGATAAGTCTACCCCGTGATATTATTTATTTAGGAGAAAATTTTGGAGTATGTTTTACATCTTATTTTATTAGTCCTCAATGTTAAAAAAGTCTTTACATGTTAAAAATATTTTGAGCAATGAAATAAAGTTTTTTATTAATTTGTGAGAAACGTTATTTATTTGCAGATATTTTAATTTAATTTAATTTTAATCTGCAAATATTCTATTTACCATTTTAATTATAAAAATTGAATTTTTATTCAATATTAGTACAAACAGTGCCTTGGAAAATTAAGAAAAGTATGCTATTAGAAAATTAAGTACTTTACCCATTCTATATAAAATTGTTTGTTATACTTACAACTTTGTTTTTCTCCAACATTTTCTAGTTTAGGATGTCAAAATAATGTAGGTATACTTTTCTCTGCATCAAAAATATCAAATTTATGGATGCAGTATTTATGTTTCTTCATTTCAAATTCTCAGTTACAAGTCACAAAGTTGAATTTATCCTATACATCTGACGTCGACGATATGAAAAGCGACAATTTTTTTTTTCAGCTATATGTCAACCCGCGGTCAGATACTGTCGCGATTAAACGGCGATTTATCAGCGGCGTATTGCAGACAGTGATCGATGCGCGACACTCTAAATCAGGCCGTGTCCCGAAATGGCCCGACGCCGAACCTCGGCCGCCGGCCCCTTGATCGACAGGCATAGTCGACCGAACAGGATGTCAATAAATTTCGTTGATTGCGCGTAATTACGGCAAACACGCGTTCATTTGCATGGAAAGGTCATATCGGATCGCTGCAAGGCGGGAGTGAGCGACGTGTGCTATATTTCGTCGCGGCGTAATTACCGTTGCGATGCCTAATTAGTAATTAGCCGGTGATATTTCGCTCCTCGAATAATTAATAACAATTTATTAATAACTGCGTCGAGGATTAAACTCGTCACCGCCGGCCGCGCGGCGAAACGGGAAAGGACGACACCGGTCGCTTCGCGATTTCGTGAGAATATCTTACGGTGACCATATTTCTTGGAGAAAAATAAAGGACACCTACTCTTCCTCTACGTACAAGTGCATTGATATTTTTTCCACGAATATATATTTATATGAAAAAAATTAAATTTTACAAAAACAATTATATATAAAAAAAGAAAAAACACATATTTATTTAAACATTATATAAAATATACAAAGGTGACTGAAATATGTATGGGAGATTTTAGGACCTTACAGAAATAAGGGACAAAAGTGAGTTTTCAAGAAAAAAATAAATCTAAAAGACACAGACACTAAAATAAAGGAAACTGTCTTCTGTAATATGGGACGGATGGTCACCGTGGAGTGTCTGGAAGGCAGACGCGCACAAAATTTCTCGCGGCCGACGGCAGCTGGCAGGTGAGCGACTTTCGGATGCTCGAGAGTGCCATTAAATTCCTCGCCGCGGACGAGTGCGGCGGTATCGAGCTACGTCGAGACGATCAGGCCGCGGCGGGATCGGGTCCCCATAACGACAAAGAAACGTCGAAAAAAAGGCGACCGTTTCGCGCAGCGCACGAATGAAAGATACTCGTAGCACGAGCGGAGCAGATACCGCGCGTACGTCGTCGGTTGTTGGAGAGCATTGCGTACGGTCCCGGCTATTAGCCGCAATTAACCGTGACGGCCCCGGCATTCCCCGCGGATTTATGTACTAATTACGCTAATTAATTTATCCGCCGTTGCGGTTTCGCATTGGGCTTGATTCCCGCACTCTTCGGCATATATCGGTCGCGAGTCGCATTAAAGACGCGTGCGATCGTGCTTCGCGTTCTTCGCATTATATAAGCGAAGCAATCTCGCAGCGCAGTTGCCTTAATTTCGAATTATGATTAGAGAAATTGGACCTTTTCTGTTAAACTACCCTTCGATAGTATTTCCTGTTGCCTTTCTCTAATTTTTTTATTTTATATTATACATATATAAATAATATATTATTATAATATTATAATATCATTATATAGCATGAAGCGATATAAGGTTTGAGAAATCTACACTAAAAAAAAGATTGATTATAATTGGTTATAATAATCTATCTTGATAAAAGTTACTAAGAATCTTGGTGAAATAGTTTCAACTAAACATATAGATTATGACAAAATAATGTTATAAAAAATGAAGTGATCATAATTATTATCAAACGTTTTGTAATTATATTATATTTGATAATAATAACTAAGTACATATTTCAAAAAATTGCATACTAAATGCATCTTATAAATTTACTTAGAATTTTTTTTCAATGTAGTCAATATATATTCTAGTGTTTTTGTGATTGTGTAACGAAGAATCATTTCATTAAATGTATAATGTCTTCTTTCTAACTTTCAACATACAACCGGATTCTAACTTACGTAGATTAGATTTATCTTTCTTTATCGCAGAAAGTTTTACAAAAAATAAAAAATTCTTCGTTGCTTTCATCAATTTTATAAAATTCTCCAAATTTATAAAATTTAATGTGTTATATTTATTATTTCCTTTTGTTATACACAGTGAGTATTTTTTATATATAATTACACGGGAAATAATTGCATAAATTAATTCTGTAATCAACAAATAATTTTATAAGAATGAATTTAGAAACTCGCATAAAAAATTGAAAGGAAAGGAAGTTTACGTAGATCACAGTACATAATTATCGACTAACATTATCAGTCCGCGGAGCTCTTCTCGTCTATCGTCTTCCCTAGTCTCTGACTTAATCGCGGCTTCGCCCTTGGGCTTTCTCACAATCCTTGAGATCCGTGCTGATTCGTTCTACGAGTCGGCGCCGAAAGGCGTCCCCACGTTGCGTGGCTAGGAAGGCGCTGGCATTATTATTGCTCGCGCGCCATTGGAATTTTCTTGTTAATTCAAGTTTTTACAGCCGTCGCTCGCCGCAAGTTGGAATCACGGGAAGTCCAATTATACTGCAATGTGGGCGAAAATGTCCAAAGGTGAAAGCGATCGTCGCTACCATCGTGCTCCGAATTACTTCAGTAATTGAAGACGCAGTTGCCTGTCAGTGTGTCCGTGGCACAGGGAAGACTTACGGATCGTTAAAATTAAGTCCCCCCCGCCCCAATTTCCGATGACCCGAATCGTCCGAATGAAGCAACCCGGGCATCGATAATTCATTGCCATCAGAAAGTTGCCGTCTCTCATTCCCGATAAGTCCGACGAAATTCAAGAGGGAGATGTACGGAATTTATTTCCCACCTGTAGTCCAACTTCAATAATAATTCAACTGTTAATTAACGAAACCATCTCATGCATTTGACGTATAAAATTGTTTTTAATAGTATCCTAAATCATGAAATGACATTGCCAAAATTATTACTTTTATTTATTTCGATAAAACATACTGATGAATTTGATTATTCAATAACTAAATTATTATATAGGATCTATATGATTTTTAGATTATTTGTATTTTTGAGTTTCCATTTATCCATGTAATTTAGTGAAAAAATATATATATATGTATATAAATGATAAGTCTTGGGTTGAATATATTTTTAAAGATAGATTTAGGTATTTAGTTAAAATAGTAAAAATTTTATTTGAGTATAGAATTTATTTGATAATGATATTTGAAAATTTGATACATTAAATCTTTTTAGATAATAACATCTTTAAAGTTTAAATACTTAAGTATTTAAAAAATTCTTTCTTATTAGTTTTCATCATTAGTTTAGGGGCGTGAGATCATGCTTTTGTACGTGCAAAGCGTTCGTTTTAATATAATTCGCATGTTGTTTGCAAATCGCTGATAAAAAAAGTTCCAAGAAACATCTCATTATCCTTGTTCCATCCGGTATAAAGGCCCGCCGCAAAGTGGCGTCTATAGAAGGCGTTGCTGATAGATAGGATGACGTGAGTCATGGTCTCTAATTAATGAATTTGTTACGAGCATAGCAATTTGTGCGGTATTCGTTGTACGCTGCTTTCGTTTAGCATGGTAAGTAATCGACGTGCCTGTGGGCAGGTACACGGGATAGATTCAACGAACGCGAGACGTGAGACGATTCAATCGTTCTCGCAGGTTCTCCGGGATCGAAGAAACTCGAGCTCGAGACAGGTAACGCGGAAGGATTTTCCGAAAACGAGGGAGAGACTTTTCGAGACGCGCTCGCGCGTCATCCGGACGCCGTAAAACTGTTGGCTTCGATTCTTTTTCCCGGACGAATGCGCGAGGAATCCTCATTTCTAGACGGAGTATAAATGCCAAATTTACGAGCAGATCGACCGTGTGAACGGCTCCGCGGCGTTCGCTTCTAGGGACTATTATTGTTTAACGGTTTTAACGTCGTCGAGCACTCGACGGCCGGTACGACGTATCGTGATACACCGCTATTCGGGTCGAAAGCAGATAATTTTGCGGGATCCCTAATTACGTTATATCTCGCAATAAAAGTCATTCGGAGCGACGAGGATTAAGATTACGGAACGGAGTGTACAAAAAGACATCGTGGCCAGCCTGGCCAAAGCGGCTTTAAACGGCTACATATATTCTCACTGCGGTTAAGCTCGGTATTCGTTTCAATAATAATAACGCGCGTTACATAATTCGAAACTTGGCGGATTCTCTCTCCCGCCGTAGTAATGTAACGGGCGAATGAAATACGAAAAACAGATATCCGCCTCGATCCCGGATTAATAAAGCCTCTTTTAATCCATTATTAAGTATCCTTTCGCCCCGCATACGTGGCGCGCGTTACGGCACCTCGCGATCCAGTTTTTTTGCGCGGTCGAAAATTCGACGAGCGACTAAAATTAACTATATTACAGAGAACAGTCCTTTATTTTAGGTCTGTGTCTTTTAGATTTATTTTTCTCTTGAAAAGATCTTTGCCCTTTATTTCTGAGAAGTCCTATAAAATGTTCTATATTTCAGTCTTTATCATCTTTATATATTTTGTGTAATTTTTAAATAAAGATCTTTTTTTATACAATTTCTTTTTTTATACAATTGTTTTAGTTTACAAAATTTTACTTTTTTTCATATAAATATATGTACACTAAGAGAAAAGTATGTGGTATTTGCGACTATAATTGCACGGTAAAAATAATTAAAGTTAAGAATATAATTTTTACAGTAGTTATGACTATAATATTAGTAACAATAATCATATGCTCATAATGATGCCAATTGTGGTTACTATTACATTATCTTATAGTACAACTTACCAAATAAAAATCTCATTTTGGTTAAAAACAATCATATTGTAAGTTGCATGGACCAAATTATGATTATGAGGACTTTAATAAAATGTTAAACCAATCATAATTTATATTGTTTGAATAACTCTATAGTGATATTATAGTTACTGCAACTATTTTTTTCTTTCAGTGTATATTCAGGGAAAAATATTAATAATAATAATAAATTTACATTGCACTTGTTTGTAAAAGAAGGATAGGTGGAAATGTCCATTATTTTTCTCAAAGAGAGAAGGAGAGAGAGAGAAATATAACTATAAGCTTCCGGGTGGTAAAAGTGGGAAAACGTGACGAGACCGCAGAGATATTTATATTATTATCGCGCATTCCCTCAAGCAGAGATTTTTCTTACCCTTATCCGCGCGACGATCGGCTCGCAAGATCAGTTCGCAGAATTGTTAACCGTTTCTCATATCTCCGCGATCACCCACTTATTTCATCTCGTATTGTACGTTCCAATGACTCATCGACCGATCGATACCGGAACTCGGATCGAAACGCGGCACTCTCGACGGCGCGGCTCGGAGCCGCGTCCTTGAACCTCGCCTTCGCTAATGCACAATGCACGCGGTCGAGTTATTCGCCGAGTGCAGCCGATCGATCTTCCTCGACAAGATCGATCGGCCTTGCGAGGACCGGTTGCCGGGTGCGCCGTTCGTTAAACAGCCGTTCGTCGTGTTAAATTAGACGATCATTGATTTCCGTCGCTCGGATTCAGCGGGGCGCGAGTTAAAAGCTGAAAGTTAAAAGCGGCCGATGGCGACGCGATAGCGAGGGCGAAGAGAAGGAGAGAGAGAGAGAGAAAAAAGAGGCATTATTGAGTGCAAGGGGGCCGGCAGAGAGGCTCGTAAGCGTCGCGTAACGACTTAAACGCGCCCGTAATCACATTGTTCGCCGGTAATCGCGCATTAATAGATGAGAACTGGGTCTCCTCCGGACTGCGGGGCCCACGGTGATCTCCTAACCCGCGCCTTCACCGCCTCTTGCGCAACCGCGCGGCGGCGGCCGGTCGAAAATCGCGGACGCCACACGAGGTGCCTCGTCGACTCGCGGATTCCACGCTCGCAACCGCTCCGGGCGACCCTCGGAACTGCTCGCCTCCGCTTTGTGCCTCTAAGAGCCGTGTATTATGCGCTTTTTTTTTGCAACCACGTTCACGCGATCCTCACGCCGACCACCATCCTTAATCCAGGCTACGCGGCACGGTCGCACGTTCGCCGCTTCCGCTTACGAGCCTGTCCGACCATCCTCGCAAATTACTCCTCTTGAATTCGCTAATCCTTCCCGATCTCTCTCCACATGCCTTATCGTATTACGTAACCTTGCGAATCCTGAGGGGGAGAAAAAAAGTTCCCGCGCGCTTACCGTTATTCCATTTGGGCGACCTTAGCGTGATCCTTAAACCGCATAAAATTCAATTGTTTAAAATTTATTTTACCTTACGGTGAACAAAAATCGCAGATTAAGCGGAGTCGGTGTATGTTTTTACATCTATATCTCACCCATGTTACACGCGACAACTCTATGAACATGTCAATCTCCATTTGTCAGCAGCGTTCATCCATCAATATATCGCGAGAGAGTTAAAGGACTCCGGGTATACACAGAGAACATCTCGCACGAAGATTATCTCCCGGCGATTAGTCTTCGGCGCGATACAATGACGACTGAGTCAGTTGGCGTAATGCGCCTGCCGTGCTTTTACGTATTTGTCGATAACAGAACGCGCAATGGCTCGGCCGCGAGCCGCGATGAATATGTAAAAGCCGGTAGGCAATCATCGTCGCTGCCGTGATGAGTGCCATTCGAGGAGAGCATGATTTTTCACGCGGCGGAGCTATCTCTCCGCCGAGCTCTCACGGCTTTTGCGCATTGCGCCTGTGCATCGGCGCTGGTAATGAGCAATAAACGCTTCGTCTTATGAACTAATCGATTGAGAATTGGCGCAACGGAGATGGCGCGTCGCCGCGAGCCACGATTCCTATGCACAGCCTTCCTTTTTTCTTCTTTCATCTTCCGAAAATATATCGCCGGCAAAAAAGCATTAACGACACGATCATTCGTCCGCTGTCGACGAGGCTGTCGAGCGACGCAAATTGATCACAGAAAAAAAAGTTTCGCTGGAACAACTAAATATTATGCTAATTCAAGAGATTTACGTAATATGCGGACAACTAATTTTCTGTGTTACATTCGCCAATTGTCAGAGCTGCATAAAATTGATACTTCTAACTGGCAAATTAGGTCTGTAGATTTGTTGGTACAGCAACTTGCTGCCAAAATTAATCTAAAGTATGACTTGAGATTTCCAACACAACTTACACCCAAAAAAAAATAATTTTTATTTACGTGGAATCCTCTAAATCTTAGAGGATTTTACTTTTATATTGATTTCAAAAGGATTTCTCTGAAACCAAGAAAAAAATAGTATTTAAGAGAGAAAAAAATATTTTTCACTTTATTGAAAGAGAAATATGTTTGCTGTAAAACAGTAGTAGTAAAAAAAATTACCTTCTTAAAAAAGACACCAAGTGTACGCACCCATGAAAAAAGTTATTGTATTTAATACTACAAAAGATGACTAATAATTGTTTTCGAACATAATTTGTTTACCACACCAACAAATCTGCTTAGTTGCAAATATTAACACTCAAAAAAAATAATTTTTATGTACGTGGAATTCTCTAAATCTTAGAGGATTTTACTCTTATATTGATCTCAAAAGAATTCCTCTGAAATCAAGAGAAAAACAGTATAAACAAGAGTATTTAAGAGAGAAAAAAGTGTTTTTGTATGTTTATTGTAAAACAGTAAGCTTAGAATATGAGATTATAGGAAAAATCACTTTGAACGTAAAATACTTTTTTTTTTGGGTGAAGTTTAGGTAGCAAGCATAGCCTTGCTGAATCAACAAAACCGTTTTTTTTTTCCGTGATGCGATCTGCGGATCCCTTCTCGCGCCGTTCAGGTGCCGAAATCGGTGAAAAAAAGAGATCGTGAATCGCAGATGAATCGGAACTCGGCGGATGATAATGAAACGATGTCGTCATCCGGCAAGTCTTGCGCATCGGTGTGTCGTTGCCGGCTGGGCCCCCGCGTGTGTACACGAACGGCGCAACCGTGTAACGGTCACCGAGAGATGCGCGCGCGTTCCCCTGGACCATTCTAATATCAAGGACACCGAGAGACACTCGCTGATGCGATGGATGCGCGACTGCGAGAATATAACGATGGCCACAGTGGCGGTGGCGGCGAAGCAGGGGGCAAGTGGAGATGGGAGCAAACGCGGACGACCCCCGACCCGGCACGCTGAAACCCGGAGGATATCTGACTCACGACGAACGCGTGAGCGCGTTCTATCCTATCCAGTGCGACACGGCATGCATATCCGCGAGTCCCGCCGTCGTCGGTCTTTCGAAACTCCAGAGCGGAGCCTTTCGACGTGACCTAAGACAACTCTGAGAGCCGACCTGATCTTAAAATAAGCGATCGAGCGCCAGTCACAGATCTGGCTCGTGTCCATTTTTTTATCGATACACTGAAAAAAATTTCTGATTAAAAGCGGACGAATAAAAAAATCTCGTAGGATTGATCAAATATTCTGGTTATTATAATAGAACTCAATACTTTATAACTTATAATAACCAGAATATTTGATCAGTCCCACAAGATTTTTCTAGTTTGTTAGTTTTTAACCAGAATTTTTATTCAGTGTACAAATTAACTTTAATTTTCTTTTAATAAAGCATCATACACAGAATATTAATCAATGGATTCCATTCCCTTTCAAAATTCAATCTGAGTCCGAGCGGTCACACATAGGAATTGATTATTGTGACTGTACTGATTGTAACGTTGCAGAGAGGACATAATAAAAAAAACTTTTTTTTAATTCTCGGAACTTGAAAAAAATAAAAAGTAAATTAAACTAAAATTGAAGTTCATTTGCACTGGTAGAAATGGACGTTAATGAAACAATATGCGTAGCAAAGACGTTCTTGCAATATTTTCACGGTCAATAAAAGGGAAAATTAATTTAAAAAATGTTAAAGTATATATTTGTTTTTCTTTCGTTTAATCATTTTTCTTTTTTTCGTTTTATTCGACGATTAAGTCAGAAAAGATCGTACTGTCGTGGACTCGAGAAAACTCGGAGGGGGAACAGGGCGGGGGGAGGAAGGGAGCCTCTCTCGGTCGTGGTAAGGTTGCGACGCTGCAAAAGACGTGGACGGCGCGTACGTGATCGCCGATCGCAATCGTAGACGAATGGTTACGCTGTACGGGATATGATTATTGGTCGACCGGAATAATAATTGTAATCATCGCCAGCGGATAATGACGAGTTGACGGCGAGCCGTCGCGGTGAAGGCGCAGTGCCAGAGGTGACACACGCGAACTCGCGCGACGCACCGGAGCTCCCACACTATCTGGTCTCCCGCACAACTAATACCGTCTAACGGGTCGCGCAGAAATGAGATTTATTGCGACGAATCAAAACCGGCGCCAACTGCGCAGCTATTGTGGCCTGTTTCTTTTTCGGTCAGCATCACGCGAGATTGTAAAAGCTACTAGTAATATGCTTCCTTATCCTAGGAATATCCTTTTAATCGCGCTCCTCTTAATTGCACAAAGAGAGAAAAATTATGTTTCTAGATAATAAGCTGAATATAAATTTATAATTGTAACAAAGTATTAAATTATTACGTATTAAATCAGTTTTTATTATTCATCAGTCATTAGTTTTGTTACAATAATAATGGAAATAAATCCTTCACAGTGCAAACGCGTTTAAGCTTTCTTCAGATCGGTTAAAAAATTGTCGCGGATGCGTTTGCGCGATCTCGTGTTCACGCAGGTCTCGATGAATTCCCGAGAATACTTGGAAATCGCTTGGAAATAGCAAGGGAGAGCAGCGAATCCGCGAGAGTGGCCCTGAGATTTTGATTCTATCTCGCCTCGATACTCGATCGAAGGCCATCTCGATTGACCGAGTTGGAAAACAATATGCCGAGGAAGACGGGAGAGGATTGCAAATTATCCTAGCGGCGTAATTACACGGCGAAATGATGATCTTTCTCATAGGCGAGTGTCGATGGACGATCGGTTTCGAGCGGAGAGCATAAAAGTCGCGCGACATATAAAAGAACAGGATTATTGTGTGATTAGTATCTGAACCGAGATATCATAGAACACGTACATGTCTGCCTGCTTTCGACACCCCCTACACTGTAAACTCCTATGGGTTGCCACTGCTTCTACTCAATATTCGGTTAATTTGACTAAAACAATAAAATAAAATTAGCGACAGTAAGCCTTACTCAATATATTGTTAATTTATCTAATTTAATTTCCATGTTGGTCAAAATTTTACCTTCCTTTTAGTCATAATTAATGAAATATTGAGTAAGAGCAGTGACCTATGGAATAGTTAAAAATGACTCAAATTGAATATAATTTAGCACTACGAGTTTAACAGTGTAAGAAATTCTACCTCCCCTACCCTATGCTTTATTAAAATAAACAGCATTTCCTGGACTTAATAAATTCTCATTGAGAGTCGAACGTTCTATTGCTTTCCGACACGATTTTATAATAATAAAATAGATAATTAAGCGAAAGAAATTGATGGGTGAAAAAATAATTTGTTTCACTATGTCAAATATTTGGAATTATTTTTAAATACACTTTTAATATTAGCCGGCAGCTAATATTCTGCAGAATATTTGATCAATCCTACAAGATTTTCTGATTCGTCCGTTTTTAACCAGAATTTCTTTTCAGTGTATTTTTGCTCAATCATTGTCGGAGTATAATTACGCGAACTTATTACTGGGAAGAAAGTAAACGTAATAATGACATTTTTTTCTATTTTTAACCGTTACACAATACACGTATCACGCTTATCGCTCTCCTTCATAGTTGACGCCAAATGCATCGTTATCAATCAATGATCATTCGCGTCTCATTCGCCTCGTGCATAGACGTACGTACTTAATCATTAGCGGAGAATATCCTCTCGAGCGATTGTCTTTAATGGAGACGCGAGTATGTGAGCGGCGGTGCGATTCGCGCACCGCATTCGGACATATACCACTCGATCGTGCCTCGGCCATTGCGAAATCAATAATTACGAGAATCGCGTTACTCCGTCCAGGACACGTCCAGGATTTATTAGCTTCGGCCGAACGCGCGCGCAGAATGTATCACCTGCTAGTAAAAATAAACTCTTCTCCCGGCTGTGTGTAACCTCGGGAGATCGCGCGCGCGCGCGAGCCCGCGGTAAAAGTAACGCAAATCGCGCATGCACCTTCATCCTCGTCCCAGCGCTACGTTTCTGCATGCCACGGTTTATCTCCGATCATTCGATAAAGCGACAAGCATTTTTGCTCACCTCTCAAACGTTCATTTTCCTATTCCCGCGCTGATGCACGCGGCGACTTTACCCCGTCGCGTTACGAAACCGAAAGCCGCGATAAAGAGATGACGCGAGATAGGCGAGTGAGTTTACGATACTGCCGGTTAAAGTTCGGAAGCTTCGTTAAATTACCGATGATTTAGATTTTTAATTAAATCCCGAGGCGAGCGGCCTTCCAGGAAGACCCCTCGGCCGCCGAAGTTCTGAAATCGTCATTAAATTATGCCGCGATGGTTTATCTCGCTTTAATTAACGCACAACTACTTCATTCCGGGAGGGGACCGGCGTGAAGTCTCATTTTCGTACGTATTTCATGTGGACATGTGTGCGCCACACTGAGAGAAAAATATAGTTACTTTTGTCTCAGCCACAATTTTATAATATTTCTAACGATAATTATACTTAACATAATGATGCATGGTTAAGTCTATCACACTTATTGTTAGAAATATTATAAAATTATGGTTAGGTCCAAAAGTAACTATATTTTTCTCTCAGTGTAGTTACTTTTGGACCCAACCACAATTTTATATTTCTAATGATAATTATGGTTAACGTAACGATACATATAGTTGAGTTACACATATTTATATTAAAAAATTATAAAATTATGGTTGGTCTAAAAGTAACTATATTTTTCTCTCAGTGTATTTATTTTTGGACCCAATCACAATTTTATAAATTTCTAACATAAAGAAGTTAAACTTAACTACATATATCATTATATTAATCATAATTATCGTTAGAAATATAAAATTGTGGTTGGGCCAAAAGTAACTATATTTTTCTCTCAGTGTAGTTACTTTTGGATCCAACCACAATTTTTCTAACGATAATTATGGTTAACATAATGATACATATAGTTAAATTACACATATTTATATTAGCAATATTATAAAATTATGGTTGGACCAAAAATAACTACATTTTTCGCTCACAACAAATCAGTACGGCGGCAGGTTCGGGATCACGTCGTTCGCGCCGATCTCTCCTTGGACAAAGGAACAGGAAGGAGCGGAAAAGCCTAGCTGAGAAGCGCTGACAAAGTCAAGGACGCGAGTCCTTGGGCAGTTTGAGCCGCACGCGGAATAGATGCATTAGCCCGTTAATCGATATAATTAGTAACTTGGTTACACTCGGGCGCGCGCGCGCGCGCGCGCGCTCTCGTATCCTTGAAACACTCCGCATCTTTCACTTTCCCTTCTGCGCGGCATTCTTTCGCGCGAGCGCGTCCGTGCGCATCGTACAAACATTTTAGTAGAATATTGTATCCTTCGTACGGCCCGATCTCTCACAATCATCACGCTGGCGGTCGCGTCATCATCATTACCTTACACGATCTCTCACTCTTAATTTGCACGATTCTCTCGATTTACTTATCGCGCGATATCGCGCTTTTTGCTCGCGCATACCTCCCCGCGCGGATCGGACCGCAAATCACTGTGATTATATCTTTTTTCTCTCGCTCGTTCCTTCATCGGCCTAAAAAATTTGTGGTTTACGTCAGCGTCGCGAGCGCGATCGCGATCGCCGGCGATGGTCTCTTTGCGCCTCGGTCTCCATCGCCTTTTCGGACCGGCCTTGAACGAATCACTCCGGGACGTTCCAAAACGGTCGTGTTGGTCGATATTAAAGGCGGGTGCGACGCTAATTCGCCGCTTTAAACGCGAGCCGTATGCTCTTGTGTACTTGGTGCACGACCGTGATGCATGTACGGAGGCCGCCTTCCCAATAGTGACACTCGACGTGTACCGCCTATTAAAATCGTACGATTTATAGACCTCTATAATGTCCAGACGAGTAATTCGCGTTATTCATTCGCTACTGCGTTGTTGTCTTTATGGCGAACAAAAGCATGAATTCATTTGTGATTAAAAGTGAGATTACCATGTAAGATTATAATTATACCGTAGTATTCAGAATGCGCTTATAACAATGTTAGCGCGCTTCTTTGTCATTCTATCTTTATCATTCAGTAAAATGTGAAACAAGGATCGAATGGCAAAAAAGCGCGTTAACGTTTTTATAAATGTATTCTGAATACAGGCCATAAAGTCCTTCTTATATAAAGTCATATCCTATATTCAATTCCTCATTTGTTTTTCGAAAATAAATAATAAAAGGATACTGAAGAGAAAGAAAAATAATCTTCTGCACACAGGAAAGTATTCATTCTACAGATGAGAAAAGCAATTACTTATTTTATTTTGTTTATATAATAGTTTTCTTTAGTAAAGAATCTTTTCTTAATAACAGTTTAAAATATTCGTTACAAGTCCAGAATATGTTTTAAGTAACTATGACGCTTATGATGACTTTATGATGAATTTGCGGATATATAAACTTACCAAATACTTAGAACAAGTATATTTATAGCGTGTGGTTAAGAATGTGTGAAATTTTTCGTCAAAAAAAGAATTGAATAAGAATTGATTAATAAATATGAATAATATAAGTGAATATGAAACTATCACAACTTTTGAATTGCTTATCAGAAAATTATGAAATTTGATACAGATAAATGATACAGACAATTTAAGAGATTTGAAAAAACTGCAAATTATCAAAAGATAATTCCGCACATGCGCGCATCAACAATTTCCAAATTTTTTATATTGAAGCCTAATAAAACACCTTCAACAGTGGCACCAAAACGTCATCCTTCCTTAATACTTTCTCCAAATTTCATAAGACTCGGTCAAGTGAAGAAACGGCAACTTTCCCAAAGTATATACTCATAATTGACTATTATACTCTGTATATGTTGTGTAATTATAAACACTGTTAATACATTTTCATACGTACGCGAAGAAAGAAAGAGTTTCCTTCCTTCAACATTCCGCACATTAAATACAGTCCGTTATAGCGATTAGACAGCTCGCTAAATTTACGGCGCGTTCTAAGAAGTGCGGGTGTTCTCGAGTTTTCCGAGAATGTAATTTGAATTGTTCCCGTCGGTGCGTGCGGGACACGAGTGCATTCACCAGCGAGATAAACGGCGTGCGGAGCGGCGTTATCGTCGCGTCCGCGCGACCGAGTATGAAAGGGCAGCATCACGGAGGCGACACATGTGTACCGGCGTGGGTACACCGGCGCCGTATGTAAAAGCACGGGGGCCGATAAAATCAAATCCCGCGTATGTACCCGGGTACGTGACTGACAGGTCGGCTTCGTCACCGCGGGACTCGAGAGATAAAAGCTAGAGCGCATAACAAGGTGCCTTGCGAGAGTGCGAGGCTTCGCGGAGAACACGTACGCGGCTGTTTCGCCAGACCGTTTCGCGGTACCATTTTCCTACTTGCGTTATTTCCATTATTTTCCGCGTGTTCGCGCGTCACTTCGATCTCCTTTTCGCATGCGGCTCTACGCAAACGAATGTGTTTGTTCAGGCCGAAGGTAAATCGTTCGGATCGCTATTAATGTTTTACATTGTTATTTTTGAAGCTGCGATAATATTTTCATTGCTCTAAAGTCGTCACGTGAATAATTGAAACGCTGTTATTTGAATGTCGTAATTAAAACAATTATTAGAAATGATCTTCATCAAAACGAGGAAAAAAGGCATATGTGTATAATATTTGGTAATGTGTATATGTGAAATTACTGGCATTTATGATAGATATTATGCAATGCAATCTAGAACTAAAGGCAACATTTGCTTTGTTGTCTCAATATTTGAAAACCTTTAAAAACATTATTAACCCTTCAATCGTCGCGCTATTTTTTTTTTTTTTTTTTTGTAACACACAAGTTGACACGTAAAATCTTGAGATATTTACGCGTCAACTTGATATTCCAATATAAAAAAATCAATTTATATTTTTTAGAAGTAATGTTCATTTTTAGATCCCAATATAAAAAGTCAATCTCTATTTTTTAAAAGTAATAATCATTCAGGTCCCAACATAAAAATCTATTTATATTTTTTAGAAATAATCTTCATTCAGATTCCAATATAATCAAAATAAATTTATATTTCTTGGAAGTAATGTTCATTCAGATTCCAATATAAAAAGTCAATTTATATCTTTTGGGAGTAATATTTATTCAGACTTTCAAAATTCACGCGAAAGTTTGTTTCTATTAATTACGAAAAAATTCGTTTTACTAAACATCGAGCTTGTAAAGTTCCCACGACGACTGGAGGATTAAGTAACTTCGCTTAACCGGGGTAACAGTAGATATGTAGGTGAAGACGATGCGCAAAAATAGCATCGAAAGCGAATCGCGGTGAGTTCAAGAGCGAAGGCCTCGGCTTATTGAGCGAAGAGAGACAACCGGAGAGAGGAAGACAATAGGTCGAATGTAAATGCAAGAACGTGAGACCCATCCTTATTATCTCCGTTTATACGACAATACGAGCGGAAAGTGATCCTGTCCCCCCCCCCCCCCTCATGCTAATACAATTGCTGAGAAACTCTCGGCAAGTCTGGTATACGCGATCCTTTTCAGCAATTATTACCGATCAAAAAACTATGCAAAAAGAAATCATCTGTCCGTCCATTTGTAACCGTCACGGTTAGCCAATTTTTTTTTCTCACGTACATACATCAAAGCCTGTAATTTAGAAAAAAAAATCGGGAATCATTAATCAAAATAATTTATCAAGGCAAAAGCAAGGAGATACTCGATATCACGGTTCTCGCAGACGCTAAACTACGATCATTAGTTTCACGCGGAAACACGAGACTGCGTTTTATCTCGTATCATTACTCTATTATAAATATAACGCCTCGGTACAAGCACTCGGCCGGTTGAAAATATCGCGGCTGGGACGGAGTATTGTCCCGGCGGGTAATACGTCATGGGAGCGGTATATCCGGTCCATGGGATAATGCCGCGTATACACGGTGTACCTCGCGCGCGCCCGCGCTCGCGGTATCCATTAGAGCCCTCGTTACATGTCATCGCCATTGATACCAGCGACGTCGGCGGTGTCGTCGCCGACGGTGCCCGGCGTCCGGTTTGTGTAGACACGGAAAACGGAAGGGAGGGAAGAGGGAGGAGGGGAGAAGGAGGCGCGGGTAGCACGGCCCGCACAATTATGCATACGCAGAAGACAGAACATTAATTTATGGCTGAAATAAGGGCCCGGCGCGCGGGGCCCTTGCGCGCGCGCGTGTCGGCGCGTCTGTTGCCGCGGACGAGCGTGGGCGCCGGCTTAAAACATTTCTCTGGTTCAGCGCGCTGGCTGGGCAGCGCGTTTGCGCCTCCAACGAGCTGAGAGCTCAGCTGAGACACGGCCGCGTGTTCGTTATTTGTATCCGCGTATTTATATGCGTATACGCGAGGGCACACGCACCTCGGCAGAGGGACCAACCTCTTAACCCCTTCTCGTCCTCGCCCCCATCCCCCCCCCTCCCTCCGACCCCTCCGCTCCCTCGAACGTGAGGCCGCGCCGGGCACCACCTTCCGAGCTCGTCCGCGGAGCGGACGATTAATAACCGAGGTGCTGCGAATAAATTAAAGCACTTACTTATCTTGCGCGAGCGCGCGGCTCGCGATAGCGCGGCCTTTGTCGTAACACGACGGACACATTCGCTTGGATTTCGTTCTCACCTATTCGCCGCGGCGAACGCTCCGCTCCGTGGATTGGTTACACCCGGCTACTTGGGTGGTTCTAGACGACCGCGGACGTAAAAGGCACGAGTGCCGCAGCGTCGTTGACGAACGACGTTTAAAGCGCTATCTTTCGTGAGCGTAAAGCTCATATTTACAATCGTCTGCTAAAGGATTCGGTCGAGAGTTTGAGATAGGCGATTTAATAAATGAATCGCAAGCGTCAATTTGATACGATAACGTCGTATTTATAATCGCGATACATTTCCGATGGCAAACGTGAGTTTTCGATTAGCGAGTTTCCGGATGGAGTTTTAATCAGAGCTTGGAAATTTGCCTTTTGATTGATCTAAAGAGTGTTATTTTGAACTCGAATGTTTATAACAGAATAATTGAGGGAATCGTTCTGATCCTGAGAAGATTGTTACTATTTACATCGAAAACTCATGTTTTTGGTAATAATTATAAATAATTAATATTATAGGTGCCTTAAAAATGAAATTAATCTTGAAATATAATAATTAAATTCTGTTTCTTGAAATTTAACATTAAATTCTTGAGAATGTGGATTGTCATATATTCACTAGTAATTTTGGAATGTTGTATCAGTTGAAAATTAAATATATCTTAAATAAATGAGAAATAACTTGATAAAAGATTGTGTTTGTATAATTTTGATACTTAAAATCAGATAAAAAACGAAACGACTCGAGTCAAAGACCTGATTTGAGATTTATGAATAAATGTTTAAAAACAATGGAATTATAATTTGTAACACATTACATTTTGTTTGAAGAAAATATTTGGGAAAATTAAATTATTATCTCTTGATTTTCTAATTTTTTTCCAAAAAAGCGAAACTTTATAATTTTAATATAATTTTAAATCAAAGAGAAAGATAACATTAAGTCGCTTATATTGCAGTGATTAATCTATTTTTTTATTCATATTACACATAAAATATGAATTCTTAATTATATTAAATTATCCAAATTGTTATCAATTTTGTAATATTAACAAATACATTTCTATAAGTATTTTTTAATTAAAAAATTAAATCTACCTTTTAAATAAAAATATATTAGCTTTAATAATTTTTTAAATAATAGTAATAAGTAATAATTAAAATTAATTCAAAATGATATTTTCAATTTACTCACATTATTATCAAAAACTTGAAAAATATACAATTTACGAGCTGCAAAGCAGAAAAATTGTTACTACATCAAACGGCAATATATACATTGTAAATTGGAATTAAAAATGACAGTAATTCCATTAAACTTTCGAAACTCTTTCAATCGAGCGGTATTAATTCGTAGTTTATCTTTTGTTTTGTTTACAAAATGATTTTACACAAAAATATTGCAAAATATATTTGGCGCTCTTTTCCACATTTTTAATATCTTCTTTTTAAGCAAATCAATTCCTACCTCGTGCAACGCCGAAGAAAGCCCAGGCAAAATAAAACGCCGAATGCCCGACACGGCAGCTCGTTCGATAGCGTGAACAGTCAGAAACAGAATATAACGTGGTAAACAGTTCATGTTGGCGAGTCGGTCAGCGCGCCGAGTTCTGTATTCGTTTTTTTTTCGCCGACGTGTACATTTTATTGTCATTCGAACAACGCGACCCGAATTCGGCGGGCATAGGCGCGAGCCACTCGGCGTCGCATTACCCTCTCACAATCAGACACGATCGCGACGAGACGCGAAAATCGCCAAACGCCATTGTTCTCCGCGAACATTAAGGTACTTTTTCACGCTGACGCTCGACACTCATTTTCAGCGTCAAAAGACGTCACGTGACCAGAAATAAAGATACCGATTCGTCATTTTTGGTCACGTGACGTCTTTTGACACTAAAAATGAGCGTCAGGCTGGCATCCCATGGCATGTATTTCCCGCATAACGCTAAACCGCGTAACCAGAAGCGTTACTTGAGAAATAAATAACATAAAACGTTATGTGATTGGTTACACGGTTTAGCGTTACACGGAAAATGCCATGGAACGCTAGCCTCAGCGTGAAAAGGTACCTTTACAGTTTGAAAGTCATCAGTCCGCACAATTCGATCTCGCGACTCGCGAGAATCCTGAAATTTCGAATATCCCGCGCGATTTGAAGTAGGACTTGAAATGAGCTAGCGAGTCTTTTTCACGCACTACTTGCTGCTATTAAGATCATTGCACAATGTTAAGACCATGGTATATATACATATATACATACGCACATACATGTGGTTTACTCGTCTCATTACTGATGCGTCGACGCGGATGTCACGAGATTAATCCACCCGAAATGCATCGCGGCCAACTTCACGCCATTAGCAATGATCGGCGAGGTTAATTCGCGGATTGTCGTACCGTATCGTCGCAAACTCTTTTGCGTCACATCACGCTACATTCTTTCCGTCATAGTTCGTAGGGCAACGAAGTGGGTGTCGCGTACGATTGACCTCGGGAGTGCCGTGTCAAAGTGCGCGTCAAAGTGCCGCGCGATCATCGCCGTCCCGTGATTGGTGCGCACGTAATTAACCTTATTTTCGCGAGTGAGCGAGCAAACGTGTGTGCCTATGGCTCTGTGTTTGTGCCTTAAGTGTGAATGCCATGGAGGAACGGCAATGAACGAGAGAGGAGGAGGAGGAGGAGGCCTGGGGAGCATCGGGCATCGGCGGAGCAACCGTGAGGTGAATAATTTATTATTTATTTATTATCTGTGGAATCGATTGTTCGCCCTCGCGACAACAGCATCGCATTCCGCGCACCGTTTCCGTCGCCTTCGGACAATTGATGATTAATGTCGGAATTCAGGGTATCATTCGATTTATAAATCTGTATTGTGAAATATACACACATGTTTAAAATCATATGTCAAAATACATTATATAAAGAGAATTTTGTCTTGAAATCTGAATTACAGACTATTTGAAGTGTGTCTAGACACGTATAACGTTCGATTATTTTATAAATGGCTTTTTTTTTTAAATTGTATAAATACAAATATACATATAAAATTATAAAGAGAATTTTGCCTTGAAATTTGAATTATAGATTGGCTAAAGTGTGTCTAAAACGAGTATTTTATGAGACGATTTTTTAAAATAAATTGTTTAATAAAATATAACATCTATTATAAGTCAAAGTATGATATAAGATGTATTTTTGCGAAACGTTTGAGAGTTAAACTTTTCATAATTTGCATTGTCAATACTTTAACAAGAAATACAAGAATTGTACTTTTATATTTAGCAAAAGCGAATATTACATTATTAAATTGAATTAATAACATAGTTTATTGGATTAATCGATTTGAGATCCACAAGAATAAAACAATTTGATACGTGTACTAATTATTTCTTAAAACATAAATTGTTTTGAAAACTTTATTACAATTTGACTCTATTTGCATTTTACAGATTAACATCGTTACGCTACAACTCCGCCGCTGCGCAGCGCATCGGTGAGTCGAATAATCTTTTATTTTAAGCCATGCCAACGGATGTATGAAAACATATTGTATCACACATGTCCATCTTCGATTTATCATCGATGCACCGCATGTATGAATAATTTTTGACCTCGCGCCTTGCCACGAAGATTCGTATCTTTCATTGCCTTATCGAGTCTTGAGATCTTTCTCTCTCTCTCTCTCTCTCTCTCTTGTCGGAGAGATCGATGCCTCTCGCTGTTATCGACGCGCGTGCACCCAGGCCGATGGTAATTAACCCATAAAGAGAAATATATATACACACGTATAGATGCATGCGCTCTCGCCGCGGAGACAATGGAGCACGAGGCGTTCCGATCCGCTTAACGGTATAGAAATATCCTGCTCCCCGGCCGACAGAGACAATCGCAGGTCGAGCGAGCAACAGGTCGACGACGTCTTATTCCCGTGGCTAAGGTCGTACCCTTATACGACGATCTATATAGCATACATGAGAGAGAGAGAAAGAGGCGGAGGAGGAGGAGGACGAGGGCATCGGACAAGGCTCTAACCGACATCGTGCAGGAGCCGGCAGGTTCACCAAGGTTTAACCTTGAAGATGATTAGAAAGCAAAAGATCCCACCGTCGTCCACCGAGTCCGGTGGATCACGACTCGTTTCTCGCTCCTGCGGCCCCCCTCGCGGGAGTCCCATTGCTCCGCCGGAGATATATCTGGGGCAATATCTTGCGAATCTTGCACGCGAGCCGGTTGATCTATAATCATAGGAATAATCGTGCGAAAAGTATGATGATTGCAGCCTTTACGCGAAGCTGCCTCCCGCGAAACCGTCGCGGAGCGAGGCTGAGCCCTTAAGGGCTGCGCGGAGCGATCGCTGTAGGAACGGAATCTTCTAATTAGCCTCTTGTGGTAGTTGGCTGTTTTAAAGGAGCTCATCGCACGCATTTATTCACATGCGAAGATGGGCAGGTTTAGAATTATTATTATTCACGTAGTTTGAAAATATTTAAAGAATATTTACATTTCGCGAATACCAATGAAATAACACATTTGATTTGTCAATGAACCTTAGTTTCATTATCACAATTCTCCTATAATATGTAAAAACAATACATAATGCACTTTGTAAATTATCACTTAAAACGCTTGAATCCCCATTTCAAATGTAATAAAATACATACTTTAATTATCAGTTTAATTATGTGATAGTATTTTAACTTTCTATTTTAATTTTAGATTTACATTGCATTATATGTGTGAAGAATGTATCTAAATTCGCGTGAAATAGATTATTAGGCAAAAAGTCCATGCTTAATGATCGTATTTGGCGTTTCTCTAATTTTAAATTGATCATTATCATGAAACGGTTACGACTTACAAGAATAATAAAATACCTCTCGAAAATGGTTCAAATTTAAAGTGCCTAAACGTCTGCGGATCATTATCGCTCCGTTTTCGGCTGTTTCTAATCGGCATCCAGTTTCGATCGAGTGGTAGGGTCTGGCGGAGATTGCCAGACGCGAGTATCATCCGGTATAATTGAAGGTTCGCGCGCGGGGCCGACCGAAATATAAGGACTACCTACGCGGTGGCCCACGTTCACAGATCATACACGAGGCATTGCGCCTCTAATTTTCGCGGCGCTTCCGAAGGTCGTTCTCACGGCGAACAAAGCGTGGAAAACGGTACCTATTGCGTGGCCGTACGCGGCTATACGTATCGGTCGGTCGCTTGCGATCCTAGATCGAACCTACCATTATCCCGTACGACGTGGTCATAAAGATCACTTAGAATTACTCGCGGTGGTAATTACAGATAAGTGATGGTTATTACGCGGCGCGAGTACGAGTCGCGCTCGATTCCTCATCGGGGAATCGCGTTTTAGGCGGGCGATTAGCGGATTAATTGATTTCACTATCGATAGCTTCCTCCTATTAAATACAAATTACGACCGGACCCTCGATACGGACGGGGAAACCGTTAAAAATCGCCCCTAATGCACCTCACTTGTTTCATTAGGCGGGAAGACGGAACAATTACCGACTCACTCGCGCTTTCGTTCTATCGGCGCGTTTGATCTATCATCAATGAAGGGACATTAAATTCGTACGTTCGACACGGCGAGGCTGCCGCGCGCTCTGTGTGCTACGAATCGGAAGGAAACGAAAGCAAAGTTCTCGCCGGGACGTATTTGTACTTTTCAGCGTCGTTGCCTTCCCTCAACAACGATCACGACGAAACGTATACTTATCCTCCGGCGTGTAGCTATTAAACGAAGCACAGGTATCGGCGATAAGCGTTCGAGGAGGCCCAATACTCCCCGCGCGCGGCTTGTTAATCACATCAGCCGTCGTATCGAGTTCGCGTTGATCGCTCATAGTTACAAGCCGCGGGAACGAGCGGTCCGCGCGCGCGTGACACTCGTGACGTCTCCGGTCTCGTGAGTTTTTCTTTTTAAGCCGCCCTATCGCGGCTCGATCGCGGGGCCGCTCCTGTGCGCGCCTCTGCGCGCGCGGAGACGAATCCACCTGTCGACAGGTCCTTATCGCTCCGACGGATCGGCCGCTTTGATTTAATAAGACCCCCGCGCGATGACGCGATCCTGACGGACGGAGCGGCTCGACGAGCGAACGACGACGTCGCGAGCGAGCGAGCAAGCGAGCGAGCGCGCTCGTGACTCGCCGCCGCGTTCGCCGTGCTCGCTCGTCGGAATGCACGGCAACCGCACGGCGTCGGACGACTCGCGGGATTCGTGGCGTCTCATTTGAATTCCGCGCGAGTAGTATCGTTCGCCCCATCGAAGGACCCGGTATGCGAGAGCCCTTCGAGATCGCCTTTTAGGTTTACGAGCTATACAAGTCGTCCTTCGTCCACGATCCCCCCGCCTCCGTCGATGTCGGCGGATTCGCGAGTTAACTCGGAAATCATGTGGAAGCTACGACGTGGATACTTTGGATGTTTTGATATTGTCCCTGCAAAGTTGCACACTCCTCCTTTCGTTTCACTAAAACGTCATTTCATTTATTACCTGCACCTTTATTTTAACGAATTACATTGAAAAAAAAAATTCTAGTTCAAAACGGACGAATCGGAAAACCTTGTAGGATTAATCAAATATACTGGTTATTATAATAGAAATAATAGAATTCAATAATACTTTATTATTGAATTCTATTATAATAATCAGAATTTCTATTATGATATAGTATTTGATCGGAAAGTACAAGTAGATGCAAGTTAAATAATAAATAAAAGTCTGTTCTAAAGATGTTGTAAATCAATCCCAAAACAAAATGCTTTACAAGTAATATTCTGGACTTTGCATTTTTACTTTTCGAATAATCTTAGTATTTCGAAGTCTTCATACATCTTTCATAAGCTGCATGTAATTTTATTGGTTCGATAGAACATTCTTTTCTAAAAATTTACAGCAATACAAATTCCTTTTGCAATTAAAGTCTGGTAAAGAATGTAACATTCGTCAGACACTTCAATTTTTCACACAAACACATTTGCCTTACTTAGTCTCTCTAAAAATTATTATTTTATATGTAAATGTATATAAATATATAAAAGAATTTTATTTGAAAAGTTCATTATCTCTTTTCGAAATTAACAACTCCCGTTATCTTATTCCGAAATTCCATATACGATATCTCATTGAAGTTATGTAATTGCCAAAACAATCTCGCTAATAGATCGCGATCAATCTTACTTGAACTATCTTATAGAGCTTCGAAATTAATTATCATCGTCGCGATGAGATTGAGGAAACCGTAAAAATGTGAACAGTAAGAAAAACGTAGAGAGGAGAAAAGAGAAAATCCAGATAAAAACGGCGACAAGAGAGGTACGAGAGGAGCCGAAGAGGAGGGACAATATCTGAACGCGGAGCGAGCGGAGGATGCGGATGGCCGTAGAACGTTGGTCCGCGTTTGAACATTCCGTGGTGAGATCCCACGGCGCGTCCCGACGAGATTATAGGGTCAGTAATTAATATATTGAGAGGTAATTAATATATTGGCCGGGCCACGGCGGCAACGTATTATTACGTGCAAGGTGGGGCGGCGACGAGGAGAGGAAGGGGGGGAGAGGAAGAGAGAGGGAGAGTGTCGAATGGGGCCCCCCTTTCGCGACGACAGATTCAGGCACGTCATACTCGTGTCGACGAAACGAACGAACGAGCGAGCGAGGTGACTACATTCCGCCGGCGGACGAGCGAGGCCTTTCGAATATCTGCTCTTCCCTCCTCGCTTTACGACGGCGAATTTTCCACGGCGAATGAAACGTTCATGGAAGCATTAGAAACGGAATAAAGCGGCGGTCAGATCGTTAACTGCTGCGACATCGGCGGGCAATTGGCAACGCGCGTCGCCCTGCCCGCGGCAGGCCGCTTTATTCTCCTTCGTGCATCGCTGTAATTTATCGATCGACCGCCTCCGATAACTCGTCGTCCTCCTCCCCCTCTCGCCCGCTCGCGAGAGGAAAGCGCGTGCACGCGGAATATAACGCGTGATATAATTTCGTAATCGACGATGGAGGCTGATGGGAATAATTAGCGAAATTGTACGTCCTCCCGAAGCGACCCTGATTTATAATGAGAATTTAATGGTATTTATAATAGATTTTTTACAGTATCAATATTAACTCGCGAGCGCGCGCGCGCGCGTGAGCAGCCGAGCGACAAAAGCGCGATCGAGAAAACATCGCTGATCCCGTTACTTACTCTCCGACCGCGGGAGCGGAGTAGGTCGTGTGTGGAGGGAGCCGCACGCGTCTGACATCATTATCGGGTTGTCGATGACGACGCTCCGATGGATGTACCGTCCGGATCATTAATATGTATCCCGAGAACGTGTATCCGCGAGAAAATAATTAGGAAAATGCCCGCGCGGCGCGGGCTATTAGCCGAGCTAAAGATCCGCGTCCATTTATGGAGTTAACGTGATGTTATCATCAGCAACTCGGGCACCTCTTGGCCACCTTCTGCCGATCGCTCTTTTTGTCTCGCTTCCATCCTTCACATTTTCTTTCTTCATCTCGGGGATCTCTCGTGCGCTGAGAGAACAATATAGTTACTTTTGACCTCAATCATAATTTTATATTTTTAACAATAAATATGATTAACTTAATGCATCATTAGGTTAATCACTGAAAAAAAGATTGGTTATACCCAGGTGGGACAAGAAATCACAAAGTCAAAATATTATGTCATTTTATCACTGCATTAGCATTATTTTGATGTCAATATGATGTCATTATAATTTTTGTTCCACCTGGATATCCAGTCTTGATAAAAGTTACCAACAATCTTGGTAAAATACTTTTAATTGAATATTTATACATAAGTCATTATGGCAAAATAATAATGTTATAAAAATGAAATGTTCATAATTGTTATTAAATGTTTTGTTATTATTATTATTTTTAGTAATACTAACTAAATATTTCAAAAATTGCATTACTAAATGCATCTTATAAGTTTACCTAGAATTTTTTGTAGTGCATAATTATCGTTAAAATATTATAAAATTGTAATTGTTGCCAAAAATAACTATATTTTTTTCTCAGTGTTCCTTTCCTTCGTCTCGGGGATCTCCCATACGCGACGCTCCGCTTTCTCTAATTTCGTGTCCCTTATAGTCGCTTTAATTATCGGATCTTTAGTTATTAGCGCGCATCTGTCTCGTTATCTCACGAGCGAGCAGCCAGGAAGATGCTCTCTCCAGATATAGATCTCTCGATTCCGGAGGTCTCGCTTTATCTCTCTTACACAATTACGAAAAAAAGAGGAACGAGCGTGGCACTCCCGCGCGAGCGAGTTGTGGTGAAATCGCGGAAACCGAGCCGAGATGCGAAAGGTCAGGACGGCGACATTTCGTGCGATCTGCGTCGGCCGTGGATCGCGCGCGAAATTAATTCGTGGCCTGACCTCCGGCCGATATTTTAATTTTTATTTTCAATTTTTACCACCCGGTGCCTTTGTTCGTTGGAGATTTTTGTGGAGAAGTGGCCCGAAGCCCCCGATCCACGATGCGCGCGATCTATAGATACGGTGACCATATTTCTCTCTTTGAGAAAAATAAAGGACACCGCCACCTAACCTTCTTCTACAAACAAATGCAATGTAAATTTATTATTATCGTTAATATTTTTTCCCTGAATACATATTTATATGAAAAAAAGTAAAATTTTATAAACTAAAATTATATATATATATATATATATATATATATAAAGAAACATATTTTTATTTAAATATTACACAAGATATGCAAAGGAGATGAAGATTGAAATAGAGGAAAGTCACCAATACCGGTACACTATTGTTTTTTAACACTATGTCTTAAACAAAAGCTAAAAATAAAAGTTTGATAGCAGAAATACAAACTAGAAAGTGTCTTCTATCAAATGGTATAATAGTCATTATAATACTACTTCGTATTTCGGTATTCGATATTCATACAATATTTAATTTCCGAGAAATAGGGAGGTGCCGCTCTATGAAGTCTGTATCAGTATTGGCGACTTTCCTCCATAGAACATTTTATAGGACATTTCGAAAATAACGGACACAAGTGAGTTTTCAAGAAAAAAAATAAATCTAAAAGACACAGACCTAAAATAAAGGACTATCCTTTGTAATATAGAAAGGATGGTCACCGTATCTAAGAATCACGAATCGGACGCCGGCGAGATCGAAACGATTAGACCGTTGCGTGCAAGCTCCGTCGCGATCGCGAGGGGAATCGTCTCGTCGCACTGATCCGAAGGTGCCGAATGATGAAATCTCCTCGTTCCTCAACGAGAGTCGTCCATCAACGGAATGACGTGGAATTAGTAATTCGGAATAGGATGGTAATTAGGAATTTGAATTTCAACCGAATGCGATCGATGCGTCGCCCCTGGAGGAGAATTAGCGGCGGTGAAAGGCGAGATGAGCACTGAATAATTCTTTCCTTGACGGTTTTGTTTTCTGTTCAAATCTTTGGTCTCTTTGTAATTCTCTCCATGAACGGCATATGTATTGTGTACACGAGTATAAGTAGAATTGTTGCTTACAGAAATGGGTATCCATTCAAATTATTTTTAATATTTATCTCTCACTTGATTTTTTATATCTGAGTTGAAATTGAGAGCCATTATGATTATTATTCATTATTTTTGTAAAAGATATCCTTTGCTCTAGGGAGCTTCTTATACTGTACGAGTAATTATTTATTGCCATAGAAAATCTATAAAACTTTCATTATTAATGAGATTAATATCATCAATTATAAATTTGAAAAATTGTACAATATAATTGTACTAAATAAGAGACTATTAATGAGCAATTAAATTGCTTAGGGGATTTGACAACAATTTATTATCTATAAATATGATTAAATTAAATCCTCTCTTAAATTAGATTAAAACAGACGTGTGTCAACTTTATTGAATCTTCATCAACCTAAATTATATAATTCTATTCTTAAACCATACAGTTTTGAAATCATAGGAGTATATCCTCCAAATAAACTATAAATAAATAAGTGTCCTTATTTTTTAACTTAAATTAATTTAATTTAATTGTATTTATAAATAATAAATTTTGTTGTCAACTCCTAATCAATTTAATTGCTCGTTAATGGGCCATGACTTCATATTGATTTGCACTGTAAAATACAAGATTATTTTACTTTGAATTATTTAGATTTTGTACTGTTATAAGAGAGTAAGCGGCTTCTTTAGATGCTTTAACCGCTTCCATTCGTATCAAAATCTCTTTCCACCGACAATCGGCATTGAGGTTTTCAATACTGGGTGTCTACTATACTGTTATAAATCAAGACTACATCGTTTCAAATATCGCGCGAGCGTGACCGTAGCGAGTGACACTGCAAACTCAAGCGAGCGCCGAACAAAGAGAAGGAGGAAGGTGACGATCGGCGGCATTATAAGCAAGAACGTGTAAGCGAACGTACCACTGTTTCGCACTTAAATAGAATAAAGCAATATAATTAACAAGCGAGTGATTTTACTGTCCACTGGGACATTTAATACCGTTTGGTCAGTAGATCGCTGCAGTATTTTAATCGAACGCGGACGCGAAACGCAATGCCAGGGACTCGCGGATCCCCCATCGGGAAAGCCCCTTTAAGAAGCCGGCGACTCTCCTGGCGTAAGCGCAGACTCCTGCCTACTCGTTGCTCCTCGTTGAGTGATATAAAACCGGCATCCACGAATAAATACTCCATTGCGGGAGTACGGGGCCCTAAATATTCATGGGGCAACTCGCTCTCTTTAGTCCGTCCTGTTCTTTCCCTCTCTTTCTCTCTCTCTTTCCGTTTCTTGTCTCCCGATCGCTCCGGTGATTCTCCTAAGCTCGGCTATGGTCGTCGCGAGGACATTCGCATCTCTTACTACTACCGCAAGTACATTCTTACTGGACATCGGTGGACTCTTTGTGCCAGCCTGATCCGCTCGATTCGATATTACGAGACATACTTCTTATCGACGACGAATCGCGACAACCGTTAAGACGCACTGATTACGGCACGCGAATTTTCATATTCAAGAATTTCCTATTTGCTGAGATATTTAATTTAATTCAATTAAATAAGGTATATCAACGAACTGTTTAAATGTTTGAATGTCTTTTCCAATTTTAATTATTTAATGCTGAAGAAGATCTAAATTTCGATTGAAACGTTTGATATTTAATTTAATTTAATTTAATTTTTAAGTATTAACAAAACGTCGTGTAAAATACAATGAAGATTTGTCAAGATAAAAACGAATCTGTTTGAATTTGAATTTTATTTATAATAACAAATTTCATTGAAATGAGTAATTACGACTCTAAGGCCCTTTTTATCTTATTAATTAATTAATTTTAGAATAATTTAAATCTCTTGTTATTTATTAAATAGGATCTTTTTCATTTCATGGTCAAATACTCAAGAAACATGTAAAGTTTGAAAATAGTTTAATTAAATAGAATTTATTAACAAACTGTTTGAATGTCCATATCTTTCGATTTTAACTGTCGAATGCTAAAAGAGATCTAAAATTAGATTGAAACGTTTGATATTTAATTTTATTTGTAATAAATTTCATTGACACAAATAATTACGTAATAGACACAGTTTTGAGACCCTTTTTATCTTTTTTACTGATTTTTCATCATCATTTGATTAATTTCTCTGGCCTTTTATTAAGAATGATCCTTTTTTCAACTCAATGTACACGGTCAAGTAAGCGTTCGACAGTACTTCGATAGCATCGCGTTGGAAATCGAGGCATATCCATACTTTTAGAGATCTGGTATAAATGCATTCACCGAGCGGCCGGATTCTGCCTCGCTAATTGTCCGCAAAGAGAAACGAGACTTCTCGATAAATATTTAACTATCGTCGGTGACTTTCTACAAAGTAGCTATTATGCACGTTGCGACGCGTCGGGGCTACCGGTCGCCCGGTTTGAACTCTCCGGCCGGAAGCGATCCTCATGATCGATAACGCGACGCTCGGCATTTCGCATTGTGATGATTCGCGATATTGCGATTCAGCCGTCAGTGCGGCGCGTTAATAGCCAATAGCGGCCGTTCCCGTCGCCGTTAATTAATTGTCCGGCGAGTCGCGTTAAGGGCGAGGAGCGAGCCTCGCTCGCTCCGATCTCTCGAGTTCGGCGACTCGGCGTAATTAAGTTTGCCGGCGCGAATTACGCTCGAGCGGCCGGAGCGCAATGCGTCACGTCTCAATGCGGATTAGGTGCCTCTCATCGTCTACCTTCAACCCCCTCCCTCTGGTTTTCTTTCTTACCGAGTATATCCATCGCCTGGCAGCGGCTGGCCTCACCTAACGCGTTAATCTCCTTCGACGCATCGTCCACGGGGCTTATGCGTGAAGATGCCCGGCGACTTCATCGAGGGACCATCGATCTTTACGACCGGCTCGCTCGGTGCGCGCTGGGCGCGCGCAATTATCTTTATACCGTACGACAATTGAGTTTCGCTTACGAGAAAACAGCATACCTTGCATACCTTTCTAAGTACATCTGGCATCCTAAGTACATCGATCCGTTCCGAGCGTGCTCCTACATTTTTGCACCGTCGTCGCGCCGAGACCCCCGGAGATGTCGTTCTTTAATTTGTCGAGGCATTATCGCGGATAACAGACGTTTGTGCCGTGAACAGACGAGCGATTGACTTTCACGTGATTTCCTAACGAATTATATATTATAGTTTGATTATTGAAAGTAATGAATAGTTGGAATAAAGTACAAGTGAGAAAATGCTTTTTTCGGGTCTTCATAAACGCCAAATAAAATTTTGTTAAAATAAATGATTAATTTATTCACTGAAAAAACATTCTGGTTATTATAAATAGAACTCGATACTTTATTAAAATAGAAATTCTGATTATTATAATACAACTCAATATTTTATAAAGTATTGAGTTCGAATAATAATATCAGATATAATAATCAGAATTTCTATTTTAATAACCAGAATATTTGATCAATATACCCTACAAGATTTTCTGATTCGTCCGTTTTTCACTAGATTTTTTTTTCAGTGTTATACATATACTCTCGATATTAAAATTTTAAAAAGTAAAATAAAAATGATTTTGCAAGTCAAACGTGGTTCTTAATGCATGGATTAACGTTTATTAATTCAATTATTATTCTATATAATTATTATTCAATATAATACTATATATCACAAGAGCTGTAATGTCGATTTAACAGTTCTACATTACAAATTGTACATTTCGGCTCCACCTTGATCCATCCTCAAACCGATAGTAATTAAATTAAAAATCTTAAATTCTCGGACGAATATAAGGCGAATACACTGAAAAAAAATTTTGATTGAAAACGGACGAATCAAAAAAATTTTATAGGATTGATCAAATATTCTGATTATTATAATAGGAATTCTGGTTATTATGAGTTATAAAGTACTGAGTTCTATTATAATAACCAGAATAATTAATCGATCCCACAAGATTCGTTCATTTTTAATCAGAATTTCTTTTCAGTGTATTTTTACAAAACTGAGGATTTAGGAAAAGTTTCATATCTTGTATCAATTGATATAAGTTGAAACAAGTGAATATTGGAAGAAAGAGATTACATGAATCGTGAAATTGCGAGCTACAAAGTGAAGCAAGTGGTAGATTCGCCAAAAGCTGCGTTGGCGCAGCCCTTTGATCGTGATGAAACGACTCGTATTAACATGGAACAAGAAATTTGAAATGTCGGCGGATTCTATGGAGAAGCGGCACGGTTTAAGATCGGGGCACGCGTGATCGACCACCATTACGGTTCCGCGGATCGAGCTTAATGCCGAGCGAGGTTCGCCCGCGATCGTTAGCGGCGCGTACGGCCGCCTCCTTCTTCTTCTTCGGCGATACATCGCGCGCAACGTTATATTCCGGCACGACCGAGTCGAATTAAGAAAGCAAAAATCGTACAAGTTCAGAGCCCGCGCGGCGGGCCGGCAAAGTGGAACGATAGGCGATTTAACGGACAGCACGCGTGATCGGTCGCAATCACGCGCCTGCTTTAGAGGTTAATGCCGGGACGCCAGAAAAATAACGAAAATTAATGCGTCGCGTGTGCTACTGGTTGCGTGCTCGATGACCATTCCTGGCGACGGGTCCAGAGGGGCAGAAAAAAATTGCTGCGCTCCTTGAGCGAAAAAAGTAACGCCGAGCGTTTAATGATTCCCGACTCCGCCTCGGAAACTATCGCCGGGCGCGTGCTCCCGAGACTCTCGATCAGCATTCGTACGGCTTGTTTTTGCTAATATCTGTACTAATTTTCATAATACCGCATCAAAGGAAGTCTTTTAACATTGAAAGAACCGGTTGTTCCTGTCCGTTTCTATTTTTTTAAATTAATATCCTATTTTTTGTGTAAGGAACAGGATTCTTAAGTTTTATCAATAATTTCTCATCAATAATTTCCTTTATTCTTACATAAGTTAAAAAAATTTCCTTCTTTCTTTCGTACAAGAAACAGTATTAAAAATGGAAACTGACGGAAATGATTGTTTGATATTTCTACACTGAGAGAAAAATATAGTTACTTTTGGCCTCAACTATACTTTTATGATATTTCTAACGATAATTATGGTTAACATAAATTAAAAATGAGAAAAAAAGTTGCGATAATAATGCAATACAATAATGCATATAATTAAGTTAATCATATTTATTATTAATATTATAAATATTATAAAATTATGGTTGAGGCCAAAGTAACTATGTATATTTTTCTCTTAGTGTAATATTAAATAAAATCGTTCACAAACTAATACTTTTTATTTCTCTCTCTCTCTCTCTCTCTCTCTCTCTCTCTCTCTCTCTAAAATATTATGTAAAAATACATTTATACATTACATTAGATTTTATACATTCCTGTAGGTACACGCAAACACGCGGAGATAAGCGTAGCGATATTATGCTGGCCGAAGCTCATTTTCTCGAAGTAACATCGCATTCTGAAGCGCGAAGGAATTGAACAATTAATTACTGTAATTAATTACTATCGCCGCAGGAACCTCCTCCCTCGCTGAAATTAAACGTATATCGCCCACGCCACGTGGGTCCGTATCCTTCCGGCCAGGTACCCACTTTCCGTACCCACGTTCCCAAGCGCGCGGGGCCCGTAGGAAAAACTGTCGGTTCCGCAATGATAATATCGTGGCCCCGCACGCGCGCGCGGCCTATCGTGCGGAATATCAGCCGATAGCATCGGGACAAGTGCTCGCACACCCCCGTGAACGTGAAGGCGCAACACCTTGCTCGTCTCTCTCTGCCCGGGACGGTATACACGAGGAGGAGAGGATTTACCCTCCGTCCCCCCCTCCCCCACCCTTTCCCCTTCCCTCCTCGCACGAATATTCGCACGGACGGACGCGTACGTGTGCATGTGCATGCGAGAACCACCGCGACCGGTGCATCTCGAGCGCTTCTTATGGGCCGTACTGGCATTGCACCATAATATTATTAGATAAACGGCGCGCCGCTAGATAGTGCGCGCTTCTATATGGTTTACATAAGCGACTGTGACCCCTCGCCTCGCGAGGGCCCGCTTCCTCCTCCTCCTCCTCCTCCTCCTCTTCCTCCTCCTCCTCCTCTTCGTCTTCGTCTTCCTCGTCCTCTTCTTTTTCTCCCTCATGCTTTTCCACTTCCTCCTACTTCGCCTCCCTTCTGTTTCACGGTGAAACATCGTGCCGCGCCACAACGCGCGCTGCATAGAGGAGACCCGATATTCTCTCTCCGTGCAACACACCGGCGTGGCAAGCGACAAGTGCGATCCACCGCGCCGCGTCCTCCTCCCGCACGATTCTCCTCCTTATCCACTCTCTCGGGAACCCTCGCGCCGCCTCCTTCCAACTTCTCCGTCGTTCATCTACAAAGGGTTAATGGGGTTTCACGGAAATTGCCTTCGCGCCTAGCGACGGATAGAAACCGCACGCGAAATCCGCCGCGAAACGAGGTTCTCATCAGGAACAATGTGATGAGTTGCGGCGAGAGGGTTTAAGGAGTTGAGGAGGTGCCCGTTATAATACTGAAACGTGAGGTTCGTCAGTCTCGACTTTTTTCTCTCTTACATATTAATAGCGCCGATTACGAGTACGGCGAGCTATTCCTGCGCGTATGTCTGTCTTGCAACTTTTTTTTCTCATTTTTAATTCCAATCGACAATCCTTACACATGTAGAGTCGCATTGGCGTCGCTTTTTTTTATGGGAAAGTTCTCCATATTGTATGTGCATGCTCGAGTTTGTGATCATTCCATATACGTGTACGGAGACACGTAACAGACCTAGTCGAGAAAGAAACACGGAGTACGTACACGAGCGGAATTGGATAACAGCAGACGTTTAAACTGGAACCACGCGTGCGCTTCGTACAATCCTGGGAATTCGTTGAAATTCTACTTTTCACGATCCCTTGTCCCTGAGATGAATTATCCAATGACAATCAGCCATTAATACATTATTCAAATGTTTCTATTTAAGTAACTCGCGCGTTAGGATGCCAATTTAATTTTTAAAGTTATTTAACAAAAAAAAATACTTTTGTAATTTTTTAATTCCTTTTAATCGATATATTTTCTCCCTTTTGATAAATAAGAAAATGACGCTTTAATAGTATGCTTTAAAAAGGAATTCTATTTTTAAGAATAATATCAATTTTTATCATATATTTAAAAAGCAAGTGAAAAGATTAATTCTTTTAAATATCTACATAGTTAAAGAACGTTTATCGAACGTTTTTCTACATTTATCGAAAGATCTGTTTTTAAGATCTTGGAGACGTAGAAAGTCACCGTCGATTTCGATCAAAGTGCGAGACCGGCGAGGAAGAAAGCTATCGATGGCGCTGTACAGATTTCCGCCAGATCGAACGTGATCGAAAAGCTAACATCGATACACTTGTCCGTTGCCGGCCACGCGGGAGAAACGAGTTCGATCCGCTTAATGAACCGATCGCTGTATCGATTAACGCCGGTTAAGACCGATTGGTTGCGTGTCTCGTCAAATTTGTCAACGGGTGCGAACCGGCCACCGACGTAACGACGTTCCGCTCGGCCGCAGTTACTTTACGAAACTTGTGCAACATCGAGAGTATAAGGATTGGAAAGAAAGAGTGACGGAAAAAAAGATGTGACGGAGGAAGACAAAAAGAAAAGAGATAAAGAGGTGATTAGAGACACGATGCGACACGAACATTATAAATTATTATGTTAGTAATGAGCGATAGGTTGGTACGAACAAAAAATATTTAATAAAAAGCGCGATCGACCAGTAACGCAATGATTACATTGCGTTTATCAATGAATGTTTACGCTGAAAAAGATTTATTAGAAATAGGTGGTGCTTTATTATCGGAACCAATTAATTTGCTCGCACACTTTGATCCTATCTCTTTTATCAGATCGTTTTATTTATCGTTGTTCATTAGAATCTGCGAGTTCATAATTTCCTATTTATTTGTTTGTAAAACTTCTGAGATTTATATAATAACGCTTTGAAAGCCGTCATACTTTTTAGTTTATTTAATTATATTTAATATATAATTTTTTGATATTTTTAATACATTTCATACATTTAATATATTTAATTTGTTAATACATTTAAAGACTTATAATAAAAGTTTATCGTATATTTCGACCATTTGTAGAAAATATTTCTTTTTCTAATTTACACTTCTTAGAAATTTTTTGTTCTGTGGAATTTCGCTTATGCACTTTTGAACAGTATTGTAATTAATCGAACTATGAAAAATTAGATAAACTCAGTAATTGCATTATAATAATCCATCAAACAAATCAAAAGAGCGTGCAGGAATGGGAGATGGAATTCAGGGAGTCAGATTTTCCTTATCACGCTCCGCTTGTCTACTCCCGCGTGTGTACACATGTACGTCCATCAATTCTGGCCGCAGAAGGATTTCAGTATCGCTTTGACGTGCACGCAGACCGATCAGCAATTTACGATCGTCGAAGGGCGCTAAAAGCATCCAGGCTGAGTCTCTTAAATGCGAGCCGCTACAGTGTTGCTCGTTGAAACATCTCTCTCTCTCTCTCTCTCTCTCTCTCTCTCTCTCTCTCTCTCTTCTGCTCCCTCATCTTCTCTCTCTCTCCCTCCCTTCTCGCCTTTCACGTTCCCTCTTTTGTACCTGTCGTCCGTACGTGCATTGCACGTACACGTATACACAAATCGCGCGCAAGTACACGCGCACACGTGCGTACGCGAGGCGTCTTAATACATACGAAGGACCCAGCGGAGGATCGAGCGCTCGACGCGGCCCAATTACTTTAAATTGAGTTATAACCGGATCAAATTGCCGATAATTGGCGATTGCATAGCTTAATCGGGTGCCGGCCCCCCTCCCGTCTCTCCTCCTCCCCCCCCCTTCGATTTCACCGAGAGAGCCGGCACCGTCAACGAATGCACCGCGGCGCGCAGCCCTTACCTCTCATCCCCTCACCGGCCGCTGTTCGCCTTGTGCGTATGAAGTTATTTTATAAAGTGGCTTCAAAAGAAAGGGTGGGCGTGCGGAGAAGAACAATGAACGAGCGAGACAGAACGAGGGCGCGGGACGAGGGCGGGCTAAAGAGAGAGAGAGAGAGAGAGTCTTCTTTCCGCGAGCGAGCGAGCGCACGCGCGCCCTTATCCTTCGACAATACAAATTGCTGATTATGCGCCCGGCTTTTATGTGCCTTCTAATTGGACCGCCTCGACTCTTGGGAAAGATCGGCCGATCGCACGATCGGCCCTCGTTAACCCCTAACGCTCTCCGTGCACGCCGGGGATCCATATAAGCCCCGTACATTTCACGGCGAGGTTTATCGGTACTGACGATAGCCCTCGCGTTGCGCACCGGACAGCGCGATCTCTCCCCGATTTGTCCACGACTGAATCATCGTCGATTGAATCACGCCGGCAGCTCGCGTAAACTAGTGATTACTTTTTCATTCGCTTTCTTATTATGTTTGTTCCGGTTTAATTGCTATATTTAGATATTACTGTTTAATAATGATGAGAGAAATATGAAAAATAAAAAAAGATGATAGATCGAGAATTTTGCTCGAAAGATTTTTTCTGGATTTATTATAAAATGCAGACAAATCATTTAATTTGAAAGTTTTATAAAACATTGCATAAATATATTTATCATAAAACACTGGCAAAATTTGATTTGAAAATTTTATAAAACATTGCATAAATATATTTAAATATATTTATCACATAAAATACTGGTAAATTATTTAATTTGAAGATTTTATGAAACATTGCATAAATATATTTATCATATAAAATACTGGCAAATTATTTAATTTAAAAATTTTATGAAACATTGCATATAAATATATTTATCATATAAAACATTGGCAAATTATTTAATTTGAAAGTGTTATAAAACATTGCATATAAATACATTTATCATAATATTTTTATCATAAAATACTGGTAAATATTATTTAATTTGAAGATTTTATAAAACATTGCATAAATATATGTATTTATTCACATGCCTAATTAACGTCACACGTTTTCCCACTTGTCTTAAATGACACATAATCGAGCACGTTTTATTATTATAATTACAAGTTGGTTATCTTTTTTTTTTTTTGTTGTAGTCGTTGTAACATCTCTCGATAATCTCGTAATTTAAATCGAATGTATGTTAAACAAATATATATATATATATATATATATATATATATTGTTACGCTAAGCATTATATATGACGCGTAAAAAAAGTTGATGTATCATCGAATTACGTTGACATTAGCAACAGGATTATGAGCTAGGTAAGATCAATTTTTTACCACGCACATGATGCGACGACAGCGCGATCGGTCCGTTTATCAATTCGTATAATTTTTGCAAACAAAATAAATAGTCCTACTTTGTAAAACCGTCAACAGCTCTGGGAATTAATAATTACGCGGATACACGGCTCATTACTCACGGTTGCGCGGCTGATGGTGGTTTTACGCCGCGTTTCACGCAATTAATTAGGCGTCATTACGATTGATCCTTCGCGTTATCGATTTGCCTGATCAGAAGGGAAATAAGCAGGCGAAGAAAGAGTGAGAAAACGGCCGGCGCAGCTGAACCACACGCGAAACGTGTAAAAACCGATGGTTTTTTTTTACCTGCGCCGTTTGAAACGCAAACGAGTAGCCGGCTCGAGCGGCCACTCTCGCATTTATCGCCGATAACTTGTCCATCGTATCCCAAGAGAGCCGTTGACGTTCTGCGTATTATGCTCGCGTAGTCTGCAACATTGCACGGCTCCTCTCTTGTTGTCGCCGCTTCGGCCGATCGACGAACACATCTCCTGGCGAGTAACTTCGTGGAGAAAGCGACCAACGTTTCCACTAAAGACGAAACGGACCGCTGCGATCCGTTTCCCGTTCGGATATAAATCTCTTTATTGATAGCTATACGATCTGTTTATTCATGAGGATAGTTTAGCCTATTGACGATTCTAAATTATTCGTGTAGTGTGCATTTTTTAAAGATAGTTGACACACTCTCCGTGGTATAATTAAACGTACTACAAATATTAACAATTAGCTGTTAAAATTTGAATTTTACGAAATCAGGAAGGAATCTCTATAATTAGTTTCAGGGATTCGTGCATTTTGATGATACAGAAACTCGCAGCAAAATTGTCTATTTATCGATGGATTTTTCAAGAAATAAAGCAAATCGCTGTTATTGATTAAATCTATTGTCAATATTAAATCGACTTTGATACAATTTTGTTGTCGATGAGACTTTTGAGGACCGAATAATATCTTAAATCCAATAACATCTTGAATTTTCACATTTTAAAAGATGAAGACAAAAAGATTAAAATAAAAGATATTAATCCTCAACTGTCACCCGGGGTCACGGTGACCCTAAAGTATAATATCTGGGGAGTATAACCTTGGAAAGTTTGTTGAAAGATATTAAAAATATAAAGATAAAAAAAAATTAAAAATTACAATTTTTTAAGTAAAAAAAGTAATGTTAAAAATTTCACTACGTAAACCATCGGAGCATATTTTAGAATACATGAATAATGTATCTACAGTAATTTTTTCAAGTCAAAGGAGCGCATACTTTCAACGTGATAATCATTTAAAGTCATTGGCGTCACCACGACCCCCAGTGACCGACAGTACAGAAATTATTTGAATGTGTGACTGTTAAGGGTTAAATTGAAGAGTTTTAGAAATTAACTTGAATTCTTTATAATTATATCATGTACAAAATAATTAAATTATGTTTACATTGAATTAAATATAATAAATATTTTCTATCCAGAGCACTGATTGTGAGAGAAAAATATAGTTACTTTTTCGATGAATCTTTTGAATATCGAATGATATCTTGAATTTTCACATTTTAAAAGGATTACATTTTAGAAGGATCACATTTTAAAAGGATTACATATAGGATAATTATAGTTAACATAATAATGCATATAATTAAGTTAATCATATTTATTGTTAAAATATTAGATATAAAATTATGGTATGAGGCCAAAAGCAACTATATTTTTCTCTCAGTGCATATGAACAACAATCACGATTGAATTTCTAAACCGAACAAGCAGCGGCAGTAGTCAATCACTTCTCAACGTTTATACGTTTCATTTCTCGAGATTTACGCTTTGTGCGTGACGTTTCTCCGGGACCGATCACCGCTGATGCCTCCGTGGAAATTCGCTCTTGCGCGCCGTCGTAACGCCGGACGAGCAATCGTGTCGCAGACTCGTAAACCGGCTCGTCTATCGATATTTCATTCGTGCCGAACGGGAGTCGCGCTCACGGTTAAAATCGTCCTGTTGCCGCGGCGGTGTGTTGCCCAACTCTCATGCATAGAGTCATGATGGGTTTAAGCGATTGCTTATTGCTCGGCTGATATAACCAGTCGCCGTGGACTGACGCACTGCCTCAAGTCGTCGCTCGTTTGTTATTTGCATTTGTACGCGCGTGCACGTACACAGCGCCGGCCACGTGTGCGTACGCACGCTGGGAACCCGTGCGTCTTGATTCGTGTATACATCGGTATTGAATCAAACTAGCCGTCCCGTGACAGATACGCCAAACTCGGCTTGGCTGATTTTCCCTCGAGCTGACAGATCATTTGGGATTTTTTGCCCGTCATTCGTTGAGAACTGATCGCGAAAAAAATGATTTAATTTCTTCGAAAAACTCAGCGTTTCTTTTTTTTCAGCCTCACAAGTGAATCGAGATAGCGGGCTTCTCTTTTCGAATTGTTACGCGATAGAAGGCTAATATGGTTATTAAGAGAACGCGATCAATCAATGTCTTATTTATATCGTTTACGATATGGTCGGAAATATTTTCAGAGCCGTACGTTCAGTGCAATTTTTTCGGACGTCTGCCATAAACATTAGGATATATTGCGACTTTTACGTGATGTAGCATAAATATCTGTTATAACGTAACCGATGAAAAAAATGATTAATATATTAAAAAATTCATTATATAATTCTGTAACTTTTCGAGCGGTAAGCGTGATATTAAAGAAAACAGATTTAATCCGGATGTAAAAAGAATGATTGATCTACCAAGGTTAGTCATGCGAGCTGGTATTCATAATTTGATGATTTTGCAACGCTCATACTTCTTTCTGCAATTGATTAATGTAGATTGAATAATACGATGCACTTATAGAGTCGGCTGGTTGTATTACATATACACAAATAAAAAAAAAGACGTAAAACTCCTCTATAATTTTCAAAATTACTGGCAATTAGCTGCAATTGTAAACTGATCGATTGTCTGTTATTCAAGTTCGCACATCTCTATCATCGAAAATACTCGCGATTCGTGACACGAATATTTAGATAACCCAGATGGGCCTGAAACAATTTTAAAGAGTGCCGTTTTTTGAGTTCGCCGATCATATGCTCGCATTCGCATGAAGAAATAAAACTAATTTCCTATGCTATTAAATTTACTTAAACTTATCCGTTCTGGTTGACAAAAAACATTTGGTTTAGAATAATAATAAAAATCCATACTGACCTTTCCTTGGTTTGGTTTTTTTAAATAAAAATTTATTTACACAACTTTTTCTAAATTTAGATACAAATTTACATATTTAGAATGTCTTCAACAAAGAATTATACAGCTAATATACTATCATCATTGTACTAATTAATGTCGTAGACATTAAGAATGCTAAATAATAATCACAAAATTGAAATATTCCAGACTAGTGATAAAGAGAAACAAAAGAATGAAGTTAGAATTGTGAAAACTGAATCGGCCTTTAAGTATTTGTACGATTTTGAATATGTTTAAAGAAATAGAAACATATTTATGCCACTTTTTTGTTTCTTCTTAAATTTTTAAAGATATTTTTAAAAGATCTTTTTGAGAAAAATAAACTTGGGAAAAAATTCAATTTTGCAATATATAAATCAATACATGATAATGATATGATACATGTTTATTTTATAAAATACTAATTAGTCATAATATTTTTTTCATTTTTATTGAGACCGATTCATGAAAATATAGCATTGTATTATTCGATAGGTTTTGAATGGAGAAGTTAACATTATCTACAATAAATTCCGGGCAAAAATATTATGCAAGAGACAACAGCTTTAGAAGATGTATTTATTATGTCGCATGTAAAATGGAATTGTAACGGAATAAACGGTATAATACTGAGAGAATGTTCACGATGAAAATTTAAACTTTTGTCATATTTTTTAATATTTTTTAAGTTTTAATTATGAAATTAAAAATTTTATCGTATATAATCTCTCAATAATTTTTTTTGTTTCAAATAAAAAAATTTATTTTTTACGTTATGAGTGCAATATGCGTATATATATATATATATATATACATATATTATTATTATATAAATTATTCACTCTGTATATATTTACTTTTATATGCATTTATTGCTGTTGCTTTTTAGAGGATTTTTTCCCGGAACATTTGATAAATAATACTTAGTAATAATAATGATGATATTCTTTTAATAAGGATAACGATAATAATCGCGAAAATAACAATAATAATACTAAAAATATCTTCTTACACATTTTTCCGTACCATCAATAATAATGAAAATCAATATTAAATGAAACATATATGTATGTACATACCATACTCCTGGATATGTATGCGTATCTGTATGTGTGTTGCGTGACTGTATAATGTAATGATATAATTATACTAAGCTTTACTTTTAGTTTAGTACTGGCCAATATCTCACTCTGGCTTACTACATGCAAAAAAATATAATCTGTACTTTTATCTTGCCAACAGAAATGTAGCATCCTTTATGGTCAATTTCTCTGCTATTTGTACTAACAATAAAACTGAATCTATGTATTTGTAACGACATCGATTGGACAAATCACTGAACAAATCTTCCTGAAATTTTTAATCGGGTATATTTTTAGCTATTCCAGTGATAATATTTCCGAAATGTTAATTAATCGGTAATTTGATTTCTTCTGTCGAAAGAACATTTATTGAAAACGGCTGTAATCATATATATATATATATATATATCAATTAGTCTAAAATAAATTAAACCAATATAAATTGCGTCCATTTAATCGTTCCGAGTAGTTACACGTATGTACAAAATGAACACATTTTCATGATGGTACTACCTACAATCAATGGTCAAAGTGACCAGTATTTCCCCGATCCTCAACATCACTATTGTTTCTCCCCCGCGAAAATAGAAAAATCTATATACATCGCGATCTTCGGTACGTCATTCATTCCCTATTCGCACTTTTCTCGAGCTCGCTTCTCCGAAAGCCACGCGGATTTTCAGACTGTTTCCGCGCGTTTCTTCATAGACGAAGACGAAGTCGAGATTCCGAAAAATTGAAATCGGTCCGATCGATTCACGAGCCTCGAGAGCGATTACGCCGTCAATTCCGCCGACGTGCTGGCGGAACACGTTAAATCGAGCGGGTACGCCGCGGTTTCTTCCGTAGGCGAATTATCGTTCTTCTCCTGCTCCTCCTCCTTCTCCTCCTTTCCCGACGATTCGCCGGATCGCGGCGGGCTGCCGCTCGTGCGCATGCTGAGGTCGATCGGCTCGTCGGGATTGGGACTGGAATTAACCAGGAACACACTGTTGTACCTCCACGGGGACGGCAACGAGGGGCCTACCCCCGACGGGAAGGGTATCCCCCCCGGGAGCACCAGGGGATGCTGATGCTCCGTCAGCATGAGCATGCCGTTGATGGAGACTTTGGGCTTGGACGATTCCTGCTCGCTTCCTCTCGTGGGGGTGAACGGCGAGCGACTCGAACTGCTCCGCGACTGCACATCGCGAAGACGGTCCTCGTCGTTGGACTCGCTCTCGGACCCGTCGGCGTTCCTCGCGTTCCTCGACTCCGCCGGCATGGGCGATCGGTAGGAGTCCGACGAGTACGACGTCCCCTGAGCGAATATCGCCGAAGTCTCCGTGGACGGGCTTTGCTGCCGCGGCGAACGACTGTCGAGCGGCGACGACGAGACTTCCCTCGGCGTGGGCGGGGGTGTCGTGACGGACGACAGCTGTGGCGGGTCCAGGTACCAGTTGCGCAGGCAGAGCTGTTGGTACAGAGCCATGTCGTCGGGATGGGGCGACCCGTCGGATCTCGGCAGCATCGCGGGCGACAAGGACGTATGATAGGGATACTGGATCGCCGGATTTTCCTGGCTGGTTGACGCGCCGCCGTCCAGCTCGTTGCTACTGCCCTCGCCCTGCGGATAACTCAGGCGGAAGGGCGCGGCGATACTCGCGGAGCGGAGCGACGACATCGCCTCGCTCGCGCCGCGATTGCATCGCCTCATCTGTTCCGAAAAGTAAGTGATCTTGAACCAGTTGGAACGCCGCCCGTAGCGGGAGCTCGACTTGGACATACCGACGTCCAGGCATTTCTTCAGCCGGCAGGCTTTGCAAGCCGTCCGATTCCGCTTGTTAATTACGCAATTGCCGCCGTTCTTGCATGCTGTCACGTTAGTGGGGTTGTTGTACGTGCGGCCGAAGAATGACTGTAACAGAAGATTAAGTAATCGTATTAATTGCGCGCAGTTGCAACATTCAAATAGCATCGGAGGCACGCTTAAATCTTCGTTTTCAATTTCGACAAACCACGCTGAGAGAAAAAAAATAGTCGCAGCAACTATAAAGTCACTATAATTTAGAGTTATTCAAACAATATAAATTATGATTGGTTTAACGTTTTATTAAAATCCTCGTAACACTGTCCGACAAAATTTGACATTTTTTTTTTGTAGCATAAATGTGAATAGTCATTTTCAATGTATTTTTGCCTGCTGAACACAAATCCGTTATCCAAATTTGCTTTTCACGTCACAATTTTGAGAAAAATGGCGTCAAAGTAGCCAAAAATGACGATTTCGAGGGTTTCCATGATGTTATAGCACCGGTACTAAATTTTTTTTTTTTCAAATTTTGTTTATGCCATTCGAAAATATCAACTTTCAGCTTCGTGTTCGTTTCGGATTCGTGTTCAGGAGGCAAAAATACGTTGAAAATGATTGTTCATATTCATGTTACAAAAATGATGTCGGGCAGTGTAATCATAATTTGGTTCATGCAACTTACAATATTGTTGTTATTAACCAAAACAAGATTTTTCATTTAGTAAGTTGTACTATAAAACAACAATGTAATAGTAACCGCAATTGACATCACTATGATTATTGCCAATATTATAGTCATAATTACTATAAAAATAATATTCTTGACTATAATTATTTTACTATGCAATTATAGTCGCAAATCTCACACACTTTTCTCTCAGTGCAAACTGTTTGGTTGAGGTGTTTTTTAACAGCAACCAAGTACCTTGTTTAATATAATAAAATATAATAAAATCTTTTTTAAAAAAATTTAATAAAATAAAATCGTTAGTTGTTTCTATTAAATGTATTTTTCAGTTTTGTTCTCTAAACCAAATGATTTAACAAAACATAAGCAAATAACATATTTGTTTACAGCAACTAAACAGTTTCGTTGGGCATATTTTAACCAAAAAATGTTCATAGACCAAAACATTTTTTCCAGTGTAATGTCCCGAAAAGTTTCGTGCAAAAAGAAATTACAAATTTAGCGCTTCAACAGCGTTATTATCGACTCCGTAAGCGCTCAAAGCGCCTTGGCACCTGATACCTCCAGATTCACGCCACTTAAAGTCGCACGCGGTGAGATTAAGGAACAGAACGCATTTCGCTGACGCATTCGTAGAAATTAATGCGTGCTGCTCGTTAAATTGATCTACAAATGTACTTATCGTCGCACCGGATACCCGGCGACTACTCGCAGTTACGGTCGTTGGACGATCATGAATTTTCGCGCGATGGCCCTCGGCTCAACCTTCGACCCTCGACACGGCCGGAGAATGGCCGGAGAGCCGCGGCGCGCGGCTCATCCATATAAATTAATCGGATTATCGAGACAAACGAAGCATTATCGCGCTAGAGGCCCGCGCCGTACTTTCGCACCGGATATTACCAGATACGTCCGCGGGAGAGAAACCTTCCATACGACCGAACCATATAAAGGGTCGACGGTCGGTGCCCGTGTGTAAGCCACGCGCGTTTCTACCGGATTAAACGTCAGGGTTTAATGTTACGCGCGTCACGTGAATTAGCATGCCTGTACCTAGAAGAGAAGCGCGCGCGCGCGCGCGAGGAAGAAAGAGAAGGGCCGAGTGACGAAGAGCAGGCAGAAGAGAACGAGCAAAGAGTGAAGGGAGCGGAAGGAGACGGAGAAAGAAAGCGAGAAGATGAGGTGGAGAAGGAGGAGGAGGAGGAGGAGGAGAAGGAGGAGGAGGAGATAGAGTATATACGTGGCGGGGCCGCTCGTAAAGTTAAACGCCTGTCGGCCGACGATAAAACTGCCTCAAGAAGACCCGTTGCTTCGAAAGGTGCGCGCGGTCTCGCTCGCACGGTCATCGAGTACTAATTTACGACGCAGCTTTGCAGTCTTTCGCCGCTCGCACCCTCCGGAAATTTCGAGAGATGCCACAATGCGAGCGCGCAAACCTCCTCGGCTGTATATCGTTCGATTAGGCTTCTGTATTTTCGCCAGAAATTTCTAATCGATCTGAGAATACGGTCTCGAGATATATACCTTGTTTCTTGCAAAAAAGGAAAAACAAAAATAAATAAAGTGATAAATTACGCGAATGTTAAAAATAAAAAATAGATTATCTTGTTTCTTGTAAAAAATAAAATGATGAATTTTTCGAATATTAAAAATTCGCGTCTATGAAATGGGTCGTTTCGCGAATTAAGCTAATATCAATATTAAATCTGAAAAAAATTAATTTACCTTCCCAATTTACTTGATCTAAACAGTAATACAAATAATTATTAGATATATTTAATTTTTTAGGATATTATTTTATTTCTTGCATTTCGGGATTACGATTTTTCGGAATATCACACTATTTTTCAAATTTTGACATATTTTTTCTGCACATCCACCGCAATGTAATTGTTACAAATAATATTGAGAATAATATATTTTGCTCGTATTCCATTATTATAAATGAAAAAAAAAACGTACGCGAAAAGTTGATCTATTTTTGGAATGTCCAAATTTGCACCCGTGACATCGCGTAAATCTAACGACCAGAAAGAATCAAATATATACAAAGGATACGATCGATAAATCGTCTGGGAAACGGAAGCGCCATTTGGCGTCGGTACGCCGATGGCGTACATACATTGGAGCTCTGCGCGCAGAATGGCATCATAATCTCTTTCACGCAAGTCGTGGCGACGACTAAAGATCATCTGGTATACGAGGAGAGCTATTTCCAACACATTCGGATCTCGTCGCAATTCACGATTGCCAGTAGAAGATTGCATTATCGTTCAACGCCTCGTTCAACGCGCATTTCGGACGTGTGCGCGTTTCGCGGGGATTACGAGCCCGTCACCTGTCGCTTGTCGACCACGATCTACGATTTCCGATCCACCGAGTCACGATCTCGCCGTAATGCAGCTTACTCTGTTAAATTCGTAACGTCAAATTGTCGGTGAATCAACGCGTGAATCGACGAGTTCGAGTCTACGTGACTAATTACTTTTTTCAGGAAGCTGTCAATTTATCAGTTTTAAATTTTAAATTAAATATATTGTTTTCCGAATAAACTATAATAATTACATAGTAACATTTATAGACTGCTAAATATTAAAGGATCAAATTTAAATCAAATTCCTTGAGTTAAGTAAAAGGAGATGATATTTTATTGTATACTTTTAATTAGCATGTGTCGAAATTATTTTTACTCAATTTCAATCACTTTTAATCATTCTTTAAACCGCCAATGATTATACTCAATGTGACGTTAACTAAAACAATGGAGTTAAATAATAACATGTTCACTATATGTTTTGTGTTAAAGTAATAATTTCGACACACACGTGCTGATTAAAAATAACAAATTATTATTTCCTTTTACTTAATTGAAGGTTACTTTACTTAACTTTTACTTTACTGAAGGAATTGATTTAAATTTGATATTTTAATATTTAATAGTCTATGCACTGAGAGAAAAATATAGTTACTTTTGACTTCAATCACAATTTCATAATATTTCCAACGATAATTATGCATGTAGTTAGGTTAATCATATTTATTGTTAGAAATATTATAAAATTATGGACTATATTTTTCTCTCATTGTCAGTGTGAATTTGACTCTGTAACTATCACAGCTAATTCGGAGAACAATGTATTTGATTTAAAATTTGAAATTGACAAACACGGCTTCCCGAAAAAGTAATTAGTCACGTAGAGCTGATTTACGCATACCGGTAATTATGACACTTATACGATAATTGCTAAACACAACCGATCGAAAACGCGCGATCCATTAATCCTGGGAATTATCGATACTTTGTACGAACAAGTTTCTGTACAAGTTTCTACACTCGGGCAGAACCGTCGTGTTACTCGGGATGACTCACGGCGATGTCATCGACGCGGACGATCATCCGGAAGTTTCGGGCGAATCATCGGGCACTACCGAACGAAGTCGTGGGTCGTGAATTTGGCCACTGTGGACACTTCATCGAACGACACGTTGTTCCCGATCGAGGAGTGTACCGCTATACGCGAACTCTCGGGATTTCGGCCCGTTACCAGCCCGCCCACGTGGCTCCGCGATCAGGTGGAGCCCGGAATCCATGTCCTTCGGCAGCCTCCGTAACGACACGACACGACACGGACACGACGATGTTTTTCTTTTTTTTCCACGTTTCCACCTTCCGCATCTTGTTCCGTAACACACGCGTGCGTTATGCGCTAAATCGATCGTGACGCAATGTCGTAATAACGGGAGAAGCGTGGGAACGCGGATACGTTTCATAGATCTGCGCGAGATTGCCTCCCGTGATCTCGTAACACATACGATAACTACACTTTAACAAGATACAAATCGCGCGCAATCTTAAAGAAGAATCAATTCGATACGGCTGAGAGCTTAATCTATACGTATACGTTGGGACATGATGATTGATTTTCGTGAAATATAAGATGGTGTAAGATGGGCGACTATTTCAGTCCCTAATGTCACTTATTGTTAGATCTATAAAGATACTCTTGTGACTTCCCGCTAAAAATTGTGTGTGATCGGGATCTTTCCGTTACCAATCACTCGCGTTGGCACGCGCCATCCCAAAATATATTTCAAGTATAATAATTAATAATTATTACTATTTAGTTCAAGTAAGCATTATTTGCTTTGTGTAACAATTATATTGTGAAGGACATGCAAAGTTTCGAAAAAAATGTGTCGAAATTTGAAAAATTGTGTAATACCCCGAATAATCATAATCTATTAAGAAATGAAACAAAATCTACTGAAAAAAAATTCTAGGTAAACTTATAAAATGCATTTAGTAATGCAATTTTTGAAATACTTAGTTATTATTACCAAATATAATAATAATAATAATAAAATGTTTGATAATAATTATGATCACTTCATTTTTAGTTTGTCATAATGACAAATATGTTTAGTCGAAACTATTTCACCAAGGCTCTTGATAACTTTTATCAAGATTGGATTATTATAACCAATTACAGTCAATCTTTTTTTTCAGTGTCCTGAAAATTAAATATAATTAATATATATAATTTTATATTTGATAAAATGATATATGTTAATACATAATTAAATGAATTAAATTACATATTTAATTATATACAATTTTTCAGGACATTATCTAATTTCTTACATTTCGGAAATTTGACTCTTCGGGATACTGTCACATTCTCAACTCAACAGATTTGTAAATTCTGTAATTCCAAGGCATGGTTCCCCGAAAAAGATCCAACGTGACAAAAATCGCGCGCGAGGCGTTTCGTAACGTGCCCGGTATGATTTACGTATCGATTTACGTGTATCACGGACATTGCATGTTCGATTCGAATCGCTCAAAGTCGTCCCCGCGCGGCGTAATTGATCCGGTGTGTCGCGCTTCTGCCGTATCGGGTTTCGGATCGCCTCGGGACTGGGAAAAGTGGCGACGTTCTTAAAGCGCCGCGGATGACTTTGTCTTTCGCGGACGGCGATTGCGTCGGACCGGGTCTCCCGGTCCGGTCGTCGTCGTGTGTTCACTCGGTCAGCTGCGCGCGGACAATTCCCGATGAAGGGGGACAACGGGATTCGCGGGGTTGCGTAATGCCGTGCGTGCGTGCGCGTGTTCCCTCGGTTTTTCAAGTTTTTGCACGATTCCTCTCGTCGGGCCGCGACACCAGGAACAGCGGGCGACGAGCCGCAATGGCAACAGCGACAACGGTGGCAGTGCGGTAAAACCAGCTCTCGAAGAACGCGCACCGCGGTTGAAACACGCGCCATTTACGGGCGCGTGCGACAAATCCGTCAAGAAAAGCAAGGGATTATCTCAAATCAGCCGGAATGCGCGGAATCTCGAACCGATTTGTAACGCTATAAAGCGAGAGTGGAGAAATCCGAAGCGTCCGTGATCGTGAAAAGAAATGTAAAGCGGCTTGTAGAAAGCAAACGCATCTTCAAATCCAAATCCCGATTGTTTTTTTGGTAATCGATTATTTTTGCAAATCATGCGATGCTAAAAATTATATTATCATAAACATAAAAAATAATTAAGACCACACTGGAAAAAAAATTGAGTATCTCGAAACCGTTCAGTTGAGCTGTTTTTAAACAGCCACCAAGTATCTTGTTTAATATAATAAAATTTTTAGTTGTTTCTATTAAATGTATTTTTCTGTTTTATTCTCTAATGTCTATTTCTACACTGAAAAAAAAATTCTAGGTAAATTTGTAAGAAGCATTTAGTAATGCAATTTTTGAAATACTTAATTATTGTTACCAAATACAATAATAATAACAAAACGTTTGATAATAATTGTAATTTTTATCAAGACTGGTTTATTATAACCAATTGTAATCAATTTTTTTTCAGTGTACCAATGCAGATTAATTTTAATCTCGAGTTAATTTATTTTTATCTTTTTTTAGTTTCAATAATTAAAAAAAATTAAAAGTAAATTAACTCGAGATTAAATGGATATAAACCAAATGATTTAACAAAATAAAAGCAAAAAAAATATTTACTTACAGCAACTAAATAGTTTTATTTTAATCAAATTGTTTTGTCGTTCCGACAAAATTTTGGTTCGTAGAACAAAAAATATTTTTCCCAGTGCATCTTGTTAGCGTTGATAATACGAAGAAAATTGAAATACGTAAAGAGAAACAGAAACGTTATATTTGCCGAGAAATCGGCTCAGTGAGATAAAAATGTCATCGGTATGACATTCGGCAAGTCGATCAGTGGCGTGATGTTAATTTTCCTCGAGGGAGAACCGCGATAGTTTCTCGTGCGTGAGGAGAATCGATCGGGAATCACGCATTTTTTGTCGCCAAACGCACGCGAATAGCCCGAATCGGCGCGATTTGAACGGATCGGCGTTCCAGAGATTCGGTTTCCCACAAAATCGACAAAAAGTAGATCTCGGCGGTCCTTCATCGCGATTCCATCGTCCTGCCGATTCCGCAAATGACTTACGTGCGTGTTTAGCGCAATCATTATTCGCGCGACATCGCGGATTTCTTCGCGACGAGCTAAGTAAGACGGCAAATATAATTTTAGCTTTAACAACGCGACGAGTTGCAAAATCGATACATTGTCGCAATTGACAACGAGGAAATACTTGAAGCTGCAATAATTCTCATCGTACTGTTCGCGACCTACTAAGAAATTTATTTGCTGTATAAAAAACTGATCATTTCATTTTTAGTTGATATATATCGACAATTTGGTTGTGAACTGGATTATTAATTTCAATTTTATATTCTCAAATTCAATTATCAAATGTAATTTTATATTATATCATTATAATCTTGCAGAAAGCATAGAATATTTTATGATTTTTCGTAAGTGTGAAGACTTTTCACATTATTAAAGTTTCATGTTTATACACGATATATAGAGCATTAATATTCTGTCAGTATCGAGTATCGTGTATGTCAGCATTCGATGTCTGATAAACACCATTAGACTAAGGATTTTATGACTTCAACGTTTGAACAATTACACTTTCATCATGGTAGTTTTCTATAAAATGTGTACTTGATTCACTTTTCGGGATAAAATATAACAGGATTATCAATTTCAATTTTACATTCTCAAATTCAATTTTATATTATCATATCATTATAATCTTGCAAAAAGCAATAGAATATATTTTATGATTTTTCGTAAATGTGAAGACTTTTCATATTATTAAAGTTTCATGTTTATACACGATATATAGAGCATTAATATTCTGTCAGTATCGAGTATCGTGTATGTCAGCATTCGATGTCTGATAAACACCGTTAGACTAAGGATTTTATGACTTCAACGTTTGAACAATACACTTTCATCATGGCAATTTTCTAAACTGTATACTTGTTTCTCTTGTCATATAAAATATAACAGGATTATCAATTTCAATTTTACTTATATTATCGTATCGTAATCTCGCAGAAAGCAATAGAATATGACAGGATTATTAATTTCAATTTTACTTATATTATCGTATTGCAATCTCGCAGAAAGCAATAGAATATCGCAATTTCATTACATTTTGAAAATCTGAAGACTTTTCACATTATTAAAGTTTCATATTCATACACGATATATAGAGCATCAATAATTCTGTCGGCATCGAACATCGTGTATGTCAGCACTCGATGTCCGATGAATACCGTTAGATTAAGGACTTTACGAACTTCGATAACACTTGAGCAATTACGCTTTCGTTCTGGCAATTCTCTAAGCAGCGTATTTGTTTCTCATGTCACATAAAGTATCGCTAAACAAACATCTAGTCCCACGCTGCGCTACGCGAAAACGTAACGTGACGCCAACAGTCGCGGCGATAGTCACGCTACTATCCTAAAGGGACGATTATTCTTCTAACGTGAACGTGAACGTGCCCCGAGCGGAGAGGGAAAAAGAACGAAAATTACTTTTGAAGAAAGAAAACGGACTCGCGGCCGTTATTGAATCTCTCGTAAACGTTTTACGAGAAAGTCCGTGGCACATATCGCGAGGGGGTTTCGGCGTGCGGCATCCGTCGTGCACGAATCTGAGGTCGCAGCACGAAAGCGCGCGCGCGCGCGCGCGATACCGGAGGGGTGAAGGTGCGGGTTAGATGCGTGGTTATACGCGCGGCAAGATGGGGGGAGGGGGAGGATGTGCGGAGAGGAATCAGAGAGCCGAGACAGTCGACACGGCCACACCGCGACTCCAATAGCATCGCTGGCATAGCTGGACAGGCCATTTCACATTCCCACGTCCTTAATATAGATTGTTGATAGGCGCGAGCGAACGAGCGAGACGAGGGACGAGCGGGAATATACATAATGGCAGCGGGGCGAGGAGGAGGCGACGGTGGTAACGGGCGAGGGAGAAGGACAGGCGCGGAGGAGCGCGGCGAGAGGGACGATGGAGGCCGGGAAGAAATGGACCGAGAGACTTGGATGCGGCCGCGCAGGAACGACGAAGACGCAGCGCGCTGCGTTTACGTTGCCACTGGTGCGACGGAGAAAGGCGCGGCGGTGGAGAGTGCCTCACGGCACAGGTGCCTCGGCGGGTCGCGCGGTCCGACACGGACGAGGAAGCGAGAGGAGAAAGAGAGAGAGAGAGAGAGAGAGAGAGAGAAAAGTTCGCCAAGTCGTGGTAGACTAGGGACAACGGCTGCCAGCCTCGACGGTGGTCGCGTCGTGCGATTACGCCGCGAGTCGACCGTACCGCGCGGCGTACAGTTACGCCGTAATCGCGAGTGTCGCCGGCTACTCTCCGGCCGAGACGCGATCGACAGATCGTCGACGGGTCCGTCGTGACAAATTGGGACCTGCAGAGTCGATGTCCCGAAGAAAAATTTGCCGAAATTTGAAGAATGATTTAATGATTCTGAAAAGTCCGGAAAAGTCAGCAAATTTAAGCAGCGTGAGAATGGATCGAAAGGCCATGATCTCGAAATCTTAGAAATGAGATCAGAGAAATATTTTGAGATTTTGGGATACATATTGTCATAATTTTCAATTTTTCAAATTGGAATATTTATTATCTTATTATTATATAACATTATTATGAACAATACTAACTGGCCTAGAACCGTGAAAATATATAATTAAATAAAAAGAAAGAAAGTTGTATGTGATCCGAACTAAATCAATTTACTGACAACGAGTTGGAAATAAATATATAAAAATTCACCTACCAACATCCATCCATATCTCTCTCTCTCTCTCTCTCTCTCTCTCTCTCTCTCTCTCTCTCTCTCTCTCTTTTTATTTAATTATTGATGTAACATTATTATATTTCATCAAATAATTAAAATATTAGTATCAACAGTGTCGCGAACGAAGTAATATTTACCTTCGACTAATTAATTCAAATATATGCATAAATTTAACACGCGAATCTTAAATTCCCCCCCCCCTTTCCCTCCAATATTAAAGAACAGGTTTTCTCTTGAAATTTGAAAATTATGCAAGCGACGATCGCAAAGGAAAAGTCGCGATCGATCGTCAGCGTGCGGCGGCTCGAAGCGACTCGTTAACATCTCGAACGGACACGACATTAACACATGAATACTCGCGTATCGGCGAGTGACCCTGATACACACGCTGGCACGATGCCTGTCGCGGACGAGCGCGCAAACCGTATTCGCGCGCGTCATCCTCCTTCTGCGCATCCGGTCATCCTTTGCCCGCGTTTCTTCGCCTCGCCGCTGGCTTTCCCAGATGAGGATGACGCGGTGCCGGTAATCCGCAGCGATCTGGATTTCGCTCCGTCCCCGGCACTACGTGGCACCACGCTGCCAACTGGCAATCCGCGCGCTAATAATAATCGATTACATAGTCACGACGGTGTTTCCGCTGTGACGTGCCATAATGGACTCGCTAATGGCTCTCCACTTATTTCCCGATCGTCTTATCCCTACGGTGACCGCATCCGTTCTATATTACAGAGGACAATCCTTCATTTTAGATTTGCATTGAAAAAAAATTCTAGGTAAGCTAGTAAGATGTATTTAGTAATGCCATTTTTGAAATACTTAGTTATTATTACCAGATATATATATATATATATATATATATATATATATATATAATAACAACAAAACGTTTAATAATAATTATGATTTATTTTTCACTTCATTTTTTATAACATTATTTTGTCATAATAACTTGTTTAATTGAAACTATTTCACCAAGATTCTTGGTAATTTTTATCAAGACTGGATTATTGTAATCAATCTTTTTTTTCAGTGTGTGTCCTTTAGATTTATTTCTTTTCTTGAAAACTCACTTTTGTCCTTTATTTTTGAAAAGTCCGATAAAATATCTTGAATTTCTCTATCACCTTTGTATATTTCGTGTAATGTTGAAATAAAGATGTGTTTCTTTTTTTATTTTAGTTTACAAAATTTTTTTCCATATAAATATATACTCAATGAAAAAATATTAATGATAATAATAAATTTACATTGCGCTTGTTCGTGGAAGAAGGGCAGGTGGTGATGTTCTTTATTTCTCTCACAGAAATGTGGTCACCGTAATTATCCCGCAATTTGCCCCGCCGCCGAGATTCCGGATGGCGCGTCGGCGGTTCCGCGTAAAATAAAAACGTAACTGGATCCGTCTGGCTATTTTTAATCGTTCGCCGATCGCAGATCCGCGTTCATTACGACGGCGTAATTGTCTATTCTCTCGCGATTATGCCAGGCGCATCGAACGCGTCGTAACGTAAATCACGATTTGCTTCATTACACGTCGCGGAATCTCCATCTGATGCTTTCGAGATAAGTCCAATTTGCTCGTATCCGCTAATGAAATGCACCTGCTAAGCGTAACGCGGCGTAAGGAAATTCAAACACTTCACGGTATGACGTTTGTTTTACCTGGAACGCTACATAATCGGGAATAACCACTTTTTTCTCTCTCTGTCTTTCTTACCGGATTAAAAGACGAGAATTAAAACGGAGATCGCTCGCGGGCGATTGTCATCTTTTATTATCGCTCAAGTGCACTCCGCATTTACTTAAATTCAAGTGTTTGTTATAGCAATAAATGTAATTAAGGCGGCAGCGAAAACGATTGTCATGCTTCCCGCAGTTTCCTTTCCCGTGCAATAAGTATCAGAATGAATGATGTTTTGCACGAGTTTGCACGAATTTCTGCGGATTGCTACGGTTATTTGGCGCGAATCCAAGAAACCTCGACGAAACGAGAGCGTGGAAACCGCGGTGGCGGGACGAAGATGGACGAAGAGACAGACTGACGTCACTCACGGTGGAATGGACCTTGAGCCCCGTGTGCTCCGCATACTCATTCCGAGCGTGGAGCACTCTCGTTTTCGTTCCCGAGTGACTTCTAATCGCGAGAGACGGAGAGTCTTAGCAGAGCGCGTCGCCGCTATTGATAAATGGCCGACGGCTGATTTGACGAGGCACCGCGATATTTCCGCGAATCAAAATCAACGATGCAAATGCGCGCTGATGAGTATCCTGTCTTCGGCCGATTGAAAAACACTCGCGCGATTATCGGCGTCTTGACACGCAGGAATGTTAAGGTGAAAGATATCTTGGTCAATTAGTAACGTCAAAGCTTTTATTTTCTGCGTCAGCCGGCTAAATATCCGCGTCATTTTTATTCGCGTTACGTAGAATATATTTTTAATATACGCGTAATGTGTTCGGTATAAAAAATTTTTAATATAATGTGTTTAATATAACACGTAACATATGACATGTTTAATAACTAGGCTATTTTCTAGCCAATTTTTTTATATTAAACGTGACATGTTTAATATAAAAAAAATTCTTAATTGTTTTATATTAAACATGTTATATGTTTAATATAACATATAACATGTTCAATAACTGGACATTTTCTAGCCAACTTTTTTTTATATTAAGCATTAACATGTTTAATGTAAAACAAATGTTTAATATATGTTTAATATAAAAAAAACATGTTAAACATGTTTAATATATGTTTAATATAAAAAAAGATTAAAAATGGCACAGTTATTAAACATGTTATATGTTATATTAACCATAACATATTTAATATAAAAAATTGTTAATAGTTTTATATTAAACATGTTATTTGTTTAATATAAAAAAATTAGCTAAAGAATGGACCAGTTATTAAACATGTTATGGTCCAGTTAAAATGGTAGCAAATTATTGCCGGCGCGTTGTTTCAGCGAGGAGCGATTTCGTAATCGCGATTATCTTAGAAATCACGTTTCGGGCGGTATTACACATACCCGGGGCAGTAGAGTTTATCACGTGCGACACGGAACGCTTCCACGTCCTACGGTATTGCACCGATTGAATTGCAGATAGGTACGCAACGACAGTTCCTAACTACAGAAACAATGGACGCGACGGTTATTGTATGCTGATTTTCTCTCGCGGATTTTGAAAGTCTGCTTCTCCGAAGAGTAAGCACGCGCCGCGCGCGATAAAATTTAATAAACCGGTACTCTCTCGCGGGAGACCGAAAGTATTCCGTGGCGCTGCGTTTCACCGCTGACGTGTGTAACACCAGCGGTACATTTCCTCGCGTTTGACATAATAATTATGATATTTCATGTTGCCAAACTTACATTCTCAAACGATGTAAATTATATACTTCAGATCTGTACGGCCAAACGGAAGGGATTGAATTCAAAACAAAAAGAAACTCTTCTCTAGTAGCTTAAAGATACAGTTTAAAGATATTCAGATTTTAAAGGTATAACAGTAGATTCTTATTTATTTTTTTTTTATACATTAATTCTTATATTTGAATAATGATTTTATGCCATTAATACTTGAATTTGGTAAAAAGAGTAACGCTGAAAAAAAATCTGGTTAAAAACGGACGAATCAGAAAATCTTGTAAGATTAATTGAATATTTTCGTTAATATAATAGAACTCAATACTTTATAACTTGTAATAACCAGAATTTCTATTACAATAACCAGAATATTTGATCAGTCCTACAAGATTTTTCTGATTCGTTCGTTTTTAACCAGAATTTTTTTCAGTGAATACCCCATTTTTATTAAATTTTAATTTGAAGAAGTTCTATTTTTGAGATTTGACCAAAGTGCCAAATAGAAAAATTTCTTACTTTAGTGCGCTAAATTTTTACTCTTTCAGTTAAACTTCCTTTATTAAAATTCAGTTTCTCTCGTTAGTTTTACGGAATATAACAGATTGTGGAAAAAACGGAATTTTTATGGAATGAAGTAGAATAAAAAATATAAAAGTGGAAGAAAAATAGAAACTCATTTTACAGTAACGCGATAAATAAAGCAAGTTGAAATAAAGCATCGTAAAAATAATACTCCGGAACAATCAAAATGCTTAAAAAATGGCTCGTAGTACGATGTTAGTCCAGAGAGAATTGTGCATCCACAGCGGTCGTCCTGTTCGCTTTACCTACGCTTTACGGTCCCAGCGTCGAGAACGGCAGGATCGTATGTTAGAGATTTTTACGGCGCGCCGATATGGTCGCGGGGATTTGTCCTCGGAAGCTATTTGCTTACATTAGAATCCGCCTCAATTCAAGAGAAGAGGAAGCGACTCGAGCACACAAACTCAGCCTCTACTCGGGGATAGACGAGCACGGATTGATGCACGAGGACGAGATTCGCGTTTGCCTTCGGCAGAGGAAAAAGAACGCGACGCGAGATGCGTGCGCGGCTGTACCCGGCCAGATCCGCTTTCCACAGGCGAAGAGATAAGACTCCTCTCCGCGAAGAGGAGCGCGCGAGAAGAGATACGACTCGCGGAGACGGCTGAAAACTCGGCGAAATGGATCGCCGCGAACTCGAGAATTATTTCTTCGGACTATTGCGCATCCCGAACGAGGACTATTCTTACTAATATAAATAATTCTGTCCCTTTCGGACTATCTTTACGGTGACCATATTTCTCTTTGAGAAAAATAAAGGACCCGCCACCCACCCTTTATATAAAAAAAGAAACACATCTTTATTTAAATATTAGACGAAATATACAAAGGTGATAAAGACTGAAATATAGGACATTTTATGGGATTTTTCAAAAATAAAGGACAATAGTGAGTGTTTAAGAAAAAATAAATTAAAAAAACACACTGAAAAAAAAGATTGATTATAACTGGTTATAATAATCCAGTCTTGATAAAAGTTACCAAGAACCTTGGTGAAATATTCAACTAAACATATAAGTTATTATAATAAAATAATATTATAAAAGTGAAGGAATCATAATTATTATTATATTTAGTAATAATAACTAAGTATTTCAAAAATTGCATTACTAAATGCATCTTACAAGTCTACCTAGAATTTTTTTTTCAGTGCATATCTAAAATAAAGGACTGTCCTCTGTAATATAGGACGGATGGTCACCGTAACTATCTTGCGAATTGAACCGCGCGATGCTCTACTTGAACTGTTGCTGTCAATTTTCTTCCCGTTAATATTTCAGGCACGGAAACAATTAGTTCAATTGTGTGCGTGAAAGATTGTATGCTAACATATTTTGAACGTGATTATTGAAAAAAAAATATATATGTATATATATATATCCATACTGAGCCGGGATCTCGCCAGATGATGCAGCTCTGACATTTCATTTTAGCGAATGAAAAAACTGGAGAAAGCTAGAATAATAACGTTCCATAATCACGTTTCCAATTCCGCCTTGCGCGCTACACTTGCTCGCCTGCCCATTAATGTACTTTCGTTATTGGAATCGCAATTCGCTCTAGCATAAAACTCGATCATGTAATTCAATATCTAAACGCGACCGCGCGGGCAACGGAGAAACGGTAGTTAACGCGAAAGTAATGGAATAATGTGTAACTGTTAAGTTTCGAGCAAACGACGCTGTAATAATTTCTGTTTGCGATGAACTGCGGAGTGACAGGCGCTTTTAGCGAACCGCAGGAAATCTGCTTCTTATTTACCACCGAATATCTCGCGCGTGCATCGATAATGTATACATATACAAGGAAAACGACGGAGATATTGAGCAAGCGCGATTAATGACAGCTGTAAAAATGAGCGACAAGCGTCAAAAACAGTGGTGTTCGACGAAGTTTACTATGTTTCTGCGATTCTCCGTGACAGGTAGGAGAGACGAAACATCTGGAGAACGTCCGACGTCTCGCGACGGGTTCTCGTTAATCCTCATTGACCCGCGCCGGTAACGGTAGCCGCGGCTGCAACCCTTTCGTCCGCGTTTCCAAGACAGCTTAAGTAAATTACATATGTATGCATCTGGGACAACGCGCGCGCGTCTTCTCTCGCGGTTAGTCTCTCTGTCTTTCTCTCTCTGTTCGACGAATTCGTGAGGATTGCGCCAATCGGTCTCTTTTCCGCTTGCGCAACACGCGACCGTTCTGAAAAGATCGACCGCATTCGGAGACACGTGAGGTCGGCGTCGCGGTTGGACGTTGCGTCGGTTGCGCAGGATCGACGATCGACGACGACGACCACGAGGACGATTCACGGAGCGCGCGGCGTCCGCTGAATGCTAACTATCGCTTCCAAGGGCGCGCCGACCGGTGTAGTAACAGCGCGATGCGATCGCTCGGGCGTGAACTGGGCCACATGCGAGAACGGCCGGCCGCTCGTGCTCGCGGGGCTTCGCTATTTAGTTCACGCGATCGTATCGGCCCTTTGCACCGACGCCGATACCCGTCCTTACGTTGTCGCCGCGTTCGAGTCTTAAACGGTTTAATTGCCGCCTGAGCACCTTGCGCGTCTCAATACGATGTTTTATTTCAAATTTACAGCTTTTGAGCAAGGAGGCAGGCAACAAAAGCGTTTTAATTTTGTAACGATTCAATACTGCCATTTCACCGAATAGTGACAGCATTTTTCCCATTCCAAGCTCTGTCACAAATAAATGGAGATAATAATAATGATGCTGGAGGGGGAGGAGAGGTCCTCAGCGAAATCCCCTTCTTTAACCTACCGATTAAGAAAGCCTGATTCTCTTCCAGAAGAGGAATCAGTCACTGTTCGGTACTCGAATTAAAATGGATATATAAAATGGATATATACGGGATGTGGAGCCAGGACCTTTCCATTATTAATCATTCGCGTTAGCACGGAGCCACGCGTCATCCCAATAAATGGAGATACTCTATGTACTTTTTAATGTATTTCAAAATAAGTGACGTACAGTGAAATCTTTTGGTGAAAGTAAAATCTTTACAAGGAATTTGTGTGAAGAAAATTATTAATTATTAAAAAAACAGCAATGTCTTAAAATTATCAGCGACACCTTATCACTGACAATTTAAATGCAAAATATGAAAAAAAATAATACTGAGAGAAAAATATAGTTATGTTTGGCTTCAACCACAATTTTATACAATAATATTTCTAACGATAATTATGATTAACATAATAATGCATATAGTTAAATTAATTGTGTAAATCATATTTATTGTTAGAAATTTTTGGATTTAGCCCTTGGCAATTAATGTATTAGAGACGTTTAAGATCGAGAACACGATGTTTGCAAATAATAAAAAATGCTAGTGCTCTATATTTTACTTATTTGCGGTGGCAAAAAGAATTACTACATATTTCTCACGATTTTTCAAAGACAAAGATTGAATTTACCGCGGACAAGGATGACATTCTGGAAACGGCAGATTTAGCAGTAATTCGAAGCGCCGGTTGTCGACAAGGCGGCGGCGTGGAACGTTGTCGGATCGACAGATCCTTTCATAGATCGCGATTTATTGGCTCGTAAAACCGGGCGTAAAGCCGACGGTCGCCGCGCGGTTTGGCCCACATACACATAACGTACGCAGTTCTTCCCTTCTATCGTGCCTGCCCATACCGATCGTAAATCGCTGCTTTTATACGATCGGCCGATCGCCGCGGTGTACTGGAGTACCGCGGTTCGCGGTTTCCTTCCTGAACCATGTTTCAGCGACGTTGCAGCGACCGGTGCCGAGGATGGGTGCTGCGTCAACTCGAGAAAAATAAGTCGCGGTTTCCTCGCAAATATAATGACTGATCCGTCATTTGAGCTTAGCCCACGGATTCGATTGCGAACACTCATGCGTTTGCATATCACATACACATTCATGTACAAATTTTTATAAATAATAGAATAAATATTTTAAAAAATACAAGATACAATTTAATTTAAAAACAAATAAGAAGAATAAAAATATAAAAAAAATAGAAGATAGAATAAATATTTAAAAAAAGATAAGATACACTTTGATTTAAAGATAATGAGAAGAATAAAAAATGAAATATAAGAAATATAGATGATAAAATAAATATTTAAAAAAGCAAAATACAATTTAATTTCAAGATAATGAAAAGAATAAAAAATAAAATGACATCCATACGTACGTATTTGTGATGGAACAAGACAGCAAAAATTAAATTACATTAAAGAAAATTATTTTTTAATTTGTATTAATGATTAATAATGCAAAATTGTGGTTTTTTTCAGCGGATAGTCGACTGCGAATCGTCCAATTAATTTGATAATTCTTTTGTAATCTTTCAATTACGTGGCCAAAGTAATTATAGGATACATCTAGAATTTATAAATCTAAGATTTATAGATCAAGTGGCTTTTAATTTCACGGCCAAAATTCTCTAAACGCACCGCAGTCTGCCAGTCTATCGCGTCTGTAATTGTTGAATGCTGCGTCTGCACTCGAGAGACGGTCGTCGGCTTGTGCAGGCCGGCGCTAAGCTCCTCGAATCTCGCGCTCTTTACTCGCGCGGTCTCCCAGTATCGCGGTATCTGTTTCGCAGCGGTACTTAAATGGCCGGCAATTAGAAGATGTAATAGCCGCAGTTAAAAAGCGCTTCCACGAAGCCGGCGACTGAATCCGCCTCGCGCGAGTACCGCGCACCACGACGACGCACTGGGCGAGTTAGGCAGGCAGGGGAAACTGCGAACTACTCACGGATTCTTGCCGTATGTTAACACGCGCCACCTTATGCCCATCTTAATGTCGCTTTACGAGAGAGCTAATTGTACCAGAAGAGATATCGCCGAGAGATTGGGTCCATAATCGGCTTTACGGCACTCTTAGTACGAATGTATATTCCCTGACGACGTTCCTCCCCGCCGTTCTTATCACGCTGCCTATTCTTTCATTCTGCTTCATTCTTTCTTCTCCCTCTTCTCTCTTCGTATTATATATTTTGTTTTCTTAATTGCTTATTAGTAATAATAGCTACAACAATGGGAATGTACAGATAAATTTTTTCCAAGTTTCATGATTTATTTTGATTATCTTATTTCCTGAGACATATTGTTTATTTAAAAAAATATATATATGTTCTACATTTTGTTCCATCACCTCTCAACAAATGCCAAAGTCTTTTCACATTAAACATTTTGGCCAGCGATGGAATGAAGACAAGTTTTTTATTGGTTCGTGATTTGAAATTTTAAAAAAACATTGTTTATTTGGCTCTTCTTGGAAAAAAGGAATTTTTAGATGAATTATTTTTTTTTAACTTGCAAATGTTTTTATTTAGTTTTAATCTACAAGTACTTTATTATTTTAATTACCAAAATTGAATTTTCATTAATTATTATGCATTACATGCTTAGGAAAATTAAGGAAAATTAGGTAGACTATTTATTCTATTCAAAATTTTTGTTACACTAGTAACTTTGTTTTACTCCAAATTTTCTAATATAAGATATTAGAATAATGTACACACTAAAAAGAATTTACTAAAAGCAAGTAAATTCTTTTATTTGCTTATTATTTTCTTTATTTTAATAAATTGGATTGTAATTGTAAATAAAAATTTTCATTTTAGATAATATTTACTTAAACATAAAAAATATTTATTTAAAGTATTATATTTTTATTTTAAAACATAAAAACTTTAATTTAAAAAATTTTTTTAATTAGTAAGCTATTTTTTCATGAAAAAAATACTTTTTCTAATATTAAAATTGTATTTCAAGTAAATACTTTTTTTACTTTAAAATAAATATAATTAAATATCTTTAATATTAATATTAATAGATGTAATATTTTAAAATAGAAAAATAATTTTCTTGCAAGTATTGAAAACCAAAACAACCATTAGAACTAAATAAAAATTTCATGCAAATTTTTTTTTGTGTACTTTTCTTATACACTGAAAATCAAATGGATGCATTTAGATCTCGTCGATTCCAAATCCTTACAATTAGTATCACGAAGTTTAAAAAGTTCACCCTGTACAAGCTTCAGTTCTTGTCGATTTTGCGCGATTCACGAGGCGAATCGATTGCGACAACGCGGAGCGTTCCGCTGCGTCGACAGTGACACACGAGACGCGGACCTACCCGGTGGCGGTGTCCCAAGGGCGTCGCGAGCCGATATATATCGCCATCACGGAGACCAGTGCGCTCGCAGGCTAGCGCACGAAAAAGGGAAAATCCAAACTGGTCGCTTAATCTGTCGTTCGTGACGGGACTCCGACAGTCTGCCAGCTCGAGAAATCGCCTCGGCGCGGCGCTCGCGGAGGAAATCGAACGGCTGGACAATTTTTACCACGCGCGCGGCGCTCGCGGAGAGTGTTATCTCCCTCGGCGGACTGCCACTTTCGTTCCGCTCGCCGTCGTCAGAGACCCCGAGCTCCTTGATTTTCCTTAAGTGCGCGCTTAATCGCCGGCCATCTGTTCGCGATTTAATCTTTCGACGACTCGGTAACGGCAGTGTCCTTTTTTCCGCTTAATCTCCCGGGGGGATTTTTTATTATCTTTATCGATCTCGCGTGTTAACTTATCTCGTTGAGTCGCCGCGCTGAACGGACACGACTCGTCGTGATTCACGCGGCTGAACGTTCGAGGGACAATCTTTATGCACCGTACGCGCGCAGCGTTGACTCTCCGAAGCGTTTCATCCTCTTCCGCCGTCCGATCGTGTACCGCTCGCCGGAAATCGCTGTTACTCGCCTAAGTGTCTTTTCGAATTCCCATCGTCGGCCGGAAGCTCGGCGGATTCCCGGGCGAGATCGTAAAAAAATCGCAGTTCAACTCGATGACTCCGCCGCGCGTGGAAAGTAGTCCAGACTATTTCGGTCAGGAATGACGCTTTTGTGCCGATTGGGCTCGTCCTCAATCGGCCGTCGGTGGTTTCGACGACTTTTCGGGCCCCGAGTCCTCATTGTCGAGCGATGAATAAACCCGTCCGCTGAATTATTTTTTCTTTCGCGCGGGCAGAGGAGCGGAGAGGAGAGGAGGGACGGGAAACCTTGAAAAAATGTCGCGATGTCGGGCGTGCATAATACACCTCGACCGTTGAGGCCCCGAAAAACAATGGCATTTGCATCATAAATAAATGCGACGTCTGACTTGAATCTCGGTCGCCTTCCGGCGCGACGATTCTCTTAATAAGCGAGCGAGAGTCGGCAAATTAGTGCATTGGGGCTATCTGACCAACGGGGACCGAGCGGGGGGGGGGAGGGACCCGGGCCAGGTCGCTCGCATTCATATGCAACGCGTCACTACGAATCGCTGTCTTTTGGCGAAGAAAAAAAAAGATTATCCCGCCTGCGGCTCCGTTTCACGCCCGGCCTTCAAACGACCTGGCTCTCCTTTATCCGAGCGCGTTCAGGGCGACGAATGTGGAATTTGGACGACAAGCTGAGAAACCCGTGGCACGTGAAACAGGGACGCACCGTTCGCGCGCGTTATGGCGCAATTGGCCGCGGTAACTCTCTCATTACTTAGGAGAGGCGAGAGGACTTTCTATACGCTGGCATTTGCATTTATTTCGCCTCGCACGCATATCGAGAGGCCCGTTACCTTCCATATTTATTTCGCGCACAAATCGGCGAGAGGACTCTTTATCCCTACGAGCGCGACGACCGTTCCGCTCCTGAACACGTGTTCGAGGTAACGTCATATTTTCAATCTTTCGCAAGTTTGCAGAACGTGCGCGCATGTTCACCGCGACCGGCCAAAAATGGAAAAAAGGCGTTGCACATGGGAAAAAATGGTTTTGTCGATTCGACAAGACTACGGTATATTAACACACTGAGAGAAAAAGATAGTTGCAGAAACTGTAATATCACCATAATTTATAGTCATTTTTGGACCCAATCACATTTTTATAGTTATTCATACAGTATAAATTATGATTGGTTTAACACTTTATTAAAGTCCTCATAATCATAATTTGGTCCATGCAACTTATAAAAAACGAGATTTTCATTTAGTAAGTTGTACTATAAAATAATATAACACTAACCACAATTGACATCACTATGAGCATATGATTATTATAACCAATATTATATTACAGTAATAACTACTATAAAAATGATATTCCTGACTGTAATTACTTTACTATGAACTTGTAGTCGCAAATGCCACATACTTTTCTCTCAGTGTGGAGCAAAAGCGGCCAGTCGTCGTTGTGCGAAGAAAACAGGCGGGAGCAGGAGAGATCGCCCTCTCCTCGATGTTACGCGGAGAATTCGAGGCAGTCGTTAGTATGCTAATGAGTGTCCCTCGTTTCTCCGTCCGTGACCGCAACCGCTAAATTATTTCAAATATTTCCAAACGCCGCGGCGCGCGAGGCGACTAGATCGACTTCGAGCTGGAGTTGTTGAAGGTGCACCTGCGGTGCCCTCGTACGTGTTAATGTGCACGCGTATCATTCCCGCCGCTGTACTTCAGCGTCCCTTTACCCCCCCCCCCACTCCCTCTCGTTCTGCCTCCGTCCTCCCGGGACTACGACGGCGCCGTTATATTTCTCGCGATAGCATCGAAACTGTAAGAGCGTCCCTTCCCGCTGGTATATAGTCGTGCAAGCGAAATGACGCACGCGATATTAATTTCCCGTATCGCGTTTCGTACGATTATTAATTAAACGCGCGGGGCGCGGGACAATTAATTTTACTTACGCATGAGTGATAATGACTGTATCACGAATCGACGACCGGCGGCTGTAAATACGTAACGGAAAGAGGGCAGAGGGCTTTATGATTAATTCTACGTAATAAAACCCTCGCGATAAAAATCGAGGTTCATTTACGATACCGTTATTTAAAAGACGCCGCGATAGACTTTTCGACAAATTCGATTAAGATACGCGACCGCCCTTTTTACGTCGCCGCGCCAGGCGATACATTCACCTTCCTCCATTCTCCTAGTCCCCGGGATCATTTTAGTCCACGGGACGAGAGTCTAATTGACCCAAAAGGCGTTATCTGCCACTCGGTCTCCGGGAAACGAGCTCCGAACGCGCGAGCCGCAAGGGCAGCCATTACCCGTTGTTGCCTTAATGAGGTCCAATTACTATCGGATGGGTCACTTAGTATGCGGTACCGATATTCCACGGTGTATAGCACATTAGTGGGACAAAAGGACAAGAGGGAAGGGTCAACACCCTTCGAAGAAGCGCGCGGCCTTAACGAGACTCGGTCGTCGTCGTCGTCGTCGTTTGCCGGTACGATATGCGTGTCCGCGCACGCATTCCGGCGCACGTGCGCAACCCGGAATCCACCTGTTGAATATTACTCCCTACCGCGTCCGACCCTCGCCGTCCGACACGCGGAAGTGAGCCGCGTTCGAGACAAGATCCTGCCTTTCGCAGCGTATCCCCATATTTGTCGCGGGGGAAACAGACGTATCTCCGTGCCCTCGGGACGATTTTCCGGAGAATTTGTTTCGCAGCGTCCGCGTCGTCAGTCTACAAATCGTCGCTTCGGGAGTAACAGGACGCGAAGGAGGCGCCGGGAAGAAGTCCAATCATCCTTCACTGCGCAATTAACGCACGGAGATAATAGCGTGCATTTCACGCGGAAGAAAACATTTGGTCGAATCGAACAGAAATCTGGAGGTATTGATCAGTGTCTGGTGAAAGATGAACAATCTATATACTTTTGATTAAGTTAACTTGACAAGTTTGGTAATGCGTTTCTGATGAAGACAAGTTTGGTTACACATATTCTAGTGTAGGTAATGAAATAAATATGATTGCATTCTGGTGAAAGCAACAAAATGTTCTGGCTGTATAGAATATTTAATTATAATAACCAGAAATTCCGTTCAATCCAACCAAATGTTGTTGAACGAAACATGTCATATTAATCCAACTGTGGTTGTCTCTTCCGTGCGCGGCGAGCACTTCGAGATACGTTATCAGCCGATACACGTCATTATTTCCAGAACACTTCGTCGCGATTCGAACCGCGACGCGAAGCGTTCGTTGAACGGGGACGATCCGGGATAATCGATTGGTCTCGCCCGAGTCTCCCGTCCACTTACGGATTCGAACCGGGCAGAGGATTTTTTTTTCTCTCTCCTCTCGGCCACCGCTCGCGCGTCGCTCGCCTTTTCCACGTATCGGACTTTCTCACCTCTTTTCGTCGGCCGTGATTACCCGCGGGAATCCCCACCATGCGCCAATCTTTTCGTTTTCGCATCCGTCACGGCTTATTAAGTTGCCTCTTCTTTAAACTAGAGTGCGAAACCCGTGCACGCATCACGTACGTCAACTCATCGCCAGCGTATCGACTTTTATGACTTGGCCAAGTCCTCGCAGCAGGTTAATACCGTGTAGAAACTACTTCCGTCCGCTTTTTGCCGACGATTGTCTTTCCGAAGACGAATCGGTAATAAATCATTGTCGCGCTTTGTTATATTTCTTCTCAAAATCGCGCGGATTAGAAATTTGTATTTCCGTCTTGCTGAATTTTGGATAATGTCATTTTTTAATGATAGAGATATTAATAATAAAAATAGAATAGCTAAAAATAGAAGAATATAATTAAGAATTAGAATAGAAATTAATAATAGAAAATAAATATCACCGAGGAAAACAAAAATAATGCGTTAATTTGTTTCAATCTTTAATTTATAATCTAAAATATTAAAATAAAAATCATAAAAATAAAAACAGATTAAAATAGAATAAAAATTAATAACAGAAATATAAATACTGCCGAGAAAAAAAATAATGCGCTAATTTATTTCAGTCTTTAATTTATAATGTAAAACATTCAAATTTCATATAAGGCATCATGCGCAATAATAGTTTTTTACAGAATTATTCTTATCGGATTTTCTTTTCTACTTAAACTTTTATTGCATTTATTTATCTGGTTTTGATAAAAAACTAATTATCCAGAACAGATAATTGGAAGAGTATTGTTTTATAAGTTGTTTCTAAACAATTTAACATTTTTAAAGTATTAATTATTTAGAGTCTCGTGTCTAATTTTTTTTTTTTAGAAACCTACCTATGTAAACATTGAATTTTGCGCACATTTTTTTCACCTTTTTATTCACTCGCGTAACCTTGTACCGATTTCTTCTCAATCGTGCATTGCGACGTTTGAATTACGATTTCGCGAAGTGCAAAGACAGAATTACTTGAAGACGCGACGGAACTGCCACGCTCGACTTCGTAATTACGCTTGCGTTACTCTTTAAAGCGTGCAGAATTTGCATCACAAATGTTACATAACGCGCGACTCGACAATGAACGGAGCGTATGACGAGAGACACGTCGTGTGAATTCCCAGCGTCCGTCGCATCGCGAGGATCATAATACGCGTACGCGAGACGTAACCCGGATTTTCATCTGGCAGTCTCGTTTCCTGCGACAATTCGATCATCTGATAGTCTGATTTCTTTTCTTACCTTGCAACCCTCGCACGTGAACGCCCCGAAGTGAAACCCCGCCGCGGGTTCGTCGCATACCCTGCACTGCTGGTTCATCTGCAATTATAGAAATTACACAAGTTATTTGAGGGAGATACGTCAGAGTCAGTTACTCAGGACTCATCCTTGGAAGAATAAAGTGCCGGCGTTACCGAACGTGGTGGAGCGGCGAACCGGTTCTCTCTCTCTTTCTCTCTCTCTCTCTCTCTCTCTCTCTCTCTCTCTCTCTCTCTCTCTGCGTTTGCTTCGATTTTTATTCCTCCCACGATATCTTACGGATGTTCGAACAGGATTTGGAATACGAGAAAAGTAATTGGAAATGTGTTGGAGCTTCGATTAAGCGAGTATGCTAATGATAATAGCACGGAGAAATTATTCCGAGTCACATCCGTCGAGCTTGTGTTTCTTTTTTTTTTTGCAGTGTTGCCTAAGTATTTCCAGATTACGCTACATAAATTCGTGCGACGTAAATTCACAATGATATATCACGTTCGTATTATGCGAGAGTATTTTGTGTACATCTTTCGGTGTTTTTTGGAGTCGATTATATCTTCGCCCGTGGGCATGAAATGGATATCTGAGGAATCATTAGGTTCCTCTTTCCTGAATCTACACTTCCCCACCCTGCCGAATCGAAACCCGTTTTAACCCACTGGCATGTCATAAATCAGCGCTATCTCGGCAAACGGTGCCATCTGCCTCGACTTTCTGTGCCGGAGCGAGGAGCCTATTTTTTTCGAATAAACTAGAATAAAATTAGACCATTGATGGGCCGATAAGCGCATTATGGTCGGCGTTCCTCGTCACGCGAGTATTTCGATCATCGCGGTATAAAAATTTCCGATCCTAAATCGATAGAAACCGGAGGAACCAGCTCTTGGAGCTTACGAATCGTATCTTTATAAAGTTTCTATTTCCGTTGTACATGATTCCATTGCTCGCGCGTGGCGTAATAAAACGATCGAATTATACTTTAAGTCGAAGCGAAGCGTCTCGTTTTTAGATAAACAAGTGCAAAATATACCGAGAGAAAATTATAGTTACTTTTGATCTCAATCACAATTTTATATAATATTTTTAATTATAATTATAATTTGTTATTATAATTTTAATGATAATTATGATTAACTTAATGATGCATATAGTGAAGTTAATCATATTTATTGTTAGAAATATTATAAAATTATGGTTGAGTCCAAAAGTAACTATATTTTTCTCTCAAATTGTACAAGTTTACAATTTGCAAAACGTATGCACTGAAAAAAAAAGATTGATTATAATAATCCAGTTTTGATAAAAGTTACCAACGACCTTGGTGAAATAGTTTCAAGTAACCGATCATAATTATTATCAAATGTTTTGTTATTATTATTGTATTTGGTTATGACTAAGTATTTAAAAAAATTGCATTACTAAATGCATCTTATAAGTTTACCTAGAATTTTCTTTCAGCGTGGAGAGAATGAAGAAAAAGGAGACGAAGAGGGATTTTATCCAAAGTGGCCTCCGTGAAACGCACGCGTTTCTTCCTTCGTATCTCTCGCACATAATGCTATATTGTGACAAGCTGCGCACGTCGAATGATACATTAAGAGTGCGCGCAAAAAACCAACTGCGTCCGCGAGCCGCTTCGGGGACCACCTGCGGATTCGTCGATTTAAAAATATTAACCTAATGGAACGAAGTTCCCTGAAGGGACCTCTTTTTTTTTATGAGAAGAGGAACACTTTAACGTAAGAATTTATAGTAATTAGAACACCGATACGACACGATCGTGCGCGCGCTGCGTCCAGTCGAGTCTTCGTAATTGCGCCTCCGAAGAAAATGGGCTCGTATTTGTCGACGAAGACAGAAAGAAAACGAGCTAGGGAGAAAGAGTCGGTCCACATGCAGGTCGATTCGTTAAAGTTTCAAGTTTTTTTCGCGGCACAGTTACTCTCCTCCTCCGCTCGCTGCACATTCGAAACTCTTCCTCTTTCTTTTTTATGTGATCGATCTGTTCGATCGGTCGAATTTTGCCATTTTCATACGTGACATTCATTAAGACGATCAACCAATCAATGTGATCAACTGATCAGTTAGTTTTAATGTCCACGCGTCCGTGCCAATTTCGATGTCATTTTTTAAGGAAGGATTTCAAAAGAACACGTGTCTCGACTCGTGTTCTCTGCGAATATTATATAGATTTAAATTATAAAAAAACTTGTAAGAGAACTATGTTAATGAAAAACGGTTGTCGTATGCAAAATGAGGAAACTCTTATAAATATACCGTTTATTCAAATTATGAGATTTAAATAATAATGCGCTCTTGCACACATATCTTTTTTTTTGCTTTCATCTAATTTTTATTCTGCATATTTTCTAATTTTCCTAACGTTACATTATAACACACATACGCTGGAAAAAAATTCTGGTTAAAAACGGACGAATCAGAAAAATCTTGTAGGATTGTTCAAATATTTTGGTTATTATAAAGAAATTCTGGTTATTATAATAGAACTCAACACTTTAGCATATAATAATAACTAGAATATTTGACCAATCCTACAAGATTTTTCTGATTCGTCCGTTTTTAACCAGAACTCTTTTCAGTGTAGTTTCACAATATTTGTACTGGAAATATTCTGCAATATTTCAGTCAATATAGATTCTCGGCCGACTGTTTTCTCACATTTCAAGCGCATTTAAATCAAAGACTCGTTTTAAACGATTTTAAAAGTTCGAGCAACGCAAAGCCTGAGGCAAAATCAAATAGAGCAGAGTACACGTATAACGGAGAGCCACCGGATCGCGCGTGCCCTCGTACCGACCGACACAGAAACGTACATCGCGAGTACGAAGAAAACAATAAGCGCGAAAGGTCGAGACGCGAGAGGTAAAGGCCGCGATGCGAGCGTCGGAGGTGGAGCAATCGCGGCCGTAAAAAAATTCCCTCGTCCTAATAACCGAGGGGGAAACGGAACGCCCGCGAGGAGCGGCGTGCGCGCCGTGATTTGCAATAAATCGCAGATCGCGCGAGTCAGGCCTGAACCGGAGTCAGGAGTGTCCCGGTAAACCGTACTGTTTATGTGACTGCATTGATTTTACAAAAGATCACGCTACTGTTATCGACGGCAGTCCATGGGGATCAATCTGGGCCAAGGTTAATTTATACATTGAAAAAAAATTCTCTAAAACTTATAAGACGTATTTAGTAGTGCAATTTTTTAAATATTTAGTTGTTATCAAATTTAATGTACAGTAAAAAACATTTTGTATTTGTTTTAAAATTTTCCTGTGTGGAAAGTTTGGTGTTAAATTTCTAACACGGTCGTGTTAATTTAACACATCGTCGTTGTGTTACTTAAACATTTCTATGTTAAATTAATATTAACCGTTTTTAAGAGTTAAAATAACAGTTTATGTGTAAGAAGCATGAATTTTTAGTGACGTATTTTATATGTTAAAGTGAACAGATAGATTGTGATATTTTCCTTTTTATAGCAGTTACCATGTATTAAATTGGCATAATTCTTATGTTATTCATCATAAAAAGATCAAAATTAAAAATAAAATTAAAATAAAAAATAGATACTTCTCTCAAATGTTAAAATAGCATTTTATCTTAGTTACATTTAACATTACATGTGTCAATGTAACATAAACTTTGATTTCTGACAGTGTCCAAATGTTAACTTTTTGTGTTAACTTTTTACATATTATTTCTGTCATTTTATTACACATTTGTTTTATGTTAAATTAACACAAAAATTTGAGATATTTGATATTGGATATATTGGAACATGTAAACTATATTAAATTTAACACAAAATTTTTTACTGTGTAACAATAACAAAATATTTGATGACAGTTAAACATTTTATTTTTTATAACATTATTTTGTTTTATCATAATGACCTACATGTCTAGTTGACAGTCTAGGTGAAAAACTATTTCACCAAAGTTGTTGGTAATTTATATCAAGATTGGATTATTACAACCAATTTTTTTTCAATGATATAGCAATATATATCGTCTCGCATACAAATTCGCATATCGGATAATCGTGCATCGACGCGAGGGTCGCGAAAGAAAAAAACAACAGCTTCTTCTAAATTTGGTGTCGTTGACTCCGTAGTTCGCGGTGCACGCGGAACAGGTGAAACAGAAGAAGGGGCAAGGGGAAAAGGGGGTCACGGGGCGGGGGGGAGTCGACACAGTGTAAACACGCGGTACCTCGTACCCCAGTTTCTGTAGATAGAGTCAATATTTGCCCGGCATCGGTGTGTTAATGAAGTCGATCGACTCGCCGTACCTGCTCCAAATATCAACTTACGACGGCCCCGGACGATAACGACAAAGACGACGTTGCGGAGCAGAAGGGTCACGCCGTTGACTCTTTCGCCCGGCCGTGTACGTGCTCACGCGCGTCCGTGCGGCCCGTATACCTGCGGACGAGGGCACGTCGTAGTTTACGCGCCATTAAACACGAGTCCCGAGTGACGTTTATCCCTTTATGAGGCGTTTTTTGACCTGAGATTCGGGAGCGCTCTCCCTTTATCGTTCCTACCCCTCGCTACCGTCGTTACAACCCTTTCTCCGCGCCGTGCCTTGCGCGCCGCTCGGTCATTATTTTTCATCATTTTGGTAATCATTTTGGTAATCAACGACGGAATTCTTTCGCCCTTGTACTTTCCACGATGGAAATGAACGAAAACATTCAGATTCATCGGAAAAATGTCGCATGAAAAAAAAAGTTTTACTGTAACAATTAAATATTATGCTAATTTTTACGTTTAATTTTAATTTTACGTATCTGTAGCTTTGCTGAATCAACAAAACCATTTTTTTCCGTGCATAGTTGAGATTTTTCCTTCCCCTGAAAATGCTCAATCATGCTGATCTCCCTGAAGACAAAATGCAAATGAAGCTAATTGCGCAATGTATTTTTTATGTGTATTCTTGTGACAAATAATTTTCTTGAACCTCGAACTAGTTCACATCAGTTCGAAGTTCTCGTATCAGAATATGAACAATGACTAGTAGCAGTAAAAAACGCACGTGATTCATATAGGTCACGAGCGTGAGGCACAAGCGACCCAAGAAGAAATGAAAAGATTATGAAAGCATCTCGATCGACAGTTGCCAGAAAAAAAATCGTTCGACGAAGAGAGATAGAAAATTATACATATACATAAGATTAGTGACATTAACATGTTTGCACAGCGTCAAGACAACAATCTGTAATATTCCACGTTCAATGGATAATATAATACAAAGTCCTGAAAAAGAAAGTGTCAAAATTTTAAAAATAGTATAATGTCACGAAATATATTTGATATGTAATATTATCTATATAACAATATATACAATATAATATACAATATATACTGAGAAAAATATATATAATTACTCAATAATATATAATTTTATAATTCTTCCAACAATAAATATGATTAACTTAACTATATGCATCATTATGTTAACCATAATTAGCGTTAGAAATATTATAAATATTATAAAATTGTGGTTGAGTCCAAAAGTAACTATATTTTTCTCTCAGTGTATATAGCTGTATGATATAATATTTTTCGAAACTGTTATCTTAGTTTTCAATTTTCAAGATTATGATTTCTCGAGACTTTGCAGGTCCACCCTATATCCGACTCTTTTAATGTTTGTAATTTAAAGACTGAGGCTTTTGGACTTTTGGGACACGTAAATGGCGATCGCTCGCGCTTGAAGGCGCTAATTCGCAATACTCGGCGACATTATGCGAGGATCGTCCGTTACGAGGAGTCTTGTTTTACGAGACACTTTGCGCAAACAGGGTATAATCATTTTTCCGCGACGTTCCGCTCGCGAACGTCCGCCGTTATAATTCTTCGCGGCAACGAGAGTACACATTAGAAATGCAGTTTGCGCGATATAATTAATCGGCGGTGTATTAATTCACATATTTATTACACAGCGCGTTAAGAATGAGCACTTGATTACTGTCCGGGCCGTGATATACGGCCGGCGATTTTTCTCAGTGCGTTAATGAGTCAATGAATCTACTCGAAAGAAGGAGTCGATATATCACCCGAGATACGCGCGCTCGGGTACGCTTGCGCGCCACGAAAGTTCCCCGTCTCGATGTTATCAGCGCTTAATTATGCGCGGAAGGATTACGCTCAAATAAATGCATACGCCGTATATAATCGACTATTACCGGATTACATAAAATAAACAGGATCCTGCGCCGTGAGTACGCGCGCGCGCGCGCGCGCGCGCGAGTGTGAAGAGTACTTCGGCGAAGCTGCGGGCGAGCGGCGGAAAAAGACTTCGGGAAACTGGTTCTCTCACCGCGCATGAACGATAACATTAATCGAGGACGGAAAGTTTTTAACGATCTTTTTTAGAGGTAGTCCGGACGAAGCTTCGCAAATAGTCTGTGATCAGTAAACTCCTTCTCTCTTTTTGCATAAATAATTGCGATCATCATGTCAATTTTCATTAAAGCGTAATAAAATTTCAGGTTTTTAATGGCCAACTTGGAGAAGAATGTGCTTGGAAAAATATTTCAGCGAGTTTAAGTCAATCTTTTGTTTTTTCAAGTAAATTAATGTGCACGCGTTGATTTTATATTGCATTTTATAATGCAATTTCATGGGTAACTTGACAGAAACGAGCTCGATTATCGTTATGCTAAGTAAATAAAATATTACGATTTTTACAAGTAAAATATGTTTCTTAGCTATCATACCGTGTGTGTGGGATCAAAACGAGAGAATACAGTTTGTCGTGAAATCTACGAAAATCCTGGATAATATCATAGAAAAGAAGTCGAATGCAACATGCAGCCGGTGCAATTTGTATTGGCGTCGATATGTTTTTAACGATCCCTTTGATGGATGATAGCTGCTCATTCACAGACGCGTCGAATCCCTGAAAAATGACCTTGCGCATCGGCTCGCACATTCTCAACGGGAGTATATAGACGTAACGATGCGCCACTATATAGGGTGTGTGAAAAGCGGCGCGCTTTTACAGAAATATATTTATACAAAATTAGAAAATCGATATTTATCGCGATGTGAATTCATAATTTCTAATTAGGAATAAATTACATGAAAAATGAAATACTTGTAGCAAATAAAAATCTAACAACAATTCATAAAACCTTTATTTAGCAAGATTTAAATCGCGCCGTAATCAACTTTGATCCAGCTATCGGAATTTTGTAGAAGAAAAAAAAACACAAGAAAATCTTTGCGTCGCCAAGTCGACTTGAAATTTTTCCAAATTTTCCTCCGTCGATAGTGGGCGATTTTTCATCACACCCTGTATATGAAGTCGCTCGTCCGCGAGAGCATATGGCGAGGTAGGCAGCGGAGAGGCTCCTTTTCAGTTAATATGTTTTCGCGATCCACAATACGCTCGGTCGGGAGCCAAAGACAATTAATAACCTTCCGGAATATCATTTATCGCGACAGTTTAGCCTCACGTTAGAGAGCTCGTCCCGCCGAGAAGCGCGCGCGCGGAGCGCATAAAACGCCGCGGCGCAGGTAGCCACCGTCGTAGATGACATTGTCTGCCTCCTCGAGCCGTGACCGATCCGATTTTTAACAGCGATTTTGCGTCCGCCACTCGAGAGAGAGAGAGTCAATTGGGAACGGTCGTCGTCGCCGCGAGACCCTCTCGCACTTGTGGGAACCGTCTCGCGATGGGTGCTCCTCTCGGAAGTGAAGCCGTGATTCGCCATGCCCGCGTTATGCCCTCGTGCATGTGGCTGCACATGTGCCACGTCGAGGCCGGAGAGCGGCTAAGCCGGGCGAGCGAGCAGCTGCTTCCTTCGCGGCGATACGACGCGTTTCGCGAGCGGCACGTTCCGAGGCGCCAAATGAATACATAACGTTGCGAGCGGTCGAAGGAGAAAAAAAAAGAAGAATACCCGTGGCCGACTTTGGCAGAGGAAAACCGATCGTCGCGTCATCGTACCTCGAATCGCGCGCGACGGGGAATTAACGCGAGGGGATTTAGCGATAAATGTATTTTTACGACGTGCGGGAAGAGCGTACAGAGTATACTTTATGTAGATGCATTCGAAGGAGCACACTGCACGCGATTGTGACTAAGCAGTGATTTGCGCCCGCCGTGCGTTTTGCCAGACAATCTCGCGTGATTGACGAGATCGTGCATGGTCATCTAGATCATGATACATGTGATAATTTACTTACTCGGGACCTTATTAAGGTCCCGAAGCACGTTATATTGTAGCGGCCGAGTTTCTAGGCGAAACAAGCGTATCACGATATTAAATAAGTCATCCAAACGTGCAGCGAGACAAATGTTTCCTTGTAACAATTTTTTCTGTAACAAATGTTTCATTGCACGTTTAACGTTACATATTTAATCGTCAAAACTCTCGTGAGAAAATGTTCAAATATAATTGAATCGAAACTGAATCATTTTTGTAATCTGACAATTTTCAAAAAAAAATTTCTAAAAATTGCTAAATGTTATTTTCTGTTTCATTGCACGTTTAATGTTAAAATTTAATTGTCGAATTTTTCGAAATGAGGAATATTCAAATACAATGCGAAACTGAATCATCTTTGCAACTTGGCAATTTTCAAAAAATATAGTTTTCTACAAATTGCTAAATATTGTTTTCTGTTTCATTGCACGTTTAATGTTAAATATTAAATATAATGCAAAACTGAATCATCTTAATTGCAAACTGCAATTTTCAAAAAATATTGTTTTCCAAATAAATTGGATTGGGCTTAGGTAAAGACGAAAGCAATCGTCTTAAAACAGAATATACTGGAATATTTTCTCAGAATAGACAGTTGTCTGTAGCGAAATAGTCGCTGACGAGACCAGGCAACTGCTTCACCAGTTCAAGACGTAAGCATAGTACTCGTGAATATATATCCGCGATTATCTTTTGCTCTCGTCCGCAACGAGTTTCACGTTGTATGTACGCGATAAGACGATCGGATCATCCACTCAACTGCGCGCTCGCCTTCCGCAGGCACGTTGTCGCTCCTAACGGAAGCGGCGCCGAGTGTAGATCAGTGTAATTCGCGAGTTATCGCCGAGCGAACAAAGAGCATCGATTTAGATTAGAAAAGTAACGGGTAATTTGCGTGCACGCCGTTAAGCGCGCCTTTTAAACGATCCAGATAAGATAAAGGGAGAAGACATTTCCACGCATTCGCACGTTTCACTTAACTCCCGCTCGGCCGCGATGTTTCACTACAGACAACTGTCTATTCTAAGAAAATATTTCATCATACTCTGTTTTCTAAAACTCGATTACTTTACCAAAGCCCAATCTAATTTGTTTAGAAAAAAAATACTTTCTGAAAATTGCCACACTGAGAGAAAAATATAGTTACTTTTGGCCTCAATCACAATTTTATGATATCTCTAACGATAATTGTGGTTAACATAATGATGCATATAGTTAAGTTAATCATATTTATTGTTAGAAAAATTATAAAATTATGGTTTTGAGATCAAAAGTAACTATATTTTTCTCTCAGTACAAGTTGTAAAGATGATTCAGTTTCAATACAAGGAAACATTTGTCTCACTGCACGTTTTCGTTTGAATGACTTATTTAATATCGTGAAACGCTTTTTTCGCCTAGAAACTCGGCGGCCGCTACAATATAGCATGCTTTTGGGATCTTAATAAGGACCTGAATAAGTTAATTATCACATGTATCACGATCTAGATGACCACACACGATCTTGTCAATCACGCAAGATTGTCTGACAAAACGCACGGCGTAAATCACTGCTTAGTCACAATCGCGTGCAGTGTGCTGCTTCAAATGTGCTCCTTCTACATAAAATATACGTGTATGTATACGCTCTTCTGGCATATCGCAAAAATTCGACGATTAAATATTTATCGTTAAATACGCAATGAAGTTTAAAATTAATGTGTGACGTTTAATAAAAGTTTTATTCTACAAAGTAGTGAAAAATGGATGGGCTATTTCAGTCTCTAATGTCATCTAGACCTAAAAAGCTCTTCTATGACTTCCCACACTGAGAAAACATATTTGTTGAGAAATGTATTTCATCTAACTAAAACATTTAGTCCGATACATTCAACTAAACATTATTATTACAATGTTACATTACAATTACAATACATTATTACAATGACATAAAATATTGTATGAATGAACTATAACTTTTTTTAGTGCAACTAAAAAATTGTTGAATCAATCATTGTTAAACAACAATACAAATTTAGTTTGTACAAACGATTTTTTTTCTCAGTGCACTGAAAAAAAAAGATTGATTATAATTGATTGATTATAATGCACTGAAAAAAAGTGCAGTTTCAGTGCACTGAAAAAGAAGATTGATAAAGATTGATTATAATTTTAGTAACTTAGTCTTGATAAAAGTTACCAAGAACCTTGAAATAGTTTCAACTAAACATGTAAGTCATTATGACAAAATAATAATGTTATAAAAAATGAAGTAATCATAATTATTATCAAACGTTTTGTTATTATTATTATATTTGGTAATAATAACTAAATATTTCAAAAACTTGCATTACTAAATGATTATAATGATTACTAAATACATCTTATAAGTTTACCTAGAATTTTTTTCAGTGTATGTGGGATAAGGGCGAGATTTTGAACCTTTCGTTATTAATTGTTCGAGTTAGCACGGAGCCACGCGTCATCCCTTTATTTTATAAAAATTTGACGGTGAAAATTGAACGGATTTCCGAGCGGCGGGCGTTATCGCTTGAATCGTGCATTAATATTGAGCACCTCGAGGATTTCGTCAACGAGACCGCGTGTAAAGTTTTAAATGTCGCCTTCGTGGAAATCGCGCTCATATCGCGGCTTACGCGGAGCGTACACACGCATACACGCGGCGCGGTGCCCTCCCGATGCTCTTTCGGTTCGCGATATTGCCGGCGTCGTTACAGGACGCCGTGCCTTCGGCCTTTTATGAGATTATAAATCAATGGTGGCGCGCTTAATCGCCAAATAAAGGGAGATTAAATTGCGCCGGCGAGGCATACCGGTCTCGTGCGTCTTGGAGTAAGCAGAAGACAGATATAAAACTCGGAGCTTTATATTCGAAGGGACCCTCCATTATAACCACGCAGTACAAAAGAAAAATTTTGCGTGCGTGTGTTTTCTTACAGATTGGCGACACGGCTGTCGTGTGAGAGAGTCGAATTTTAAAATGTAAAATTCTGAATTGTTTTCATTTATTTGCCGCGATTAGATTTGAGCCGTTGGCGAAAGATCAGCAAGATCTTTCATCTCCATGTAGTTTATATAGTACGTAAAACCGGCCAGTTTCTTAAAGTATAAAAAGCACTTGTTTTTATTTATTATTACTTCTCTTTGTGTTGACTTATTTTTTATATTTTGTGTTGTATAACAAAAATGTATGCGTTATTTCTGAAATACCCGTCGCGTCATCTCTGATCCAGTGATACGCAAAAATCAGATTTGCATGATTTTAGCGCAACCGGGGGCACGCATCTTTTATGCATACCGACCTAAGCGTCGTGTCGCGTCTCATTTGCATATTAACCCCTTCCGGCGCGGTTCGTCGTCGTCACAGGGTCGTGATCTGACTTAACGCCTTTTTGCCGTCGCTACACCCTTTACAAGTCATGCGGGAAGTACTGAGAGAGTCGTGACAAATACGCGTATTATCTGTTTTTGTTCGTTTCCGAGTGGACCCTGACCTAACCGTGGCGGCAAAGTGTAAATGAAATATTCAATTGAGAATTCTTTTAATCCAACTCTCTCACATGACAGCCATGTCCCCAATCTAGAGGAAAACACGCTACATTTTAAAGATGCAAGCGTTAAAGTTTATTTCTCTCTTAAATATTTATGGCCAAAAATCGTTGTGAACTTTTAAATAATATTACATTAATTAATTACATTTTTTAATTTGATAGAATTAATAGTTTGTGATAAATACGATGGATTGAAAAAGCTCTAGTTTAACTTGTATTAAATATCCTACACATGGAAAAATATATACTACCTACGAGTAAATATACTTGTTCTAAGTATATTTGATAAGTTTTATACTGAAAAAAATTCTGCTTGAAAACGGACGAATCAGAAAATCTTCTAGGATTGATCAAATATTCTGCTTATTATAATAAAATTCAGTACTTTATAACTTATAATAACCAGAATATTTGATCAATCTTACAAGATTTTCTAATCCGTCCGTTTTTAACCAGAATTCTTTGTCAGTGTACATCCGCAAATCTATCATAAAGTCATCATAAGCATCACATTTACGTAAAGCATAACTTTATGACGAGTATATCTTAAACTATTATTAAGAAAATATTCTTTGCTGTTATTTAAAATAAAATAAAATAAGCAATTGCTTTTCTCGTCTGTAGAATGATACTTTTCTGTATGTATCGCGAATCCGCTACTTCTTCCTTCGCGCGAGACCGTCTCGGTGTCCTCTTTAACTCTCGTATTTAACTTACCGAAATAAAGATGCGTCCCTGAGCACGCACGCACGCACGCAAGCATGCAACTCGTCGCGCCAGTGTACGCCTGCACGTGCATGAGCGATGAATCGGAGCGGGAGAAAGATTGGAGACGAGAGCGAAAGAGAAGATACGCGATTCTCCTCTCGGACCTCTCTCGAGTATAGAGCTCGCCGGATATACAAGTGGGTAATAACCGTATGAAAGGGTAACAAAGGTGGCTGACACACCGCGGTCGACGTAAAGAGCGAAGGGGGCAAGGGTATGGGCGCGGACAAGGGAATAGCAATAAATATATTTTGACATGGGAGAGCCTCGCCGACGGTCTTATGCATAATAATTGTAACGGCCGTCTCTCTCTTTCTCTCGCGCGCCTGCACGGCCGCGACACGTACCGCACACAACGTATCGCACGCGGGCAAGACATCGTCGCTCCTGGGCCCTTTGTGCTCGCCGAATTACGGTGCTACGGCTAGCAGTAGGCAAATATTATAGCAACAGGCGGGGACGAGGGGTAACGATAATGTTTTCATTTGATGACGACTAACCTCGACTAACCGCACGTGAGATCGCATCTCGGGGAGAGGGTCCCCCTATCTGCCCCCCTCCCCCCTCCCTCCTTGGATGATCGTGAAAGCGCATGAACCCGTAGGAGCATTCTGAATAGGCCAGTATTGTATACGTGAATAATCAATTATGATAAATTTTGGAATTTGGGTTTAAAAAAAGAGAGCAGAAACGCGAATCTCTCTCTCTCAAGTCTTTATGTATATTTGGAATATACTTTGGGAAATGATTTTTCACTCAATAAAATTAGACAGTTTGTTAGAACTCGATTCTGAGAGAAAAATATAGGTACTTTTAGCCGCAACTATAATTTTATTCTAGTATTACTATATTTCTAATAATATCAATATTTTTAATAATAAATATGACTAACTTAACTACATCATTAACTGCATCATTATGTTAACCTCAATTATCGTTAAAAATATTATAAAATTGTGATTAAGGCCAAAAGTACCTATATTTTTCTCTCAGTGTATCACGAAAATAATAAAGAAATCATGTTTGTGTCGCAAAAGAAAAAAAAAGTATCAAAAATTCTGTTGCAATGCTATTTTCGCGCGATTTCGCAATGAGCGCAGAATCAGGAACCGGAGATTTTAATGCCCGACGCGGCGTACACTGAGTGATTTAAATGTAAGTGCCGGTAATGCGTTATCTTACTTATCAAAAAAACATTGCACCATATGACGGTCGTGACAGTAATGTCGCTCAGTAATGACAGAATATCATAAATACATCATTAATTATAAAAATATGCAAACGTCATCAATACTATTTCCCACAAACGTAGTCAATTCTATTTCTACATTAGTGAAATGTATAAAATGATGTGTAAAGATGTGACAAGACTCACCTCACTCGGATAAAATGAAAATCCACGCGAGTATCAGTCCCGTTTATCGGATCACTAAGTGAACAAAATAAGAAGAATGGCGTTCCCGCCGAAGCAACTGTCCCAATCTGCTCAAATGTCACACATCCCTCGTTTCTTCCAGAAGACGTTCCGTTCGCTCTTACTGTGCCGATTACGCCTTATCTCCTCGATCACATATTTCACCGACCATTTAACGCGACTCGAATTGGAGGAGAGTCGTCCCTTCCGCGCGGCGGCCGGTGGCTCTTGAAGGCTTCGCCGTGAGGCCCAATCAATTTTGTTCCGCATAGACTGCTACCGGCGGTGTCATGCCGGTCGTTCCGATTCCGCCGACGGAACCTGATAATTTCGATCGATCGTAATTCACGCACTTCCTCGTCCGATATTTATTCTATTCCTTTTCTCTCTCTCTCTCTCTCTCTCTCTCTCTCTTTCTTTCCTTCTGTCTTCCCTTCCTCTCCTTCTTTTCTACTTCCCCCGCTGTTTTCTCGCGATTTTTTCCTTCAACTCTTTTCCTCCTCGCTGTTCGTGGTCGTCTTTGTATTCTCTCTCTCCCTTTTTCTTATCCCCCCCCTCTCCTTCTGTCTCTCTTGTATGTGCACGTGTGACGGTGCGACTACGACGATGGACGAGAAAGGACTGGTGCTGTACGATCGCTCAGACCTGTTTGACTGCATCGAAGCGCCTGAGGAGAGCCGAGCCGTGCCGTACCGAAGAAACGATTTTCCTCCATCTAGAGCCATCTGGGGAGCTGTTCTTACCCATCGGTTCACGCCTGCGCTCGTCCGGGCCCAGCCAACGGCGCCGGGCCCGATCGGCCGACCAATCGGCGCGCGCCGGTTCCCGGTACATAGTTAAGTACCTCCCATTTGCTCCCCACTTGTAACCGGCTCCCACCACTCTTGAAAGATACCGGCCCTCACCGCAAATATCACCACTCTGCTAACTCGTTGACTGTGAGTTGAATTTTTTATCACAGGGAAATATATGTAATATATATACATATACATATAAAATACGTGAGCGAAGAGGAGGAAGAGAGAAAAAGAGACGTAACGAGTTATTTTATTTATTATTATTTTGCACTTCCTAGACTGTCTTTTTATTTCCCCCTTTCCCCTTTATTGTTATTAAATACATCAGGATTGAAAATTATTACTTCAATTACGCGTTAATAATAATAATGTAGAGCGCCAGAATTTACATTCGCTTGCAAAAATATTTGCATTACACATAATTTTACTGATAAATAATGAAGACAATAGCAAACGTTTTATTCCAATTAGCTGAATACTTGAATATGCAGAAATTGTTATAATTTTTATGTACACTTCTTCTCGTATTCCTATTTCATCTCATAAGCGAACAAGTATAATTTTCTGTTATTATTACGTCACGCGAACGTTCAAACAATCACGCCAACGGATTTTCCACGTAACACGTTTTTTCCTGGTTGAAGTCATAAGTATTTTCAGTTTGGCGAATATTATGGCGGTTTCTCAAGCGCAGAGACGTTTCCTCGTTCGGTATTCGAAATAGCGCTCTTACGGCGCTCCAGAATCCGGCTGCGGATAGACGTCTTTCTGCGACGCTCTCGCGGTTCGAGCAAAGGCCCCTCCTCACGTCGCCGATACGGCGCTTTATTTGCGTATGCTAAATGGTGCACGCACGATGGTTCCACATTCTCCCGACGGCTAATCACACCGCAAATAATCGTGAGCACGCGGCGTGAATCCTTTAGTTTCCAGACGTACTCAACGACATGGCTTTGCCATTCGAGATGGTCATATTTTATTTTTCTTCCACCGTGTGCCCTCCGGTAGTTTGTAAGGGCAAGTTTAGACAAAGGCATCTTCATAGAATTCATAAACTCTCGGAAATTTTGCCTCTTTGCGAGACTACTGATTCAGCTAGTGAGCAGCACTTTGAAAATGTTTGCGCTGCTATATTGATTTATGATCGACTTTTCATCATTCTTTCTTGCCATTTTCATCTTTTCCTCGTTTCGTTATTTCAATGTTATACTTACCTTGTTATTTTCACCTTATCTTAATCCGGCGCTACTAAAGTCTTAACTCTAAGGTGTTCTTTTCAGTTTCGTTCTGTGTTTGTTTTTATAATAATTTATAAAGAACTTTTAAAATAATTGGAATTTTGACAAATTTTGAGATTTAGATCCATTCTGAGAGAAAAATATAGTCACTTTTGGACTCAACCACAATATTTCTATAAACAATAATTATGGTTAACATAATGATGCATATAGTTAAATTAATCATTTTATTGTTAGAAATATAAAATTATGGTTGAGGTCAAGTCAATAATCAAAAGGTAACTATGTTTTTCTCTCAGTGTATATTTAGATGCGTCTAGACAATTTTATTGTTATTATATTGATATTTAGATTAAACACTTTATAGATATATAAATATATGTATATTTAGATAGATAGATAAGAAACTTAATTTAAAATATTTATTTTCGTTATTGCGAATTTAAGTCTTAAATTAGTTAAGGTTTAATAAACTTGAAACGTTTCTTACCGATCAATCGAAGATTATTTAAAGAAAGGGAACGTAGTCATTACGAAAGAACGGTTTACTTGAGGATATTCTGGCTATACAGTTGTAGCCAAAAGTTACTTCAATATGAAATTGATAAAATTCCATGCTTTTAAGAATTGAAATATGCATTAAATGTGCTCATATCATGTAAATATCTTAAATTAATATGACATTTGGCACCACAAATATATGACATTTGCCACGTTTCGGCAGTTGACATATATATTATCATCTTTTTTCGAAACTTTGCATTGTATTTTTATCAATAACTCGGTAATGAGATAGTGAATCGATTTAACTTTTTTTTAGAAACGTTGCTCAACGTTTGATTTACTTACAAATAAAGTTTCAGAATATTGACAATGTTGCTTCTTTATTATTTTATTTATATAAAAAGAATAATGCTATTTATCCACAAGAACACATGTAAAATTAGAAGTACAATATCTCGTGAACCAGTTAGAGACTCGACTTCAGCTTTCAACCATGTGTTCAGATATAACAAATGGAAACAATCTATAAAAGTTTTACGATATTTTCAATGTAATAATGTTAGCGCCAGAATATCCTTAAATACATGAGAATTTCTAGCATGATTTATCCAATATGAACATATAATTTGATTACGTAAGACGTCAGAGTTCATAACGATAGGTGTTATTCGTTCGATATTTTTAATTAACACGAATGCGAAATGTTGACAACCTTTTCTCTCCATTTTCGCTTTGTCGTTATTAAAAGGCTCACTTCCTTCGCGTTGCATTGTATTTAGAACATCGCTCACTTTTATGAAAGCAGAGAGCAATTAACAGAGCGAAGAGTTAAATAAGTCAAAACTGCGACCGAGCGATTATTAAAGATTATTAGAGAGATACATTCTTCCTTTTGAAAATGTCGGGCTCTCTGGACGAGGCGATGCGACCGTATTAAAGATCCCACAAAGCGGGTCACAAAGCGGCTGGTCGATCCAATAAAACGTCGAGAGAGACGCACGGGGGCGAAGTTGGGCCGCGGTAGTGTGAGACAGCGTATACCGGCGCCATAAATTAAGATGTGTCCACTCGTGGAAATTAAACCATAGAAACTGGTTCCAAACGTAAAACAACATCTCCTCGCGCTGCGCGTAATTCTCCTTTTCTCCATTTCATCTTTTCTCCCTTTTCTCATCTCTTTTATCATTTTCTATCTTTCTCTCTCTTTCTTACCTATTCATTCACGTATCTTTTTATCTTCACCGCTTCTTATAATTAATTTTTTTATCTTTCTCACCTTCTGTTCTCGATCTTCATTTCACCTTTCATGCTCATAATCATTGACATTCGAGTCCTGTATTATTCATTTCGCTTCTTCAATTGACAACTGATTTCGTTTGCCGGAGAAGATTATAAACGAACACCTATAAAAGCTCATTCTAAAAATAGATACGCGTGCAAACAAACAACGAATACGAAATTCTGTTATTAAAATCAGAAGATTTGTATGCCGTAACGAATAAGAACTCGCATCAACGTTCAACTCGTGTTTGTATTGATTTTTTCGTTAAGCGATACGTTGAATAAGATTAATATATGTGTAAGAAACGATACCTTTTCATTTGCATGGTTAACAATTTAATTATTTTGCCTCGGAATGGAATAACAGAAAGAGTCGACAAATCGAACCAAGATTCTTTGCAAATACGGACATTAGTATTCTCGATCGTGCCAGCGACGAGTGCAAAAAAAGAGTATCGTAAGATTACGATTACGTAAAGTGTGAAGATGACGATCGCCGCAACGGTAGACTGGAAGAATAAATTTTTTTGCAGAAAATCGTATTTCTATTTCATCACTGACGCGCTGATGATCGCACGGTGATATTTCCTGTGAAAGGAACTGGCTGTAAATACACGCCGGTGTATGGCAACAAGAGAGGCACTGCCGACAACGCTCGGATTCGTGATCAATTGGCCGCGTATAATCCGGATGTATCTACGCGTTCGACCGTCCGTTCTCCTTTTTGTCTGTCGCGGCAGTCTCGTCCTAGTATGAATGCTCGCTCATGCAGAAGCCTTTCTGGAGAAGGCAGATGGGACTAATATAGACTCCATTCTGCCCCGAAGATATGAACTCATTCTTTCGATGGTGTCGGAGCTGCCCATCGACACGGAAACAAATAAGATTTATCGTCCCGTGGCTGTGCCTCTGATCGCCCCTCGCCGCCTGGAAAACGGTTCTGATAGTTTTCGTCTCGTACGGCTGTGCGGGGATACTCACGCGTAAAAAACGAGGAAAATGATGCCTAAGAAATGCTGGTTTTCTACTGTGCGGCAGACGTTAGAGATATCGATTGGTAATTGAAATACGAAATGACGAAATATTGCACTGAAAAAAAAATTTCGGTTAAAAACGGAGTTCGAGTCAGAAAAACTTGTAGGATTGATCAAATATTCTGATTACTATAATAGAAATATTAGTTATTCTAGTAGAACTCAAAACTTTATAACTTATAATAACCAGAATATTTGATGAAACCTATAAGATTTTTTTTATTCGTCCGTTTTTAATCAGAATTTTTTTCAGTGTAATTTAATTTAATTGTTTAAACAGTATATTTAATTAGAAAACCGGAAGAAAAATATATGTGCGATAAAATATTTTTTATTTTTTTTAACATTTGTAACATTTAGATGTAATTAAGTCTAAAGCGGAAATTTTGAATCTAAAATATTTATTTACTTTTAATTTGTATTTATTATATCAAAGTATGTGTGACGTGTAATTCTAAGAATGTTATTCATATTATTATTCGTTGTCATAGCAATGAATAAAATCATATATAATGTCATATTGGAAGTGCTTTGTAGACTTCAAAAATTTACAAATTAATCAAAAAAATTTGTTACGCTTTATTGCCTTCGAGCATTTATTAACATTTATCTGATCATAAACTTATTTAGAATAAATTTACTAAGATTATAAGCTTTTCTAAGTTTGTTAAAATATAAAACGTGGAAAATTTTTTCTAATCTACAAATTTTTATATACAGTTTATATACAGGGTGTCCCTTTGTATGTACAGGGTGTATAAGATCATAAAGCTTAAGGGTAAATTTTTGAGATCATTTTAAAACGAAAATCTTAATACGAAAATATTCAGGCTATACTTTAAGATTTTTATTTTAACCCTTAAAGGACCGGGGAAGTAATTCAGGTCCCCCAATTCTTCTTTTCTTCATTATTTTCACAATTTTTAATCTTTTTCGCTGATATTTTGGCTACGTGATTATTTTGTAGCATAGAATTGATAAATTATTTTATCAACTTGTTACATTTATTAACAATATATATAAGTTATAAAGTATTGAGTTCTATTATAATAACCAGAATTTCTATTATAATAACAAGAATATTTGATAAATCCTGCACTACACACACAAGATTTTCTGATTCATCCGTTTAAACTAGAATTTTTTTTCCGTATAGGCGATATATAAAATTAAATAAAAATTAGTGAGAGAGATAAGTGAAACTTACAAGATTTAAATCTACACACTACATCTATTACATATGAATGTATATGAACGCGGCGTATATATTCTCATGAGTTTCACAGAGTTTTGCAAGATCGCGAGAAGTAATAACGTGGCGGACTTAAAGCACGATTCGCTACTTCATTCGTGCTCTAAAATGCGGGCCCATTATTTCTGGGGCTACGTACACATACATTACAGCTCATAAATCGCGCAGTGGTATATGCACTCGTAAACATAAAGTGCAAACGTGTGTTTTTCACGATCGAGAGCCCACTAAAATCCCCCCGGTGACAGTGATACCGGCTATCGCGGCCACTCGGGAACACAACGGGAACACACTCGTAAACCTTTCCGCGCACGAAATTCGCCGTCGCGATCGTATTTCCCGGCTGAATCGGATGGTCCGTGTAAAAATACGATTCGCGATCGGGCGTAAACGGCCTGGGAATACCTGGAAATAAATTAGAGTAGAGAAATTACGGTCGCGGTCCCGCAATAATTCTCGCGCAACGATCTAATTAAAAGGAAGGAAACAGCTGCGTGTGCAGAATTCGGTTTTCGTTCCGCGCGAATTCCAGATTTCGCAAATTCTTACAAATCCTTGCAATCAACTGTGCACTGAGAGAAAAACATAGTTACTTTTGGTCTCAGCCATAATTTTATAATATTTCTAACAATAAATATGATTTATTAACTTAACTATATGCATCACTGTGTTGATCGTAATTATCGTTAGAAGTACCATAAAATTGTGGTTGGGTCCAAAAGTAACTATATTTTTCCCTCAGTGCAAGTCAACTTAATCAAAAGTGTAGCCCGTTCATTTTTCACCAGACACTCTTAATTGTACGTCCAGATTTCTAATTGTTCCAACCAAATGTTTTTTTCCATGTGCGAAATGAACCGCGCTTTATTCGATCGGGGTCAGAGCTGTCAGAGTAGTCAAGCATAATCACTCAGATATGCTAATTCATTTTTTTTTTATCATTTGATTATACCCTCTTTGTTTTTAATAGATTCTTTATGCTCGGTCCAGTTATCTTTTACATCCACGGACTAATGTCGCTAATAAGAGGCCACGTTTGTTAAATTCCGACGATATCTCGCCTTTTTTTTTCGGAAACGGCTCGGTATTAGCGCCAAATAAGGCAGGCCCAGAGGAGAAGGATGGAGTTAACGGTTTCACGAAAGCGCGGGTCGTGCAACGCAGAATTTCTCGGGACAAGATGTATGATCGCTTCTAGCGGAGAGAGGCGCAAACACGGGCTCTAATGTCCTTTCGTATTTGAGCCTTGGATCCCCAGGATGACGGCGCGCGGAGTGCCGCGCGACTACGAGAGAGGGTCACGGCTGTCTGAGAAATTGAGCCGCGACGTTTCTGCCTGGCATGCCGGCGCGGCGCGGCGCGGCGCGGCGTGGCGAAAAAATGGCGCGGCATCCGCGAGATTTCAGGAACGCGACGCGGCGATGCGGCGACGCTGAAAAGCGCAACGTTTCGCCACGGCCGCGCTTGGTCTCATTAATCGAAAACACGCGGAATGTCGTAAGAGCCGAGCGAGCGGGGCCGAGCGAGGCCAGGCCGTTTTCTTCACGTCTCGCCGCGCCGGCCGGCTGAGCAAGCGGGCTGAGCGCGAGCGCGACGCGACGGCGTGCGAATCGTCGTCGTCGCTATAATCGATTACCGCGAGATTATTAAACGCAGTCGGCCTCGTCGACGCTGCGAAGAAATCTCATCTTACGGCGCGAGGTCAAAGGGACACGGCGCCGAGGCGACCGCGCGCCCCGTGAAAACTCGCGAAGCCGCGATGCATCCTCGAGCAGAGGAAATACACCGTGAAGGAGCAAACAGCGAAATGGAGAACGTAAGTACATTTCAGAGATTCTTAAAATTTCTCCTTTCATTCCTTAATGAATATGTTCCCTGTGTAAAAATTGATTTAGTCATCCCGTTCCCTTTCAAGTGTTCTTGAATTTTCTATAAATTATTGCTACGTGAAAACATTTATCAGATTTTGTATGATCTTTTTGTTTCGAAATATAATAATTTTTAATCTGGTGTCTTTCATCTTCTTGCGCGATATAAACATGGCACAATGTAATTGGCAGATTTTTAATGTAATTTGTTTCGTTAAGATGTATTATCGAATATTGTTTTAAGACTTAAAAATCTAAAATTTTATATTACACTGTGAAAAAAAAATATAGTTACTTTTGGCCTCAAAACCATAATTTTATAATATTTCTAACTAATAATTATGGTTAACATAATAATGCATATAGTTAAGTTAATTATCTTTATTGTTAGTAATATTATAAAATTATGATTTTGAGGCCAAAAGTAACTATATTTTTCTCTCAGTGTAGGATGAAAAATTCCAATTAATCTAAAGTTTTGAGAGATTAGAATTTTATTCTTAAGAATTTCGTATTTAGTAGAGATTTTAATATTTAACCCTATAGTTATATACCTTTAAATTATATATATATTTATATTATTATATATTATATATATATATATTATTTTAATATATAATTATATGTATATCTTATATAACGTCTTAACTTTTTTGGCAAAGCAACATCATAAGATATCTGTCATACACGTATGTATATTCATGAAAAGAATATCTTGACTTCTCAACTGTGGCGCCGTATATTTCTTTACACTTGGCAATTCCATGGTAAATTACGACGATAATAATTAAAAACAGCCGGTTTTCATAACGAATAATCACAGTTGGTATAACGCGCAGAATAATTTCAACAACAGTGCAAAGACAACCGAGTTAGTCACGATTCACTTCTCATTGTGAGATCAATAATGTAAGATTGCGGAGTAATCGCAATGTTTCGCGCGGAAATTCTGAAGATATACGAGCGATTAGATTATCGATTGACGGTTAAGCTTATACTTGAATGATTAATAATTTTTATGAAACTTTAGAAGTGTGGGATAACGATGTGCATAAAGATTAGCATTTTAATATAAGTATCTAGTTAATAAACTATACGTATCTGTGCATCACAGATCAAGATATCATCAACAGACATCTCGCTATTCTATCCTCCAACCATTTAATAATAGTCACGACTCTATGTACACATAAAACTCTATATATACACTGAAAATAAATTCTTGTTAAAAACGGACGAATCAGAAAAACTTGTAGGATTGATCAAATATTCTGATTATTATAAGTTATAAAGTATTGAGTTCCATTATAATAATCAGAATTTCTATTATAATATCCAGAATATTTGAACAATCCTACAAGATTTTCTGATTCGTCCGTTTTTAACCAGAATTTTTTTCAGTGTACAATTTCATAATATTAGCTTATCTATTTGTTGTATACAAAATATATTGATATACTAATTAATATTATTAAATATAGCATTCAAAATTTTACAGCATCTCGCTTATTATCTAAAATTAATCTGCAATAATTTGTAAAATTCAAAAAGCCTTCATTGAAAATATCTCATCCACCTTTTCGAAGCAGACACGAAGAAGAAAAAAGCAACCGTCAGATTGCACACGGTGGCACATCGATTTCGCGAGGGTCGAGGTCGAGGGATTATTTCGAGCGAAAGAGCCGCACAAGAGAGAGAGAGAGAAAACAGGATCTCGCGTACGCGCGTCCTTCGACGTGGATTCTTCCGCGGGAAGGGCGTAGGCGAATCTTCGATCTCGAAAGCTGTTGGAAGTCAACTTCCCTTGGCGTACGAGGCTCGCGGGAACTGGGAGCATGACCGCGTATCTCGCATCTACTTTGTGTCCTTTCGCAGAGCGAGGAAAGGTACAGGTACAGATACGCCCGCCCATTCGCAGGATGTACCTCTCAGTGATCTACAGTTGCGACTGTGAGCCGAGGGACTGTGATCGTGATCTTTGGCAAATTCATGCGAGATTTCGCGGACTCGCAGAACGTGTCCCACGATATCGTTCGCGAGATTTTACCAGCCATGAAATTTAAACCCTAGCGAAAAAGTCCGACGAAAAAGAAAATTATTGTTTGTACCACGTGATATTTTTAAATAAAATTCAAAAATAGAAAAATAAAAATAAAAATATGGAATTACAAAATGTAGACTTTAAAAATGAAAGCTGTGCATTCTAGAAAATAAATATGATAAATGCAAATTACTGCTTGATATTTTTAAATAAAATTCAAAAATAAAAATATGGAATTACAAAATGTAAACTTTAAGAATAAAAGCTATGCATTCTAGAAAATAAATATAATAAATGAAAATTATTGCTTGATATTTTCAAGTAAAGTTCAAAAATAAAAATATGGAATTACAAAATGTAGACTTTAATAAATAAAAATTATTGCTTGATATAAATAAAATTCAAAAATAAAAATATGGAATTACTGTATATAAAAGCTGTGCATAGAAAATAAATATGATAAATGAAAATTATTGCTTGATATTTTTAAATAAAAATAAAAATATGAAATTACTGTGTTTAAAGGAGAGTTTAAAATAATAATTCTCTCCGTGAGGGATAGAAAGAAGTGGAAGCTCCTAAAGACTCTTTACACCATAATTTTTCATAACGCAAACATAATAAAGATTCATATAGATCCTACATGCGCCCCACTGTTCCTTACAAGCCTCAGCTAACGAGTGCACCATATCGATCGAGACCGAAGGAGAAAAAATCGTCAGGGTAGCGTTGGATGTCGACGGGTGACGACCGGATGACGAATCAACAATCCGATCGGAGTCAGCCGAGTCTGACGGTGCCGGTGTTACATGGGTACCTAACTAGACTTCGACATCTGCCCGATTTGTCACGGGACGCTTTCCCTCGCGATATTTCAACCCGAGGACTCGGCGACGGCAGCCACGGACTCTCGGGCGCGCTGTGAATAATTTCTGAATACCGCTAACGAGAGTCTAGTGGTGGATTCGGTCGTGCGGCCGCACTCTCCGAGAGAGCGACCGCGTCCAATCGCGCCGCGGACGATGGAAAACACTTCCGCGACGGTGAAAATGAAGCGCGGCCTGCGGTGTGTCCGCCGCACCGTTTCGTGACAGACCTGGGAACGGTGGATTTTGCGGATCTCCCCTCGAAAGAGAGTAGAGAGGATCCTTTATGCGTCTCCGTTTCGATTCTCAGATAATTCGCCGACGGCGGTTTACGCGGCGCGCGTTTTCCCGCCAGCTTTGGAATCGGCCGGAGTGAAAGTCCGCTGAAGTCGTACTCTCCGCGCGAGAGATTTCCGCGCGATCGTTCTACTCGGCGTCCGTCTTGATAGAAGTCGATCGAGATGTAACGCGTTACCGAATACTTTCCAGTCGAGCTCTTCCCGACTTTCCAAGGCGGGAAATTCTGGCTCCGAATTTTTTTCAATTCTTCAACTCAATCTTGATATGTCAAAGTTTAGCAGAACTGTCGATATTCTCTTCTGGAAGCGCACTGAGAGAAAGTATAGTTACTTTTGGCTTCAGCCACAATTTTATAATATTTCCAACGATAAATATGATTAACTTAACCATATATGCAACCTTATGTTAACCATATTTATCGTTAGAAATAAAAAATTGTGGTTGAGGCCAAAAGTAACTATATTTTTCTGATTGATGTCGCACTGAGAGAAAAATATAGTTACTTTTGGCCTTAACCATAATTTTATAATATTTCTAACAATAAATATGATTAACTTAACTATGTTAATCATAATTATCGTTAGAAATATAAAATTGTGTTTGAGGCCATAGTAATTATATTTTTTCAGTGTGACATCAATCTTGAAACGTAATATAGGGACATAGAGACTACCAGGGCCTTCTACTTAAAATTTAATATCGTGTTTCTCTCAATTTTCGCGATAAATCGACTGTTCCCCCCTTTTTTCCGCCAAGCATATTTAATTACAGAAAATTTTGGCGACCTTCGAGCAAACCTTCGAGTCACGCATATTGCGAACTTTACCCCCTCGCGAATGTGAAACAGAATAAAGATTCGTGTTATACGAGCAAGAAACGGCAAATGAATATCGAATGACGATAATAGTCGCCGGCTTCTTGCCGATTTAATGTCGACGACAAGAAGCGACGATCCATCTCGTCGGTGACGTGGTACCCCGCTGTCTAAATACACTTAATGGATGACAACTATAAACTACCGCAGCAGCACATAACACGGAACCACGGAACGAATATCGTTCCGCACGATTAAACGCGCCCCTCTCCCCTCGTGGCCCGATCTCGCTGGAGCAACCAGAACCCTCGTTGGTCGTTATCGTCACGTTCCGGTATCTGGATGTACTCGGTAGATTTATCCCGCGTGATCGCTGATGGCGAGAGCTTGCGCTTGCATAAGTGATTGAAGTACGAAAATATCTTCTATAAATCTTTAAGTGCATTCAAATTCCATATGCACGTCCATATAAATCGATGAGATAAAAATGATTAAAAATTGATGATGAAAGCAATAAATTGGCTTTTTTTATTACAAAATATAAATTTAATATAAAATCGATATTGCCTGTGATACGGATTTACATTGCGTGTATGAACGGTTAAAATAAATAGGAAAAGGAGAGAAATTGAAAATAAGAAAGAGAAAAAATTGAAAATTTTTATTCTATATATCTACAATTTAAGTTCATATTGGCTTTAAATAAATTTATTATTACATTTATATATTGCATATATTATATACTATTATATTGTATTTATTATTATATTAAATTAAATTTATAATTTAAGATAAAAATAAATATATGTATTATATTTATTATTTCTTGGTGCATTATTATTGTACTTTCGAAAAAATGTTAATATATTTTTCTTAATTATTCTCAATCATATAGCGATAATTATATAAATTTAAAATATACGAACGCCTATTGTCTTTTTATTATAGTAAAAATGCACAAAAAGAATGCACAGAGGATTATTTATCAACAAGGCACTACATTTCGATTGTTGCCACAAATGTACATTAGTTTCATGGCATAGTTTCTCATCTGAGCAACTATAACGATCTTCTCGATAAAGTTAGGTAATTCGCGATTGCGTAATGAAAATTCCAAACGTAATGGCGGCTAAACGTGGAGTTGGTCGCAATTGACCTGCCCTTTTGCGAGAGGGCCCCTTTATCCAGCGGGACAAAACCACAAGAGCCACAAATTTAACCGCACGGACGCGCGGCGTTGAACCGGCGACACATCGTTCGATAAATCTGCTTGGCGCGCTAACATTGAAAGTTGAATGAATGGCGTTACGGGCTGGCGAGCATGCTGAATGCGGGACGAGGCCGGCTCGTTGACACGGTAGTCAAAATATTGGGGGAGTGCCTGGATCGAATCTCCGTTCGTCCTCCGCATTTTCCTTTTTATTTTCTAGCTGAATTACCGAGCAGGCGAACGGTGACGACGGTGAGCGGCGTTTACGAACCCTGAGTACCCCCTCGGGAATTCAGACTCATAGAATCGACATATCGACCGCGACAAAAGCTCGCAGTATTACGAACAGTCGCCCTGTTTGATAGCCCTGGACAGAGCTGATATATTACGCAATTCGTGTAGATTCTATTTAACAAAGACATTTGTGTCATCGCTCGTCTAGGTGATTTACACGTTCTATGAAATTACGAAAAGCAAAAATAAACGCAATTTAATTTGTGCACTGAAAAAAAATTCTGGTTAAAAACGGAATCGGAAAATCTTAATAAAAACTTAATGAAAACTTTATAAATAATCTTAATTAATTATAATAATCTTAATTAAAAGTATAAGAAATAAAATAATCTTAATTTATAAAAAATCTTTATTAAAATTATTGAGTTTTATTTATAATAACCAGAATATTTGATCAATCCTAAAAGATTTTTCTCATTCGTCCGTTTTTAATTAGACTTTTTTTCAGTGTAGATATAATTCATATTAAAAATTTCACAAAAATATAGTCTAAATCAGAAGGGATGACGCGTGGCTTCGAGCGAAATGCGAGTGATTAGTAATGGAAGAATCCTGAGTTCAAATTTCAGCGATCCTGCATACATTTTCAGCGGTAAGTCATCACAGAGGAACTTTTTAGATTTAAGTGACATTAAAGAGGTGACTATTACCTATCTATTACCTACCCGCTCATCTTATACTATTTGTTGTATTATTTCCTTTCACTGGTTCTTCCATGAACCCATAAACTCTGATTCGGGGAATTCCGGATTACTTGGAGAAAATTTTAACGCGTCTATTTCCCTGAACTGACGAACGTGTACGAATCGTGCACAACACTTACGAGCGGCTGCGGTCGCGTTATGCGGTGGCGATGTAGGTATCTACAAGCGATAAAAGTTCCTCAGTTTTTCAAGAACAGATCTACGCTGCTATTGTCCGATCATCGTGACTGACAATGGCTGAGCTGCGCAAAAAAAAGGATTGTCCTAAAAATTTCGCCTTTCTCACATATGACGTGTCGAACATCCTTGACTTGTAAAGATCAAACGTGTTTTCAAAAATTATTCGTGACCATAGTTTACCGAAATGGGTTTATTGCTGGTATATTGCCATCTTTGGTATGGCATCCGTTAGTCAGAAAGATCAGATACATATAACAAGTTATAATTGCGACGTCTCGTTTTAATCCTAGGCTGTTACACCGGATCGCCATGACCCGGACTGATGATTTATTAGTAAGATATCTTTCGGCGCGCTTGGAAATGTAAACTTGTGGTGCTGGTATCTAAAAATCGATTTCAGATATCTACTGTAGACAGAGACGCTTGCCTAAAGGAGAGAAGCGTCAGTGTTTGTTCAGTAGCCGTTGGAAGAATTTTTCGAGTAAAAAAATGCTCTCCTTCAATATAAAATAAATACCTCTTTTGAAAGGTTCATTTATGGACTAATTTTTTTAAAATTAAAATAACTGTCTCGAAAATATAAGCCTAAATTTTTGGCTTAAAATATTAAAAAATTAAGGAAGTTATGATTTTTCAAGCAAAATGTGATTTGAAGAAATAAATTTTTCTTCAAATAAAAATAATTAAAATATTAATTTTTTATAATTGAAATATATTTTTCTATGTTTGAACTTTATTTCCGAATTTTTGGACACTTTTTAAACTGCAGCTCATCGAAAATTGCGTGACCCAGTGTGACAGTCTCGAAAAAAAGGTGCGACTGCCTAGGGTTAATTACGATCTTACTCTTTAGGCAACATATCGCTATATCTCGAATATAATGCCGAGTTTAATTTTATGCCGAAAATATGACGCTAACGATCAAGAATGAGATTGTCACGGCGATTAAGAAAGATCGCTCTTCTTCCGACTCAATCCTCTGTTCAGATTGTGTCTACCTCCCACATGTCGTGCTCTTTTTTCGGTCTGTCGCAAGCTAGCCCAATTTCTATGGTAGCGCGCCTTATAAATCACCGCACCTTTTTTACGACTTCGCGTAAGTGCCGGGAGAGACGAGTCGTCCTCTTACGAGATAACGAGCACATATTTTTCCCTTTTTCTTCCTTATTTCTTCTCGCGTCCATTACCACTCTCCCGCGCGAATTCGCTCGTGTTTTATTTCAGAATCACAGAGAGTGCATCCGCGAGTTTACGATACAGATTTGCGGAATCGTGCATTTAACCCTAGACTGTCCACCTTTTTTTCTAATCAATTGTAGCACGACATTTTGTAATGCGATAAGAAGAATATGATTCCGTATACTGTGGAATGCGACGAAGGACGAAGATTATTTTGCCGCGCGGTATTCTCAAGCTGGCTGGTATGCGCTGCAAAGGCGGAAAGTTGATTCGCCGGTAAAAAGTCCTATCTAAAGTTTGCCGGGTCGGCGATAGCTCCGGCAATTTAAATGCTAATCTACGCATCACGGAACAAAGCAGCATCGAGAAAGTTTCAGCCTCTCTCTCTCTTTACATTGTCTCACGTATTCGTGGTGCGTCATACCGCCGACCATTAGCCAACCACGACACGACTTTCCGCCAGATTTGAATCAGATTTGCATCAGAGTCAACACACCGCACGGTTCGTTAACACGTTATACGATAATTCTCCGTGTTCTGAACAATTGTTGTGACGTTAAATATGTCTCATTTCTTCTTGAAGAAGATTCACGAGATGAAATATTAAATTGAGCTACTTTTTTCCAGAGTAGATCCAATTAAAATTCCATCGAAACACTTAAGATCGAGTAAAACACAAGCTTTTACAATCCTTTATAATCCAAAGCTATTGACTGATATCGCATATCAACAGTTTAGAAAATGTTATAATTATATATACATTCTGATTTATATTAGTAATGTAAGAACTTATTACAAACATTACAGACAAACAGACATATTTTTATCCGATCAAGTCGTGCTTCTTATCCGATGAAAATTCAACGGATATGCAAAAGAGCGACTAACTCTTCAGTCAAGTTTTCATTGGTTACTGCATCTCATCGGATAAAGGTATCCATCATTGATCGGAAAACAAAATTAACAGTCGAATGCACTGTTAATCGGGTTTATCCGATGGAAATTTTTCTCAGTGAAGAAATCGGCAAGAGCCAGCGAATCAGTAGCTTGCGCATATCGGGTTAGTTTCCCGTGTGACGATTGCGAGATATCGGGACTTACACGACTCTTTACTCGGCCGGCCCTTCTGTCCAACTGTCCTCGACCGTGTCGCAATTACAGCTTTCCGCTATCTCTTCTATCGCTACCGTTAAAACATTTCCGTTTTGGGTCGTGACGATGCACGGACACGTGGCGAGTGTCACTGATCTGTGCCAATGTAAATCCTGATGAGCAGCGATGAGCTCTAATGTACGTAATTTACATCAAATTATAACGTAAAATTTGCTTTCTTTACAATGCGCAACGAATGCGCATTTATATCGCGTATTTTCAGACCTTTTGTTCACTGATTGAAATATCGTTTTTTGTAAAAAAAAATCTTTAAAAATAGAGATGCATTAATGTCAGAAATAAATCGATTCACTGGATATTTCATCGTTGCATATTTACTTCGATTTTTTTGCGACAAACTCTAAACTGAGACTGTTTTATAAATTAGTCTACAGATTAATAATTTCTTATTTCTTAACAATTAACCAGAAGACTTGTATATTATTTATTTATATAAAATCAATTGAATTTATTAATATTTGAAAAAATAAATGAATATTCCGAAGCTAAATATTGAAAATTTGATACAGCGCTAATACTTGTAAATTTTTTTACGATTTACAATACCTATATTTTTTACGACAAACAATATATCAAGAAATTTAGACATATTGCTGTTAAATGGAACGATAATGTTTTTAAATAAAAATGCAATAAATTAAAAGAGACTTTGAAAATTTTACATTTTTATTCTTAATCCTTTCAAACTTTGTTGTCCTTTATTCCATTTTCTATCTATATATTTGAATTCTTAATGTCTGTTTTAGAATTGTTAGAATTACAGGATTTGAAAAGAAATACATTAATTTTAAACTCTTTTATAAACAGAAAAATAAAACCGTTTTTCATACAAGTACAACACAACAATGTTGTCTGATGATTTTTCATTATTACATATTATATTTGATGTCACCAACCATATTATATTTGATGTCATTATGGTCACTGTGTTTATGTTAGATTTATTTTCTAATTGTAGACTTTGATAAATTGCTTTCGATTATTTCCTTGTCAATTGGGCTGCGTTCAAAAACTTCATTCGGTTAAAATTTCTATTTTGCTATCTTTGTTATTCAGAATTGAATAAGGATAGAAGGATAGAAATTTCACTCCAGTGAGATTTCTGAACGAAGGTTTGAAAAGGCGCAAAAAGCCATCACCTTCTTTCTTTTCTTTCTTACTTTCTTTTCTTAATAGAAAGAACTCATTATTCCTTTCTTTCATACCTTACTTTCATGATTTTCCGCCTGTTTCTGAATTCATAGACCTACGTTATGTTTATGTTAACTAAAATGTGATTTGTAATCCTTTCTAGAATAAAAGTAGGATAAAAGAGGAATAGATTAGGTTCGGTTTTATTTAAGAACTTTGGAAATTCTGAATGTGAATTTGTCTTTCTGTCAAATAATTTTGACAGAATAATTAAATATCTTCATCGGTTATTTGATTATCCTTATAAAGTATTGTTGCTAAACTAAAAAAGAAACTATAAATTAAAAGCTATAAAGCAAAAGTCTGCTGACAATACTAAATCTTTATGAAAGAATAATATTATTTCAATGTATTTAACAAATTGAATATTTCGAAATGAACACATGGTGTGTGCCAAAGAGACACGCGCGCGTGTAGAAATACACATATTATTGCAAATTTAAATTCTGTTTAGACTAATTTTTCTATACTATATTGTTATTTACACTGCGAAAGAAATATAGTTTCTTCTTGACTCAATCATAGTTTTATAATATTTCCAACAATAAATATGATTAACTTAACTATATGCATTATGTTAACCATAATTATCGTTAGAAATATTATAAAATTGTGGTTAAACCCAAAAGCTGTTATATTTTATTATAATTATATTTTTCTTTCAGTGTATTATTATTATTATTATTATTATTACTTATGTCTTTTCAAAATCACATTATTCATCTCGTTCTCTTGGACTAAAATAAATTAATGAAAAGTTAAAAAAATGAATTAGCTGTGGTCAGTTTCCTTTGTTGATCTGTCGTGAATTTTTGTTTTGAGAAATAAAAATGTGAAATTTCGTTCAATAGATATAAATCATTGTTAGATGTAAGGTTACATGGAATATATTTGAAATAACTTTCAAAAATTTATCTCAATCTTTTTAACAGTTGCAAATCTGATTCTTCGGATCATTTTATTCCTTTCCACTTTTTTGTGTCATTTTCTGAAAAGGGTAATCTCTTCGAATAATCGCTTTTTGCGCTTACAATTAGATGTTATTTTACCTCTGTCATTCCATTCGGTTTTATTTGATTCACACGGTTTTCACATTTGTCCCATAAGTTTTTGAAATTTTCATATTTTACCGTCTTTATTAATCTCAACTTTACATAAGTTTTTATAAAATCAATAAACGCAAAAATGTTAAAAGTGCTATTTAAATTCAAAGTATATACAAAAGCAGCAGAATTAACTCTCTGAACTCTTTTCACTGCCGCAAAGTATCT